>CM072532.1:4807500-6007500 GCA_036898165.1 Silybum marianum
ATTTATATTTGTGTGTGTGTGTATGTAGAACCTTGAAAACTGTTGGACATTAATGATTAAGATAAACAAGAAAGGAGGTAGAATAGATGATTACACAGGTAACTTTTGGCATTCTACTGGAAGTCCATGGCATGTAGCTCAGCAAACTGTCGCTTCTTTTATCCACCCATCAGAGACAAAACTTGTGGCTTCTTGGTTGTAGTAGTTTACGTCGTCCAAATAAGAATCTTGAAAACCTAAAACAAAAATGGCATATTACTGAGAAAACCGCATACTATACTTTCAAACATATTTTTTAATGGCACCATACTAATACTTATACATTAATTACGTACTAAATTACACATTCAAATAGGAGTTTTATAATGTTTGTATTTTACTTATTGTGTCCATACCCGTACATAACTACGTAGTACTATAAAAAATAATTTTTGTAGTCTCGATATTATTCTTTCATCGTCACAATGGTTAGGTTTGTTTTTTATATCATCCTTTGATTCTAATTTCACATTTTTAGTTATTATTTCTTTTGTTCTTTTAATTTTTTTTAGTAAGGATTAAAATTGTCGGTGGCATATCTAATTGTCGTATCCCAATGAATTCGTTGATCGGTAATTCGTAGGTATGGTCAAGGGCATATGGGTTACACCCCTTGCCACACTCCCAAGAATTGAACTACTATAAGTTTTGAAAACATTTAGGCGGATTTGGTTTTATGAATTGGTTTTGAGGGATTTGATAAAATATTTTTAAGGGATGTGATTGGAATTAAATGAACTTGTATTTGAAAGGATTTGGAATCTTTAATATATATATATATATATATATATTTTTTTTTTTTTGAAACAACAATCAATATCATTAAAAAAACGTTAGCAAGCAGCTAGCAACCAAAAACCGGCATTACAGTATTTGAATTGTCCATTTAATTGGATTGAGAATGAATTTTAGTTTTTATACATGATTTATAAAAATAAATCGTAAATAATTATAAAACTGATTAAATTATCTTTTTATTATTTGGTTATTAGTTATAAAATAAATGTTTTTAATATATATTAAAACAATATAACATATAAATCCTATAAAATCCCTTGAAATACCAATAATCTCCATGAGATTTCAAAATCGTATGATATGCAATTTCAATGAAATTTCAAGATTTGATATCCAAGAAAATTTTCAAACCAAAGACGAGATTGAAATAAAATTCAATTCCAAATCACTTCAAAACCAATCCAATCCGGCAAGCAAAACGAGACCTTCGTTTAAAGATCCAACAAGAGTTGATGTTTATATATATAATCAAAAGATAAGAGAGAAACTGATGAATTAATACAAGTGCTTCCTTTAACTTGTTTCTAATCTTAAAAGCTTTAACATAAGAAATAATTAATAGCAAACGATTCAAGACAGTCAAATTTCTACTTCACTAACAATTAACTTCTTAGTAATGAAAAAGCATTTGCTAATATTGTAACCCTAGCTACTTCCTTAGCTTAATTAATGTTGGATGAATGATCATGATTCACCTTGCAAGCTAGCTAGCTAGCCAGCCTCAACTCAAGATCTAACCCTTTCATCGAACCGGCCATGACCGGTGTTGTAACAGCCGTTGTCGTCTTCTGCCTCTTGCAACCAGAAATCGTATTTGAATTCGAATCCGAGCGATCAAACCCTAGAAACAAATTTGTTTCAACATCACCATTGCCTTGATCTACTACTACCACTTCATCATAAACACAACTCTTTGTGTCTGAATTGCTATCAAGACTTTCTTGACCTAATGCTGGTATTAAAGAAGCTCTAAGCTGCTTATTATGGTTTTGTGGTACTGTAATAGGAGTACTAGTGGTACCATTTACATGAGTGTGCTTGAGCTTGGCTCTTTCTCTTCTGTGGACATTCATGTGACCACCTAATGCTTGAGCTGACCTGAAGTCTCTTCTACAAAAGCTACAAGAATAAGACCTCGGTGGCCATACGAAACCTCCGAGAGGGCCTCGAGCATCTTGTGCGAACGCTTGTTCTTCCCATGATAATGGATTCATAAGGATTTTGTTTTTCTTGCTCTTCAACAACATCAAGTATTGTGAGTATTGCTCCATTTTCAAACTTCTTGAAGGAGAAAGAGACATATAGGGATTGGTCAATCAATACTTTATGTTGGTATATATATATACTGAAAGAATGATAGATATTCATATATATATATATATATATATATATATAGGGTTAGGTTAAAATGTGAACTCATTTTTGGTTGTGAACGTGAGGACGAATCTCAGCCACACATCTTCGGTTATGGTGGACGCTATCACGGAGGATTGACGCGATTCATGGGAGGGTGGAGATTATTAAAGGAGTGAACTGCGTCAAAGCCCGCCTTTATTGACCGGATAAGTGGCTGAGATTCGTCCTCACGTTCACAACCAAAAATGAGTTCACATTTGAACTTTCCTATATATATATATATATATATATATATATATATAGAGAGAGAGAGAGAGAGAGAGAGAGAGAGAGAGGATAGGTATTGTGCTATATTTTGTTGAAATTGAATGCATGAAAGCTACTAGAGAATCTCAAAGGAAGAGAATAAAGGTTAGATGAAAAGGCCATATACGTTGGTTTTTAGAAATAAAGGTTAGTTGCTCTAGTTTGGCCGTTTCAATGGAGGGTACTTGAGTTTTTTTAGTTAAGGGTTGATAAACAGTCACTGTCCTCTAACTAAAACCCTTACCCCCATTTATAATACGGTTAATATATATACACGTATATATTGTATATACGTTAAATACCATTTTTTTTACACTTAAAAATTCACTTTTAAAGTGTTTCTGCTGTGAAAGTTGATTTTTTTTTATCTTCGCAATATTTTGTTATGAATTTCAAGTGTAAACATGTGGTTTTAAAAAACATAGTGATTTTACGTGAACCCAACTCTGTATACGTTTGTGTATATGCTTTTATGGTCATCTCATGGAACTATCATATATTTCAAGCTCATGCAAGAGAATGCTAGGTAGGGTTCATTTATAAGAAAACCCATTATAAATCCACCCCCACAGAATTAATTTACCAAGTTAAGAATTTCGATATAAATATTTGCATAATTAATTTACCATCTCTTAATTAAATCTACGTAGCATATAAAACCAATTAATAAGATACTATTTGTGGGTGACTTCAAATCTTTATTCGAATCCGATTTTCTGAGTCCATAATTAAAATGATATTCTAGTAATTTTACGCCAACAATTTATAAGAATACTCCAATGCTTTCTTATATTAGTTTATATTTTGTGAACGTTAGAGATAATATTGAAAATAATGTTTTGTTTGTAGCTCCGGCCATTTTCTTTAAGGTTCAAGTTAAAATTAAAACAATTAAATGGACAATTAATAGAGATGTTTATCCTTTTCTGTACGTCTCATTTCTAATGGACTTCAGAATCGTTTTACTAATGTACTAATCATCTTTTATTTTAGCTCAAGTTGAATTCAAAGTCAAACTAATTAAACATTACAACTAATATTTATTATTTATAGCAATTCGTTTATTTTTAGAATGTACAATTAATTTACAAGGGGATAAGAGCATTCAAAATTATTTGTCCTTTATTAAGATGACAACAAAAAAGCGGCCACTTTTGATAGACAAATGATGCAACTCTTTATTTAGAAAAGAAAGAAAAAGTACATAATATTATATTAAACTCCGGTCGTTCATGTTAAACAATATTTATCTTATATGAATTCTTATGTTAATTGCTAAAATGAGATGATCAAAGTTGAAATAAGTCTTCTTACTAAACTATATATATGCTACGATAAAAAAAAAAATTATATAGAGGGGGGCGACCCCTCCCATCAAGAAAAAAATTATTCATTAAAGATTACGTTTTTTTTTTTGAATTCTAAGGTTTTTACGTTTTTTTTCTTCATAAACAACATCAAGAACCAAACAGACTAAGAAAGAAGAGGACAGAAAAGAAGGGAGGGGAGGAGAGGGAAAGAGAAGGAACAACCCCTAGGGGAGGTTCCAGATATGCCTGGCCCGAACATTATTTGGACATGCCTTAAGATTCAGGCTAAGGAGCCTAGACCGGATGTAACACCCCATTTTTTTTTATAATGAAATGCCACGTCATCAAACACTTCATAAATACTCCAAATAATAAATGAAAGCGTTTACAGCGGAAGTCTAAACATCAAATCACAATAAAGCTTAAAAATATATATATACCCGTCCCATACCGGGTTACTAAACTCCAAAACAAAATAACTTCGAAATAAACTCAATGTACGTTTAAATAAAAGTCAACATCATAAAAACTAAGATCCTCAAGCATGTCCCTTGCCTTTGTCGATACCCGAACCTCCTGATCCTGAGATGTATACTATAGTCAGCTAAAAGCTCAGTGAGTTCACGGTTTGCGTGCGGTCATTCATCACACAATCAATCACATTTAATTATCAAATAAACATAACATGTAATTTCACCAATTATGTATGCACCCCAAATGAGATCTCTTAGCTCCTCTCCGTTAGGTAGGGACCTGCCATGTCACAGGCATTCCCTGGGCGTGTGAGTGTGCTAGAACCACCGCCCATTTCGGGTCGTGCCTCCCCCAAAGTGTGACATATCGAGCCAATATCCCATACCCCGGGTTGTACACTTAATATGCATGTTAACCCACATCCCAAAACCCTTTTCGCATGCATTGTATATAAAACATGTAACATAAGTAGCATGCTCGCATCACAATTAACCATATGCATGTAAATCACCAATATAAAATAACATGCAATAACACCACCTCATCAATCAATATAAAACAATTCACACCATAAATGTAAAAATACATTCCATATATATGTATACATCCCAGTGAAATCTCGTGAAAGACTCACCTGGAATTGTAGTTTTGCTACGATTCCGCTCCAAGTGATAACCTACAATTTATGAACCGAACACCCAATCATTGACCAAGTTTTCTCCAAAGTAATAATGGTTAACGACTAACTTACAGTCCACTAAGCGACTTTAATTTATATATTAAACCCAATAAATTAAATTAAAGTTCTAACCTTCAAATATATGCTTAAATTGATATGAACTCCTAATTTAATTAATACATAATTTTATCCTCGTATATTAATAACATAGCAAATGTATATCATGTCCCAATAAATTAGTGAGCCCTATATAAATACATCATTTTATTTATAAGAGTCCAAAATATATATCATTTTATTTGTATAAGCCGAAGTCCAAGACCCAATACATTGAAATCTGTTGGGCTTCCCTCCTTAATTCCCTTTGCAACCAAACAGCCCAAACTCAGATTCAGATCGGCCCAAAATCAAGTTCAGATCCGGCCCAGATCAGATCCAGATCCGGCCCAGATCAGATCCAGAACGATGTGGTCAACGAACAGCAGCGTTTTTCGTTCGATTGGGGTTATTTATCCATCGTTTTTGGTGGTTATTTTTGCATAATAATAACAATATGATATTTTGCACCCAATGAAACAAGAATCAATTAAAATGGTCTAATAATCAGTCCTAATTCCGAGGTCAAACAGACTGACGTTTGACTTTCGTGATAAATGATTCTAAGGCCAAATCGGGGGTCCTCCCGACATTTTTTGAGACCCAAATTTTAACACGACACTATATACATATACATTGACATCCAGTAAAAGTAAATTTCATAATGGGTTAGCATAACTACCTCAATTTCGTTGCCAAACTCCGAAAACGCAACCTCTCTACTTGGCCGAAATCACCTTCTCTTGTTGCTCCAAAACCAAAATCGACAGAGGGCTTTTGTTCCTCTCACAATTGTGCGGCTAACCCTAAATTTTTGAGCCCCAATTCGGATTATAACTCCTCAATTTTTTTTCTTGAAGGCTAAGCTACCCTATTTGAAGAAAGTCAATCAACTTAATTCTATTCCTATAATTCAGCTTTCGAGAATGTACAGAACATGCCCCTCTACTTTGGTTTCTCCTAATTTCACCCTAAAATACAATTACATAAATTCAAATAATTTATTATTCCAAATTATTATTATTATTATTATTATTTGATGAAATTAACAAAATAACACACTTGGTCCCTCACCAACAATTTTTTCACATTTTTGGTCCAAACGACAATTAATCAAGAATGCGATTTTATTTCATTTATTAATTTAATTTTTTTCCACATTTTTGGGCGTTACACCGGACATCATCAGAGATGGTCTTGATCATTATATCAAACGATCTTCTCTTATATTTGAAGATGTGATCATTCCGTTCAGACCAGAGGTGGTAGACGGTTCCAGCAAGCACTAATCTACGAATAATAGACCAGATGGTCTTGCCTTTGGTTGCTTGCTAGAAAACACTGATGATATCATCCCAGTTGTCAGAGACAACAAGAAGGTTCAACTTAGACTTAATCCCATTCCAAACCTGATTGGGGAACAGACACTCAAAGAAAAGGTGCCGATGAGAATCAGGCCCGTTATGACAAAACCCACAAGACAGATTAGGATAGGCTTCCTAAAACCAAAGCTTATCATGCGTCTTAAGACGCTGTTTCATGGCAACTCAAAGAACGAAAGCATGTCTGGGAATTAATGTTTTGCGAGAAAATACTTGTATAAAGCACAAAATGATGGACGCGATGTTGGAACTAAATTCGTATCTTAGTTTGCATTTTAATGAATTAGTGAACAATTCATTCACTTATTCATTATGATAATGGTTGTTTACTTTTCCTCTTATAAAATAAAAGATGATATTATGTACCAAAATTAAATTATATGTTTGACTAAACCTTACTTTTGAGGGTCTAAGCCGAGGCTACTGGGTAAGCGACCAAGGTGATGTAAGAGGGATTTAGCAATGGAAATTGAGTCGCTAATTTACTGCATTTGCAATTTACAGTATTTAGCAAGAGATTATTTTATGGCATTACTATTTTGAGAAAGAAAAATATTTCTTATCAATTCAATGGTTGATGCAAAACACTTGGCCAAACAATTCAACACACACTTGATGAACACAATTCAATTAGAGCTTTACTCCTCACACCCTTTTCTACTTCATCTTTTCATTTATCACAAAGAGACAAATTAGACAAACTAATCAATTGAATAGTTCCACACTTGTATTATATAGTTGCGTTATTTTCATTTAACCTTGATAAAATAACCTCATAGCTAACGGGTCAGAATTGAGACGGGTGAGACTTTTCCATTTTCTATTCTTGACTGATTATTTATATTTAACTAATTAGATTAACAATTAAAAATTATGACGAGATTATAAGGGTATAAATAAAAAACCACGACATAAATATCTCTGCATGTACAAGAAAACAACGGTTGATCAATACATGTATATGAAGGGTAGGTGTGGAAAAATATATGCTTAAGCAGATTGTTAGTTGACCTTATTAACGACCCTCGTGCAAGAATGGACCAATAGAATCAGTTACGCAACCGATATTTCGTATTTAAAAATGGTTATTATAGCAAAAACAAGGTATATTGAAAGAACAAGATAATAATTTAGTTTTAATGTTATTTGGACCCATTAGGAAACTCATTATAAATTTATAACACAAGCAATGGAATTTTGAGTCTCTTGAGAAATACGATGATGGTTTGATCCAAGTCATCCAACTAATTTGCCACAACTACTTTGGGCCTCCTTTTAAGATCTACTTGGGCCTTTAATTGGACTACCTTGCAATGTACGTCTATATTTTGAAGCCCACGTGAACGAGAAAAGTAGAGAAAAGGGTAAAGCGAAAGTGAATTTTTCTTCCAACAAACAAAATTTACACAAAGACGGTGAAAAAAAATCCAAGGAAATAGAGGTAAAACACATAATATATTTGACATCCTCACGGAAAAAGAAAAAAAGAAAATACTGTTATTTCCCTTAAATAAAAGGCTTAGAACGTATAATTGCAACTTCCTTCCATCAAGAGATTGTTCCAAACCAAGATCAGTGCCACCTTCGTGCACGCTTTCTATTTTTCTTCTTTTTTACCTGCAAACATTAAATAACTTAATCTTCTGTCCTAAATATAAATGCTTATATATCTATCTTAATTTCTCATATAATATATATATATATATATATATTTCTTTTGAATAATCTCCACCCTTTTATTCTACCTTTAATTATGATATAAATAAATCCATTACTCATTCTATTATCCAGGGTAAGATATAAGATTATCATTTAACTAATCACAAAAACTATAATGATTATAATTTCATTTAGTGAAATTATCAGTAATAGTAATTTTCAAATTTACGTTGTACCAAATAGCCATTTTCCAACAGTATTTATCAAAATAACCGTCAGGTTTACAATTGCGAAAGTGTAAAAATGTAATTAAAAAAAGAAGATTCTGAACTAGGTTCGCAATTTCAGCAACAAAATATGTAAAATTTGGTCTGGGTTTGCAATATCAACTACGAAAGTAATTTCCAAATTTTACAGGTTTGGTCGTTGCAATTTTACATATTTGTTGCGAACTTAATAATTGCAAATCGATGGCAATTTTGGTAAATCTTAAAGTGACTATTAGGTAAAACACAACTTCGAAAATGGGTAAATTTCCAAAAAAAAATTAATAAAAAATGTTTGTTCTTATGAAGGTTTATTAATGGTGATTTGGAATTTACCGAAGAATGAACCCCTGTCGATGGCATCCTTGTTAGCATCACCAAGAGCTGCACTTGCCAAATAGGTTTCAGCCAATTGGACTCTCTTGACGTTGTCTTGTTCCTGAACAAGCATGTTCCCATATTCCAGAAGCTTCTCGATCGTCATCTTCGGTTGCTCGAACGTTGGTGGTCCATCCCTTGAGTTCACAAGCTTCTTTCCAATCCCTTCCACTCCAACACCTCCAATCCAGTTCCGTACTTCATCATCGTACACTCTTGCCCTCAAAGCACCGAAGAAATCTATAATATAAAACACAAATTTCATTAACCCTAATGGCTAATTCAATTCATCTCTGATTTAAGTTTTTAGGGTTTTAATTCAATCTTGATTTAAATTAATATACCGATGGATTGGCCAGGGAAAGTGTCGACAAGTTTCACGATGTCTTGTTCTGCAATGTTGTCGGTACGGAAGATACCGACACACACTCCGATTCGGTCTTCTCTGGTGGGGGCCCAGTAGAATTTTTCCATACGACCGTCACGGATAAGGGGAGCATACAGTGTTGAGAAATCGTTTCCGGTGACGATGATTGGGACACGTGCGTTCTCCTCCTTGTTGTACATTCCTGGGAGTTGAACGTTGGTGGGGTTGTCGGCGATGTTCATGAGGGTGGCGTTCACCATCTGGTTGTTCACGGTGTACTGTGTTGTTCCACCCATTCTTCCGGCACCGGCGTCGAGATCGTTGATGAAGAGACAACACATTTTCCCTTTCTTGATGATGTCCGCCGCCTCACGGTAACGTTGTCTGATAAGCTTCGCTGGCTCTCCGGCGTTCCCACTTTCCAATTCTCCGGCACTCATCATGATCGGTCTGCCAAATTAAACATTAAAGTCATGAAATTTGACTTCTTGATTTCAAAATTGATACGATTTTTCTTGAAATAAAATAAAACTTACGTGATTCCCATCTTGGCAAAAACAAGTTCACATTGGAAAGATTTTCCCTGACCTTTTCCTCCCCACACACCAAGAATTAGAGGAACCTGCACAAATTCAAAAAATGTAAGAATATTTATGATGGTTTTCTTGATTTTTAGCAATAAAATTGGATTATAAATTAACCTTAATGTTGGGCAAAGTCAAGAAGTTCTTGGTGATGTGAACAACAAGCTTGTCCATGAAAGCAGGTGCGATGTAGAATCCACCCATGTTGTTATCCAAGTTGTATCTATATATATATATAGATAGATTCAATGATCAATTTAATAATAAAATTAATTATGTTGGTTAATTAATGAAAGGATGGATATAGATATATTAATAACGTACGTTTTAAGGCCAGCGCTGATGTACTCGTAAGAACTCATGACAGCAAAGTGGGTTCCGGCGTCTTGTGGAGCCTGAAAGACTGAGTCAACCATACCCTTACCTCTGGTGATATCTTGTTGATCATCGGACATATCGTATGCAAGTCCCTTCCATCTATCTTTATCAGTCTGTTGGGTTTCTTCAATCTCTTTCTCAGCTGCAAAGATTTTGAAAGAAGAAGAAGAAGACTTGTTGATATTAACAAATCTTGAGTTCACTATCTTCTTCAAGCTGCTACCCAAAAAGGTAGAGCTAGGAACTGCAGCAACACCACTGCTTCCATTCAAGCTCAACTGTCACCAATAACAATGCCACAATTATATATATATATCAATTAAATAGAAATCAAAATTACAAAAAACCCTTATAAATTAAAGATCCATATTAATTACCGGAGCTCGGTTGACGGCGACTCCAAAGGTTGAGACGGCGGCGGCCATGGATCTCCGATGAATTGAAGAGTAGTGGAAGTGAGGATGAGTTTGAAGAAGGGTTTTTGTGACTTATAGTGGTAACGAGTGACCAGGATTCTGTGAGGAGGGAAAGGATTGGCTTTTGAAGGGTTAACGGCCACATAATCAAGATTGAACATCATGACACGTGGCATCCAAATAATGATTGTTGGATGTCAAGACAGACTTTTTGAGGTTAGCCTTCAATCTTTCTAAGTCCACACAAAATCTTTGGTCTACATCCTTCTTTTCATTTACCATTTTAATTATTTTCATTTTATTTTTATATATTATATGATGAAAAATTAATTACCAGATTTGTTCATTTGGTGAATGACATCATAAAATTAAAAATAAAAACAACCATAAATATTCTTGTAAGGATTTAAAATATAGTCCATTTAGTAACAAACTTGTACAAAAGTAACTAATGCTGAATTGCTGGTTGTTAAAAAGATTAATGGGCCTCGTAAGCCCAGTAATAGCGGACATAAGCCCATTTAGTATAAACCGTGTTGGGTTTTATTTTTTTTAGAGTGAAGTAGTGAGCTATGGTTTCCTTCTTTTTTTGAAATTACAGTTTTAATCCCTGTGATATGTATATTATTATTGTTTTTAACTATGTGGCTTATAACTCATTTATGTTTTCATATATATACTTTATAATTAATTTCTTTTTTAGTGCCTCGTATTTCACGATACTACAGGGTTAGTCTTGAGGACAAAAATGATGAGGAATTTCAAATCATAGGGATGAAAAATGTAATTTTAAAAGTTCAAATTTATAACAAATCATAAGGACAAAAAACATACATCACTCTAATTTGTATTCATAACAAGTAATAGAGTTGAATGATCAAAAGTATGCTCAAAGAGACACGATTTCAGAGCAAATTGGAAGGCTTTAAATACTTGTATCTATATTTGTTTTTCTTCTTGTAGGATATGTGATGTAAATATTTGTGCTTTTTAGATTAAAGTAATGTCTTTTGAATTGATTAAAAGTATCTTTTTTAAAAATACCAATAGAAGCAAATATCAAGATTTATTTAATCAATAAGTTTGTTTGATAACTGATTTATATCTAAACCGATTTTAGATGTAGTTTCATTTGGTTTATATATAATCAATATTTATTTGATCTTCTTTGAACATTTTATACAGTCTTCTTAAAATGAAGAAATAATTTTTTTTTTATTTTAGACTAAATTTTAATTTTTATTCAAATAAATTATTGAAACTTTCTCTAAATTGATGAAAGTTGGAAAGAGAGGATTAATATTTAATTCCTCAAAATTTGCAAAACTTTTTAAAATTAATGTCTAAGTAAAATGAATTTTTAAAGTTTTTCCAAATACACTCTAACACGTCTATATCATGTATTTCAATTGAATTAAAATGTATATGCCTATTTTGACCATTTTTAGGTGTTAGCCTATATTAATAGACTAGGGTATTTCATACACTATGGTGTATTTAAAAAAAGAAAAACCTTTTTATTGTTTTTACTAATAATATTAAATGTATTTTCTAGAAAAACTATAATATAATTTTTTTTGTTAGAAATCTTATGAACTAGGGCTATTACTCTTAAATAGTTTATTGATGTATTGTCTGTTGTTAACCCTTCACCAATCAACAATTATCTTTTTGGAAATAGTGGTTATGTCGACCTTGATTGACAAACAAGTAACTAAAGCAACAAACAAGTAACTAAAGCAACTGCACATCTATCAAAACAAGATAAACCTGATTTTCAACAATTTTTTTATCACTTGCTTAATAAATTATACCTTCAAATGGGTCGGTAACATAATACATCTATTTATATTTTAACTGTTAGTAAAAAATAAATATATAATAAAAGTACCACAAATAAAATTATTGGAGAGTATGCCAACAAACCTATCAATTAAAATAATATAATGACATTCACATTATCTTATTATCGTCCACACATTTATAATCCATGGACCACATCCTTCACCTTTCCTTTTTTTGTATTTTGTTGTTTTCATGCTTGATCCAACTATTTCATAACTTGAATTTGACTCTAAAGAAATTTTAAATATTTTGATTGGTTGAGGTTATGATAACATCTAAGAAATATCAAACTTAACTAAAACATATATAATGTTCAATAAAATTTTCGGATACCTCTTAATTGTATTAATAACTTGAAAACACTAATACAAAATATGAGGGTCGTTTATGCAACTGGGTAAACACTTATCTGATGTTTTTTACCAATACCATAACGGTGAGTGTGACAAAAACCAAAAATATTACTTGATATGAGACTTATCAAGAATCTTACCTGATATGTCATATGTGAGTGAATTTTTTTTTACCTGCTAAGTGTTTATCTGGTAAAAAATATTTGGTAAACGACCTTTAACTAGTAGATATGTTTTCAAATTATCACAGAGCAAGTTATTTTCAATAAAACTTATTTCCGCAAACAACATAGAGGAAGAACGAAGTCTTCTAGCGTTAGAAAAAGTTGTGTCCGTCCCGGGCATCTCCAAATATATAATTTTTTAAAACGGTATACTTTCATGTGAGTTTTATACTTTTTCAGAACACCTTTTCATTTAATACTTATATTAGATCGAACAAGTATCTATATAAAACTTCATATCCATACAGACACTTGAATTTAATAGACAAACTTTTTAGACTAAAAGAGAATTTTTTAACCAATTTTAACTAAACAAGCATCTTTTATCGACTATTATATCATAAATTCAAAATGTCTTAAATTATATGGTCCAGCCCCATTATAAATCATGCATAGAACATCGACACATTTTTAAAAGAATTTCAAAGAACCTTGAATCTATACTATATTATAAAAGAATTAAGCTTTTTTTCTCTCAAAGTCTGTTAATATTTCAAAAATATAACTATTAAAGCAATAAGTATATATACTCTTACTTTAAATCAATAATGCATAAAAGACTTTTCCAAGTTCTAATAATATTCTTAGTTTACCCCTTTTGTAAACAATAAGAATGTAAAATGAGAACCAGGTGGTCGATTTTTGGAGTTATCAAAATTTAAGTTCCACTTTCAAATATTTCAGTAAACCACGGGGACCAAAATTACAGTTTACTCTTAACTTTATAACTTATGGTCCTCACTCCTTACTATTACCTGCCTAGCCACTCTATCGATAACGACTGAGGTATCTGAAACCCTCTTCAAAGATCACATGTTCGAGTCATGTTAGTCCAAACATTCATGATTGATAAGAAGCTAAATAATAATAATGCTACGGGCATTCGAAAATAATTTGGCTAGCGATGAATTGATATGTGGCAATAAAGGTTAAACATAACAAACAAAACCAAAATGGATTATAAAAAAATTAATTTTGTGAAACTTATTTCCATTATATACAACCAAACAATCATTCAAATCATATATATAAAAAATGTAACCGATATTTTACTTTTGGAATAGCAGACCGTGTTTTTGATACATTTAAAATAATGTATTATGTTTTATAAATAACTAAACAAAAGACTTCATAAAAAATAATTATTAAACATTGTTATTTAAAATGTCTTACCATACCCATTAATAATAACTTTGATGAATGAGCCTACTTAACAATAAAAAGAAAATGTCTCTAAGTTGATTAATGAGTATACTTAACATTAGTGAGTCATGATTATTAAACATTGTCATTTATTTATATTTGTTTTATTTTTGGTTGATTTTGTGGTTAATTTTTTGTTCACATGGAACGAGGGAATCTGGTGGAGGAAATTTTTGTTCATAGGGAATCCGGGAAAGAAATAGGAGTGAAAGAAGTTTTTTGAGTTTTACAAATTGACAAACAAAATGGATCCTTGATATAATTACAAATTTCACAACATAGGTAAAAAAGGAAATGCCTCTAAGTTAATATAGATTTTAAAAGGTTGTTAACATAAGGGACCTGGTCCATTACAAACGAAACCATAGTGACCGTCCCTGTAATAATTTCACTTAAAGGACCCAATCCAAAATTTCACCAAACCATGGGGATGAAATTTGTAATTTACTCTAAATATTAGTAATCGACTTTGTAAATAGGGTTTGACTTATAGAGTATCTTTAACTAACATTATCCCATTTGACTATTACGTTGACTATAATAGAAACTCATTCATTCATCAATTCACCTTTAAGATGGTATAAATTCGAGGTTTTCCACCAAACACATATATGATAGAGATATTAGTTTATAAAAACTATTTAATTAGTAAAACGTATATAAAGACATTATAAATCAAAATTTGTAATGTTTGTGTTAGTATATCAAAAGAGGATTGTCATATGCACCATCTTCTTTATATTAGAATAATGTTAAATCATAAATTAAGGATATAAAAAGTAAAATTTTATGTTAATGTGTGAAAGGAATAAATTAATAGATAGACGTGTATTTAACAATATACAGGCGTGTATTTCGCCTATTCCATACCAGATTTCATTTTGTTAAAAGTACAATTTATAAACTTGTAAGTTTTGATGATGATAAATGTAGCATGACTTATTTTGTATGTAACAAATTAACAGTTCAATGTAACGTACATGTAAATATGATTATGATTTTATTCATATATTTGTATACATCAAATATTTAATCATAAATAAAGAACTAAAAAAATCATCTCAAATATCCTAAATGAATGAATGAATTTACAAAATTTTCAAAAGGTTTTCACAATTCAGTTACTTGAAAAATAACAAAAACAAAAGAGCCAAAGTCAAATTTGTGTTTTATTGTAGAATAAATTGCCTCACCTTTTTTGAGGAGATCTGTTAAAAAAAAACTTAGATTAAAAAAGTTTACTGATCGTGCATTAGGACTTCCAAATTGTTTCTTTAAACTAAATGTTGTAATGTTTCAAACAACAAACTTCTTGTAGTTCGGATGTTTGGCTAAACCTTCGTAGACTATCCATTGCTACATTAACAAAATAGAAATTGACGTGACATTAACAATTGTTTTATAATCCATTTGATTTACCATTAAAATCATTTGTAATCCATTAAGATTTATTATTTTTGTGTCAAATTATCGCTTTTTTTTACCTGTATATCACTTAAACAGTTGCTTCACAATTACATGATGTAACAAACATCTCTCACTTTTGGAATCGAATATAGTTCTCACACTAAGTCTTTCAAAAATATTATGTGTACACTTATTCCCCCGTACACTCAACGGATGAGTTTTGGGTCTAAATTTACTTGATCTCCTTGGAGCAAAATTCCGACTTGTATTGGTCTAAGGAGACACTGGGTAATTTCCAAGTATTTGCAATAACATTGACCAATGGGTTTATATTTTTACCCATAAATTAGGGATGAGCTCGGTACCGGACCGGTACCGAACCGGTACCGGACCGGTACCGAACCGGTACCGAAACCGGGAGTGGAAAAAATCAATACCGAATACCGAACCGATAAGAGAAATTCGGTACCGGGATTTTCGGGATTAGAACCGTTTGGTACCATTTTTTGGGACGACAACCGTTTTTCACCGTTGACCATTAAACACAATAACAAAAACCAAAATCACTTAAGCGGAAACCGGATTGAAGGAGCCGATTGTGCAAAAACCGGGTTTTAGATAAATTACGGAACCGATTTTGGAGAATTGCAATAACCGAAGTATGAAGAATTGCAAGAAAAAATCGGTATTTGAGTGAAAAATACAAGAACCCAAAATTGTAATATATTTAGGAGGATTTTCTATAAAAAAAAAGGAAAGAGTTTGTTACCAATTCAAATAAAAAATGATTTTTTAAATTCTCCGGTTCGGTTCGGGATTTACCGGGACTAGTACCGGTACCGGTACCGAAAGTACCGAATCCCGAATATGGAAAATCTTGATACCGAATACCGAACCGGTAATGATATTCGGTACCGGTACCGGTACCGGTTCGGTACGGGACCGGTTCGGTTTCGGGATTTCGGTCGATATGCTCATCCCTACCATAAATAATTAATATGAGTACAAAAATGTTCTTTTATAAGAAAGCAATCAACTATTTTAATAAAACAATTTGAAAGGTAGTAAACGTCGGAAAACAATTTCTAAGTCATTTAACCATATAATTCACTAAAATGTTTCAATAGGGACTGGACCACCAATGTAACTCACTAAATAATTGACGATGAAAACAAGTTACATGAGTAAATGATTTAAAAGCATTTTCACATGGTTGTACAAAGACGATTATGGGTTAGTTGGTTATACCTGAAAAACAGGTTTATATTTATTTTCTTTTCCCAACATCTCATTGAAAAAAAGGTAAGATAGTACATTTTATATCTGTATTATTTTCATGTTAGGGTTTCTTCACTTTCTCTCGACCAAATACACAAAATCTTGAACAAGTGATGGAGAAGAGAACCTCAAGTGAAAACTCAAATAAAAATAGTTCAATCCCAAACCAAACCCTAAAGTGAAAAAGTAAAATCCTAAAATAAACACATTTGAAGTTGAAAACAAAGAAAAAACTGTTAAATTCAACTTAAAAATAGTTTACCAAATGTTTCACCTATCTATCGAGTCACTTACTTTATCAATGACAGAAAATTCTACTTAGTAAAAAACATGACAAATATCAAACATAACGCTTACCAACAATCTTACTATACCATTTTAATAGATTATGCTTCTTTCACTGTTGAAAAATAAAACATAAAAAGTAAAAGAAAATATCCACCCCTCCATCGCCTAACCCCATAAATATACATCATACGAACTCTGAAACATGACCACCCACCACCATGTCCTCCACTTTACACAACAATCACTCCTTTATTCTCTCTCCCAATTAATTAATTGAATGAGACACGTGCTGCATTTCATTTACAAACATCATATACACATATATAACATATATTATTCATCAACTTTACAAAATAATACTACTACTCTCTCTCTCTCTCTCTCTCTCTTTTTCCAATGAACAGAACCAGAAGATATGCTTCCATCATCTCACATGGCCTCCTGTTGTTCTTTTTCTTTTTTCTTTTATTTTTTCCTACACCATCTCTCTCTTTCTCCTTCTCCTTCATTTACAATGGTTTCAAAGACCTAAATTCCGATAACATAACTTTGAACGGAGTTGCAGACATCATTCATGGTGGCGTTCTCCAGCTCACCAACCAAACTTCCCGTTTGATCGGCCAAGGGTTTTACCCGAATCACATCCGTTTCAAGAATCCCACCACTAAAACACCACTTTCCTTCTCTACCTCTTTTGTCTTTGCCATCTTGCCGGAATACGCAAGGCTCGGTGGCCATGGTCTAGCTTTCACCGTCTCTCCGACTAAAGACCTCACCGGAGCTCAACCCAGTCAGTATCTTGGACTCCTTAACGTCACCGACAATGGGAATACATCCAACCACTTATTTGCTATAGAATTCGATACTGTTCAAGATTTTGAATTCTCTGATATTAATGATAACCATGTTGGCATTAACATCAACAGCATGTCATCAAACTATTCCACCAAAGCTGGGTTTTTCATTGATGGGAATTCAACAAAACAAGATCTTAATTTGAAAAGTAGGAAAAAGATTCAAGCTTGGGTGGATTATGATGCTCTAAAACCCCAACTAAATGTCACTATTTCACTCCATCCAGATAAACCCACTACGCCAATCTTGTCTGTTCCCCTGGATCTCTCGTCGGTTTTTCAAGATTTCATGTACGTGGGGTTTTCAGCCTCAACAGGTCTTCTTGCCAGCTCTCATTATATCTTCGGTTGGAGCTTTAATATGGGCGGAAAAGCTCAACCGTTGGATCTTTCTAATCTCCCTTCAATACCAGGAGCTAGAAAGAATCACACAGGTTTCATAATTGGAGTTTCCGTTGCAATCTTTTTAGCTCTCGTCATCATTGTCATTGCTGGTGTTGTTTTTGTGATCAAGAAATTGAAGAACTTGGATGAGATTGAGGAATGGGAGCTTGATCTAGGCCCACATAGATATTCCTACAAGGAGTTGAAGGAGGCTACTAAAGGGTTTAGAGATGAAGAATTACTTGGGTTTGGTGGATTTGGGAGTGTTTACAAAGGGGTTTTGCCTAATTCTAAAACCCTAGTGGCAGTTAAGCGAATTTCAAATGAATCAAAACAGGGGATGAGAGCATTTGTGTCAGAGATTTCGACTATTGGTCGACTCCGCCATAGGAATTTGGTTCAGTTGTTAGGTTGGTGTAGAAAAGGAGGAGTTTTGTTGCTTGTATATGAATTCATGGCTAATGGTAGCTTAGATAAGTACATTTATGATGATCCTAAACTTATTTTAACTTGGGAAGAAAGATTCAAGATCATAAAGGACGTAGCTCTCGGGTTGTTATATTTACACGAAGAATGGCAGCAGACGGTGCTTCATAGAGACATCAAAGCAGGGAATGTATTATTAGACTCGGAGCTAAATGGACATTTAGGTGATTTCGGTTTGGCTAAGTTATGTGAACATGGATCAAACTCAAACACAACTAAAGTGGTGGGCACATTAGGTTATTTGGCTCCTGAGTTAACACGAACCGGTAAGCCCACCACGAGCTCAGATGTGTTTGCTTTCGGAGCTTTATTGTTAGAGGTGGTGTGTGGGAGGAGACCCATCGAGCAAAAGGCGTTACCTGAAGAGCTCATTTTGGTGGATTGGGTGTGGGATAAGTGGACAAAACGGAAAGTTCTAGAAGTCGTTGATTCAAGGTTGAATGGTCAGTTCAATGAGGTCGAGGTTTTGATGGTTATAAAGCTAGGGCTAATGTGTTCTAGTAATGCACCTTCTGCGCGGCCTGCTATGAGGCAGGTTATTAGGTACTTGGATGGGGAGGTTCCCTTGCCTGAAGGTTTATCTCCGCCATGTGAGAGTGGTGAGACTGGCGGTCATAGGGTGGAGATTGAAGATTATGTGCATTCTTATCCATCTTCGTCTTTTCTAGACAAGGTAAGCAACTGGTCGGCGGGAGTTGAGGAAGGGTATGTTGATGATGTTGAAGCGATTCCGGCTTCACCACTTTCAATTTCCAGCAAGGAGGAGAACAAGGATGCTGTTTCTCTTAGTTTTAAGATATAATTTTTGGGCTTGTTTTGGTTTTCTTTCTTCTAGTTTTTAGTTCGCTGTTTATAACTAGTTGTGTTATTTTTGTTGTTAGAATCAAGGATTATATTATCTAATATATCCCTCTTCTAACTACGAGTTCTTAAAACATGCAGAGGAAACTAATCTTGACTTTTTTATAGCATAGAATATGGCATTAGAACAACATTTACATGAGAAGAAATAAATAATCGATTTCTTCAAGTTTTGACAGAATATGATGTCCAAAACTAAGAATGAAAAAGAAAAAAGAAAATTAACAAAGCTTACCGATTTGCTGTACATTATTTTCACCATTTTCATCTTCACCATCTTTCAACCCATCAAAAATCTCATGATCATCAAATCCTGCACAGAGAAGATGTGAATTAAATTTTGCAAAATTAATGAATCTTTATAAGATTAGAACTACTAACGGTCACTGCACAAAAGTTGGCATGCAGAGAGTCGAATGTTGTTATCGACATGCAGCGATTACTTTTTTTTTTTTGAAGATTTTTACATTGTAAATCAGTAAATAATTAAGTAAAAGTTGAAAATACCTTCACCAAGGGCTTCAACATCATCAACTTGGGGTCCTAAAACCATAATGCTACCTAAAGGTGGATCAACTGTCATCCAATCTGACCTACCAATATCATCTGTTTGAATCTCCCTCTCTGTTACCCATGGCTCAACAGAGTTGATATTGTCATATGAAATGGGATCAGGGTTATCCTGCTCTTTGTTCAAAAACCTAGAAGATCATTTATATTTAGAAAATGTTCTACTTAAGAAAGCAATGATTTTTATTACGAAATAAACAAGAAACATTTGGAACTTACATTTGCTTTAATCTCATGTTATATTGAACAAATACAACGTCACTGAGCCTCTGATGTTCAACATAATTCTTTGTTTCATGAATCTGTTGGAAAGGGATCCTGTTTGGCCTACACCCAACCAAACTGCAAGTTTGACTAAGAATCCGAATGGCTAAACGAGCCAAGTTTGGACAAGCCCCTCCATATGTTGACCACCACTCAGCTATACCAATCAATAGATGAAATAGGATAAGTCCAATTACAGCTTAAAACAGCATATTATTATTTAAAAAAACAACAAATACTTGTTCCACAGAAGGATCATTTTTATATTTAAAGACATAAAAGCTTAATTTATCTAAAATAACAATAATAACACTAAATGCTTACCAGGAAGTAAGGTCTCTCTGCCTCTTATTGCAATTTTCCTCCCAAAATCACCAGCAGCACCACGATAAGATGTTGTCTCTTTAACAATTTTATCTTGGATTGTAGTGTCAGGAATCAATCTTTCTACGCAATCATAGACCGATGACCTGATCTGAAGATGTATATCTCCTTCAGTACTGTAAAAGAACTTTGGGTTAAGATAAAAACCTGCTGCGTGAAGAGGATGACGATGAAGTTGTTCCCACCTACGATCTATTATGTTCCAATAAACCATATAATCTTTCTTATCAACAAGTTCTTTCTTGATTGCTTCTTTTGCACGATATATCCCTGCATAAACATACCCCATTCCTGGTCTGTTTTTGCTGCTAACAATTCTTAAAAGCCTCAATAAAGGATCTGTTAGACGGGAAATAACTGTACACATGGACCAAAAAGATGGATTGCTAATATAATCCAAAGTAGTGTATCCCTCTTCTTTCTTGGAGTATGAACACTCCATCCACTCCTCTGAGGTTACCATGGATTGGAGGTTGTGCTTAACGCTTACCATCCGTTTCAGTGTGGCAAAATCCGTCGAAGAACGTGTGGGACCCACTACAACAATGTCAACTCCAAAAGTGTACCTTCTCATCATATTCAAAATGAGGCTATGATTGTAAATGAATCTTGATATGGATCTAGCTTGTTCAAGTATCGTACTTATCCATTCAAGTTCTCTGAAATCCTCTAACATCAAATCGACACAATGAGTTGCACATGGAGTCCAGAAAATGGTAGGGAAATTATCAGCAATTCGTTTCCCTACTTCAACATAATGCTCATCATTATTAGTAACAATTTGCAGCACATTTCTCACTCCAACTTCTTCCACAACGTCCTTAAACAAAGCAAATAAAGCGTCTATAGATTCCACTATGTTGGTCACATCAACAGACCTCAGAAACATTAGTCCTTCAGGACAATAAACCGAGAAATTCAGAAACATTTTACCATTTTCTGATGTCCACTCGTCACCTAAAACAGAACAACCGCTCTTCCCCCAAGTCCCCATGCATTGATCAACATCATTTCTCACTTCTTGAACTGTATTCTTCAAAATCCAGCTTCGAAGATCATGATAAGAAGGCCCCACAACTCCTGATCCTTGCGAAGCTATTGCATCTATCATGGGTTGGAAATATATGGAGTTCACAGCATCTAAAGATATACCAACATCAAACAAAAACCGCCCAATTGCTAAACTAACTTGATGGTTAACCCTTTTTGAATCATCATACACAGTATCATTAAGAGCTAAGACATTTGAACCTTTTCTCACTCTACATCCTTTCTTTCTCCTACCTCCACCTCTCTTATTACTACTAGCAGTGCCCTCTTCTCCTTGAGTAACTAATAAACTAGAATTTGGATCAATAGCTTCAGCAATTGGAAGCATCAGAACTTCAGTGTTCAAAGCACATTGATTCCCAAAAGCATCAGCCTCAGCAGAATTAAAATTAGTGATTTCTTCAGCCAATTTCTGTTTCTTTCTCTTCTTCACTACAACCCCATTTAAGCTCTCTTGCATCAACAGACGAACATCAGGTTGAACTCTTAAACAACTAGACGCATTACCTTTCTGACCTGCTAGGTGTTCTTTAATTCTATGAATCCCACCACCCTTAAACATTTTGCCACAATATATACACTTGAGTTGAACCTTATCGCCACTTTTGTACATTTGACAATGCTTCCATGCTGGATCATGTTTTTGTGAATTTACTGGTACTGGTTCTAAATCGGAAGCCATTTTTTCAGGCTTCGTGAGCACACATAAAACTAGCTATCTCTATGATGTATATATATGCACTAATAATCTACAGCATTAGTAACTACAAATTCCAACCATTATCGAATCAAATTCTATCTTCAAAACATTATAGATGCAAAATCAACTACAATAAGAGCATACAAATCTTGGATTACACGAAAAAAAAGGGGTGATGAGATAGAAACTTACTTGATTTTTTTAAATTTCTTCTTCGAAAATCTGGCGAGACCGAGTTACGGGGGTTAGGGTTATTATAGTCGGAAGATGAGTCGATGGAGAACCGGATAGACCGGTTGACGGGTTATATTTAGCCCGGGTTTTAATATAACCCGATATTACGGTCCAAGTATGCGGTCAAAAGTCGTAAGTCGTAACTTTCCCCCAAAATGAACGGTTTTCTATAAACGGACCCGAATCTCTCGGATTGTAAACGAACCGGAAGACGAGCTAGATCGACCGGCGGTTTTGAAGAAGGAGATCGGTAAATGACCGTTACAATCCCCTAATCTTGCAAATTTTCTTATATTCCTTCCTGTTCGTAATTAGGTTTCGCCTTCAAAATTGGGGATAATTGTTCTAAATTAAGAATCCCCCATGCTGACGGATTGTTCTTGATTTTCACCAGTTTCTCTGATTACCTGTATTGGATCGTAATGGCGATTTTTTTTAATTTTCGAGGATTACAGATGCTGGATATTTGGAAGTAGGGTTTCTTAGTTAACCAAATGAATTCTGGTTGGATCTTTAGATTGCGTTGATGAAGAACTTGATCTATAAGTCGAATTGTGATTCTTGGTCAGAACATTGTTTGATTTGTGATTTTGAAAGATGTATTTCTGTACATATTTTACAAAGATTTCACTCAAAAAATCAGTGTGTTCCTTTGATATTTTACTTTTTATTTCTGTTCAATTTTGCCTGTGGGATTGTAGGAGTGTCTTTTTTGTATTTATGTAATCACATGGATGGTGTTCTTTTTCTTTTGGCTTTTTTTTTAACGGCATCACGTTAAGATTTTATTACCAACAATAACAAGATACAACTGTTGTTCACCCCAACGTATGTGTCATCGAAACAATTAACATACACAGACCCAATCGATGCAACACAAATTAAACCTCTATCAACTAACAAAACACAACTGCACTTCCTGTCATTAAGACCATCATGAGTGGAGCAAGTCTGCACAATAAGCTGTTAAGGGTCTAGGAAACCAACCACCCCTCAAGGCATATGTTTACCAGGAGTAAACATCCCCCCGATTAAGACCACCTTAGACCTCCGCCTCTCGTCAGCCTCCGGACAGCAGCAACACCTTCAGCTGTCATTAAGCACCTGCTGCTGCCATTAAGCATCTGTAGCTGCAATTAAACACCTGCTGCTGCCATTAAGCACCTGTAGCTGCAATTAAGCACCTGCTGCTACCATTAAGCACCTGCAGCTGTCATTAAGCAGGAGCACCTACAGCTGCCATTAAGCTGCAACAAACAGCCGCAAACACCTGCTGACCCAACCATGTTCATGGCAAACCTGATCACAGTAACCCCACCCCTGTATTCAGCCCCTACCCTGTTCATCCATGACTGTTTCATGTTTTCCACTTCACTGATCAGCATCCACACTCCATGCTAGCAGCATCCGTCACTGATCAGCATCCACACTCCACGATGGCAGTGTCATTTGCCACAGCTTGACCACTTCTTGACCATGACTTACAACGAAATACGATAACATCAAAGGCGAAGTATCATGTGAGAAGGAGAGTTAAGGTGAGAACCTTAAGAAGGGATTTGGACCATCATTTTTAATCTCAAACCCACCATGAATCACGCTTGATACGGGGGATGATATGGTGCACCTCATCCTAATGTACATCCAAGGGTGAAGATCTTTTCTGTCCCTTTTCACCTTAATTCTTCTTCTCATCGGAACCTAACCCAACATCAAAATACCTCAATCAATATTTCATTCTATAATAACAATTCTAAGGGGTCTTTTACCAAATGATTACAGGGTAAATGCTTACCGGGTCACTTATTTTACCGATTTAAAGGGACAAAGATCAATAGTATTATCCGATAAGAGAAATGTTAAAACCACAAGGCTTGTGGCATATTGGTTAAGGCTTGTGGGGGATGAGGCTAGTAACCCATCCACCCCAGGTTCGAATCCAGGCACAAACAACTTGTGGCCACTGGGGAATTATCTCAGGGCTGCATGCTTTAGCAGTCTTAAAATTGTCATAGATTAGTCTAGGCAAATGCCTAGATACCCTTTCCAAAAAAGAGAAATGTTAAGGATTAAAAATTTTACTTTGTAAGTGAGGATGGAGACGCGTACATGATTAGTGTTTACCGAGGATAAAGCGTTTACCAAAATTCTTTTTGGTATCGGTATATACTTACCCGAAAAACGTTTGATAAACCCCTAAAAAATTTATATGGTTAGATGGGGGAATTGAGGTGTGATAATTGTAGGCTTGTAGCTTTCGTCCTTGTTGGTACCAATTTTGCATTTTGTTAGCCCAAAGTGATGCATTTAGATATGGATGACATAAAGTATTCATAACCTAACGAGGCCCAAATTATATATAGTATATATATATGAATTTGTTTGATAATAAATACATTCGTGAATCAGTCTTGAAAATTATAATTTTTATTTTAAATAAGATTAAGTTTTAGTTATTTTACAAAACTATGTAACAATTTTTGAGCAGAAGTTTCTCGAAGTTGAAAAACGAAGCGTTCACTATTTTCTATTTAGAGAAAGATACCAAAGATTTGGAACCATTTTCATCCGTTTAAATATCTTAAAAACAAATCTATAAAAAGCTTAATTTAAACATGGATTAACAAATTATAATCTCTTGACCGATTATAAAATTAATTAAATGTAAACATCAATGTTTTGATGCTTAAAATATACCAAAGTCAAGTATCTAGAAACAAAAGAAAAATAGAAAAGTAATTATTAATTATGAACATCTAGAAGGAACTATTATTTTATATGGGTTATATGGTGAACCTAATTTTGACTTTCTTCCTTAACTTAGTGTGCATGGTTGTTTGACCAAATCGCACTTCATTGACAACTTGTTTAATTATGTCAAAGTTTGAAGCAACAATATGGGGAAGGTAAAACCTAGAAGTGGTAAAATATGGGATAAATGAGAGTTTTATGTTTACTTTTTGTAAAAGTGTGATATATATGTGTCATATTATCACGGGTTGGGTTATGATATGATGAAATAAAAATTATATTAAAAACTGTGAGAAAAAATCTTTTTTTTATAAGCGTAATTGAAAATTAATAATAATAAGTTGCATCGAGATGCACCGAATTAACTTCTGTGAGAAGCACAGTCCATGGGATGAAGGTGAGATTGAAAATGATCAAGGGTCCACGTCCCTTCGTACTTTTCTCATCTTAACTTTTATTCTCACACGATCGTTCTTCATGTGATAAAGGTGTTTATATGTGTAAATATGTTTTGCATTTAACTCTTTATATATCAAAATCATGCTATTAAAACATTAATAGTTGTCTTAATTAATATGAATTAAAACATTTTTAAATCAATAATTATGAATTAAAAGACTTGATGCTAATAAGACGGGTCTCAATTATTCCCATGGTTTTGTTAAATAATTAACTACTGGTTGGTGTCTATCTCAAAAACTAATTTATTGGTTTTTCAAGAAAAAAAGGTTTATAAAAAGGAATTCTCTTGAACAAAAGATCAATTATATAGCTTAATAATCAATATTTTTTAACCCATTTGCATAACTTATACTACTATTAACATATTTAAAATTTGAGATTTCGTTTATTTACGAGCACAGTATATTATTAGCTCTATCCCATGCGGATTATTAAGTCTAAATCCGGCCGACATGTTTAAACCATCAACACATGAAACATGACCCAATTTGTTTAAATTAATTAAACTTATTGACTTTTTGGGTTAAACTATGGTTTAAACTATTCATTTTCGTTTTTTAGTATCATTTTTTCTATCTTATTTGAAAAAGCGTATCATAATAAAACCTTAGAACAAGGGGCATTTTGCTGTTCTATTAAATCATCATTAATCTTTGCATCTCAAATGTAGATTGAAATGATATTTGTGATCAATATGATTATGTTTTCATTATAACAAAACTAATTGGTAATAACATGATCGTTCTTAAACAAGGAAGAGACAGATGCTTGTCCACGCCCCAACAAAACAAGGTCATTAACGACCGGTGAGGGTAGAGCTGAAAAAATAATGACTTGATACATTAAGCAATAAAGCAAAAAGGGTTGTCTTAATTATGCCAAATCGACCAACGGTATTGAGCAACTATAACAAATTCTTCAAAGTAAAGATTTTCTGAAATTTTGGGTGGTTTTCTGGTCCAATACATTATCAAAAACCTTGTACAAATGAAGAAAATAAATGATAAAGATTGAAATTCTTCATATTTGAAGAACTCTCCAAACATAATTACTTGGGAGAGAAGTAATTTTTTATTCTTCATACTAATAAGGACATATATTGCTTCTCTAGCATTTAACGTGAATAAATATAAGGACATATATTACTTATCTAGTTTTAATAAAATAAGGACATATATAATTATGTGCATATTGAAATGTTGTTGGTGTCATCATGTTTGATTAATAATCATATAACTTATTTTACGTATGTAATGATTCATGCTGTTAATCGACCAAAGTTTGGAGAGCACGAAACGGAAAAAGAATAAACCATCCTTAGACCGTTCAAAAAAGTAGACCAACCGGAGGAGACTCCAGTACAAAAGTAAAGACGAAATTACAATAATGATCCTTCAACTATTGCTTCATCTATAGATATTGCCCTTTCAATTTATCAAATTTCTCAAATCAATTTTTTTTATGTTTTTAATAATTATAATCATAAAACAATATTGGTGAATAAACAAAAAATTTAGAAAACAAAACTGTAGTATTAATTACATTCTCATTCCTTCCATCTGTTATTGGTATAATTTTGTTTGTTAACACATACTATATATGCATTCATTTAATAAGAAGAAAAATTATTTAGTAAAAAAAAATATTGGTTATATAATTCATCTTCCTTCATATAATACGCGGTTGTTCACTATTGTATACAAATTAAACCATTTGTGTCTTTCTAACACGCACCCACACCTTTTTTCCGTTATTAACACCACATAAACACCCAACAAGAAAAAACCCTCCATCCATTAAAATAGCATGAATTGTCGCTCATATTCTTTCATGTGCAATAAACCACTATGTGAACGACCTTCATTTATAGCCTTCACAATTGGGATGCAAATTCACCAATAATCCATTGTACTAATCACAATTCACAAACCTCTATCACTAAGTACATTTTGAAAAGTAAATTAAAATCATCGTCAATAATAGTTTCTTTCATATTAAATATAATATAAAAGGAGAAACATGAAAAGTCATTGTGGCTGCAAAGGTGGAAATGTGCTAAATAACAAGATTAAATTGTTTATAGTTAGTCAATTGTTTGCTATTTTGAGGCAGCTATTTAATACATATAATTTTATTTATAGAAAAAGTTATCAAAGGTTTAGGTAGCGTTTGTTTTTAAAGAGGTGCTGAAATCTGAAGTCTGATTTTACTTCTGATTTATAAGAGGTGGTGCCGAAGTCTCAAATCTAAAACAATTATACTGTTTGTTTTTACGTTAAAATTTTGAAATTTGAGGGTAGCAATGTGTAAATAAAATTTTGAAATGATAACTTTGACTCCTTCCACTTAAAGTCGTCCGTTATGTCTGGTCATCGCAAGCGTTAATATCACGCCAATCTCTCTCTCTCTCTCTCTCTCTCTCTCTCTCTCTCTCTCACGCGTTCCTTTTTCCTTCATATAATCAATCTCTAATTCTTCCTTCTCTTTAATCACACCCACTCTCTTATCATTTCTCTTCGCCGGAGAGATTCCCTTTTCCACCCAATTCTACTCTTTTTTTTTTCAATTTCAATTTCAATTTCAATTTCGATCTTCATGTCTAGGGTTTATTCTATCAATTTCTTGATTCAAGATTCTTTTTCTCAGTTTATACAAATTGGGGGTGTTCTTTTGTGTATTTAGGGTTCATTTCTTACAAAGATTTGTTATTTGAGGGAAAAAAGATTTCATTTTTCAGGTTTTCTTGAAGAAAAAGATAAAGCAGGGTTGTAGATCGTATATCAAGGTAGCTGATTTGAAGGTTTTGATTTCAAAATCGATTTGGGTGTTTCCATTTGAAGATATTAGATTCTTTTTGAGGTTTGTTTATTCCGTCAGATCAAGTTTTCTAGATTATAGATGTCAACGATTGGGTCTTCATCATCGTCGTACTGGTGCTACAGATGCAATCGATTCATTAGGGTTCAAACCCATCTGGAAGATTCATCTTTAACTTGTCCCGATTGCAACGGAGGCTTCATAGAAGAGATTGATAGTCCCAACAGACTAAATGGATCCGTAATCAGCAGTCGGTTTCCTGCTGCAGCCATGTACATGGTCGGAAACGGTCAACAGAGCCCGGGTCCGAGTCCCAGCCCGCCGTTGCTCCGCCGTGCTAGAAGAAACGCCGGCGAACGTTCTCCGTTTAACCCGGTCATCGTTCTCCGTGGACCCACAAACAATGGGAGCACACTTGAAGAATCCGGTGGTGGTAATGAAGAAACCGGCACCGGTGGTGGGTTTGAGTTGTATTATGACGATGGAGCCGGGTCGGGTCTAAGACCATTACCGGCAAGTATGTCGGAGTTTTTACTGGGTTCGGGTTTTGATCGGTTATTAGATCAATTGGCTCAAATGGAAGGTAATGGATTTGGGAGAATTGACAATAATCCACCTGCTTCAAAAGCTGCAATTGAAGCAATGCCAACAATTGAAATTCAAGAAAATCACGTTTCAACAGAATCACATTGTGCTGTGTGTAAAGAACCATTCGATTTAGGAACAGAAGCTAAAGAAATGCCTTGCCAACATCTATACCATTCCGATTGCATCCTCCCATGGTTAGCTTTACGCAATTCATGCCCTGTCTGCCGCCATGAATTGCCATCGGAAAACACAGATTCAGGCGATCTAAACAGAGGTCCCAATGAGGCAGCAAACAACCAATCCGCCGCCACCGAAGAAGAAGCTGTAGGGCTAACGATTTGGCGGCTTCCTGGCGGTGGGTTTGCGGTTGGGAGATTTTCCGGTGGAAGAAGAGGCGGGGAGAGAGAATTACCGGTGGTTTTCACAGAAATGGATGGTGGGTTCAATAACAATGGAGCTCCAAGAAGGATTTCATGGGCTTCAAGAGGGAATGTTGCTAGAGAACGCCATGGATTAAGACGGGTTGTTCGTAGTTTGTTTTCTTGTCTTGGAGGTGGTTGTTTAGGAAATGGAAGAAGGGCTTTGGGTTCGAGTTCGAGTTCTAGTTCTGATGATAGAGCAACCCATAGAAGTAGATCTTTGTCATCTACGGTTAGCGGTTCATCACGCAGACAACGAGCTGAACCAAGAAGATGGTGAAACAAATTTGGCTGATTGAAAAATCTATAAAGGTCAATGTAAATATCAAAAGCATGCTGAGATTACAACAAATGAAATCTTTTTTAAGAGTTACCTGCAGTTTTTTTTTGTTTCATTTAGTTCAGCTTAATTTGCTTTTGTTGTTATATGTCAAGATATTGTCTTTTTTATTGGGGGAAACCTTATAAATTGAATTCAACCGATGAAAAGCTTGTTAGCAATTTCATTTTCTGCTTCATTTACAAAGAAAAGATGATACCAAAATCAAGAATTGCTAGTGATCATTTGGGATAATTTTGTGATTAGATTGTGTGGTGGTGAAGTTGTGGGCATAAAAGAACAAATTGGGGATATTATTTGTTTGATGATTTAAAGTCTTAATAAGGCTGGAAACAGGCTGTTTTATTGATTTGAAATGTGGAGACATATGTTCACCATATAGCCAGCAATATGCGACTAGGAAAGGATGAATGAATGTATATAAATCACATGTGAATAGGTTAGGGTTGGTGTAATGTAATAGATGATGTTTGGAATGTTTTAGATTCCAATTTTACCTGTAAAGATTTTGACTTTTTAGAAGCCTAGTCCAATTACCTGCATCCAAACGTGCACTCATGGTAAAAATAGAAATCAATAAGGAAGTTGGTCATAAAGTTATATGAAAAAGAAGTCAAAGATGGAGCCATAGTTGACTCCAATGGTCCATATCGACTGCCTTGTTGATGGCAACCCTTTCCAATGGACAAGAAGTCATGGACCATGTGGTTAATGGTTATGGTTCATTTGTTACCCAAACCCCTTGGGCTGCGTCTATGAGTATGTTGAAGAATGCCATGTCTCATTCATTGTCATCAATTTAACCAAATTAAAGTGACCCAATAATCTCGCTCGAAGTAGGGTTTCGAGGGCGAGATTCTACCAAACATGTTATCTACCCCAAAGTACAAAGGAGAAAAAGTAACAAATAGATGCATTAAAAGAATACAAAATGTTTGCTCAGTTGGTTAGGGGGCGAGGAGATGTTTGCTCCAATAGGCCGTTGATCTTGGGTTCGATCCCAGACCCCCTCGCAATCGCCTTGTCGCTGAGTGAGTCAGGTATGCCACTCACATTGGGAATTGGCAGTCTGTGTGGGCCGATTTGCGTGTCCAGAAATACACGTTTTGCTCCAAAAGAATACAAAATGTACGGTAAGTCCAAACTTACAGAGTGATATATAGCAAGCAAGACAAGAACACATCACAACCTTAACTGCTAAGGTAAAAGCTTAAGCAAGTATTTGTTAGTTGTCTTCTACTGCATTTCCTAAGGTTGTGGGTATATGTAGTGGTTTACAGAGGCGTAATCATACGAGAACCCAATGTATTTGTGATAATCATGAGAATTTTGACAGCTACAGTTTCACATGATTTTTTTCCCATATAAACCTAGTATTAACTTAACATAAATGTTTTATAATGTGTTTGTTTCATATGTATTAAGTTCACAATGTGAACCTTATTTACGTGTATATTTTTTGTTTCACATTGTGAAACAAATATATGTTAATCAACATCCTAAATATTAATCTTAGATGCTAAAAAATCAAAGTTATCACAATTTATGACTTCTAAAATGATTAACCCTCATGGTTCATAAAAGTGGTTTTCTCTTAAGTATGAAGAACCAGTTGAATAAGTCGTTTTGAAACTTGTACGACTATTTAATTGACATGTAAGACCATCTGAATATGGTACAAGCTTTACTCATATACTAGTTCGTTTTGGTATTCTATACTGAAAACGATATAATTGTCAAGGAGGTAGAGAATAAGGGCCACATTATTTCGGGTTTGTGGAAGGACTCGCACATATGCATTGCGTGTTTGGCCACACACTTGCTTCATGCTCTATTAAGTAGACTCTCGTGTGGAAGCACATTTAACCAAGATGAATGAAAAGACACCACTAAAAATTTAATAAATCTTGTACAGTTTCTAGTTTTCTTGTCTTTTACTAGTTACCCTCACTCTCTTGTTTGACAGTCATTTTCCTCCGTATATTGTTACCTTAAATTCTTACAATTATGCTACAATGATAACGTTGGTTGATGATTTTGTTTAATATCCCTCAATTTCTTGTTCTTTAGTTTTATATATGTTCAAACCAATTCATCTAGAAGAAAATTATAGAAATTAAATAATAGTATCTTTTTCTATTCAATCAACCGATATGGTAAAAAATTAATCAAAATCGAAATTTACCTTATTTGACAACCGAACTGTTTACACCACAAACCGAATAACCCGAAACCGTTTTGGTTTGAGTAAATTATTCAGTTTCGAATATTTTATACCCTAGGTCCTTCAGTCACCTAAGTTTCTGGATCCACCACTATGTTCAATGTTTTTGTTGTGACTTTCCGGTGTGTTTTTCAAAACGCATTTAGATGCAATATTTATTTTCAAAAATTGTAACATGAATTACGCCTTAATTGACAAGAAAAAAACAATCCAAAGAGTTTGAGATGAAGATGAATGTGATATTATTTTAACAAAAAGTTGCCATATATTTGTCACTTATTGATCGCATTTAATTAAAATATTTCCACGATACCAATTATTGACTAAATTACAAAGAATAATGACTAGTTTCTCTCTCACAAAATGCAAACACATACATACGTATATTGTGACCAACCATATGAGCTCGGTGTGTCAACGCGTTCCACGTAAAGTGAGATTTATAAGTTTTTTATAAACTTTAAATTTTGGTCTATAAATAATAGCCACAATAGTTGTATATCAATTTCAAATTTATAGGGTCAACGTTTGAGTAGATGCATTACATATATGCAGATACATACACATACATACATATATACATACATACATGCCAGGAGAAGTTGCTTAAAAATCGAGCATCACGATAGAAAACAAGTTGGATGGTCATCCATGATAAAATACCCGTATTTTCGACGTTTTTTTTATGATTTTCAGTTTCAAGCCGATTGATTATCCACACGCTCTTTGTGCTTTATGACTCTCATTAAACATTTCAGGTCAAGTTATTCATTTTATTTAATTTGATTTAATAAATCAAACTTCAAATCCAACCCTTTTTCGAATGACTTATTTGCTTAAATGTAATATTGGTACTAATTGAAAAAACAAAAGATTAAAATCATCACTATATATATATTATATAATATTGTCACAGTAAAGGGTAAACCAATTTCTATTTTTGCTTTAAAATGTTCACTCGTTTATATTTAGGCTATGTTTGGCAAACTAACTGATAAGTTAGCGGGTAGTTAATAAGCTAGCGGATGACTGATAAGTTAGCTGGTAGCTAATAAGCTAGCTGATGAAAAAATAATGTTTGACAAAACTAGCGTATATGTATGTAAAATGACGAAAAAGAACATATTAAAAATAAAAATAATAATTAATATTAATGAGGGTTATAATTGGGAAAAATGATAATAAACTCCTAAAACTCTACTCCAAATAACGTTTCAATAAGCTAACGTATGGTTTATCAAACGTGTATATTAAAAATAAGCTACTTTATAAGTTAGCTTATTTTTGCCGAACATAATGTTAAACAAACTTAGGTTTTTACAAAAAGATAATTAAAACATAAGTTATTCTCATTATAAAATAGGTTCCAAATAATGTAACATGGATGAAAAAAGTAGCATTAATAAAGTATAATTTTTTAAATAGACGATACATATATAATAATAATAATAACGATAATGATAATAACGTATTATATATATATAGGTGGAGGTTTAAACAATAACATTTTTATTTTATGAGAATATAAAAACATCCTTATCATATATAATAATTCATGTGAGGGGCGCTGATGGTGTGCAGACGACGTGTCCTACAACTTAGGTTATGCTGAAGGTCATCTACGTCTATGATTTAGTACACATGTGATGTATTATAGTACGCATCAACAACATTTTTATCAGATATGATAATACACGTGAAGGGATTAGTGGTGTAAGGGAAACTTGGCCTGCAACCTAGATCCCACCGACAGTCGTTTGCGTCTTTGATTTAGTATCACATTTGTATCATGTATGATGAAATAGTATTGCATGCGATTGTCTATAATAAAATGGTGTTTCTTGCATTCTTGTAAAGTAAATACCTATATATATTATATATAATTCTTTATTACACACATCAGAATAGTCGAAGCCTGCGGACAATAGAAGGAACTCAAGTAGCTTCAAGGAGGAATCTGTATACTAATCAAAATCCAGGTAGTGGAGACTGCACAGCTGTGGGTTCGAAAAATGGGCAGCCCATCAGTTTTGGTCCATCAGTTCTGTTCGAACCTGCTGCAAATAGTAGGTTATTTTCATGTAAAGTGAGGAGACAGTTTAAACCTCATGAACTGTTAATTTGGGGTGGGTGTCCATAGGGTTTGGTAACTGGTAGCTTGGTTGGATTGGTAGGTGTGGAAGGCTCATGGCTGTCATTTTTTGTTTGTTTTTTGCTGCACTTATGGCTTTTGCTTTGTACATATTTTGGTGGGTAATAAAAGGGGTTTTTGCTGATTCAAAAAAAAAAAATCTTTATTACACAATCAAATAAATATCGAATAGACTACATACATGCATTGTTATAGTTATGTCAAGATCTTTTCTAAAAGTCTAACAAAATTAATTAATCTAAATCATCATGAACCAATAAAATTATTCGTCTTCTAAATTTGATTTGAAGTTGTGAAACTTGATATTTTTACGACCCTAAAAGTCATTTCCATTGTTGATAATATTTCTCATCAAATATGTGGTACCAACATTCATTGATTACAAATTCTTGTATTTTGCTATATAAGTTTTGAAAGCTTTGAACTTAAGCTTTGGTAGCTTTTAAGTTTTGGTACCTAAAACCTCTAGGAGTCACCTATAATTCTCATTAGGATTAAGATAAAAAGTATAAATCAAAATTATTACAATCGGATTTTAAATTTTTATTTGACCAACGGCCATTGACGCGTGCAAATTTGTAGGTTGAGCTTAAAAATTGTTTTTGATTCAAGTTGACAGATCATTTATATGTTTTGAATATATAGAAGATTATACCACTCAAATGTAATAAAATAATGCTATAAACGACATTTTTATTTTCTAATTTAGGTTTTTTTAGTATCATATAGAAAACAAAGTTTAAGAATCATTTATTTATTTATTTTGAATAAAAATTTGCTTACAAACTTTTTGAAACAAGCAAAATTAAACCGTTCATGCAATATGCAATATCAGAAATACTACTGAAGATTTTTCATAAAATTGTTAGAAAATTACTTAAGGTAAATGCAAATCCACCTACACAACTATAATTATAAAAAAAAAGTTTATAAGCAAAAAAACATTTTTATTTTATTTTATAAACTTATTTAAAATTTAATGTATTAAGTCGACGAACAACCTGTAAAATAAGCATAGACCATATTCCTATTTTTGAATTTTCTTTTAATTAAAAAATATTTGGTTTCCACAAAAGGTCTTCTAGAAAAAATAACCATTTCCTCCATCACTTTCACCGCATTTGATTTCTTTGTATTTTATATTCAACTAATTGTATTATAATTTCTAAAAATTCAGTTTCATCAAAAGTAGCTAAAACTCAATCGTCGTATTAGGTCCAAAAATACCCTTGCTTTAACTTCAATTCTCCATTTCATAGTTTCTAAGATTGTGACAAAAACACATACACACACTATTTATACATATTATAATGAAATTCATATATTATTCAATGGTTCTTCAAAATTACAAATGTTTCTTTTTTGTAAAAGATTCTAATCTTGAAATTAACTGGTATTGAAATATAGAAAATATTCCCTAAACAAAAAAGTAAAAAACAGAAATTATTGATTTCACACGATTTTCTTTTTTAAATGGAATTGTAGATAAAACGAAAATCGGGAAAACTAATATTTAGAGTCTGATTTAGGGATTTAGATGGAAAATTTTGGGATCTTTGTGGATTGTAGACTAAATCGCCATATGGGTTGCGAGATTTCCGTTCTTATATGGTAGACCTCGTGCCTCCAAGCGGATCAAAAGTTATGTTCATTTTAAGTTGGACCTTTTTCTATCCCCTTTCTTTTTCATTTTAAATTGGATCTCTTTATCTTTTACTCCTGTTTTTTCGTGTATCAGTACCTCATCAGATTGCCTTTTGAAATAAGCAAAATAGTACATTTATAGGTGAATTGATGCCACTCCAGATTCTTTAGTACAACAACGACCATACGGGTGTTTTACAACATCCAATCTCATGTAAAATTGATAACAGTGTTAAAAGACTATTGTGGGTGAGATATTTTAGTGAATTTTATCACATTCATTGTGAATACATGATTGACAACATTTACTCTTGGTTTTAAGAGTTCGATATAGTACAAACTAATTTAATCCGTTTGACAAGTCTTCAAAGTACAGGTTAGTAAAAACGTAAAAGAAAATAATTAATAGAGAAATTAAAGGCAAATATTTAAATACTATTAAAACCGTTATATAATGACTTCAATCTTCTTATAAATTATGAAGTGCGTTTCGTTAACTCAAATTGCAATCGAACAAAAAAATAGCTTAAACCTCTACCTTATCTTAATTCGAAAACGGGTGTGATTATATCTCCGCCAATTGGTCCACCGTGATCACCACCACCGACCACCACGGTACCGCCCGGTCCTCCATCTAGTAACCAGTACAATTCTTGTATTCAATTTCAAATTCAAACAAAGGGGTGACCACACCAACATATTACAAAAAACAAGAAAGACCTCTATCTACTATGTGCCTTTTTCTGGTAGGGCCTTTGCTACCCACAAAAATGCTTAAATCAACACACGTAGTACATAGTATGGTTTGCTTTCTCACCACTATATAATTCATAAACATACATAGCCACCATTACACACACACACACTCAGTGTGTTTCTATGTGAGAGAGAGAGACAAAAAAACAATCTTTTTTTTTCGTATTTTATCACTAAACCCACACAAAAACCCACCAACAGAAGCAAATCTCATGGCTTCTGTTCATCTTCTTCATCTTTCTAAGTTGTTCTTTGTTTTTTGGTTACTGTTACAATTAAGATTATCGATTTCGTTAAAAAATGCAATCTTGCCCCTTAAGGTTCAAAGAATTGCATCTGGGTCCCTAATGAAACCTCCAAAGAAGCTCTCTTTTCATCATAATGTTACTTTGACCGTCACCCTCGCCGTCGGCTCGCCTCCACAGGAGGTTACCATGGTCATCGACACCGGCAGCGAGCTCTCATGGCTTCACTGTAAGAAAACACCAACAACACCCTTATCGTACGACCCACTACATTCTACATCGTACACCCCTGTTCCGTGTTCCTCGTCCATTTGCATGACCCGAACTCGAGACTTCACCGTACCCGCTTCTTGCGACCCGAAAAAACTATGCCACGCTACTCTCTCCTACGCTGACGCCACCTCCGTCGACGGCAATCTCGCCCACGATGCCTTTCGGTTCACAGATTTGGTCCTTCCCGGAGTAATATTCGGGTGCATGGATATGGATTCAAGTTCGAACCAAGATGAGGATTCGAAAACCACCGGGTTAATGGGTCTGAATCGGGGCTCCTTATCTTTGGTTACCCAAATGGGTTACCCAAAGTTCTCGTATTGCATATCGGATCTGGATTCCACCGGCGTATTACTGTTCGGAGAGTTCAATTTCTCTTGGCTACCACCGTTAAGTTACACACCGATGGTTAAAATGACGACGCCGTTACCATATTTCGATCGGGTTGCATACACTGTTCAGCTTGAAGGAATTAAGGTTTCGGAAACGGTTCTACCCTTACCCAAATCCATATACGAACCGGACCATACCGGAGCGGGTCAAACCATGGTTGATTCGGGAACCCAGTTCACTTTTCTTCTTGGACCTGTTTACACAGCTCTGAAAAACGAGTTCTTGAAACAAACGAAGAACGTGTTACGGGTGTACGAGGATCCGAACTTTGTGTTTCAAGGTGCGATGGACCTTTGTTACCGGGTTGAACGGAGTGGATTCGGGTTACCCGTTTTACCTAGTGTGAGTATGATGTTTCGGGGCGCCGAAATGGTTGTTCCGGGTCAGAGGCTACTGTATAAAGTGGCGGGTTTAACGAAGGGGAGTGATGACATATATTGCTTTACGTTTGGGAATTCGGATTTGTTAGGGATTGAAGCATACGTAATCGGACATCACCATCAACACAACATGTGGATGGAATTTGATCTTGCGAACAATCGGGTCGGGTTTGCTGAGGTTAGGTGTGATTCTGCAAGTCAAAAGCTAGAAATTGACTTGTAAAAGGACTTGTTTCATAGGATGAACCCGGTTCATTCCTTGAAAAACCTTCATATACTCACCTACACCTTCATCAACATTTTTTAATGACTTTTAGTTTTATGTTCATATATTGATCCACAACTGGACTATAAATTAACAATTTATACATCTCTTTCTCTCTCTCTCTCTATATATATATATATATGTATATATATAGTCTCTCTCTCTATATAAATATACAAAGGAAAGTTCATTTTGCAAACATTTTTTTCGTTAAGAATCGAGGGACAAACAAGAGTGTGACATGTGTTTCCAATTATCATGAATAATGTGTTTCCAATTATCATGAATAATGATCATAAATTTTTATAACATTTATGATAAATATCTAGTGATGTCACAAACACTTGGCGAGCCATGGTTTGTTTCTCAACATAAGTCAGGGTTACAATTGACCTACCCCTGTATGCATATATAAGAATATGTACTCTTTAAAATAACTCATTAGGAGAGAACATGGTTTAAACATATATGAGACTCTAGCATGCCCCTTTCAGCGAAAGCTAAAGCCAATGGCGTGTAGCTCAGTTGGTTAAGGGGCGATGAGATGTTTGCACAAATAGACCGTTGGTCTTGGGTTCGATCCCAGGCCCCCTAAAAATCGTCTTGTCGCTGAGTGAGTCAGGTATGCCCCTCATATTGTGAATTGGCAACCTGTGTGGGCTGGTTTGCGTGTCCGAGAAATACACGTTTTGCTCCAATAAAACAAACAATGATGTCCTAATTGGTCGAGTCTTGAACAAAAATGTTTCAGATAGTAGATCTTGACTTTGATTAATATAAGACTATATATAAAATCTTATTAGATTACTTTTTATGAAAGAAAAACCATGAAAATAAATTGTCCATGCATAATTGTATATGATTCAAATAAGAAAAATGTCATATTATAAAGAATACGAGAATATCTTAATAGTGGTTATAGTGAAGAGTGGGTAGCCGGCCCAATTGTTTGGTGAGAAGGTGGACCAACAAAATATTTTCTTTTGTTCCGACAATATTTGCTTTACTTAAATTTTGTAAGTATTACATTGACTCGTGCATTATTTGGATTGTCAATTACGATTATATCAATTCACACTCATCGACCATTTCAAATTCGGTTTTATTTGATGCCTATCTTTTTATTGTGTTAAAAGTTATGACATTATTTTAAACCATTAGAGCATCTTAACAGTTTTTTTAATATTGAGAAAATAAATAAAATTGGGATTTTAAGTTCGAAGTTTGTTCTAATAGTCTTCTAGAAACGATCTTCAAAATAAAAAAAGTATGAGAAGGATTGTTTTTTTCTCCAAATATGGAAAACACTCAAAAAATTATTATAAAAGGAGACCACCAATAAAAAAATTTGAAAACAAATATTTAGAGAGAAATAATATTTTAATATTATAATCAATGTTCATAATTCTTCAAATATGATTTAATTGAAGTGTTAAAAGATTTGTTAAAGGTGTCTAAAAGTTACAAACTTAAACACTCTCAATGGCATAATTAAGCCTCCCTCGATCGCCGAGATAATTAACACTTCCCCCACCACTTCCAGCGTTCCCCTCTTGGATCTTGTCCTTGTGGGTTTCTTAAGAGCATTTTCAATTAAGATTAATATAAGAACCTATTTTTTCTATTTTTTTTGCCAAATCTTTTTTTAATTCGTCAAATTAATAATTTATATAAAATGCTACAATGATAGTTTTTATAACAATCCATTTTGTAAGTCTCGTGTATAATATAAATATATACATATTGATTATTATATTGGATATAAAAGTTAATAAAATATATAGAAAAAACTAGTAAAATGTCATTTCACACAAACTTTAAGTAATAACCAAGGTTTTTTGAAGAGCAACCACCAATTTATTAAGCCAAAAAAAACCAAACAAGTTAACCGTACAAACAACGAAGCAGTCAAAAAGCCTATAATGGCAGTAGGTACTCTACACAAACGAAACCACTACAATCGATAAAACACCCTTTGAACCAACATCATATCAGAGGAAAAAAAACATTAAGCCATTCAATAAGACCCTGTGTGCATTATTCCCCTGCAACCATTAAGCCACAACAGATCAAGCCACTGTAGTCCATTAAGCCGTAACAACTCATTAAGACACTACAGTTCAATGATCCACTGCAGCCCATTAAGCCACAACAGTGCATTAAGCCACGACAATTCATTAAGCCACAACAAAGCAATGACCTCTTTTCACTGCTGTGGTCCAAGGTTTTTATACAAAAACTTAAAAAGAATGCAAGATTTTTTATAAATTATCTGGATGTTGGTCCTTATAAGAAAAGAACCATGTATTAACAAAAAAAAACCTCACATTCTCTACATAGAGATGCTCCAACATTTTTTGTTGTTCAAGTTATATGGTATAACTTTTATAAATTAAAATTTGTTGAAACTTTTTAAGGGTTACCTAAAACTATTTAATTTTACAAGGGTATTGTTCATTTTGGTGAATGTAATTTGTGTAAATGAATGATTTGACTTTTAAAAAGGTCAAAGGAGAAAGACAGGATGGCAAGGCCGGTAGGATGACCAAGATTGGATAGCCGCGTGGCATGTCGCAGTCAAATCGCACCTGCTTTTGACTAGTATATCCCCATGGTCTTTGTCATTTTCCTCTTGCTTAATCACATAACTATATTTAAACCCAAAAATTCCCATTAATTAATCATTATCTTTTAAAATCTGGAAAACATCTGTCGGTGCAACTTCACACTCATATTTCACTTTCACGTGAATTAAAATATCATATTCCATCGACCCTTGTCTTTCAATTGCTCATATTTTCAGATCGTAAAGAAAACGAGTCAGTATGAATCTAAATATAGACTTTTTAACAGTATCGAATATCTCGTATTTATAATACGCGATGATCATTGTTCATGACTTAGCATGTCAATAACATAGGAAATGTGATATATGTTTGGGATTGGCGTTTTGCATAGTGATGCACCGATGCTAATATCTTGTCTAATTCAAAACATAATTTAAATTTACGTACAATTCAATTTTTCTTTTTCGTCTGCCACCGACAGCTTGACCCAAAGTTGAATTAACACTGTTTATCTATGTTGTTAAAATAATGTAGTTTTTATATGTTGTTTACGTGAATCACTAAGATGTGTATTCTTTTCATGTTTAATATTATATTCATTCTGTCTTATATGTAAATTTGAACGATATCACTATTATATAATAGAAAATATAGTACCATTTATAGATCAGTGATTAACTTTTTTCTTTTGTTAAATAGATAAATTTATTATCAATTTTACATAATTAATCAATTCCAAAAAAAAGACAAACAAAAAGAACAATTTGAATAGGAAAAGGTAACGTCAATTACGTCATCTAAAATGTTATTGATTATTTATGTTTCACAACTTTAATTGCATTTTAACTTTTAAATGAGACTTATGTTGTTTTCGAAATACGTTTCATCTAGTAATAAAAAAAGTATATCAACTTTAAAACATGTAGTAAATAAAAAAATAAGATAAAAATATGAAAACCTTTATAAAATAACATTCCTATGAATAAAAAAACATAGCATTCTATTGCACTATTAAAGTTGATATAAACTTTACCTAGTAATGTATCTTAACTCATAAGATATTCGGTCATTATTTATATCTATCCAGAAAGTTAAGTAACACCAGATAAAATTTGGTAAATACCTCGTTACTAGAAAAGAAATTGTATGTTACACTGTTAGATTTCAAAAAGCAATAATCGTGGAGGATTGTGTCTTGTTTTTGAAATTATTGGCTTCAAATGATTTGATAGACGTAGGTGATTGGTTTGGTACATAAAAAAGATGACTGCCTCTCAACTTTAATTACTAAAAAACAAAATTCATGCAAGTGAAAAAGGAAGCAAAATAATGGAGTGTTTGATTCCATTTATGGATCTCTTTACGATATTTCATGTGCAATTAAATCCTTGTCCATGCTCCATTCTTCTTTTAAAAAAAAAATAAGAAATAAAAGAAGAAAAAGTTAAAGTAAAGGTAAAGGTTGCCCAAAATTTGAAATTGTTTAAAATATCCAATAGGTTTAAATTAAATATATACACAATTACACATGCATATGCTATGTGTATTTATACACAAACATATATACATGAAGGGTCATGTGAAAATAATGAGCATATTTCTGGGCTTTTGAATGAATTCATCTTTTAATATAACTTGATTTTTTCTCAATTACTTGTCTACTTTTTTTTTGAAAGGTATAATTCCATTAACCAAACCAAAGGTACAGCAACAAAGAAACAACAAGCACGAAACAACCAAACAACAAATCCTTGCTTACCAGAGCCTGACCAAAACAGTTAATCAGAAAAAAAAACACAGAAACAATTACTTATCTACTTTTAATTACTTTCAACTACATTCATTTTTAATTAATTTTAAATTTCCATTTTAAGTTACTTCACAAACTTTTACATACATTTAATCAATTTCACGGTAAATATTATTCTCATTTTCTCAGCATAACTTTTATTTTCACCGGAACCCAATACGATATCTTGTATATATATATATGTGTGTGTGTGTGTGTGATATTATACTAACAAGAATAGTAATCAAATAACGTGTGTATATATACATACACACATATATATAGGCATAGGATCATATATATAGTGTGTATGTATACATACACACTATATCTTGTATACACACACACATATATATATATATATGTGTGTGTGTGTGTGCGTGTGTGATTTTGTACAAATGTTAATGTAAAATCATATGTGATTTTGTACAAATGTGAATGACAAATCATATATGATTTTATACAAATGTAAATGTAAAATTATATATGATTTTGTACAAATGTTATTCACACATGATTACAATGTCGATTATGTTATTTTTTATATAATATAATATGGGAATCCTATCAATTATGTGATATAATATTATTATAATATATATGATATAATTTTTTATATATTATGTTATAGTTTTTGCTTCTACGAGTTTTGCCCCTAAAAATACTTTACCCTTGGTGGAAAAGTAGATTTCAGGCACCCTTTTTTATTTTCAACGCCATCAATATAATATGAATTAATTTAACAGAAGACGTGACTATGAATCATTCATTTGTTTATTTAAAAATACAACCTTCTCGTATGATCCAAGGTACATATTAAAGCATTAATACTAATAACAGATTGTTAAACTTGGTACTCTATTAAAAAAGTTACGAATAGTTTTTACGTTGATATTCATTATACCAACATGTGAAACATTTATATTGTAACATACCAACATTTATATCATTAAATATAATTAAATAATTGTTCCCAATATCAAAACATCTATTCAAAAACATTGACCTTGGAAGCTGAAAATAAGTTTTGATACATCACACCCAATTGAATATATGTCTAACCTTAAACATCAACAATCATTAAGATAAAATTGTCAATTAATGTTTTGGTTCCAGTTATTTTTTATACTTTTTGATTTTGTGTATTTACTTATTTAGTAATTACTTTTACTCACGGTCTAATACTTTTATAGTTATTTTGTTTTGATCTTGATATTTTTAGAAGTCATTATATATTAAACTTTCATACAACATAGTCATGCATTTTTTTAAACATTTTGAACACAGTGACCTTATTGAACAACCTACATAATTTCCACAAAACATGCTACATAATAATTGTGAAAACCCAACAAGTGTGAATTTCTAACGTAAAGAGGGACCATAAATGTTGTTTACGTGTTTTTTTTAACATTTTTTGTCGGTTATACATAAAATATACGGTAAATCATATTAATGGTTCTTGTGGTTGTTACTTACTCTCAAGTTTGATATTTATTTTATACTAATTACAGTTTTTGTTACCATGGCTGCCATTTTATTTCAGTTTTGGTCTTTCTTACTAATTATAGTTAAAAAGTTAATTAACTTAAAATGTATTTTGGTTAATTTACTTTTTTTGTTTTCTTTTGTTTTATTAGATTATATTTAATATTTAGATAGTTCATCTAATTCTTAAAAATATTGTTTTGTTAAATTTTACCTTAAAACTGTAATATTTATATTCTTTTGGTAAATTTTCAAGTTATTATTTTTAATCAATTTGCAATACTTAATTTTGTTCATTTTAAATGCACTTTAAAATTCTGATCAATGTGTGTCAACCATTTAAAAATTGATATGTTACTAAAAATATTGTTATATTTCATGTTATGGGTAACAAATTGAAAAAATAAAATTAATAAAATGAATTATACAAGAGGTATCTATGAAAATGATAGAGTTTATTGATTATGGTATGGAAAATGATAAGAGTTTATTGATTTTATTGATTATAATAAACACTTTAAATCAAGAAACAATCAAAATATTTACGAAATCATATATTAATCAGATTAGATAGATTATTGATATATGTTTATACTAATTAAGAGCATCACCAATAACATTGTTAAAATAGAAAGAAAAAAACGAGTTTTATTTTTTTTAAAAGTAAAATGCTTCAACAATATTGATATTTTGTTTGCTATTTTAGAAAATTAAGAAGAAATATTTAAATATATAAAATTCTTTAAAATGTGTAAATTAGAAGAGAGAAATAATATTTTTATATATATAAAAATATTGTTTATAGGGGGTTATCCAAGAAAATAAAATAAAGTAAAGTTGGTTATAGTTTTAATTAATTTGACACACATATATATAAATATTTGGATTTCGGGAGGCAGCCAGAAAAACTCTTGCCTGTCTAAAGTAGCTATCGTCTGGCCAAAATAGCAGCCAAGTCTGAAACTCTATTTCCCAACTCCCAACCTCCATCGTCGTTCGCTTCCCGGCGATATCATATCTACTCCTGATTATCATCATCTAATCATACACTTAGATCACTCGACCTGGATAAATCTCAACTCTGTAAGTATCATTTTCTCATTCAATCAATTTTGCAGTTCTATCGCTGAATTAGGGTTTTTCTATTACTGTTCATTCGGTGATTCGAATCTATTTTTGTAGCATTGGATCGTATTTTCTGATTTAACTCGTTCTTAGTTATAGAAATAACGTATGTTGTCCATTTCATTTGCTCAGAAGCAGTTGCGTTGTTTGTTTGACGGGCGAGTCCATGACAGTTTGGGGTTTTAGGTTTTCGAATTTCGATAGCTGAATTAATTATTTAAAGATTGACAAACTGATATATTATTCTAACGCGTGCTTCATGTAAACGTTTTGGTTCGTAATTCTAACTCACGGATCAATAATGTTGTTGAGATTTGTGGAAGCAATGCTGAAAGGTTGTATCAGATGGTTTTTGGGGGTATACAAGATACGTTATATTAGATTTATTGGCTAGTGGAGTTCTTGATGATGTGAGGGTCTCATTATAGATAGTTTGCTTTAGTGCCAAAGTAGTTGGTACCCAATGTGGAATGATTTATGTAGTAGCTATAACTGAATTCAGAGCCTAAAGGAATAATCCATTGTAAGTTGCATCAGGCGGATGTGGATGGTTTAATATATAAGTTGTTGTAGGTTAACAACTTAACATACACAAAGGGATTTTTGTGAATGAACTTAGAATGCTTTTTATTTACACCGGTAATAAAATTATTTGGTTGTTGATACTAAACACGTAACCTAAGACAAATAGCTAGTTGGAATATTTAACTTGATAACAGATTGGCTAATATACGAAGTCCATTTGCAGGCTCTATATTCAAAACAACAGAGCTTAAGATTGCATAACAATTGATTAATAGGATTGTGCAATGACAAAATAAATTTATGCAAGTTATCAATGAGCAAATGAAAGTGGGCCATTGGAGTGCCTTGAAGTTCAGCAGCTATATAAATTCTGAATTCTCTGAATACCACTTGAATGACTTTGGGACATGGATTTCATATTGTTTTTTTGCTATTTCTGCTTTTTTGGAAGGGTCATGTTTGATTGTTGGGGTATAATGCCCATAGATAGGCGTGCTCGAATCCACCTGATCCGTTATCTTGAGCCAAGTTTCGTAAGGTTCTATTAAAGCCTAGGAAGTAGGAAGTATTGATATAGTAAAAGAAATAATACTTTGTCACTTACGTGAATAGAGTAATTATGAACATTTTATTTGTTTAGAAATTAGACCAGTGAAAGCCTCACTTTGATGTGAGTTGAATAATTGTGGTTTCTCAAAGTGATTTACCTTATAGAGTAATCGTTAACCAAAGTGATGAATTATTGTGTTTGATTGTAGTTCTGGTGGTATGCCCTCATGGCGAAAATGCATTGCTTGACATTTTAAATACCCTGGAGCTATTGTGAGTTGATACTTGATAGTCGTATTGACTGAAACAATAAAAATCTAGTTTAGTTGGAACAAAGTCAAAGAAAATGGTGAATGTGAGTCGGTCTTATTGGGTAGTAAGGTCTTTCATTATGCTGTATCATGCATTCCATTGATTCTTCCTGCTACTCTCATAAACCATCATAAATCCTAGGTTAAAACTGAATGTTTAAACACTGATACTTATAATCAAAGGGATATGTCCTAAAGGGTAACTGCTTAAAAAATGTAATAATGCATTAAAGATTCCCTTCTCTCATAAGCGGCCTGATATACATATGAAATTTTAATTCAACTTGAATTGTAGTAATTGATGGCCAAGACTGAGAAAGACCAGAGTGTCGTCAAGTTGTATATAGCATTGGGGATCCATGTTGGAGCCAGAAGGTGCTCCATAGTCCATCCTACTGGGCATCTGATTTAAGTTATGTCTTGATTAATACTGAAGATATAAAATTTAAGAATTAATTATATCTTATAGGAAATACTGGAAATTCACCTTGTGAGTTGCCGGTCTCTTTGATATACTCCCTCCATCACAAAATAGATGTCCACAATGAAAAAGGCACACAGTTTTAGAAACGTGTAATTATTACACTTTCTAATTAACTAAATGGCAAGTTTACCCTTAATAACAGAGGAAGTGATGCATTTCTTCATCTCACAATCAAGGATAGAATTGGAAAGTAGGCACTTACTTTTGAAAGTATACACTTATTTTCGGACAAACTAAAATAGAAACATGGATGCTTATTTTGGGACGGAGGAAGTAACTAGTATGAGATAATAAGTGATTGCTCATAGACTTGTAATGACTTTGCCTGCGTTTGGAATTTGATAATTACTGAATATTTTGGTGTAGGACCGATTATTACTGTGAAGTGACTGTTATTATTTTTGCATAGAAATCAACAACCATGAGTTTCGCCTTTCGAGGAACTAGGGGAGACATTGAAACTGGTTTTCCTGGATTTATTCCTGAACGTCGTGCAGTGGTATCTCCTATTTTTTCTTCACTTTTGTTTGGAGCGCATTCCTTGAGCATACATGGATCAAACCATCATATTGTGCTAACTATGTACTTGTTCGTAATACCATTGTCAGCGAATCCATGCAGCTCGGCCTGTTAATACAAACTCCCTTGCCTTTCTTGTCACAGGTGCATATATGTATTCTTAGATTTTTATATATTCCATTTCATAAATAGCTGCTTTTGTCATCACCCCCCTCATTACCCATTTTCATGTTACAGTTCTCTTGTTGTTCATGATATTGAACTCGCACCAAATGTCACCAAACTTTCTGGTAACTATTTAACTCTAACCTTTTTTTTATTGTTGGTATGTTTGCAGTTTCTTGTGGATATTTTGTTTGGTAAATGTACAGATGCCCTTTTCTAAAATTCATGTGTTTCCTTTTTTATTATGATTTAGCTTTGGCTGGTGCTTGGTGTCTTTTTGATGGCTACAAGCCTAAGAATGTACGCCACCTGTCAGCAACTCCAAGCCCAGGCACAAGCAAATGCCGCGGCAGCTAGTGGCCTCCTTGGTCATACTGAACTTCGATTGCAAATGCCACCTTCTATAGCACTTGCAACACGAGGACGGTTGCAAGGGCTCAGACTACAACTTGCACTTCTTGATAGGGAATTCGATGACTTAGGTACATGTGTCTAATGTTTATGATATATTGATATCTAGATCATCAAATTCCCTTATTACAATTTCAATAAGTTAGAACATAGTTTCTTCTATGCATTTTTATATATTCCATTTAGGTGTTCTTTTTTACGCATTTTTGCAGACTATGAAACGTTAAGAGCACTGGATACTGACAATGCTCCAACAGCTAATTCAATGAGCGAGGAAGATGTGAATTCTCTTCCTATTCACAAGTACAAGGTTGCCAACTCTAAAAGGTAAGTTATAGGCTTCACTAATTTAAAATCCTATACTAGAATCAACTCTCGATTAACATCTTCTACTTGAAATGTAAATTGTTTTGTGTTTGTTGTTGACTTTAATATTATTTATAGTTTGTTGTTTCTTTTTGGTACTTGATGTGCTGAAAGTGGTATACATATATAGTATAATAGGATGCTTGTTTACACACACTTACAGCTTGTCCTCTTCTTTCTTTTAATTTTGGGTTTGTACATAACTTGAGAGATTCTCTTTATGGATTTTAATACCTGTTTATAATAACAGCAGTAGCTCATCATCAGTGGAGCAAGGTTCATCTTCTGTGACAGGGGAGGTAACTATTTTTTCCTTTCTTTTTATATTTGGATACGTTATCATGGAACCGTCTTAATTCCAAGTTCTCTTTGTGGAACACCTCTCAGATGCCAACTTAGTAAGTAGTGTATGTGTATGTGTTTCTCGTCATGGTGAAACTATAATTATATATATATATATATACATAGGGTTAGGTTCAAATGTGAACTCAATTTTGGCTGTGAACGTGAGGACGAATCTCAGCCACACATCTTCGGTTATGGTGGACGCGATCACGGAGGATTGACGCGATTCATGGGAGGGTGGAGATTATTAAAGGAGGGGAACCAGGTCAAAGCCGCCTTTATTGACCGGATAAGTGGCTGAGATTCGTCCTCTCACGTTCACAACCAAAAATGAGTTCACATTTGAACTTTCCTCTATATACATATACTTATATGTATGGAAATAAGTAATTGTAGAAGGTGGTGGTGCATTATATTTATAAGAATTGTGTTTGGTGTTAACAGAAGGTAGAGAGTGGTAAAGCAGTTGGGGGGAAAAGTTCAGAAGATGAATTGACTTGCAGTGTTTGCTTGGAGCAAGTTAATGTAGGGGAACTAGTTCGTAGCTTGCCATGCTTGCATCAGGTCTATGTCATCTTCATTGCTTTTCTGGATTATTATGTTTTTGAAAAGCTTCCTTCATTGCCTTTCTGGATTATTATGTTTTTGAAAAGCTTCATAATTAATTTCTTATGAAATTTGTTGCAGTTTCATGCAAATTGCATTGATCCATGGCTGAGGCAGCAGGGAAGTTGCCCGGTTTGTAAGTTCAGAGTTGGATCGGCATGGCATGAGGATGAAGAAGAAGAAGAAGAAGAAGAAATGGATAGGGTTTAATATACATTCAAACTTATTATTTACAATATGTTAGTAAAGAATTGATTCTAGAAATTATATTCAATGCTTTTGAAAACAACAAAAGGAATGATAGATAGTTTGGTAATAAAACTCCTTTTACTCATCTCCTTCAAAAGTTGAATACTTTCACTCACTCAATCAGTGGCTAGATCTGACTCATTTATAAGTCATCATCTTAGTGACAAGATGATTACAGAGAAACAGATATATCATTTGTCACTTGTTTAACCAAAATACGATATTTCTTTCTGATAAACCAAAATATTAAATAAGGAAGCAACTGAATATATGTAGTTTTTTGGTAAAGTAAGATTAAAAGTTCATACATGTTTAAAAAAAGGTCAATCTTGAAGAGTTGTTGATTGTTAATAAAAGAAGGAAGGAAGGGAAGCAGCTACTTTCCCTTGCCCTTTCCCTTTCCCTTTCCTGGGCCTTTCTTGGAATCCATCTTGGCTTGGATACGAGCTGCAGCCGCTGCCTTGGCTTCTTCACGTTTCTTCTTCTCTTCTTCCTTCTGTGCAGCTGCCAGCTCCCTCTGCCTCTTCAGCTCACTGATTCATTCATCCATTTTATTAAGCTTAAAACTTGATGATTATTATTATTATAAAATATGAGAAGAAGCACGACTTACTCGAGTCTAGCCCTTTCATCTGAGGCACTAGCCAAGCTAGAACCCTTCCTTGGTCTGCAAGCCACCAGCTCCACCTCAAATATAAGAGTTGCACTGCCAATTAATATATTTCTCATCATTTAATCACCAGTTGATATGAACAAATTCATAGTCCAAAATTAAGTGTAATTACTCTGGTGGAATCTCTGGCGGTGAACCCGCACTGCCATAGGCATAATCTGATTTGCAAGTAATTTTGGCAACCTCCCCAACCTGAAATAAAATAATATTACAAACATTCAATTCAAAAGTTATAATCCCTAGTCCCTACTACTAAAAGAAATAAAAATATGTCAAACCTTCATGGTTCTCAGAGCAACATCCCAAGCCTTTATCACACTGCCTTTGCCTAGTTCAAAGCTGAAAATTGTATTGTCTTCATGTGTGGTATCAAAAACTTCACCAGTTTCGGCCAGAGTTCCCTCATAATGCACTGCCCAACCATCAACACACACACACACACACCATAAGTACCAATCTTCACAAACACATTACATTATCCAGGGAATGGATGCAACAAATAATAATAATTAGAAATCACAACACAAAAGCTAAAAAGCTGAGCAACTCCCATAGATTTTAGCTTATTACCGTCAAGAAGAGGAAGGTTATCAGAAGGAGCAATAGCTTCAGGTTTGGCTCTCCTCATGATTGTCTTCATGACACCTCCATCTCCAGTCAAATCAACTGCATCAGCCATAGTCCTAAATTTTCACTGGCCTGAAAATAAAACATTGAAATCATATTGTATCAGGCTGTACTTCAGTTTTTTGTTCTCTTTTTAGCTGATACTTGGTCAATTTTAGGTTTAATGTTTGTGAATGTAAATTAATTACCATGGACTTGTAGCAGTAAGAAGAATATTGGAACTATATAACAATGTACAAATGTAGAGTACCCATTTTATTTTTATTTTTCAAATGCTTTCTTCATTCTTCATTAAGATTGTTGAAGCAATTCTTATGCAAAAATAGGTCAACACCAACACTAGTGAACTGGTAGCTCATCAGATTTAACAAGAATAAATGTTGTTAAAACACCATCAGAAAAGTAGTCAATCCATTGAATCTTCTATAGAGTTACATTTCTCAACATAAAACGTGATTTTAGACGAGGCCTTTAAATAATCAGATGAAGTTAGAACAATTTCTATACCAATTCCTATTTTACTCAAACCACAAACAAATACAAACATAACTGATGGAAATAGAGATGTTGACTGAGAAGTACTACTATATATGATCTTACAATAACTAGCACAGTAGCACTACATGTTTCCAACAAATTCAGACTAATCAGAATATGAGGGTAGTTGTACGTTATTGAATATTTCTATATAAAATATAAACATATATAGAAAAAGAGAGGTGGTGGGGAGAAAGACCAAAGTTACAGATGTAAAAGTGGTATATCAGTCTAATTGAGCAATTTAGAGTTTTTAGTTCGGCAGTTAGGGTGCTTTCAAACTAAATGTCATCCTACTAAGGAATTACTTGTAATTCATCAACTCTTGGAATAATTTCATAGTACCTAAACCTTTTCCTCTACTCATTTCAGTTCACAAAAATCTTCTTCATAATCAAAACATCCATGTCTTTTCTTAACCTGTGCCACCAATGCAATATTCCTCACATAGCTTTCATAGTTTTATAATTAAACAATCTACGCTAGAAGATGGACAAACTATTTTTCACTCAATTGTCAGACATTCATATTCATATAATGAGCATGTAATTATATACAGAACCCATGAAATGCCTCCTCACTTGACTCATTCTAGTTAAATCCTATGGATAACTCATCTCTACCATGACACATTATAATGGCTTTACAAGTACGAGTCCTGGCTTCACGAGCAATTTATGTCTAAACAAATATATGTCACAATCTATAATACTCAATTAATGTATAGTTCTTGAACAACGAGTTCAAATTCAATCACTAACAAGATAAACCATTCAGACAGTCAGACAGCAAACATTGGTTTGGTTTGGTTTGACATAAATTCTCGGTGTAAAATATCAAGATTTTCAAGCCTACCACTCATAATCATGCATCCATAATAATTGCAAGTTTTAGTAGATGGAGTGAAAGTAAATGATTGAACATATGATGTGCCTGCGTCTAATTACCTCACTTAATGGGATTCCTAAATCCTAACGAACAACGTGGACTAACAAACCCTAGACCACTACGTACCTAAATTTCACAGAGACTTTTAAGCAAACATCCGATAAATAGAATATACACAGTACAATTAACAGCGATTCCAAAACATTCACAACTCGATAACAACTTAAACACATCCAATTCGATACAAAGTTCACAATCTAAGACCAATTTTGACTGAAAAAGAGAGAGAGAGAGAGAGAGAGAGAGAGAGAGAGAGAGAGAGAGAGCGCATATTAGTACGATTCAGATGAGAAGACGTTCAAAAACAGTGAAAAAAATACCAGTTGCCGGAGACGATGGAAGAAGCGTGTAAAAGCTGTGGTGAAACTGGAAGAATTGGGAGCGACGATTTGACCGGAAAATCGTTGGCCATACCCTTTCGGTTTATTGCCTATTTCTTCTTAACATGCCGCTTAGCTTCTTTTATAGGCGGAATCAGAATAAAGAATAAATCATCAACCCCACGCGCGCGTGTCTCACACGGATTCTTTATTTAATGACTATACCAGTCCCTCAGGTTTATAAAATGACAATTTATTTCACAAGTTTCTATAAAACCTCAAATAGATTCCCCAGAGTTTGGAAACACATATTGCATAATGTGTTCGACCAACCAGATCCTTGTCTGTAAAGTAAGTACACTATGAGTTTTTTTTTTCATCAACCATAGTCCTTTTTATTGTTGGCTCTTTTAGCAGTACCAATGTTAATTTTAAGAATGATAACCGACTCTTTAGCAGTACAAATTAATATGTATCATTAATTGGATAGGGTTATGTGGTAGGTACGTGACACTAATGCATAGAATGTTGTGAGATAATATTTGTATTAGAGCATGGAGGTTCTTCCTTATGTGCTACATAAACAACGTTTTAATTTTATTTGTTACAGCATAATATTATGCATACCTTCATATGAATCTTGAAACTGTCCTCAACCTCAAAGATTTTCAGTTATGCTTTGAAAAGTAAGGCAATCAAATAAGTTGATTGAATGTAAAAAAACATGTCATCATATTTTTATTAACTAATACCATGTAACAAACCTTTTAATACTAACCCATATGTGTATTAAAGATGTATGGATGTTGGGTTGGACGTTTTATGATATTTATATACAACCCAATTCAATTATCACATTTTGGAAATCTCAAAGCAGCCCAACACATTTAAAAGTATAATCTAACCCAGCGGATTGGGTAAATTAGTAGTTTAATAAAATTAACTAATAAAATATTTTATACGACTTGTGTTTATAAGACCAAACTATAAAATGTAATAGCTAAAACCGTTACAATAGAGTTATAAAAGGTTTTTAGGCATTTGAACACGTTTTTTGAACGTCTTTAAATAAAAATGTGGTGTTAGTTATTTTATGAAATAACTTTGAGAAGTGTCATATAAACTCATTTATTTATAGGATATTCATGTTCATATGACATTGTTTCAAATATTATGGTATAAAATAATTAATACGACACTTTATTTTAAAAGCGTTCTAAAAACTTATAAAGACACCCAAAAACATTCTATAAACATATTGTAAATTTGTAACACTTTTAAATCGAACGCCTTTCTATTTCGTTCTATAAAATACCATAGTAGAACGTTTAGAAATTTTAGGTGTCATATAAACCTAATGTTGTTGTAAAATGCTAACTATTAACATTTTATTTGCACCAAAGTAAAATATATGAACTAATTAATTAATTCACATATTAACTGATTCATATATAAACTCATGTGATTCACATATAAACAAATTAAGTGATTCATATATAAATTAGTTAAATAGTTCACATAATTAGATGATACACATATGAACATATGGTTCATATGTGAATCACATAGGTTCATATATAAATCCGTTTGACGCCTATTTATAAAATATACGAAACTACTCATCTATCTTTTGCATACACTCATGCGAGAATTATTTGATGTCTTTCGGTCAAAGCCACAAATGTTGTCCAAATGAAGGACTAGGATCACATATTTACTTCTCAAATATTTACCACTTCTCATTTGAACTTTTTCCATACATATATATAGGGGCGGGTTCAAATGATAACTCAGATTTGGTTGTGAACATGAGGACAAATGAGAGTGTGACATGTGTCATATTCATACTGAATAATCTATATTTAGACACGTGACGCTCTCATTTGTCCTCACGTTCACAACTAAATTTTAGTTCGCATTTGAACTTTTCTTTCTCTCTCTCTCTCTCTCTCTCTCTATATATATATATATATATATATATATATATATAGGGGCGGTTCAAATTAGAACTCAAATTTAGTTGTGAACGCGAGGACAAATGAAAGCTCGACACTTGTCATATTCAAACTGAATATTTCTTTGATTATTCACTCTGAATAATCTACATTCAGACACGTGTCGCGCTCTCATTTGTTCTCACGTTCACAGCCAAATTTGAGTTCGCATTTGAACTTTCCCCTCTCGCTCTCTCTCTCTCTCTATATATATATATATATATATACATAGAGGAATGTTCAAATGAGAACTTTGTATTTTTAAAGAAACAAATGGACACTTGTGGATCTATGATATGGGACCCACATCATATGTGGTCCATAATTTGTTCTTTTGTTCCTTTAAGGAGGGGTGGTTCTCATTTGATCCCTCATATATATATATATATAGAGAGAGAGAGAGGGGGGGGGGGTTGGGTTCCGGTGAGAAGGGGGGTCTGGATCAATCTTAATTAAAGATCGACACTAATGATATGCACCATATCAAGTCTCGTAAGGAACACAATTCTTGGACGAATATGATTTTAAAGTGATCAAGTGTTCAAATTATTTTTACGTTTTTTACCTTAACTCTTATTCTCACACTATCTCAATCCTAAATATTGAATGGACTAATATATTATAAATAGAGATAAAAATAATTTTATCGAAGTTATATATATTTTCGACGGATTGGTTTGAGTTTGGCTTACCTATGTTTTAAACCTTTCAATTGACGGTTTATGGATTTGATGGGTTTACGATTTAGCGGGTTGAGTTAATTAGGTTGTTAACGTGTACCTGTTTTTCTTTTGTTTTTTGAAAAAATACAGGTGTATTATTCAAGAGCATGCAAAATAGCGATTTTGCACCTCTTCATGTCAAACAGTCATTGGGTTTTTATATCATTTTAACAAGACTAAAAGATTTGAAAAAATGTTTTATTAATAATTGAAGTGAGTAGGTTTTAGAAAGAAAACTAGAAAAGCAAAACCATGGATGGGCCAAATAATAGGCCCATCGAAAACTGATCCAGTAATCTTAACCCGCCCATGGCTTACAGCCTTACATACATGATACAAACAAGACCTCACGGGATGACACACAGTCTTGTCCACGTCTTACAACAAGGTGTTTCCTGTTTTTATTGACGCCGACAATTTTCCTTCCTTAAAAACCGGAAAAATCTCATCTAAAAATAAATATATACATACATATTTACCGCAAAAAATATTTATAAATATATGCAAGGACAAGTTCAAATAAACACTTATATTTCATTTTGTACGTGAGGATAAAAGAGTGCACATTACATGTCTTCTACGTTCAAAGACTCGTTCATTCCGAATAGATAATGGTCATGTGTTATTTATATTGAATATCGTGTTATCCATACTTAATGTTTTATCATTTATTATTAATAGTGTATGAACTTCACATTTCTTATTCTTATTGAATGTTCTTCGTTATTCGTACTGAATGGGACACACGTGTGTGTGTGTATATATCATCTTCATCATATTCGTCACTCATTTATCTCCCTTTTCATATATCAATCATCTTCATCACTTTCAACGTCTCCTTCATCTTCTTTTTCATATATGAATCATCTTCATCGCCTTTTCATATCTAATACAAAAATGATCCATATAGTGAAATCAACAGGATAAGAAAATAACATATGAAATCAACGGGATACGAAAAGCCACGTATATGAAAACCTTCATACGAAATCACCACCAACGAAACCGCCGCACAAAAAATCTACATATGGAAAACCACATCTGAAATCAACGAGATAAGGAACGCCACGTATATAAAACCTTCGTATGAAAGAAGGTTATCGAAAGTTACGCTATTTGATATGGACTAGCGTTTCACTTTCGTATATGACGGTAAACAACGGGAAAAAAAAATTATAGCATATGCGACTTCAAACCTTTCGTACCCTTTTTTTTTCCTTCGTTTTTTCCCTGGTCGATTTCACAATAATTATATTGTCACAACTCAAATTCTTTTGTAATTGTTGATAATGATCTATATCATCTTCAATTCCCTCGTTCACCTAAGTTTATTTATTTTAATAAATTCTTCGCTACAAAATGATTTTTTTAAAATTATAGTGGAGATCCACATTTTAACTGAATCTTCTTCCATACTAGTACGACAGAGTAGTGAACTTGAAAAAACACCTAATTTTTCAAATCAAGTTCATTGGTGAAAGGAAAGAAGCGAATCGTTTTGTGATTCGTTGATTTCAACGGTGTAGCATTGGTTTGTTCAAATGGAGTATTCCAATGGTGTCCTTCTCTCATCTATTCCCCTTAATAGTTGTCCATATTTTAAGTATGCCACCGTGTTATTAACAACCATTATCAAATAAGCATACGGTCCAGATTAGTTTGTAACGGGTGCAATCTTTTGGAGGTTTGCAAAGGATTACCCCTCTATATATAGTTATATACATATATAAGGAGGGTAGTTCTCTTATAACTCAAAATTGATTAGAAACCTTAAAATCTTCCACTACACGTACGTTGTGTGCCTATCTTTGGAATTTATATTCCTGATAAATATAAAAGTGTTATTTATCATGAATCACATATTTATATTTATGATATATGTCATGTAATGTGCACACTTCACTGGTTTCTAAAGAAACCGACCCATATATGCAGGGACGGATCCATGTAGAAGGGTGTGGTAGCAGGTGCAACCATAAAATTTTGGGGGTTAATGTAACTTTTTAAGGTTCTTTCATGTGAAACTATAAGTTTCTTGCGGTGAAACCATAAGATTTTTTGGATGAAACCACAAACTTTAAATCTTTTAGGGTTTTAAATGAAAATTTAACAAATAAAGTTCCATTATTCTCGTAGAGGAAGGTGGTTGATGATAAATTACGACTTACACCCTTCAACGATTTTAATATGTTTAATTTACTTCCTTTCCTTCCTTATTTTTCGTTTTATACTCAAATTATGTTAATTAATTATTAATTATTAGTTAGAATACATCAATTATTTTTTATGGACGTATGGTGTTGATGATTTTTATGGACTTATGGTGTATGTCTATAAATTGGTTTAGTGTTGTTGATGATTTTTATGGACTTATGGCGTATGTCTAAACTGGTTTGAAATCCAACACGTGGCATACAGTGGAAAATAATTATTTCTTATTTCTTATTCTTCAAAATAATTAGTATTCGAAGACAGAAAGATTGAAAAAGAAAAAAGTTGCAGATGGACCAACTTAAGACAATGACACGTGACTCACCAATGGTACTAACATTATAAGTGCTTAAAGGACAAATTGAAGGTGCATTTTATCCAAATTAATTCAAAAATATAATATCCTCATATCCCTACCTTCATATTTTATATTCTTAAATCTTAATTAATTAATAAAAAATATTCAATTGTAACTTAATTCATCACATTATCAAACAGTAGGCGCCTAACGCCTTATATACATAGCTCAGCATATTTCATCTATCACGTACACACGTACTTATTGTCTCTCTCTATAGATACATATATAAGATCTTATATAAAATCTGCATAGGGATTGAAAACTACAAGAATCAGTTTCATATATGAATTAATACATATAAACAAGTTCTGGTGGCTTTAACTTTTTTTTTTAACAGCAACGTAGATTTTTATTAAACACCAAACAAATTACACATCATACCGGAGATATCCGATTGTTACATTTTTTTTTCAAAACAATCTACTTATCCTCTCCGATAAAGCATTAGACGGTTGGCCCCCGGTACCAAGTTCACCAGTGATAAACTTCCTTCCAGGGGCTTTAACTATTAGACGATTTTTGTATAAAACAAAAAATTGTGTGAAAGTTATTATGAATTATAAAAGGAATTATATGTTTAATACTAAGAATTAAAAAACCATATTAAGTACAAAGAATCCATTGCCCATGATTTCGAGGTAGATATGATGAAAGCTTGAGTGAAGGTGGGAGAGCAACATAGGACCCCCTTCCCCCTCTTCTCTCTCCACAATTATTCTTATTTTTCAAGAATTTTAGTTCTACTTTAATAATAAATTAACATTTTAACAATTATATTAAAATAGGAGAAAAAAAAACGAATTTTAACAAAAAAATTCTTCAACATTTATATGATAAAATAGAGATTAAAGTTATAAAAATCTTTAAATTTAGATAAATTTTCAAATAGGAAGATTTTTTTAATACTTTTCACCAATAAGATATGTTGAAAACAAATGTTTAAGATAAAATAAATAATATGTTATTAAATGTTTTGAATTTTTTAAAAATGTATTTAATGTTAAAATTGTTAACATATAATAGTTGTTAGAGTTCAGTATAATACTCTATTTTAGACGGAAAAAAATATAACATAATTGTTGGAGTCTTGGAGATGCTTACAAAATGCAAATGTTGTAATATAATATACTTCTTTATATTATATTTAAGAAGTCAAAATGAACCAAACAATTTGATAAAGTCAAAATAAATAACATGTTAGTATCAACTATTATTACTCCAATAAAATTAACTTTATAATATTCTTATTTTGTATAAGCTATACGTAGTAATAAAATACTTGATGAAACTTATGTTTATAGTATCAAAATATAAATGTGATATCTAAAAGTGTTACAATAGATTTATAAGACGTTTTTAGACGTTTAAACAAGTTTTTTAAAACAAAGTGTTCTACTACTTATTTTATAGGACATGTTTGTGTTTACAACACTTTTCAGATAGTTTCGTATAAAATAGTTAATACTAAACTTTATTTTAAAAACGTCATGAATGCAGATGTCAAAGGACTAGTTGGTAGTAACTCAAACCTCAAGGGCTTGATATAAGTAGCCTTAAAACTATTTGTCATGAATGTGTGTGCTTGAAATAGAACAATGGAGGGAATAGTAATTAGTAAGTGGCGTTATACTCCAAATCCGTTCCACAATGGCAAATCCTTTTGTTACTTTTTTTATCTCCATTATACATCATCAGGATCAAAGAAAGTGTTAGAAGAAAAAAGTATAAAGTAGGGATGAGCTCGGTACCGGACCGGTACCGAACCGGTATTGAACCGAAAATACCGAATCCCGAATATGAAAAAATCTCGGTACCGAATACCGAACCGGTAATAGAAATTCGGTACCGGTACCGGTACCGGTTCGGTACCGGGATTTTCGGGACTAACACCGTTTGGTCCCGTTTTTAGGGACGACTAACTTTTTTACATAACTCAAAATGGTTTTTCTAATTGTAGAGTAAGTAGGGAGGAACTCATTCAACTTAAATTGACCTAAAAAAGATTAAAAAACACCAATAAAAAATAATTTTTTAATTTTACAATTTGACATCCAAAATATGTAATGATAAGAAAGTGGACTTCGTTCGTATATATGTATATATACGTATGTATATAATGTTACATACATGTCAAAAAAGTGTGGAATATTACAAGAAACCGGGTTTTGAAGAAATTACGGAACTGAAACATGAAGAAAAGATTGATATTTGGGGGGAATATTACAAGAACCAAAAAATTTAAAAAATTTAGTGGATTTGGTATAAAAATGGAAGATATAATGTTGGGAAAAAAGGTTTTTTATACCAATCCAAAAAGAAAAGGGTTTTTTTTTCAATTTGAAAGTGTCCGTTAATATTACCCGGTTCGGTTCGGGATTTATGGGTACCGGTACCGGTTCGGTACAGGACCGGTTCGGTTTCGGGATTTCGGTCCGTATGCGCATACAAAGTTTTGAAGCACATTTATTTTTCTCCAATATGTAATCAATGTTTTTATGCATCGCAAGGGCAAGAAATTAAGGGCTTTTAAGACCACATTAATGGAGTTTTAGCATGTTTGATATGATTAGTGGGGTAAATATGATAGTTAAATTGACAGATTAAAAAAGTGATTTAATTAAAGCATCTTCAACAACTTCTTTATAATTTTTCTAAAATAGAGAATCAAAATTTAAATCTTTAAAACATATTACATTCAACTCCAACAGCTTCTCTATTTTAGAGATTACATCATTCATTATATTATTAAAATATTATATTTCTAATGAAATATTATTTTTCTTACCTAAACATTTAACTTCAATATTTTTTATTGATGAAAGATAATAAAATAATGTTTCTCTCTCAATGTAATCATTTTTAGATATATCTCCAAATTTAGAGATTTTTGTAAACTATCTCTTACTTTCTCTGTTTTAGAGAAAGTTTTAAGGATGCTGTTGGTGCAAAAAATTGCTCAAAATCCATATTTTCTCTATTTTAGAGAAACTGTTGAAGATGCTCTTAAAAAGTAAATTATTTAAAGTCTGAATTGCACATAGAAAAATTAAAATTAATTAGATGAAATATTCCATCCAAAAAGAGAAAAAAATGTTTGGTTGGTATCATAAAATGCATGGAATTAACCATTTACATTACATGGTATACGGACTTTTGCCATATAGTAAAGTGTTGATGGCACCATGGCGAGCTGAGAATATGAAGACGTTGACAGAGTGATTACTGATTACGTTAGAGTTATAACAAAATATATATTTTTAAATCCATAATTTTAAACAGGTTGGCGGGTTAAAGTTTTATAATTTAAAACGGGCGTTGGCGGGTCAACCCGCAAACATATACATCAATCCGAATACGAGCCGTATAATAAACGGGTTGATGAGTTAGAAAATTTAATTCAAACCCGTTTATTTCATATCGTGTCGAGAATTGTCAATCCCTATCGTTAGGTCAAAGACCATTTACTAACTTTGCCTATTTAGTGTCAATTTATCCACAAATTTAGGCTAAAAAATCCTTTAAAACCACCTTTCCAATGTTCTTTTTCTTGAAGATTTTACCATTTCATCTTCCAAAGTTTTCTTAATATTAAACTAGACGATATATGGAAACAAAACTACTTAGAACGGAGAAGTGTGTGGAATGTATTAAAAGTTGGTGTTGATGAACACAAAATATATTCGTTATTTTTGTAAGAATACTTACTAGGAAGTTATAATGATGATTTATAAAAAACTAACGATAAATAATCAAGTCATTTAAAGCTACAGTTATAATTACAAAACCAAAACCAACTAAAACTGTTAGAACTAACAAATTAAAAGCAAAAAGACCTAAACAATATATATACATCATTGTTGCAATTATCCCATAAATAATATTTTTAATTATCCCATTAGAAATGAAGACAAAGGATTACAATAGCATGCTTTCACTTTATGTTAAAAAAGAGGTGTTACAAAGCATGCCTTAATCTAGAACTATATTGATTGGACCTCTTTCACTTTGGGGTCCCTTTTGATCTTATCAAATCTAATGATTATGATTATGATCCTTAGATCTCCATATCATTGACCATGGTTATTTGGGAACAAATGTCAACAAAAGCAAGCAATTATTGAGAAGCAATTCTAACACTAATTAAATGACCCTTTAATCATTTTTCAAGAGTATAGCATGCATGAATAGTTTTTTTAAGTGATGTAAAAACAAAACGTTACTTATTATATCATATAATGTTATGGCTCAACCCTATAAAGAGGTTGAGCCTATTAATACGTAAAAACTCATCACATAAAATGATTGAGAATTTGAGATAATATAATTTAGGTTAGAAAGCGAAAATAGGTTGAGTTGCTCTTTTTTTTTTTGGCTTCCCATATTAGTTAATGTAGAAATATAATAATAAAGAAAATATAAACCTATGTGTTTTGCAAATGAAGTAAAACCTATGTCATATATTAAATTTGAACTTTGCATAAACCTATTTTGAAATGTATTAAAAAATAAGAAAAGGAAGATGGATATGATTTTTTTAAAGAGGGTGAAATCTGCAATAAGATAAAGGTTGGGGATCAGATTGCAATTTTGATGTAAAGAAACATTCTGATCCGTGATAGTTGAAAAGTTTGATATTAAAATTGTACTATTTTGGTTTCCAAAAAAAATTGTGGTTATCAGCAAAAAGTCAGATCCACTCCAACTCCTCAAAACTGTAACAATCCAGCTGGAACAACCCTTTGGACAATAATTCACATACAACGACAAACAATATTTACCAATCACCCCCACCAATTGTCAGTGTTATTCACCTTCGCCCCTTAACTTTTACCACAATTCCATTTTACATCCTCAGAATTCACCATCATTTAAAATGCTTTTACTAATAATACCACTTCATACGAGCTAATCAAATTTATTTTCGATTCAAAATAAAACATTGAAATAGTAATTACGGTCGACAAAAACATTTTTTTTACACATTTACTAAATAAAGTGATACTTACAGAGTTACAGTGCTCTTTTAGTGATACTACTGTTGGAAATGCATGTTCGTAGGCCCATCATCCTATTACGTCCCTATCAACTCAAATATTGACCATTCACACGTTCATCCGTTAACAACTCAGCTTAGACAACATTAAAAGCGACTTTTTTTTTAATAAATATGGACCTTAAAAACAACATTAATTTTTTCCTTATTTTCATTTGATGATATATAAATTTAAACCAAGAAGAAGTAAAAAATGTTTAATTAATTTCTTTTAAAGAAAAAAAGATAGTGAAAAAACAAGAATACAACTGGTTGTTGTCCCAAATAACGTAAAGATGAAATTTGGTAGAGAAAAAGACAAACTTGTTTTTCCCAAAATTGTTACAAAAGTAAAAGTGAATGTAAATGGTGGAATATGGACCGTAGAATCTGAATTACCCGTAACAACTTTGATATACCCCTAGTTTTTAACCCAGGGGGTAAAAAAAAATAAAAAAGTCAAAGTGGTCCAATTCCTAGTCAAAGATATCCATTCCCCCATCCCGTTATGAAATTACACAAGTCGCCAACCGCCAATCGAATGTGGTGTGGTCCTCTTTTTTACTTGGATTACAATTTACAAAATTAATTACTCCATTTTTATTTCCATAAATAAATCAGATTCAAAATTATAATGTATTTGATTACTTCAATTATTATTATATTATAGATAAACAAAAATAACGGTATGAATGGTAAAAGTGAGGAAAAATGTGGAAAGAAACGGAATCTTGTAAACCGTTCCGTAAAATCTGAAATTAAATATATATATTTTTGTTGATATTTTATAATTATAATTTTACCACACACTTCCAGTTGATATTTAAAGAATTTAATTTTCTTGAATTAAATAAAGAGGTGTGTCAGCCAAGCACACTGGATCACAGTGCTGCACCTGCTATGGTTGAATGGAATCTCAATTTCTCTCTCACACACACACACATTACACATACTTCCACATTTTCTCTCTCTAGAAAACCCTCCATCACTTCAATCATGAACAATAGAGCGAGCTCAAACATCCATAAACACAAATTAAATGAGCTCCACAATCTGATTGTTTCTCATTTCAATTCAATCAATTACACCAAAAATTAGGAAACAAAAAATTTAAAATCTACCAAAAAATCTATATACCAAATTACTGTACAACTTCCTGCCGTTAAATTCTTAAAAAAATCAGCCTTGCAAAGAGAGAGAGAGGGAGAAGGCTAATTTTGGTGCAGATATGAATTTTAAGAGTCACCGTAATCACGCCAACAGACGAGCATTGTGACACATCGTCTCATGATGTAGAATCTGGCTCTTTGTTCTTTGACGAGGCGAGCACATTTTCTGGTGAAAGCGCATCGGCGGTGAGTGTCGGTGGCGGCGGAGGAGGAGGAAGAAGAAGGATTTCTGATGAGTGAAGAACGGCTTCTGGAGATGCTTTCTTTTTTGGAGAGCTTCCATTTCTCATCTAGGTAAGCGAAATGCGATGGCGCAACGGCAGGTGAGGTGGTGTGAGTAGCCATTGTTGATCGGAAGATGGTGGTTTTAATGGTGGTGTTGCCGGAGAGAGAGAGAGAGAAAGGAGAGAGATCTGAATGTAAAATGAAATGAAAAGGGGGAAGGGTTTTGAAATTGAAGGTGGGGAAGAGCAGGGCGTTAGTATTTATAATTGGGGGAGTGAAGGGGTGGCAGGAGGGTGTGGCAGTGGGTATCACCTGGGTCTATCCATGACAGACCCACCTTTTTTTTATTTTTGTTTAACCAAAACCAGGACGTCTTTGCTCCAATCTCTATATTAATCGCTACTTTATTCACATTTTCTTTTTTTAATTAATTAATATTATATTTATATGTACACAAATGTTACGTCAGAGGTCTAAAAGTATTTTTAATACAGGTTTGTACAAACAACCTTTTTTTTAACACTTTTTGTTACCAATTTAAATCTAATTTATTAAATTAAGAAATTTTCTAAAAATTCATAATGTTAGTTATTATAAAACCCTACTTTTAATGGATACCGTTGATTTTTTAAACATCAATAATTTTAATAAAGTCAAGAAAAATAAATAAAAAGTCAATAAAAATGTCATTTCTAACAAATTTTATGGTAAAATTCAAAATTCTTGTTCAAACACCTAGAAGATATGTGGTTATTATAAACCCTGAAGATGCTCTAAGTAAGTAAATATGTATACATTACAATGGTAGTTTCTTATAATCAACTACACTTTTTACTAATAAGAACTTTGAATTAGAGATGCTCTAAGTCAATAAATATACATACATTACTTCACTTACTTTATCACTTAATATTATCGGTCATCACAATGCATTTTTTTTATTTTATTACAATCACCCTTAGATTGTACCCATAACGGTTAACAAGGTAATTTTTTTGCAAACGCTTCTTTATCCTTAGTTTTGATTGATAATTTAGTTAATTTTTAACTGATAATCTAGTTACCGACTTAAAAATTAATTTCCTTAAAAATAGTTATTGATTAATAAACAAACTAGTAATTAATCATATCAAATTAATTAAATTTATCTAAAATGAAAAAATAAAAATAAAATTTCAAAATAAATTCATTTAATTTTAACATTTTTTTATTTTGTGTAACAGCAAATTTTCAAAGATATTTTATGTAAAATGATAATACAATAAAAAAACATTGTTGGAAATAATTAAAAATAACTATTTTTCTCATTTGAGCAATATTTTTTAAGAGTTTTTTTTTAATTTAACGGGTTTTATTTTATTTCTCTAACATTTTCAGTTGTTATATAAAATTTGAAGAATTTGTTGTAGAAAAAATGTAGATTTTTTTGAAAAGGAGGAAAAATGTAAACCATAATTTTCAAAAATTAAAAATAACCTAAAAATTAAATTAATTATGGTTTGATTAATATCGACATGTAAATGATATTTTTACAACATGCATGTTGTTTTTTTTCGTTCTTTTCCCCCTTTTTCTTGTTGTTATATTTAGAGGTTTTCAATCACGTTTTTATTAATTCAAAAAAATACACATATCAAATTAAAATAGGTCAACATTTAAAGTAATCTAAACTTCCAAATAAACCATATAAGCACTTCTATTAAATTACCACTCAGTTTTTTAAAGGAATTAAGATGATCATGTAAACATTACTAACTTTTCCCTAATCATTTAATATTTATACATGCCTCACTTATGTTTGCATTGAAATTAGTAATTTATGACGTTAAAACATAAGATCATCTGTTATTGTTATTGTTTTTGTTTGATGATAAAATATATTTTTCCTTTAAAATTAAAAGACAACTCTTCAAATACTCGACATAAATATAAGTGAACATTATGAAATATCATCTAATTATAAAGAAATTTAAATATGAGATTACAGTTAATAAAAGTCAAATCCCCACAAAATTCAACACTCTCACACTTTTACTACCATACTTCTGAAATCAATTGGTGCTACGTTCTAGGAGAAATGTATCATGTGTTATGCACCATACAGCTCAATTATAGAGTTCTCAATTCAATAATCATATAACATGTATTTATGAAAGTATTTTTGCATCATGATATATGTTTTACATATACAATTGTATCATGATTTCAGTGTCATCTGCTATGGTATTATCATTATATAGATATGTAAATTACGAACCTCATACCTCGTGTAGCTTTTATTGTTACATATCTAAAATGAACGCCTAATAGGCAAATAATGGTAAGGGAAGGCCTAGTTAAGCACTATGTTGTACTTTCATGTTATCGCTTCTGCTTCAATTATTTATGTCGTACTAATTTGATGTGTGACAAAAGGTTTTCCATCATTTAGTAGTTGTTTTCAACTTGTACGATTTTTCCACAATGTAAATTGGTTCTCAGTTTCAAATATTTGAGAGATTATAAGATGTTTAAGTGTTTTGCTAGTCACTACAAATGTTTGAATTATCCGAACAATTTGCTAGCATATTAATTATAAGGTTTTGATGGTTAGAAAGAGATGGTTACATAAAAATATGTTTACGATTAAAATCCCGATAAATAATACTAATTCACTCTACTTTTTTTCCACATATGATGGGTAAATTTTCATGCTTTTCATAACTATAAAACTAGAATACATTCATGTTATTTAACACGCATAGATCAACTTATACTCTAACATACAGCCTTAAATACCATAAAACTAACCATATTTTGTACCATTAGTTGACATCGAATTTTTCTTATAGTTCTGATTTCAACTTTATAAACCCAATTGATCAAAGGAATCAAAAATATATAAACGTTAAACTATAATAATATAACATGTTACTTTATAAAATTTTGAAGTTTGTTTTTGTTTTTAATGAGAGTGTAGAATTGAAATTGAGAGATATGATTTTTGGGTTTTTGCAGAAAAAAACAAAAAAGATATATAAAATATGGAGAAAGAGTTTGTTCCCGATGCAAACGTCACGGTGAGGGTTTTCTATGTTTTACGAGATGTATTTAACGCTACCAAATTCCCACTCTACGTTACCCACTGTCACCTTCTTACCTTTTTTCTATTTATTTTTTTATAAATAAAATATTTATGATTTTTTTTCCAACATTATTTTCACATCGATAAGACAAGAAAAGAAATAAGAAAACAAAAGATTGTCTTGTTTGAACTTTCAACCATGGCAGACACGATTATTACGTCACATCCATCGTTAAGATCGTTTTCGATAAACAAAATAAAATGCCACTTTTTTTTTATTATCAAAAGTATCTAGGGGTATCTTCAGATGAAACCCACCTTTTTATACTTTTGTTTGTTAGATCATTTTTACATTTACATGAAATTTTACAATGTTAATTTTTATAAGAACTTATTTAATGGTTTTCATCTATTATTTTTAAAATATATATAATATTTATATACGTCAAACAAAACAAATAAACTTACATATTCTTTCTTCTTTTGGTGACGTTTGAACCCCGGCCTCCTAGTATATTAAAGAATCACATACCGCTAGATCAAATGTTTTTTGGTTCCATCAATAAATATTAGAATATGTGAAACTCTAGATGAATCTCCAAAAGAATCCTTGAGAAAAATGGGAGGTTCCAACATATATAGAGGAGAAATGGTCCAAGTCTTAGGGTTTTGACGAAAACTGAATTTAGCTTCCAACCCTAGTCAGCAAGCTTCAAAAGTCCTTTCTCCCTATAAACACATGGCATATCATTGCAAAGTAATTTAATAACCAAGATCAGCAAGTTGACCGACAGACAAGTAGCCGATGTGGGACTTTAACACGGCCCCTCCAACGAGGTTAGATGAACACTGAATTGTCCAGAGGGGGTTATCCTGAAAGTGTCAAGTCCCTTGAGTGATAGACCTTGGCTCTGATACCATATTATGATATGTAGAATCGTTAGATGAATCTCCAAAAGAGTCATTGAAAAGAAAAGAGAGGTTACAACGTATATAGAAGAGTCAATGCACATCATTTCAAGTTAAAAACCAATGTTTTTATAAAAAAAACCTAAAAATGTGATTTTCCAATTAAATTTACAATCAATTGAAAACTCTTTTGCTCTTCAAGATTTTCCAACCTACTCCGACAAGTTTAAATAAATCAAACTATTAAATAAATTAAATTTATAGAAGTCTTTTTACATGCAAGTTTACTATCAATGCTATAACATTTTTATTTTTACTTTTTTTTGTTTTCCCTTTTTATCATAAAATATGACCGATAATATCCAATTTAACATGGCAATAACTTTTGGAAATTTAAACGAAATACTACAATTTTTTTAGTTTATAATAAAAAAATTATACGACTAAAGAAAACCCAGTTATTTATTTATTTATGAAAAAAAGTGGGTTTAATTTAGTGAAATGAAAGAAAAGAAAAGGGAGAAGGAGTGGAAATGCAAGAATAATAACAAGGTGGGAAGTGGGAGGCAGTGAAGTGATTTGGTGGGAGTGACAGCACATTGGAAGACCGGTGACATGGCGATGCGTCGGACAATATCAAAAATGACCCTACCCCCCTTTACATTTACTCATTTTCAACTATTTACTTTTTAGCCTATTTTTATTTTTCTTTGCTTTTTAATTAACTCTTATATCAATTAAATTCTTTATATTTATTTGTATTAATTATCAAGATTTTTGTTTAAAATGGGCTTTTGATTGATGGAATAAACGTGATTTTTTTTATGAGAGTGATACGTTTAAAGAAATAAAAAGTTGGGTTTCTCACATAAATATCACTCTTAAAATTATACTGAATAAGATATTTTCTATTAATACGTTACTATGAAACAATAATGGTTAACTCAGCGAATAAAGTGACAATTTTATTAAACTCATTAAGGGACAAATTTATCTTAAATTACAAATTTGGTTTTTGAGATTCATATTTTTTACTTATTTTAATCCTGAAATCAAAACAAGTATATAGATAAAATTGTGTTTTACATTTTTTTTTCACTCCTTAAATCCTCTCTAACAAAATTAATAAGATTTTATTATCTCAATTATGAAAACTCGTTAATACATCAATATCAATTAAATTATGTTTTTTAAATATATATATTTTTTAATACAAATCAATCTTGATTTAACGTTACATCATTTTTGTTTGCGTAACCATTGTCGACAACATTTTTTTTCTATTTATAATTCTAAAAAGACTTCAATTATACATGTGTATTGCGAACGACGTTAATTAATAACAATTTTTTTGTTTTGGTTTTGTACAACCATGCATTCTAGTTATTTTAAATTAAAACAAATTATAAAAAGTATTTAAATAAGATGAGGAAAATATGATTAGGGGTAGGAGCGTAGGCCTGTAATTTAACCCTGTTACGGTTACTTGTACATGCAGCTAAAACAGTTGATACATCCATCCTTCGATTCTAAACATTTTCGACTCAAACCCCTTAATTTTCTTATGCGTGTTTATTTCTAATGAATTTATAACAACATTTGATTTTATCATAACCAACTTGGTATAAACATCTTGTACCATTAAGAGTCACTAACATTTTTCTGTGTAACATTTCCGATTAGCCAAATGCCACGATAAAATTGTTGAAAAAGATCAACATCTATTACCAGATAAATGTCTCTTACTGGGTAAAAAGCAATGAGTGGATAATTTTAATTATAACTTCTAAGTATAATAAATTTTTTTGTAAAAAACAAGTAGTATTACATTCCATCTTTTAGCGATCGTCGTCTTATAAATTTTTTAGAAGGAACTAAAGACACCCGGTTAACGTTAAATCATCTTTTATGGTCGAATATTCAAACTTCGCTAAAAATGACTAAAATGATAGTTTTATGCTATTTAAAGATTTTAATATTAAAAGAGTGAATTACGTTTTTGGTCCTTCATTAACACATGCCTTTTGGTTTTGGTCCCCCCGAAACATAAAGTACATTTTTGGTCCCAAAAGTGAGTTTTGTTAGCACAAACTTGCCCCTGCCTGAAACATCCTCCAAAATGTTGTCGTTAGAGGTACCATTCATGGAAGAGATAAGGTTTATCATTTTATTTTATTTTTATAAAAAAATTTATTATAGATTTTGTTTTTTCTAAAAAAAAATTAAAATTAAGTGAAATGACCAAAATGCCTCTCATGTGAGAGGCACATGGTACCTTTAACACAACATTTTGGATGACGCATGGGGAGGGGTAAGTTTGGGATAAAAAACTCGATTTTGGAACCAAAAATGTACTTTATGTTTCGGAGGGACCAAAAATGTAATTCATTCATATTAAGTTGAAACTCAACTTACTTTCTTATTTTAAATAATTTAGTTCCTAAAGTTTTTTTTAGAGAAAACATCATCAAATTTTCTTCTTCTTATTTTGAATGATCAAATACTTGAACTATTTTTTTGATTAAAAAACTATTAAACTTTTTCATTTAAACTAATTAAGTTATTGAATTTTTTTAAAATAGATAACTCATAAAATTTTACAAAAACAGTCACCTACATTTTAACCCAAATAAGTTACATAAATCAAAATTTCTATAGTTACTAGTTTACTAAATATTTTTAAATAAAAATTTAATTATAATGAGATTTTATTTTTGGACACATAAATTTATCAGACCGATTTGAAATTGTAATACATATAATAGAAAAGAATCAAAAAGCTACTCTACTCCCATTCACAAGGGGAATCTCTAATCTTCTTGTTGTGGTGGTTTAATGCCTAAAATTTTATATATATTACTTTTTGAAAAGCTACATTAATCTTTATTTATATTATCTTTCTTGGAAAATTAAATATAATTGTAACACTTTAACTATAATCAAGTTTTCGAAACTTTTGAAAATACTATTATAGAATTAATCAGTTATTTAATAATTTAATTCTAAAACAATTTATTAAAATTGAGATCATAAACCACAAGAGTTTGGTTTAGAGGTTGAGGCTATTGGGGATATAATGAAATATTACATTATTTTATGGTTCGATTCCAGCTCTAGATAATAATTAAGGTCACTGAGTTTATTAAGGCTACCGAGATTAGTCAATATATAATCAATCTAGGTGGTATCCATATGCCGATAATCAGAAAAACTAAATTGCTCCTCATTTACAAAAATAGGCACGATTATTTCCGTTGGAGAAAAGTGATTGGTGGTTAGCATCAGTTCTCATAAAAGGAGTTTTCATCGAACACAACACTGTAAATATAATTGTTAAAATATAAAATAAAACAGTTTATTATTAGAAAACCTTGACATTTGATTTGGTCGATAGGAAGACATGTGGTGAAGGCATAACCAATAGGGAAATATGGTTAACCACATATGTAATGTAATTAGTGAATTAAAAAAGCAACAGATTCCCGCAAATTGTGTATATTGAAGCCCGATATGCGCCGTTTAACCCTTTAAATTACTAAAACAATTAACTAGTAATTATATGTTTAGTGCGTTTTGTTTTTTTTATTTCATGATTTTGGAATATAGTCTAGCCACCTTTTTAGGAGCACAAGCCGACAACTTGTCAAACAATTTCATTTCGCATGCTATAATTTCATTAACCAACTCTTTTTATCTTAAGATAATTTTATAACGAGTAGTAAGGTGCAAAAGAAACAATTACGTATTGAAAATAGCTAACAGAGAGTTTTGCAACCATCCTACCCAATTAATTTTTAAATTCTTACTCCTATTGTCACATCGTTGCCTTTTTAGGATTCGTTGGCCCGAAAATTGTCTCATTGCGAAATTTCTAGATTGACCACAAAACTGTATAGACAACCGCTTCTACACAATCAACTTCCCCTTCTTCATTCTCAAAGTATGTGCCATTCCTTCTAGTCAACGGCGTTGTTGAAGATATGGACGTCTAAGCTCCACCAACGTCCTAGATTCCTCCAGATATCTCTAACCAGGTGAAATTAACATTTTTTTTTATTGAAAACAGTTTTTAATGTATTAGTTACCATATATTTGTTTTAGAATATACTACTTGTTTTATGTGTATTTGGTTCACAATAATAACTTTTTTTACATGTAACTTCTATTTCACAAACATGACTAAGAAGTTCATAGTGTAAAACAAACATATGTAAGACAAACATATCGTAAAACAAATATATGATAATCAATATCCTAAATCCTAGTTGCGATGGAAAAAATTCATATGAAATAACACATGGTGCTTTTGTTCTCACCGTTCTCACAATTTCATGGCTTTGCAACTAATTACTCCCTTACACACATGTAAATATAGACAAGATCAAACGAGAAAACTATCAATTTCCTAGAAGGCGAGAACTTCCAAGATTAGTCGATTACATGTGATACAAAACATGTAATCACACGTGATACAAAACTTGTTGTATTGACTAACCATAGATTAAGCGACCTTTTGCACGACATGTGATTGTTTTGACCAAGTTGCTCGTGTCCCTTTAATTCGGACATGTTGTATTACATGTGATTTTAGTTATATAATCATACATGATGTTGGAAACTTCTCACTTAACTGGCCCCTTACCTCTCTCTCTCTCTCTCTCTTCTCTCTCTCTCTCTCCACACACACACACACATATAAAAAGGTTCAGAGAAAAATCTTAAAAAAAGTAAAAAAATTTGAAAAAAACACTACGATAACCGTTCATCCCGACTAATACACAAGTGCATCACAAGTGATTGAAGCTGTTTTTTTTTGTTTTTATGCATGTGTGTATATGCATGTGAGAATGTTACAAATTACCAGTATGCATATGTGCATACTGTCCAGATGAACGAGTACTAGAGTGTTTCTCATTTTTTTACAGATTTTCATTGAACTATAATAGGGGTGGTTCTCGTATGATCCTTCCCCTATATATATATATATATATATATATATATATATATATATATATATATTATAATGTACTCAAGTTCCCATGTCAAATTTGTCTCATCAAGTGAAACATTACAAACCCTAACAAAAATATTTGTTACTAGTTTATAGCAGTTTTTTAAGTTTTGTCTAGGAACAACTATCATCGAAAGGCGACATTGTCATATTTGAAATTTATTTAGTGACCTAGTTTTATCAGGTAAAACTGAAAGATGGTTGAATTTAAGTTTCATATTAATCAAGTTACTATTAATTTATTATTTAACAAACATACATATAGTTATTTGATACATCGTTTAAACTAAATATACACAAACATAAGCATCTATATTTATAGAGGATAAAACAACCTTATAAATATCAATAAAGACACAACTGTAATTAACATTATAGTTGCATACATTGCAAAACCATATTAGATTTGAACTTCCAACATCCAAAACTGGATGCCATTTTTCATACGATATCAAAAAAATAAAATAAAACCATAACTAACCCATATTTTATTACCAAAGCAATCTTTCAAATTTCGTTTGTCCCCCAACCAACTTTGCCGAAAGATAATTATTTTAATGATTTTTAATTAATATTATTCCCATTTGGAACTTAATTAATTGGAAACAAGAAACCAAAAACTCATCATCACCAACCATTAGAGGTTTTCTGGAATACTTGGAAACATCTCCCATGAGACATGCATTTGTGTGAAAAATCTCTTTGACTGGTCAATATCCACACTTACAATTTGATTTTCAATTACTTACATAAGTATTTATTAAATAAATATAGAAATCGAAGAAAAGTACATAGTATAACCAATAATTTAAAAATGATTGCAAATGGACAGTTCAAAATTTGAACTTATAGATGAAAATGAATTTGGTTTTTAATTTTAAAGAATATAGTGAATTTGAGAAAGAGATTAAAACATTGTGTAATATATGTCTATAAAAAGTAGTCTATAAAATAAATAACCATCTTTTATTTGCTACTCGACCACAAATATAAGATTAGTAAGATAAAATTAACAAAAAACAAAAAAAATGGAATGGAACCACCTTTCTTGGAATTAATTAACTTACTGAAAATAACAACTATAAATTCAAGAACCGATCAAATAATTAAATTTACCAAGTTATTTAATAAATGAATAGTTATAGACTTGTAAACGTCTTTGTATAAGAAGACATTACGTTCTTATTTTAAAGAACAATTCTCATTGTATTATTTTCGACCCCATATTATCTTAATAAAATAAATTCTTCAAATTGTAAAAATTAAAATACCAATATAAGTTTATTTCTCAAGTTTTACACAGGGCCATGTGCTGGTTTATTAAAACTAATATTGTGATTAGTATTAAAAGAGTTTAAAGAAATAAGTAAAAAATTATACTCTCCAATTGTTTAAGTTTTATAGCAAAACATTTGACCACAACATGCAATTTGCACATGGGGATCATGCATGCCAATCCCATTGCAATTGAAAGACCTTCTTTCTTTTAATTTATGCTAATTGCTAATGTAAATACAAAATTAAGTAATTAAAAAAAAGGTTTGAAAATATAAGGACTCTATTATATTATTTTCTAAAGAGCCTTTCGAATAGTAAAGAGAAGTTCCAAACATTATAGATAAGTCTGGATGATCTAAGATTCTAATAGCCCTCTTCAACGACAGTAGGCGGATATAGAAATTATCGTCCCAGAGCATCGACAAAGTGGTAGAGATTGGTTGAAATCACATCAGATTACTTAAAAAGATTAAAAAAAAGATATTCCAATCAATATAAAGATAAAAATAGTTCACATTTAACGATCCATATTTAACATATATGAGATAATAAAATTTTATTTTCCTCTATTCACCAATTTAACTTCACCACCTTACAAATTTAGTTTCCATTTTGCTTGTTACTAGTTTTTTTTACTATTTTCAAGATTCGACTTCCTTTTTTACTCATCATCTAATCCGTTCGACTATTTTTTTATTGTTCCCATTATATTTTAATATAAAGGGGAGACCTACGCAATAAAATTATGCTAAGGTCTCGTAGCCCATATATAGGCCCATTATTTAAAAAAAGCTAAGGTCATAGCCCAGTCCAATATATTTAATAGGATAAAATTTTAAATCAAACAGGTACTTTATGTTAATAAATAAATATAAGTAATGATTAAATGATCTAGGACTATTATATACAAGAAAAAGAAAACTATATCTCACACTGTATGTTACTAATACTCCGTAATATTTAATAACTGTTACTAGACGAATATATTTAAATTTGAATGTGATATATTTTTTTTTCCAGAAGATAAGGATGTATTTCAAATAACACAAAAAACTAATTATTTTCTGTTGGTGATTTTAATGTCATCATACATCTTGGTTTAACTGAAATTATCTTAAGATAAATGAAAATTTAAAGGTGAGCATTAAGAGAAGTTTGGTTGTGGAGAATTCACGTTTTCATATGTCGCGTTATACCTTAGATCATCATAATAGCGGGAGTGAACTCCTTAGCGTTGGTCCAATTGTATTTCCATTCTTAATGTTGGACTTGCTTTTAGAAGGCATTTTTCCTTTTGAACAAATGTCATACCATTGTTGATCTTCTCGTTAGTAGTTATTTAAAATAAAAAGTACTTATAAAAGGTCATTTATGTCTCATTTTATGTACAAAAAGTTAAAACAATCATATCATAAAATAATCGAGTTTTTTCTTCAGGACAGAAGTGCAATTTTCGATTTTCCAGTACAAATTTCGGATTGCTATCTGATACATAATTCAAGATTTTATTAAAGTGATTGTTACCAAAATCCCAGATTTCTAATATCTTCAAACCGAAATTTCTCATTTTTTTGGGTGTGATAATATAACTTGCTACAAAAATGTCAATTTTATAACATTGATGCTTACTTAATTTTTTTTGAACAACGGCAAATTTATTAACACTAGCAAGGCGCTAGAAAGGACTTCCAAAATGTAAATAGCAAGGGTAGGATTTTGGAGCCATCCTACCCAATTGATTTTTAAACCTACTACTTCTACTATGCACCAAGTGAAACGAATGCGATATAATTCTATTCCTTAATAAAGCCTTTCTAGGGTTATTAAAGCCAAAAAGAGTCCCATTACGAAACGACTAAATGGACCATAACACAATATCAATAACCGCCTTTAAGCACCCGGTCACCCCTTTCTTCAACTGTAAAGAAGCCACCCAATTCTTCCATTCCAGAAAAGAGTTGAACTAGAAATATCTAGACTCCACCATCCTCCAATACTCCTCCAGATGTCCCTGGCCATTTGACACTCAAAAAATAAGTGTTTCACCGACTTGATCTCCTCATCATAGATCGGGCATAAAGAGTAATTCACGTCAATATCTGTTTTGACGAGATTGTCTCTTGTTGGGATCTTATTCTGCCCCATTTGCCACACAAAAACATTAACCTCGATGGGGACCAATCTGTTCCAAGTAGTTGGGGTCTGATCAATCTCAAGAAATTCGAGTCAATGAGTTTCCGTGCAGAGGCAACAGAGTAATCACCTGAACCATCCATTGTCCATCTCCATCTATCTCTTTGATTAGAGATGACCACTATGCTGAGAATTCCTCTGAGAGTTTCCATCTGCTCCATCTCCACCCTCCTCTCGGAGTCTTTCGTAAGATTGAGTCCCTACCGTCCATGTTCACACGATCTCCGACCTTCGCCCTTTTATCGAGTTTAACTACACCATAAAAAAGAATACCAACTATGTTGGTTAATGTGATAAGTACGACTCTTTTTCTCACATTCATGTGTTTTTAAAAATAATTTTCACCGATTTTATAGATTTATTTAGATAAAAATAACATAATACACCCAATTATGTAGCTTTGCAAACACAATGAGTCTAAATTAAAGATTCACGTATCAAGATATTTATGATATCTGGTATAAACTAAACTATGAAACCATAACGTTTGATTTAGAATCTAACACTTAGTTTGTCAAAAAATAAAAACATTTGCAAGAGTAAGTTTGCAAAAACTATGAAATCATAAATTCAAATGGTTAAAGATATCATAACTCGTAGTTTTATTTCTCAAATTGATGATTTTTGTAATGTGTATAATATTTGTTTTTAGATATAACTGCAATGAAACATCTAATTAAAACGTTTTAAATAATCGAACCATTATCAAAAGTATTTATACAAAATCATACATACAAGAAAACTTACTACCTAATAGAAGTTTTCACCCTAAACTAAATGTGAATTAATTTCCAAGCGTTGCAAACTCTCCAACAAAAAACATGCAACAACTATTAGAACATATAATATGTGGATTTGGTAATTTGGTTGTAAAGATTTAGTTATCAAATAAAAAACGTATCCCAAGAATTGGTATTTACATTAATGGGTGATTGAGTTGAGCTGTTTAGTTATACCAAAAATCCTAAAAACTTGGAACAAATGGATGATGGCACTTCTAAAGCCCATTTCAAACCTTTTTGTGTCTCCCAAGTCTTCAAGTACAGATACCATCTGCCGATCAAGTACTATATCCTTAGAATGGTATGTGTTAATGAAGCAATAAAAAGCTAAATTAATAAATTCTAATCCAGGCGTCGGTGATCCCCTATATATGTTGATATGTAACCACAAGAAGATTAACAAAACCTCGTTATCGGATCAGAATTTAGTTTATCCAAGAAAGAGCAATAACTAGTTTTAAATATAAACCGATCAAGAACTTACAAAAACATTGATCCCATGATTTAAGTTGTAAAACATCCACCCAAAGTAGATCACAAAGTGAGATGGGTATCTGCGGCACTAATCACAAAAAGAGGCAAATTTTGAAATCAAAACTTTTATGAGTTGTTTGACAGTTGTTGAATAATTTAGTACAAAATGATTAAGTGGTTAGAATGATCAAGAAACTCTTAGGCTATGTTTGGCAAAAATAAGCTAGCTTATTGAAACGCTACTTGGAATATGTTTTGGGAGCTTATTGTCATTTTTTCCAATTATAACCCTATTAATGTTAATTATTATTTATTATTTCTATTTTTCAATATGTTCTTTTTGATCATTATACATTCTTTATACACTAGTTTTGACAAATATGATTTTTTCATCAGCTAGTTTATAAGCTACAAACTAGCTTATAAGTAATCCGGTAACATATCAGCTAACCGCTAGCTTATCAGCTAGTTTGCCAAACATAGCCTTATAATATAATGCAAAATGAAATGTAATTATTTTTTTGGTAATTGTTCGTAATGAAATTATGACGTTGAATGATTAAGAAAGACTCAAAATATAAAATCATTCAGAAGATTTTAAAACCATTTAAGAGAATTTTTTTGTCAAATAAGATTCAGATGTTTTTTTTAATAGAACTAAGGGTAAAGAAACAAATAAAAGGTGAGGTATAAATTAAACGACGATTTGAAGAACGCCCATACGCTGGTCCTTACTGCAAGGAAAACCCTAAACATTGTTGGACACACTTATCTAAATAAGAACATTAATTAATTAATTAACTAACTCCCAAATGAATATTAATAAAAACCAAGTTTCTGCCAAAAGCAACAAAACTAATAAAGCAAACTTAAAAAAGATTCCATTAAACATAGTGATTAGCAAATAAATAATGGCTTATATAGAATTAATTATCTTCTTTTTCGATTAAATTATATAACTTACACTTTTGCTTACCAGTAATGGACGATTATTAATCACCGAAGAAACAATATTCGAATTGAATGGAAAATTAGCCACTAATTGCTACTGCAGCATCATCAAGATTCTCAAACAATCATCAGATGAAGAGCCCTTAGATTAGTAGCTAGGAATGAAGACCGATATAGATATAGATTTTGCTAATGATCATGAAACCTTTTTGTGAATCTTGATGATGCTCCAATAGCAAGAACTGACTGTATATATGGCTTTGCTTGAGATTGATTTTTTGAGTTTGCTTCAATCATGAACAAATCAAATTAGATAATAGAAGTAAATCTGTAGAGGGTAATTAAAGAGAGAAATTAAAGGGAATTAATTAACCCTACCTATAAGAATCAAAGTAATGATCAAGAGAAAGGATAAAAAGTGAACGACTTTTAATCATCATCCCTTCTCAATAGATATGATAATTAATGAAAAACAAAACAAACAAAAGAAGTGAGATAATGGAGAAAGATAAACAAGGTATGTTGATGAAAATAGATGAAGTTGGGATCGGCCTTAATCTTAAAAGGATATTCTTCCAGAAAAATAAGAATAAAGAGAAAAGAGGATTATTTTAGGAAGAAGATATGATGTAGGAAAAAGAGTGAAATGTTTCTCTTGAATAGTTCATGAGAAGGGTATGGTATATATAGAGAAGACATGCCCAAGAATGCATCACTTCATATCTCTCTTTTAAGTATCTATACTATGTTATTAATCATTTTATAAAAATTCTTGAAAACCATTGTTATAATTAAATATTATATATTGATGTATATTACTTTTAAGATTACAAGTAATTGTAGGTAACTACAATTTATTAAGCTTCATGTTTGAATTTGTGTAATTATCCATGTAGATAAATATAATCAAATGCATGATAAACATCTTATTTTAATCATAAAAAATCTAAAATATAATTAGAATAATCATTGAGTAATTATAACATAATACTTAATTATTATTTTTATAAAAAAATATTATTAAACCAAAAATAAATTACTTTGTTATTAAACATAAATTAAATTATAATTAAAAATTTGAATTAAACAAATTACATAAAAAAGGAGGAATTTTAAATAGTTATATTGATATTAATATCAATATATATATATATATATATGGGGAGGGATCATACGAGAACCACTTATCTTTAAAGAAACAAAGAAACATTTTGTGGACCACATATGATGTAGGTCCCACATAATATTAAATCATTTCTGATTTAATATTAAATCATATTAAATCAGAAATGATTTAATATTATGTAGGACCCACATCATATGTGGTATACAAGGTGTTCCTTTATTTCTTTAAATTTACAAAGTTCTCATTTGAACCTTGCTCATATATATATATATATATATATATATTCACTTCTTATGATATCTTCAAATTTATTTTTTTATTCAAAAAATAAAGAAATTATCGTTTTCACAAAATTACATAAAACCGTATTATAATATTGACAGAAACAAAAAAATAACATGAAACATTAAAATTGAGATGTATTTTACTGTATTGTTCAAGTATCCTTCTAGTATAATTAAATAGTGTATTCAATCCAGCAAGAAGTTGTGATTTTTAGAAGAAAAAATATATAAAATTTCTTTCAAAAACGATACAAGAGTTAGCTTGATTCATGATTTAATTAGTAGATATTATCTTTGAGTCGTACTCAAATACCTAAAATACTTCTATTTCAAAATAAATTAAAAACAACTTTTTCACCATGACAAATTGTGAATACTTTATAGGACCTAATCAAATAAAAACTAAGTATTTTATGATAATCGTAAGATTTAATATAAACCATTCATTTGAGATATATAAGGATATTACTTAAATAAGGTAAAAGGGTAATTTAGTCATTTTATCCTAACAACTAATTAAATGATTTAATTAATTTTTTAAAGGAAACATTTGATTAGTTTTAGTTACCTAATATATATTTTCATTAAATATATTTGTGGATCAAGGTGTATCACGGTGAAAATGTTCACATTCTACCACAACGTATATCACAAATGTACTTTTGTTGTTTTATGAAGTGTATCATAGCGTGCATTTTCATTATTTTCGTTGCTTTACAAATGATATCACAATGTATATTTTTTTTTATTTTAGGTGTATTACAAATGTATCGCAATGTGCATCTTGTATGTATATATGGGTATTACAGTGAATATCGTTTATAGGTATATTTTTAATAATGTTTTTTTATGTATCACAATATGTATCTTGTGTTTATATAAAGTTCATCGATAAAATTCACCAGAATAAGGTTGGTCGGAAATAGGAAAGAAGACAGATGGGAGAGGAGAAAGGAGATTTTTAAAATCTCTAAAATTCCCTTAATTAATGTTTTAAGTTAAAATAATTAAATTTATTAATTTTGTAATTTAACCATTGATTTGTGGTTGAGATTGGTTCTCATAGCTATCACAAATTACTAAGTTCTCTCTTAAATAGTCCCGATAAGTTATGCGTACATGCATATAGTGAAGGATATATATGAAGATGGAGGAAGCTTAAAATTAAGAATGAAACTTTTGCATATATACATATATTGAAGGATATATATGGTTGGTTTCTATTTGTAGCATTGTACGAATTGCGATAAGGTATTAATCACATATAGCTCATTTCATCTTGTCATCAACATTAAGAAAATAAAGAAATGCATCATTATTCGATAGAAAATGTACGATATTAATTATATTCAAGTCATTAAAAAGTGATTATTTGGTAGAAAAACAACTTGAAGAAAATATACATGATTAAAATACAAGACAAAAAAAATTAAAAATATTTTGAAAGAATATATGAGAAAGAATATATGAGTATAACAAAAATGAATGATCTAAAATTAATAAAAATATGTTTAACCACTCTTTAACTTAAGATAAATATTTTAGACGAGTTTTTCAAAATTAATTATGATGATGGAGGTTTAAACGAAAACGATTCTATTTTATGAGGATGTAAAGACATGTAAAACAAGTAACCATCACATGTGAGAGGATAAACAAATGAAAATAAAACGAATATTATTTGTTTTTCATCAATTTATCGCATATGATAATGATTTATTGTTCCATATGTTCTTACTTTCTCGTAAAATGAATATTATTTTTTAACCCTTCCCTCTATATGTAATATAAATGTATGTCATGACCGGTCCTACTGTTTTTGATATCTTGTTTGAAAATGCTAAAAAAACAATCCCCTTGTGCCTTTTTTTAAGCATATGAAATGTGCGATTTTTTTGAATAGATTGGAACCTAATCAAACTAGGTGGCTCATCCACACACGCATGAGAATCGGTCCGACCCGTCGGCGAACTCGGTCAGGGACGGGGATTCCCTGCTAAATCGGGGATGAGGACGGGAACGGGGATCCCCGTTTTCAAATCAGGGACGTGTATCGCACTCCCCACCCCGTCCTGTACCCGTTATGTATATTAATCAATAAATTATATATAATTTATTTCAACTAAATTGATAATTCATGATCTCATAGTTCTTAATTAGGTCTAGGATCTAAAAGTGGTAATTATCTTGGATGTTAGTGTATAATATTTTCGATGTCAAGTCAAAATACAATTACGTATATTTTTTTAATATTACTCGATATGGTTTTATATTGCTCGTAGTGTTTTTGTACGTGTGACGTTAAGTATATTTTTTTTTGCATTAAATTGAATTTCTTTTAGTTTTAGGTTATTAATTATTAAATGATGATTTCTTTTAAAAAAATATTTATTAATATGATGATGTGATTTTTTAAAATTAAATTAAATTCATTTTGATTTTAGGTTTATTGGAAATATGATATATTTTAACGTGTGTTGTCTTTCTCGCATATTCGATTTAAAATTACTTAATAAACGGGAAAAATCTCTGTTTCCCGTTAGGGATGAAGATGTGATCGTATTCCTCGGGCGGGATGGGGATTGAGGTCCCTGCCCCATTCACATGCCTACATCCACACACCGACTTTAATTCATTATGATAATAAAAAAAATTACAAGGGGACGGATATAAAACTAGTAATAGCTGAAAACTTAATATAGCCGAGTTGAACACTGGTGTTATAAAACTCAACTTGTTAAATTAAACGAGTTCTATTTAGTGTACAAGATCGACTCGAGCTCGAAATTTATTAAGTTTAAACTTGAGTAGCTCGTTAAAAAGCTCGATCGTTATATATATGGGACACTGTATTATTATATAATTAGGTGAAACTGGATTAATAAATATTGAAGGATTTGACATTAATTAATTAATTGATGGAGGGTGGCGGGTAGGTCTTTAGATCAATCTGTTGGTAGAGACTGCGTTTGAAGCATGCGTCCAACACGGACTAGTGGACACCGTCCAACACGGACTAGTGGGAGGGATCACCACAGGAGATATATCTATATATATATATATATATATATCTATATATATACACACACACTTCAAACTCTTCCCCACCTCGTACGAAACTCTTTTTTTCAATTATTATTCTTATCAATATGCTTCATGTTTTCCCTATATTATACAACTCTTTAACTAACCATATATATATATATTCTTAAGGTTCATGTAACTTATTTACTTTAATTTCTATGGTATAAACCGAACAAATTTTAAGCATTTCTAACTAATGATGGATGACAACTAATAAAATTTAATATAAACAAACTTATGATCTTACTTCATATTGAACACAAACATGTAAAAGTTCGATTCTTCATCAACAAGCAACGGATACACACTCACCTTGACATTAGATGTGTATGTATTTATAGGTGCATTATGTATTAGCGTATATTGCATACTTTTGGTAATTTAAACTTTTAGTGGTAGAATACAACGAATTAAAACAAAAAAGAAAAAAATTAAGTACGTAGAAACCCATCAACGGATCCGAAATTTGAAAGTTCAAGAATCAAAAGACGCAAGTGGATTTCAACATGTGTTTATAATGTAAAAAAGAAGGTAGGGTTGTTCTTACTTTTATTTGTATATTGTTTTATCATGTTGTAATTATCACCTCGAAATATTCGTCCTAATCATACCTCTTGAGAATCGGGCTTCCTTAAATGACTTGACTAAACTTATACTCATTACATGTATTAAATATGTTTATTCGAACTGTTTAAATAACATTCATAATTGACATGTTGTTTGTGCATGAGTTTTGAAACTTTTAGCAAAGGATTTCAAGACCAGATAACATTATTTTCAATTGATAAATGATGGGTTACGATGATGAAGTCTTGGTCATTTAAATAACATATACATTATAATAATTATATCTTCTTTGTTATATATTAAATTTGTTTGATTTGATTTATCACATAATTGTACCATTTAAAATCATGTTTTTAATAGTTAGACAATTTTTATATGAATCACACAATAAGGATTGATATGTTTTTTGGTACCCTTAACAAAGTCTTGAAAAGATGAAAAAGAAAAAGGATTAAAAAAAAGAAAGTGACACTGAAAGTGAATAGGAATCTTTGTGGGCTGGAAGTGACTGGGCCAATAGAATGGACTGGGCCCATTTATACAGCCTGTAGACATGACCAATGACAACCAAGGCCGACACGACATTTTCACACTTCTGGTACAGCGGTAAAATAGTAGGATAACTTATCTCTCATAAATATTACTGTACTGTTTTTTCAATCCAAATGAGAATATAATATTTATTTAATAGGATTTTACGTTGTGTTCTCGAATTTGGAAAGAATATAAAGAAAAAGAAAAGGAAAAGGGTAGAAAAGAAATGGAAGGAAAAGAAAGGAGAGAAAAATAAAAAAAATTATTTGTGTTATCGAAAGTAAGTAAAAAGGAAGGAAGGAAAGGAAAAGAAAGAAATTAATTTTCATGTTATTGAACAGGAGCATAAAGGAAAGGAAAAATGATATTTTTACTAATATACCTTTAAAAATAATATAACTTAGGATGAAAGATTGGTTAGTTTTGTAATTTTATTAATTTTTAAATGATTTTAATTTTTTATCTTTCCTTTCCTTCCCTTTCCTCCCGCATTTGGAATGAAAAGTTTGGAAGGAAAGAAACATTTATTTTTCCTCATTTTACTTTTCTTTCTTTCCTTAAAAAAGTCTTGAGAACACGAGTTTTTTCACTTTCCATCACTTTCCCTCGCTTTCCTTCGTTAAATGAGTTTCGAGAACACAACGTTAATCTATCCATTTTTCTTGTTAGATAGATTGTTATTTGAAACTTTGGGTCATAATTTTAAAAAATATTTATTATTAGTTAAAGATGCTTATTAAATCATACGATAATTCTTAATTGATCTAATTATAGATTATTTGAAATTTCGAAACTAACATGATATTATAATTCACACTATATATTTGATATAAATATAAATGAAAATTAAAGGGGTTGAATTTGTGATAAATAAAATAGTCATATTTTTAATCCTAATTGTATTATCAATTAATTGTAAATCCTATTATATTATCATTTAACATGTATTAATGTCAAAGAGAGCCCCAAGAACAACCACACATCAAAATCAATGTCTTAAATGATTCATTGGTGTTTATTAAGTGAGTGATTTATCCTATTGGCTCCTATGTGGGACAATTCTTTCTCTATTCTTAACTAAGTTCCAACAGGTATACGGTCAAGCAAATGAGAAGATTAATAGAAGAAAAAAGGGAGAGAGAAGGAACAAGCATAGAGGAAACAAAATGGTTGAAAGGCGTCTCAAAGAAAATTTTGATATCCATGTGGAGGGTTAAACTTGGAAGGCTGCCAACCGGGGAAGTTTTGGATAATATGGGATTGGATGTAGAATCAACGTTGTGTCCGAGATGCGGGGAGGATGTAGAAACGATAGACCACGCGTTGGTGAAGTGAAACGGACGTGGCAAACAATAGGGAGATGGTGGAACTTAAATACAGACTCGGTAAGTTCGGTTAGAGAGGCATGTGCGTTAGGCGATCAATTGGGGGTAAACGAAATAGAAGCTAAATGCTGGATAGCGGCTGTCTGGTGCTTGTGCTATTTGATTTGGTGTAACAAGAACAACGTAATCTTTGCGAATGATCGAGTCAAGATAGTGGATCGTATATTTGAATTCCAACTTAAGATGTTCGACTGGGTAACAAGGCGGGATCAATAGTTAGCCATCGATTGGACCAGCTGGTTATTGAATCCAAGTATGAGGTAAAGAGGTGAGCTAAATGGGCACATAAAGATCGTGCGGCTGATTGGGATTCAGACAGGTTTTACCAGTTGGCTATTGAATCCAAGTCTGGGGTAAAGAGGTGAGCTGAATGGGCACTGAAAGATCGTGCGGCTGATTGGGATTCAGACATGTTTTGTATCTCGCAAAACAGGTCCGCTGCATCTGATTTTTCCTTATAATTTTTCTGGTAGTTGCTTTGTGTTTGTTTTGGTGATTAGTGGTTGTCACTGATTTATGGTTTGTTGGTGGGCTGCTGGTTTTGTTCAGCCGGATGGCTGTGTAATGTATTTTGGCCCCATGTGGGTTTTTTTAATAAATGTTTGTTTATTGTTGTTGCAAAAAAAAAGGATACACAATGAGATGATTTATATTTATACAATTTGCCGGATATAGAATTGATAAAATAAATAATTTATTTTGAAAGAGAACAAAACTATTTTCTGAAATGTAGAAAATTAGTAAGATAAAAGTATAATAACTAAGAAAATGAAAATCGTCCTTTATCGGGTGGTGTTGTAAGAATGTAAAGCATCTCCAATAATTTTTTTTCAAAATGAAAATCAAAATATTTAAAAGAATTACGTTTAATTTTAATGAACTTTCAATTATTTTAATTGTGGTATTAATTATGTAATTCAAAATACTGATGCATTAAATATTCCAACAAAGTTACAAACATATTTTTCTTAAATGGGCTGCATCCGTCTCAAATAAAAACTATAAAAATACTTATGATCTTAAAATTATGTAATTATTTAATTAACTAAATAATATTATTAAACATCTGATGAATAGAAAGAGATTAATGACATCCTTATATGTTGCTAATAACACTCCTACCAAGTGAATTCTTGTACACACATCTATATCAAAACCAACTTTTATATTTCCAATGCTACAAAAATACAAAAAATTAGGTACATAAGATACCAATAGTATTGTCCGATAAATATGATAAAGGGTGAAACCAATTCTTTTACTTTATATTAAGAACAGCGTGCAGAAAAATACTTCCATTGAAAATGTAATTTTTTTTATCAATGATAACTCACGTTTTACTTATTTTTGTAATAAAAAGATATATTAGTCGTACGATAATTGATATGGTCCACCACGGTGATTGTGATTTGTGACTCTCTGACACTGAGTCCTTTTATTTGCGAAATAGCTCACGGTTATTTAACATTGAAATGGCCTACTTATAATGGGCCTTGACATGGGCTAACCTTATCTAATGGCCCAAACTAAATTATTCTTCGTTAATTTTTAGACAATTAAATTTAGGAGATTTGAGGATGGCAGTTTCATACCATGTAATAGATTGGGAAATTAAATAAAATACAATACCTCTTATTTTTTTAAAGTAGTAGATAACTAGCGATTGTCATCAAACAAACTGGGGGAAGCATTTGTATAGTTCAATCAACATTTATAAAAAACGGAGATATCAACGATGACATTATACACTTAATGAAGGCAAGATTGTTAAAGTAGAGGGTTGTCACGAGTCTGAGTATTGATTGACAGAAAAGCAGACGAGAGGAAGTCAGAGGTTGTAAAAACGAGGATGATGAAATGAACATGTGCTCAAAACCTGTCAGACATGATATTGAACAAGGGTGTTAGGCCATATCTAAGGGTTGGATCCATCATGGCCATAGTAAAAAAAACTAAAGCGTATGAAATAACTTTATTGGATTTTTGGGTTATTGTCTTGAAAGTTTTTGATCTTATTCTTAGGTTGAAACAAGCCATCTGTCTTAATTTCATAGCTTCGTCCGTGACTGAGATAGAAAAATTTACGGTGGTTTTGACACGTTAGGAGAAGATAATTAACTAGCCGAGTGAGGAGGGTGGAATGCATTTAAGTGAAGGGGATGAGGAGAGTCGACCTAAAGAGCACATATCAACAAGGCAGCATTAGAGAATTTCGACAATATGACATCTGCTAGAAGAATTTGGAGACACATAAGGTGATGACGAGGTAGCAAATTTTATACACAGACTAGTAGTTGTTGATAGGGGGTGGGTAGAGAGCCAACAAATAGGCTTAGCATTGTCCTATCATAGTTGGAGTAAAATGATTTGGCCTTGTTTTAAGTGGGCATATGTTTTATTATTTCATACTTGACTTTACTTGCTGCGACTTGTTTTAACTTATTTTTTCTCACTATTGCTCTTTATCGTCATTGATGTTTGTTTGTTTGCACCCACTTTTTTTAGCGTAAACTATCCTCATGTCGTGCTTTACCATTGCTTTTCCAAAAACAAATTATTTTTTTGACAAATTGTAGACCCTTTTGTTATTTCTCCATCATTTTTCTGGCAAGTTGAGAGTTTCACATAATCAATCTCCCTATCATATGGAGTAGAGGAAATGTTTGCATTCATCATTACTATCAATATACCTTACTTTGAGTTTGATATGGCGTATGTGTTTAATTTGAATCAATAATTATTTGTCAACATCTCAAAACACAAGATTTGTATAGTCAAATCGATGTTAACCAACTAATTTTGATCTGTATATATTAATACAGTTTTAGGATTGTAGTGTCTTTTATTCATAAAGTGACCTAGTTTAATTTCATTTGAATGATCTTGTTCCTTGAAATATATATTTCACACCTTTAACAGGCCACATCATTTGTTTGGGGACTATTTAAATGGCCTGTAGACATCTTTTCATGTCCGATGTCGGTTGATTTGAATCTTAATTTCAAATCATTGATATAATGATCACTTATTTCTTAAACTTTCATTTAACATGCATGAAGGTCCTATTCTCATAAATGAAATCAATTCCATTAAAGGTCATATCTATAGAAAAAAACGTTTAACATACGTTCTATCTATACAAAGAGAAGTACCTTTATATAAAGGCCGTGGATTATTATGCTAAACCTGATTAACTGATTATATTAACTGACATTAAACCTGAAATGAACAAATGCCATGATTAATTATTAGAGGATTGTGTACTTTATTAAATGCCATGATTAATTATTAGAGGATTGTGTATTTTATTAAATCAACGATCCCACAAACAACGATGAACAGATAAATATATAGACTTAACTAACTATGAATTTAAAACAACTCATCCATTTAATCATAAACTTGAGTTTTATGTACAAGCAACTTCATTAAATGGTTTTTCTTGAAAAATAAAATAAAATAATTAGAATATAGAGAAATAAAAAAAGTTAGTAAAAAGGGATTTTGCTATAAACCGCTAGCTGTCGTGCTTGAAACCACTCATTTTAAACTTTTTTTTTTGAAAGAATAATATGTTTTATAGACAAAACTATTTTCACCCTGAAAGAATATTTTGATTACAAAAAGCTTTCCTCAAAAACTACCCTTTTGCTTTATTTCGACGGATTTAAAGGGAAACATGACACTTGAAAAAAAGACCTTCACAAAGATTCATTATTTTTCTTTATAAGATAAAAGAATATTTCATCTTTCTTGAAATAAATAATTTTAATAATATAATAAAATAATGACAAAAATAAAAATTTAGAAACCATAACGGCATAACCAATGTAATAAAAATAAATACTGACTAGGTTTGTTTTATGAGATTATACCTTTTCTTCAAACAATTAAAATAAATAGATTATTTTAAATAATCCACACGTAAATCATAAAAGCTCCTTCGAAAAATACTGACAACAGCAAAAGTTAAATCAAAAGACTTCCCTCCGTCGGGAATATATTTTTGGTTTTTATCGCTTTATGTTTTTTAAGGATTATGTTTTTATCTTGAAAAATTAATGAAACTTGTTTAAATAATCATATTGTTAATAAGTTGAGTCCCTATAATTACATCAAAGACATAATTGCAAATATGTACTGACAAGGGATTCTCAAAAAACCTGTCAAAATTTATTTGAGTAAAAGATTAATTACCGACGATCTTAACCTATTCCATATAAAACCTCCGTCTTAAGAAGTAGGTATGACAGAAGCTGATCAACTCTATTGGATACGGTGGCACATGCCACCACTTCGTTCGTTCATAGTGTTAAAAATGATAGGATCATAAAAAATGTCATCAAATCAAATTGTTGTGTGACACGATATATATATATATATATAGAAAAAAATGTTTAAATGAAAACTTTATATTTTTAAAGGAACAAAGGAACACTCTTGGATCACATATGATGTGGGTCACACATAATACTAAATTATTTATGATTTAATATTAAATTATATTAAATCATAAATGATTTAATATTACGTGCGATCCACATTATATATGATCCACTATTTGTTCATTTGTTCTTTTAAGGAGGGATGGTTCTCATTTGATCCATCTCATATATATATATATATATATATATATATTACAATGATAAAATATGTTTTCTTGGCATATTTTTCTTCCCACCCAAGACTCAAATTCGAATCATGTTATAGTTATTTTCTTACATATAAAAAAACAATGAATTAGTGAGCATACTAATATGATTTTATAAAGAATATACGTGTATTTGTTTTTTATAACCAGATGGTGTTAATATTAGAAAGAAAAAAAATCTACGTCGGCCTCTGGTAATCAGGAGGTTTAAGCCGTTTGGTATAGGATTCGAACTTGAATGTATTGTTAAAAATGTTTGTCGTATGAATAACTTAATAAAACGCAAAGATATTGAAAACAAGATTGGAAAACTTGGCATTATCATTCTTTAATTAATTCCATCCAAAATCACACAATGAAACAGAACATACATAAAAATTGGAATCCATGAACAGAAGCCAAGAAGAAACTCTAAACTTTATACAATCACCAAAAATCACAAAAATAATTTGTTGGAAATCGTTATTACAAAAAGATCTTGATTCCAAAAATAATAAAGATGAAGAAATAAAACACATAAAGGCAGAGGCAGTCATTGATGAAATTACAAACTCATGCATAAGCTTCTCTTCTTCGTGCCATTGCAAAGAAAACATCAAGATCTGGTGACTGGAAATACCCATTCACCGGTGGCTTCTTCTGCTTCAAATGAGCCGTCTTCTTCTTCGGCGCCGGCGGGCATTTCATCGGAACCCGATACCCACTTCGTTTGGGTGTCCGGCAACCGTCCTCCGACGACCCATAACCACCGTCCACCACCTCCATATTAAGACAAGATTAATAATTAAGAGTAAGTAGCTGAGAGAATAACAAGTATGATAAAATTAGAAGGAAAGGAAATGAAACAAAAGGGGTTTTATGGATGGATGATAATGATATGCAGGCAGCCGGCTTGTTCGGGAAGCTGAAGCTGAAGCTGGTATTTGAGTGTGAGTAATGGAGGATTGATATGAATATGATATCCTACGTGGAAGTTTGCTGAGAAAAAAGAGAGGCGTGGCTTTGCTCAAATGGAGCCACGAGCCGTGTTGGTAAAAGGAAGCTTCTGGGTGATGGCAGAATTTATTCGAATCTGGGCCACACGTCTTCTTTTCCCGCCTCTTTTTTCTTTTTATAGAAATAACGATTCCTTTCTTTTTGGATTAAACATGTTTCTATTATCAAATTACAGACACCTCCTATCTTCTATGTCATAAATATCCTTAATAATTATATTTTATTTAACAAAAAAAATATACTTTTCTTTCTATATCTTGTTATATATATATATATCACCCTCCATCAATAATTTTGCCATATTTAGAGTTATTGCATACATATATCGAACTGTATCAATTATCAAAAGAAATTTCCCTTTTCCTTTTCTTTTATCCCCAGAAAAGAGAACGAAAAAATACAAGCACATGATCAAATAAGTATTTTTATTATTAAATGCCTATTCAAATTTAACACAAAGAAAACATATTTTACAATATAAACAGTTTAAATTTCCATACTACCAAAATCCAAAAGTTATTACATTATTAAATTTTATAATCTGAACTTTGTTTCTAAAAATAGGAAAATTTTAACAAACAAAAATTTGAAAACAAAAGAAACTATCAAATCACATCTTCAACAAGTATTTTACATTTTCTTTCTCCCTGTTAAATTTGAAGAGTTTTATAAACTTTTCTCAAATATTCAAAATTTCTAAAATAATATACTTTCTATTGTATTCTTAAGAAAAACAAATTTACAAAAATTTAAATGTAGAACTTTTTTTTTTTTTTGATTTGGATGGTTGCTTTATTCGATGGTTAGATGCTTATTCTGTAATCATATTGTTTGGTATGGGTTCCTCCCTGTACAGTCACCGTAGCTTGCTTCAAATACTCCTTTTTTCTCAATATTTTATTAATTTCATATTAATGGTTCTGGTTGGTGAAATTAAGTGAGTGGCTTTCAAGTGTTTTCTATCTTATAACACACAATTTAATAACTACAACATATTTAACAACAATATCAATTTCTATAAATAATACAATCTTTATCTACATGTGGTTTATATAATACGAATTGTTATTTATAAATTCCGTTCTAATAATTGTTATATAAAACATTATTTTATTTTTGAAAAAGCAAAATGGATTATGGAGTAGTAAATAGCAAGTCAAAACATGTATATCTTATTATATCATAAATAGATTTTGGAAATCCTGGTGTAATTAATGCAAATCCTGGCAAATCAAATATATCTCCCTGGAGTTTGATCTTGTAGCTTTAGGTCTTAACCATGATGACTTCCTAAACACAGGCTTGCAGATCTTCATCAACTCTACAAACAACCACAAATACTTTATAACTTATATATAACTCAAAAATAGATATATAAGTTCAGTTATATATATAAATATAATACAACCAATATTTTCTATATTAATGGAAGTCTGTCTACCTTTTGTATCCTCGCTCTCTAGGAGCTTAACGATTAGGTGTCCTCCGGTTTGGAGTACACCAATGTCATCCTCTTGCGGTTCGGTGTCCAAGGGCTCATCAGATGATCGAGCCGCTCCTCCAAGTGCTAAATCGAGGGCCCGCATCCCTAATTCCATGGATAAAGCTGCGTCTCTTGTTGTGATACCAGAAACAAGTGGACACATATCTGATAACAGAACTGAAAACCCTTTTTTCTGCCAAAGTTAACATACCAAACTTAAAAGAGATGGATTTGGAGTAAGTTCTAAAGGAAAACAGAAACAGCATTAGAAGATGGTTAAGTTGTTGCCATTTGTCAATCATTAACCGTACCCCCCCTTCCCTCTATCGAAAATTGCTACCTTGAATAATCTATTTGTCAAATATCTAAAACACTTTTCAGTAAAGACACTAGAATACTTTTCAGTAAAACACAATGTTCTCGGATACCTTTTTACCAAAGAAAAAGAAGGGAAAGGCGTGGGAAAACAAAAAAAATCGTGTTCTTGAAACTTTTTAGAGGGAAAACAAATGATATGTTTCCTCCTAAACGTGAGAAGAAAGGGAAGGAAAGAATTGATAAACCAAGGACAATTTGGTAAAATTACAAAACTACTCGTCAATTTAACACCATCAAAACAAATATAAAAGTTATATTTGTAAAAATGACATATTTCTGTTCGCTTTTTCTTTTTCTCTACGGTTCAAGATTCAAGAAACTGAAAATTTGTTTCCTTCCCATCTCTTCTTCCCTTCCTTTACAAGAACACTGATAAAAAATACTTTTTTTCATTTCCAATATTTTCCCTCCGTTTCCTTTCTTCCCAAGTCGAGGACATTGTGTAAAGGAATTTTTTGTACAAAAATCAATGTCATCGTTTATTAATAATGATGATAATATGCAAATAGGGTAACTATAACTTGGAATATTTCTGATTTATTTGAAGATTTCATTAAAGATATGGATTCAGATTCATCTCTGTCAACAAAAACTGGCAATTGGGCCGAGAAAAGGCCGACAAGGATTAAGAAACAGGAAACATACTATTATACCCCCTCTTTTATAACAAAATTTACTCAAGTCCGTTGATTGCAGATCTGATTGGGTAGCAAAAGTGTGGTTTTACTACCAACTGCGAGTTTCAGTGTTGTTGGTTCAATAATATCAGCTGTAGTATTTCAGTACCTCTAGATGTTCCTTTTCGGTTTAATATAATAAATCCAATGTTTTAAATTAGAATGTTTTAATAAAATAAATCCAATGTTTGCAATATCCATTTGGGGATGGGAAGGTGTTGAGTATTTCATCAAGTATATGTGATGCAATAAAACCAGCATAAAGAAAATGAATAGATTAGAATACCTGAGGGGAGAGGTTTCGAACTTCATCTTTAGGGAGGTTCATGACATCTGCACAAACAGTTGAAACCCTTGAATCGCAATGAGTAGAAGGAACCTTCACCTTCTGTTCTTGATATAACAATGAGGTCGTCAAATTACTCTTCTGCAACAAATTTACTGTAATTTGAAGAATCAAACACAACAACTGTAAACAACGGATATCACCTTAAGATCGATGCCCACAACCATCCCACCATTTTTCAATGGACCAAGACTTTGACAAGCTACCTGATTTTACAAGAACAATATCACTCGTTAATACCGTTAAACTACATTAATACAATACGGATATATTCAAGTACATGGGTTTCTTACAGAATAAAGTATAACATCATGAAATGAAACCCCATTTAAAATGCAGAGATTTAATGATTTATGTTCACAATACATATAATGTCATGTTGGTGTGTAGGCAAAATAAGCTAGTTTGTAAGCGGGCTCATTGGAAAGCTAAGGCATGAACCAAGCTGAGCCAGAACATTTTACTATTTGAGGACAACTTGTCAACCATACCAAAGACTTTCAAGCTTATATGAGTTTGCTTAATGAAATCTAAACTTTCAATCTTAGGTGCGTTTGTTTTTTAAGAGGTGCTGAAATCTTAAGTCTGATTTCAGTTCTGAATTAGTTATGAAGCGTCTAAACGGATCAGACATAAATGATGATTAAGAGCTTAAAATGAAAAAAACAAACAAGGCCTAAGACTCTTGGGCACTTCCAAATTCCAATAAGTTTTTAAAATTCTGCTTATAACATTGTAAGGTCTAGTTTTGATTTTGTGCACCATGTTTGAGAAAAGCTAACCCTAGAACTTATATGAGCTCACAAGAACCTAAGGTCAACCCTAATACTGAATCAACTTCTTCATGATCTGAAGGTACACCCTTAATAATGTGTATCATGGCATATATACCAGGTGAGGGATTTGTCCAATGAAAGTAACAACTCAGTAGTAGCTTATTAACTTCTTATGACACAGGATACCACTGATTTATTACGACAAATGTATTCAATGTTTACCACTATAAACTTATAAACTCAAAAAAAGAGGGAAAAGGAACCTGAAGCCAAGCACCAGGAGCACAACCGAGGTCAAGAACAGAGGAACCAGGTGTTATCAATTTGTACTGTTTCTGAATCTGAAGCAGCTGTTGTTCCTCCAAACATAAATAATCAAATTTTTAATGAAAATTGAAGTTGTTCCAGAGAGCATTATACAGACATAAGATAATCATCTTGAAATTATGGAAAACTGAAACGTAGGTGTTACCTTGAAGGCAGAGCGAGCAACGTAACCAAGGCGCTGAGCTTCTCTGTAGAAGAAATCTGCGCTCATTTCTTCTCGATTCATAATAGCAAATCGCATAAACCCCTCTTCAACCCCTCGACGTACGGGTTTGGATCAGACCCGATTACTCGGAGGGTTTTCCTAACGGGCCTTTTCATGGGTTATATTATAATGGATAGTTTATGTTGTTTTTGGGCTATACGAATTGCTTCAATCAACTCAACTCAAGTCAAAAATCAAAATACTAATTCTTTGTTCTTTTTTTTTTAATTATAAAAGATAACATTTTTTATTTAAAAAAATTATAAGAGAAAAAGCTACGTTTTCTTTGAACTAGTAAAAGAATATGTTTTATAATCTTTGTATTTATATGTTTGTTTGGCGTTAAAAAGGTTAAGTGTATTATATCATGACCATTTGAATATTCTTTGCGACATTTTCATATATGTATTTGAATATTTTGCTATTTTTCTTCTATTCTTTATTTGAATTTTTTATAAAAATAAGCATGTTTCACTGTAAATAATATATATATCTAATATTCTAGAGTTTTTATAGATGAAATAAATATACTCGTTCAATGAATGAAATTTATTAATCACCATTATTAACAATTACAAAAAGAATTGTAACAAAAAAATATGTAGCAAAAGTAATTAGGTTTCTTAAGGTGAATGTCGTTGTTAAGAAATATTAATTACGTTAGAAGCGGTAATTAATAAGCAATCATATTCACTCAAGTTACTAGTACATGATTTTCTTGTATATTTTCTGCATTGATATATCTTTGTCATCTTATTAAGATTATAAAACAAACAATTAAATTTATTGAAGATGGTCCTATAATTGTCTCACATAGAGATAAAAAGTTACAAACACATAAATTTATTTCAAGGGAAAAGGATACAAAATGTATGACATGTCATATGTGATATGAACAGTTGAAAACCATGATTCAAACTTCAAAGAACCTGAGCACATGTGGGTGTCTCTCTCTATATGTATATAAAACCAAACCACCGAAAAGAATACTACTTCATGATTTGTATGTTAAATTAAATTCGTAAGATAAAACAAAACCAACACAAAACTATTAAGAACAACTTATTTCAACATCTTTTCTTTTTCTTTGCTTTATTTTGGCTGTTTATATTCTCATTCAGACCATCTCAATTAAAAAGAAGATGATATTCTTTTTGGAAGGGTGTTTCAGACTATGTCTGGACTAATCCTGTCAAGTTATGACAGCAAAACATCAGTCATGATAAACTCAATAGCCACAATTGTTATGTACGCCTGTAATAGAATCCTGGACAGATGGGATATTCCACCGCATCCCCCAAGCCTTAACCAGTACACCACAACTCTTATGGTTAAAAAAATATATAATATTTATATGCAGTAAGGGAATATCATATTTTCCAAAGGTCGCAAAGGTGTATTTTAATTGCAAACTTGATACATTCAAGTCAAACACGTAAGTCGTTTACTTTGTTGCTTGAATCACACACCCATGTGATATTATAATGTATATTCAAACCATTCTAGAATTCAAATGCTGCTACCTACTAAGGACACATTTTTGAGCTATACAATGGACCCATTCGCAAACAACTATATAAGTATATATACTAACTACATTACAAAAATAAAACTTTTTGTTTATATAAAACATCCAACAGATGACATAATTTAATTGTGTATGAATAATGAATTACGTTTCATTAAGCACATAAATTACTAACACTACCAACAATAATTGGATGAACTATTACAGTTACAAACCCCCAATGAACAACGATGATTATTCTTCTAAACACCTTTTCCCCAATTTTACAAATTTCTGTATTGTTTAACATGATCAATGCCATCTCTCTTTAACTTTTTAACTATTTACTTCTTCTAGTACTAATGGAAGTTGATATCCATATCCAGCACTACAAACCTGGAATGCTTTGTTTGTCATTGTTCCAGTATACCCAGTAAGAGCAGCAGCCAGCTTCCTTCTTACTTGGCCTGCTGTATACAATAAGCACTCTTATATATCAACACTTAAACCATCTGAATTCCACAAAATAATGAAAACAAAATTGAAATAAATAACCAAAACGAATAAAAGTACCATACTTTCTTAAATCATGACTTTAGACGAATTCAAATGCACGATGTAATCACTTAGCCCAGCAAGAGAAGCATCCGATGATGAATGATCTCCCCTTCCATTGAAGAAAATAAATATAAGTTCATGAAGCCGGTTTCCAACAAGATAATGCAGATATAATTCGTCCTTTCCAGCCTTGCAACATCCAATGACCATCTTCATCAATCCCAAAATCTGGGTGATAGCATGATTTCGCCCGCTCTTTAGCCAATTTCAAGATTTCTTGATTTAATGGGAGCTGGCGAAATCCAGCCCTCATATTCCGAACCTGCCATTGTTTGTATGTTTCAGGTCTCTCGATCCTCTCACCACCTTCACAAGCAATGACATTCATGGCTTCTCGTCCCCAAAAGATTTTCTCAATCAGCATCCTCTCCTGAGTCTCACGAGACGCATTAGCCTCCAACATATCAAACAAAGAAGAGAAGAAAAAAAGGGCTTCTCTGAATCTAGTGATAAAAAAAGGAGCATTGTAGGACCCATTGATAACACCCTGAATAAAGATATCTGGTTTCATTTTCTTAATAAGATTCAGAACTTTATTCCTTGGACTGTCCACCATCACTGTCTCATCAAGCAAGTTTCTAAACCTATATGCACAATTCACCACTAATGTTTCATCGCTATCAAGCTCAAGATCCTCCATTGTGATTGTTTCCCACTTTTGAGCTATGGCCTTAAACTTAAATGGAACATTAAAAGTTTCTGCATAATTTGCTAACCTACGCCCAGTCTCCTCCACTCTCTGGGACGGTCGAAAACCAGGACACGGGAAGTCAATCCCAGTGATTCGAAGTTTAGGTGGACCACCAGGCCTAGTTGAAAGGCGATGTATGAAGCAAGGCCATTGGAAGCCATAAAGGATACCAAAATCTACGATATGCAGCTTTGACTTATTCTGGGCAGTATGCAAAATAGTCTTATTAGAGAAAAAATTGTAAACCTTAAGGAAAGGGCAGCAACTAAGATATAAATGGTAAGCTTTCAATACATCTACAGCAGATGTAGGCCTGGAAAGGAGAGCTTTATATATTTCTGTCCCTGAGCCAGCCATTCGTGCTTCAAGACCAGCAGAGAAGTAATGAGCCAATCTTTGCATCCCATCTCCTGTAGGTGAAGCATGTTCTCTTATCTGTTTCAGTAGATCAATCGCGTTCCTTTGGTCATTCGCTGCAACAGCTTGTGCACAGAGGCTCAAGAGTGTTCTCATATCAACTACATCCTTTTTAACACCTTTTTTACCACGCCCTTTGCCCTTGTTTCCCTTTGGTTGTACTCTAGTGACCCCAGTGTGAACAAAGTTACCTTGAGGATGGTTATTTCCACCACTACAAAGAAGAACATCATCAAACATCTTCGATCTCACAGTTGGTTCAGTGTAAACTGCAGATTGCTTGGAAATCCTCCCATCCTCAATAAGATCTTTGGAATAAGAATTCTTCTTTCCTCTTGATTCTTCTGGGATGGAATTTCTTTCATGTTTCTTCTCTGCCTTAACAACCACAGTATTAGCCTCTTTCTTTTGATACTCTCCTAGATGATTTAAGGCACTATCACTGTTGTTTTGAAAGTGCATAGCAGATTTGCTACTACCAAGTATATCAGAAACACTTTGAATACTCACAGGTGAATCCACATGACCATCTATAACACAACTATTACAAGAGGATTGTGATCTGGACTGTGAATCAAGATTGAAAGTAACACTTGGTACAAGAGGAGAGTCGTAATCGCTAACATCACAACTAAGACCTGTACCATTTATCAAACTGTTACCACCAAAATAATTGTAGTCCCCTATGGAAATCTCATCCTTTCCACCATTATCATCATACAGAGGTACTGTAGGATGGACACTATAGAAAGGAGGTTCATTTACCATAAGAGCATCATAAAACGATTTTTCTGCAGCTTGAAGAGCAGCAGATTCTTGAAGCATGCAAGTCTTCTCTTCTATGTCTTCTTCCATGAGCATCTGATTTATGTACTTGAAAACTACATCACTGTAATCAAAATCCTCATGAGGGTCATGTTCATTATTTGAGCTAGAAGATGTAGTAAGGCTTGCATCAGGCAACTCCGGAGAATTTCGATCTAGAAATGTTTCATTCAGACTCATGGCATTAAGAAACTTCTGATCTGATAGAACCGTCGCAGATCCGTTGAATTTTAAGGCGTTCAAACTCAATACACCATAATCCTCCTTCCATCGCCCATCCATGACCATCTATCTATCTATCTACCACAGAAATAAATTTCATTAATTAAAAGTCATATCACCTAAATCCCTCAAACATTGAGATCAAACAATTTATATATATATTTTTTATAAAAGAGCGAGCACTTTTCTATTCTTCATATAGATAGAGGGATGAATATGTGAATTTATTTATAGGATCAGAATTCAGAAAGAGTTGAAAAAAGCGGATTTTAGCATTAAAAACAGAATTACGTATGGTGATCTACCAACAGTATAAACCAATCAACAGATACTACTAAAAATGAACACAAATGATAAAAGGAAAAAGGAAATTAAGAATTTCAAGTCCACAAGAAAGCCATGAATTTGTTATATTCGGAAGCAGAGGTGATCTTTAAGTCAAAAACAAACATGAAAAAGGAACTGAATCGGATAACACGTTCAATATATCATAAAAGCGAATTAATAGTAAATCTAATAACCAACAACATCTTACAAATATTTGCATACAGTAGTCAAATTTATCCATGGATGAATGACGGATGTACCTGAACAGAAACCCTAGAATGGAACGAGAGAGACGTAGAGAGAGAGAGAGTAAAAAATTCGTAGGCCGTAGAAAATGAGGAAGACTGCCGAGTGTGTTGACACAATTATATATATAGTAATACATGGAAAATCTTGACCGTTCAATATTACGAAATCAGATATAGTTATGCGGGACGTGTAAGAGTGTTTCATCTGATTCTTAAAAGAAAGGTGAATTTTACTTGGGTAGGCTAATGCACCCGCCTTAACGGTTAACATATTAATAGCACCTCACGTTAGAGAGGATCAAATGGGTCCGGCTCGATCTAAGATCGACAGAGAACCGGGATCGATGGAGAACCGGCCCGGTCCAAGACCGGTAAGGACCGGTTATATGACCAAAAATCGAGACCGGTTACACTTTTGAAGCGATTCGTAGGACCGGCACGTCCCGGCCCGGACCGGGACCCATTATGAGACTGATTGGGACCGGCCCGATTTTTACAAAAAAATGTATTTATATATATTTTTTATATGTATTTTTAACTTTATAAGTGTATTTGATTGAAAACCAGTTACAATTTATTATAAAACGTATTTTTTAAATGTATTTGACTGAAGTAGTTTTTAAGTGTATTTGTTTGAAAACCAATTATAAACTACAATAAAACATGTTGAAGGTGTATTTGAGTGACGCAATTACATATATAATATACTATAAAATTAATGTTTTTATAAAAAATTTAAAAAAAATTATTGAAGGCCCAGGTTGGGACCGGTTTAGGCCCGGGACTGGGACCGGTTTTTGGGACCGGTTACGATAACACACTAAACGAGTCGGCATGAAATCGTTAGAACCAGGACCAGGACTGGTTACAAAAAGCTCGGTCCAAAAATTGTTGTTGAGGCTCGGCCCGGCCCGAGCCGGTTTTTGGCCATCTCTACCTCACACACATTAACATTAATATTCTTTTTTTACATCCTCAATGCTATTAAAGTATCATAAATTTCGTGCACATGCCTACTAAAAGGGTGTCATTAACACTCCCTTTCTGTTTGCACCCCCTCTTCACTTACATACCCTATATTATATACCCCTCAACTCACTCACATTCATTTTATGGGTATGTGAGTAAGATGGGGTATGAATAGCAACCCCCTTAAAAAAAGAAATTATATCCACGCCCCCTCTTATAAGATGTATGTGAGTGGTCTTATTTTATAGGGTATGTAAGTGAGGTATGGGATAAGAAATAAATGAAAGGGATTGCTATTTATACCCCTTCCCACTCACATACCATAAGATGTATGTGAGTGAGTAGAGGGGATATACATTATAGGGTATGTGAGTGAGTAGAGGGGATATACATTATAGGGTATGTGAGTGAGGAGGGAGTATAAATAACAACCCCCAAAAAATATCTAAAGGAGGTTAATGAAACCTTTATATCTTGCTAATAACATTCCTATAAAACGAATCATTCTTATACATATTATTATTAAAACCCTTTTTTACAATCTCAAATTTATAAAAATACAATAAATTTCGTACACACGTATTAAAAGAATGTTATTAGTACTCTCTAAAAATAAAATCAAAAATTTAAATCTCTTATATAAATTGCATTAAAAAGATTCCATTTTAAATATTATAACATATTATTTGAAAAGCAAATTATAGATTTGGTTCTTGTATTTTAATATTTTTTATTAAAGTTTCTAAGGTATATTTATTACGAATTTGTTATTTATGATATTTAATTTGTTTTAACCATAATTATGACACCTTAAAATTAGGTCAATAGATAATATGAAAAGTAAGGAAAGAGGAAAATAAAATAAAGTGGGTTGACACAATTGTATAGCATAATAGATGGATAATCTTGACCGTTCAATATTACGAAAACAGGTAGAGTTATGTGTGATGTTTATTTGTATCTTAATCCCATGCTTTAAAAAATGCTAAATTAAAATCACTTAGAAGAGGGATTACATTTAAATTCTTTTTCATTTTAAAAATTATAATACTAATTATATCATTTTAAAATATTAAAAAATATCTTAAATTTTAATTTAAAAAAATGTTATTGATAATAATAATAAATAAATAAAACTGTTTTAAACGTTTTTTTTACGGTTCTAAATAATAAGTGTTTAAATTATATGTAACGTAAAACAATTAATCCAAAAACTCAAAAATCTTCATTTGAAAAGTTTATTGAAATGCTCTTTAGTTTTAGAAATTTATCGGAACTAACTAAAATATTAAATATGAACTTCGAATTTATAAATTTATTATAATTATTAAAATTTAAACATTTCGAGATTCTCATTCTATTTCATCACTTTTAATTTTTATTCAAAAATAATAATAATCGAAACTGATTTATATATTACTCAAATCTAAGGTCTAAGATTAATATATAATTAAACCCAAACGAAACTAGTTTGTATATTATTTGTCATCTATCCAAATTAGTGGAACAACTCTTCTGATAAAAACATCAACTATGCAAAAATGTTTCAAAATAAAATAACATTAATACACAATAAATAATGAAAATATAAAAATAAACCCAATCCAATCTCACATAAAATAGTTGCAATTAATGGAGGAAGCATATAAAAAAGTCATATTTAATCCAATCTCACAAAGTCTATATCAATGTTATCATTATGAATGATTCAATGACTTTATTTGATCTAGGATTAGGGGTCTCCTTTAACCTATATTAAAAAGTTTATGCTTTTTTATTTTCGTAAGCAATTAAAATTAGTCTAGAGATATATAAAAGCTTTTACAGTGGTGGAACCTCTAATAACTTCATTTGCCAAAAAATTTTCTGTCACATCATTGTCATCTCAACAAAACAAAAACCTCCATAAAACTCTACAATAGAGGTTCTTACAAAAATCTCTATTTACTTATTTTTAATTTATAAAATGATTAAAAAAACAATAAAATAGAAATAGTTGCAAGAACTCGGGTTTTTATTCAAGCACCTGGATGCCTATAAGAACCTGTGACTGGACAAGAACTTGCGTCCAACAGTGGAGGTATTTGTAAAAACCTCAAAAAGACCCTCCATTGTGAATGCTCTTAGGATTAGTCCAAACTTTCCATACCAGTACTTAGGTAATCCATAAATTATACAATAATGATTAAAAATTACCTTAATTAATTATATAAATTGAAATTTAACAAAAAGTTTATTACGAACAACCTTTTAATTAACTGGTTTAACATGGAACCCGCCTCCAAGGTTACCGGTATGAGTGGACATTTTATGACTAACTTATTCGTCGAGCCAAGTGGGGACCTTTTGTATTTGGACAAAGTTACAACACTTGTTTGTCAATTGAACTATACATCAGAGGTTATATAACTTGAAAGTAATTGATATTACAACCTTAATATATAAAATAACATTTTAGAAGTCAAAAATTATATTGAAAACAAAAAACTAATTTATATATATATATATATGTGTGTGTATGTGTGTGTGAGAGAGAGAGAGAAATTATAGACTGATGAGGTCTTTGATTGGTTTTATTTTGTCCAAATGAGAACCTATCCTAACTACGAATTTTCTCAAAAAATAAGAATTGGTCGTTGATTTGGGCATAGACCTCACCTTAACCAAACTTTTTGAAACCGGTCTTTAATCTTAGTCACATTTATATATCTTTAGTTTGACCAATGACGTCTTAAATAAAGTTACTATCAACAATTGAAAATAATTAAATGTATGTTTATTCATATAGTATTACATTTAACATGAAAGTAAAAGAGAGAAAAATTGTGATCTTTTAAACAAACCAATTGTTACGTTGGTTACTATAAAAAATAATTAAATGTATGTTTATTCATATAGTATTACATTTAACATGAAAGTAAAAGAGAGAAAAATTGTGATCTTTTAAACAAACCAATTGTTACGTTGGTTACTATAAAAAATAATTAAATGTATGTTTATTCATATAGTATTACATTTAACATGAAAGTAAAAGAGAGAAAAATTGTGATCTTTTAAACAAACCAATTGTTACGTTGGTTACTATAAAAAATAATTAAATGTATGTTTATTCATATAGTATTACATTTAACATGAAAGTAAAAGAGAAAAATTGTGATCTTTTAAACAAACCAATTGTTACGTTGGTTACTATAAAAAATAATTAAATGTATGTTTATTCATATAGTATTACATTTAACATGAAAGTAAAAGAGAGAAAAATTGTGATCTTTTAAACAAACCAATTGTTACGTTGGTTACTATAAAAAATAATTAAATGTATGTTTATTCATATAGTATTACATTTAACATGAAAGTAAAAGAGAGAAAAATTGTGATCTTTTAAACAAACCAATTGTTACGTTGGTTACTATAAACATTTTAGATTGTTAGTTTAAAATAAAGAGATAATAATTATAATGCTTATCGTTATAATATTATTGCTTGATTGTAAAAAGATATAACTTTTTTCATATATACAAGTGTAACATATTTTTATAATAAAACATCCATAAAAAGATTTTTTTTCAAAAAAGCATATGATTGCCCTTCAATTGTCAGGTGGCCCGCTCCAAGTGCATGAGTAGCTTTGCTACCTCTTATACGAAATGTACCAACCTCTTACAGTGGTTATTGTTTGCTCTTTAAAGCTAATTTCGACAAAGGATATATGAGACCGTATTGAAAAATAACATGGCCAAAAATAAACAACGAAAATTGAATCACCTTCCACTGTGTATATTGTTAGTATTTGGTAATAAGTAATATATATAAGGGTGGGTTCAAATTAGAACTCAAATTTAGTTGTGAACGTGAGGATAAATGAGAGTGTGAGACGTGTCATATTCAGATTGAATAATGAAAGAAAAATTCAGACTGAATAATAGTATTATTCAGTCTAAATACTACTGAATGTAATATTATTCAGTCTGAATATTTTCTTCATTATTCAGTCTGAATAATACTACATCCAGACATGTGTCGCGTTCTCATTTGTCCTCACGTTCACAACAAAATTTGAGTTCGCATTTTAACTTTCATCTCTCTCTCTCTCTCTCTCTCTCTATATATATATATATATATATATATATATATCGAAAATATGAATGAATGTGAGAAACGTAAGAAATAATCTGCACTCTTTACCACTTTTAATCTAATTTCACCTCATGTATTAGATTTTTTTACAGGAATTGATTTATTATATCTGATGCACCACATTATATTAATATTTAAGTATAATTGATCCAATAATAAAAATGTCTTCTTACCATTACTTTCATTTTCAGTTGTTCACCTAAACTCAAACCAATATATAATAATTGAATCTGTCCACAGAGCTAAATAAAAGGGTGAGAGAATTAAAATTAAAATATAGTTTATGTGTTTTTTAACTCTTAAGAATCTATTTTTATTTTCATCGACACATATTAATTGAGTTTTGTTATCATACTGAGTTACTGACATCTGTATTATTTAATTATTATTTCATATTCAATTATATGTATGAAAAAACAAAATAAACGAATCAAATAAATCAAACAAAAAAAGTTAGGGTTATATGTTAAAAAGTTATATTGGATTATTTATTCCAAAAGACCGGATATTAATTTCAAATCCAGTTTCTGACGCTGGAATCGTTTGGGAACAGTTTTTTTTTAATAAATGAATAAAAAAGTTGATAAAAATATTTGAATCTTGGGTAACAAGAATATACACGATTTAATATTCAAAAGAAATATTATTGGATCTCAAAAGCCATCGATTTTCCCTAAAAGTGATCCTACGCCATGTTATATTTTTTCTGTCGTGATTCTCGGTTACTCCTGTTTTTACTTCGATGTAAAAATATTAATTAGAAAAATGTAATTATTAAATACAATAAGTATTTCTTTTTTTCTAAACCAAGGTTGTGATGATTTCATAAAGTGGATTTGTTTTCTTTTTGTTGTTTTAATGGTGTCATAAATAATTATTGTAAATATAAAATAAAATAAAATAAATTTAGAATATAAAATAATTGTTACGAATAGTTTGTTTTCATCGTTTTCCCGACACAAATATTAACGTGCATATGGTAATTTATTCGTTGTATATTATGGGGTTATATTCTTCTTCAAGAGAACTACATAATAAAATAACAATTGGTCAAAACAAAGATCGAGTGAATAATAAATTGAATCTTAAAATGGTGGCATTGAAGGGTATTCTAAGTGGTCTTTTACTCGAACACTTATCCAGTAAACGTCTGATGATAAGATTCGATATTATCACTTACCTTATCAAATAAGATTTTAGTCAATTAAAACGAAATCATATGCAACAATTTAAACGGTAACCACTAATCGGGTAAGAGTTGTCACCCTCACTTATTGACTAAGACCTATTTGCAATTTTTTACAAGTCATAGGGACGAAATGGTAATTTACTCTCCAAGAAATAACAAAATGTAAATTTAAATGTATTGAATACAAAATAATAACCGGATACAATTTTCCATATTTTTAACCGACGTTAATTTTAAACCTTGGATGAAGTGAAGTAAAATTTTTACCCAAATCATGTGCTTGGTGAAAGTGGGTGAAAAACAAGTGAAGGCAACATGATAAATTTTCATATTTCTTAAATTAAGAAAAGGGGGAAATGATTTTGTGAACAAGTCAAGCAAGTACAAAGGATAAAGAGGGAGCATGTATGTGGACACAACTTTTTTTCCCATCATCAATAAAGTATATCATATTCTTGTTGGAGTTGATTTGTTTTCCCTATTCTCTTTTCCTTTTTTCAATTTATATTATATTATTTAAACTAAATATATAGAGAGTGTATATCATTTATAAACACTCGTGTTAATATAAATCATGTAGATCGATTTCAATCGTTTATTTAATCTACTAAATATTTCTCATACGATCCTTCATCTATATTTATATATATATATAAGGTTGCGTTCCGATGAGAATATAAGTTATGATGAGAAAGATAATAAGTCATCTCCACCCATTGATACATTCTAACTGAAATCAACCCTAATGCACCGAGATATACAAATCCATTCCTATTTGGAACCGACACCGGTTTGGTTCCCAAGACCCATTTTTGGCCACCTCTCTCTCTCTCTCTCTATATATATATATATATATAATATTAAATATTTAGAAAATAGGAACCACCTATTCATAAATAGTATTCATTAATGATATTTGTCATAATATTTACCATGAATATTATTATTTTTGTCACGTTAACTATCATGAATGTTAAAAAAAAATGATTCATCTGTTTCTAAAATAAGGTCCCAACATATTCCCGCTCACTCTCTTTCTCTCTATATTTATATGTATACATATAGTTTAAGAGTTGCATAAGGCATTGTTTGTTTTTTCATTTTAAGCTCTTAATCACCACTTATGTCTAATTTGTCTATATGTTTCATAACCATTTCAAAACTGAAATCAGACTTCAGCACCTCTTAAAAAACAAACGCCCCCTAAATGTCTAAATAGCATATCATCTAAGAATATATATACTAGCCCTGTACATAGGAATCACATTCCTTTACTTAATGATACTCATTTATAAATAATATTTATTTATATTTATATTGGAAATATATATTTTTTAAATACGGTTAAGTTATATTTAAAGATAAAAATGTCATTGAATTGATCGGCTTTTCCAGTTCAACCTATTATCGTTTCAATGGTCCCCAAACACTCAAAAAAGGTTCTCCATTTCTTGATCGGGTTAGTTTTGGATTTTCTGGGTTTGTTATAACTTTTGTATTATTTGGCTTCCTAAGGCCCCATTTGTTTGTTTTTCTTTATGTTGTGTTTTGATTGGATTTCTATTCATTGTAAAAACTCTTGTGCTCGTCTTCTTTCTTGTTTGTTTCTTTCATTTTCTGATAAAAGATTTGCGTTACCCTTCAAAAAGAAATATTTGATTAAATTAAATATGAAATAAAAATATTTATATTTAAAAAATAAAAATCGACTATACCCGCGTGCATTAGGGGGGACCTAAAATCTAAATAAGACGAAGGAAGGAAGCTTCTATTTTTGGTCATGGTGGGGTTTCCTTTTCGATTTAATGTAATATTTATTCCTATATTTGTTTTTTGAGAAATGTAAGGAAAAAAAAACTCAATTATTTTTTTATTAAAAAAATTATTTTGAATAATTAAGTTTCTAACATTTTTAAATCAATAAATTATTAAATTTTAAAAATTGATTACTTATATTTTTTTAAATATAAAAAACTAAAATGTAACAGTTAAAAAAATTTAAAGCAAAAAAAAGTTAGAATTTAAATCGGTTTTTACCGTATCGCAAACAAGGACGTAGCTACGAATTCACGATAAGGGGCCCCGATCATTGGATATGGTGTTTTACTATAAAATAATAATGATAAATATTGTATCTAGATAGAGTAAAATCTATCAATACAAAAGAAACTTTAATAATAAAAAACCGGTTACCAATAAATCAATCCATTTTATCACAAACCAACCTTTTATGAATAAAACAATTAGTTTAAATTTGGACATATAAGCCAAACAAATATATTAAAAAGTTTGCATGTATAAGAAATTGTATTTTAGTCTATTTTAAGTTGGATACATCTTTATTTATTGTTAAATAAATGAGGATCGATTTATTTTCTGTTCATGATTCAATCTAAAATCTTCTACAAGTAAATATTTTACGTAACTTAAAATTATATTTACTAATATATATATATATATAATTATATTATATATATATATTATATTATATAAAGATTCAACTACTAAAATTATTTAAAAAAAGGTAATTAGATTTTTTTTCTGGACTTATGTAGTTAGCTGGGAAAAAAAAATACCCGGTTACATTAAGAAAAGAACCGTATAGGGAGTTTTCTTTTTATTTTATTAAAAAAAACATACCTAACTTTATGGTAACACCACCTGTATGGAGTTATGTCACGTCAAGGATAATGGTTAAAGATGAGGGTTACGCGTGGGGATAGAGTTATTGCGTTGTAAGTTAGGATAGGTCTAAATTAAGTTTAGAGAGGGCTCTGGTTGTTTTTTAATATTAGTCAATAATTTCTCTTTTTATATCACAATGGGTCGGCATGAGAGTTGGAGGGGGCTGGGCACCATCTAGTCCCCGTATTGACTCCGCCGCTGATCCCAAACCCTACATCATAGAAACCCCTTGCACCCGACACCATTGCTCACCTTCGTCGCCATCATTTTTTTCTCTCCATCACCACCATTGTCCTCTACCGTGACAACACAATAAATAGATATGAAATAAAATAAAATGAGTTTTATATTGTTGGGCCAAACATGTGAAGAAAAAAATATTGAAAAAGGGTCAATTATGCCATTCAATTAAAGGGGTTTGTATTCACTTCGACTGAAAATGTTAGAACCAAATGAGTCAAGGGATGGACGGTAATTTTTTAGAAAGTATAAGGCGCAATACATAAACTCTTCCAAACTTGAGTGACCTGTTTTGTAACAAAACCAGATCTGTAGATTTTGAGGAATGGGTTGCGATATGGTAGCCGTTTAGGACAATATGGCCATGATTTCTTGACTTTTTACCCGATTTTGAAGTATAAATTGGCCCATATACTTTTTGTGATCATTTAGCCGCAAGCAACTTCATCAAATATCAAATGTAGAGGGATAAATCGAAGGTAAAAGTCATGGGGAATAACTTTTTGTTTTTTCTTCGATTATGGTAAGAATACTTAAACCAAATCTTGTGTTTTTATATCAATAGATTCGTCTTGAAGTTCTCTATCGAACCCCAGTAACGTCTTGTCTCAAATTCATGTATTTATGGGTTGATTTGGTGTTCAAAGTTGATGGTATTTTGTTTTAAAAACCTAAATTTCAAAAAAGAAAATTGAACTCTTTCTATACGATATTAAAAAATGTAGTCTTTGGGTTTAAATGATATTAAGGCACTTTAATCTGGAATTGTAACTTTGTTTAGTTACGTAATCGTAATTTGACGTTTTAAGACGTCATCGAGTTCTTAAAGTTTGACTAAAATTAGTCGGGGTTGACTAAGTAGACAAAGACTTGATTTTTAACTCGTTTAACCTACAAGGATTTTTAACGATGAGCTCAAATCTAGACATCTGAGATATATTGAGAGATTTGGGTTTCGAGTTTGACTTTAGGTCAGGTAAAGTTTGTAGATGGTGATAAGAAATGTGTTGGTTTTCGTCAAGGATCTATCAATAGTGACATGGTATGTGGTCATATTACTTGTTGGGGATGAGGATGGGATGTGATCATATTCTCTGGTTGGGACGGGGGATGGGGATTGTGGTCCCCGTCTCTTTCCCACGCCTAGTTATCATCTTAATTTAACATTAAGTGGATGGTGTCATCACATAGAGTTTTAACATAGAAAGTCGACGGACTGAATAGTAACCTACTAACATTAATTATGAACTATCTATGTAAATAATTATTTTATGAAACTAATAGCTACTTAATTTAATTGCAAGCGAAAGCAATTGGAACTGATATAACAAAAGCCAAAGCAAACAATAAAGAAATAGCATAATTAACATGTAAACTACCGATAATTGGTTATATTAGTATTGATTGGATCAAATTAAGGTGATGCTAAACTTGTCATCTTACCAAGACTTATGACCGTGTTAGCAACGATAGATATTTAATCAAGTGTTTGAAAATAGTTTCATCATAATATTTAACCCAAAAGTGAATATATTTATATTGAGTTTTTCCTTTTACATCATAGTCTAATTTTCAAATGTACCTTGGTCTATTTTATTTATCTATTTTAATTGGTAACACACTAACTCCTATATTTGTTTATGAATTTTAATTGGGGGACATATATATATATATATATAGATTAGAGTTTAATACATAGACTACGGTGTAAATGATAACACCCATTTATATTTAGTAGTTACAGAGTTGTACGATCCAGTAAGATGAAAAATATTTCTTTTAAATCCAAAATGATATTTAACTATTTTTTAATATAAATAAAATAGAAATTACAAGTGAACGTTGATACATGTTTTGCTAATTAAAGACGAGGAAAAAAATTAAAATAAATCTATCATTATGTATGTCAAATTAAAATTTATAAATTATTGTTTTTTATAGTTCGTTTAAATAAAAATATATTACAATTCAAATATTTTATATTTAATAATAAATATATCTATATCCTTTGTTGATCGTGTGTTATGTTGCATTAGTAAGAGCATCTTAATATATTTTCTTAAAATTTTTTAAAACAAATAATCAAAAATTAAATCTCTAAAAGTAATTATATTTATTTTCAACAGATTTTTTATTTTAGAGATTTTAACACAAATAATATTGATATTATATGATTTATCATCTTAATACACTTTAAAAAAACTTAATATAAAATGATAAAAAATTATATCTCATTGATAAAATTAAATAAAATAATCACTTCTCTCTCTCACCGGTAAAAGGATGGGTTTTTGTTAGAGAATTGAACAGCGGCATTATATAAAACGCTAACAAGGCGCTGGAAAGAAATTACAAAACAAAAATAGCAAAGGATGGGTCTTGTAGCCATCCGACCCAATTAACTTTACTTCTACTAATTTTATAATGCACCAAATTCATATGGTGAGTGAATATGTATGTTTCATTTAGTGAATCATGTTATCAAAATGACGATTATGTCATTTTTAACTAAAAATAGATTCAATTAAAATCATAGAATCAAAACCAAATTAATACTTAGATCGGTCCTTATGGGTTTTAACATTTTTTTAGTTTTTATTTAACAAAATAAGATATTAAACACGATTTAAATTTCTTTATAGTATTTTTGTATTTTTTTATATATAGAAAGTAAAAACAATATTTTCATACACATACAAACACGCAAAAACACACACACACATTAAAATAAATAAAATAATATATTATTTATGATTTAATTTGTTTGATATATTGTTATAAATAAAATCACTAAATTACCTTTTTATCTTAAAAAGGTCAAAAAAATATGTAAAAAGCCAAATTGATCATTGATTTAACGAAAGCATTAATCAAAAAAATTATGATGAAAATAAATTAAATATCACAAAAATTAAATCTATAATTAATACATCATAAAAACCATAATAAAAAAATATATATGTCAAAACATATGGATCAAATTCATAATTAAATCGAGATATCAAAAAGGCGAAGGTCGATGTCAAGGTTCGCCAGGGACTGAGGAACTTTCATGGACATGTATTGATTTGAGCCACATCCTCAATCTTGTCGACTTCCTTTGGTCCCCACTCAATCGGTCGTTCACTCACATTCTACCCGCTTTAATTGGACCCCCTCTACTTGACGACCAAATAATATTATTAACTTTTTCCTTTTTGAAAATTAATATATTTTAGAGTAAACTACGATTTTCGCCCCATGGTTTGGTATTTATAACGATTTTCGTCCGTGTGATTTAAAAACTGCTTTTTCCGTCCTTGTGGTTTGTTTCTCATTGCTTCACGATTTTCGCGTTCTCATTGCTTCACGATTTTCATGTTCTCATTGCTTCACATTCTCTACGGCCTTTTTTTCGTCCTTGTGGTTTTACAGGGTTGTGGAGAACGTGAAGCAATGAGATGCAACCATTAAAAACAGACCCAAATATTAGAGATGTTAAAAAGTGATCCAATTTGAATTCAACCAAAAATGAGTAGGGCGGATAGAGATTTTCAACCCATTTAAATAAATGGGTTGGGTTGGGTTGAATTGAATTGAAATTTTCGAACCATTTACAACCCATTTTTAACTCATTTAAAATATTATTTATTTTTATTTTATATTTGATTTAATTGTAATGCATAATATTTTCTATGAAACATTGAAAATTTGAAACTTTTTTAGTTTTGTCAATTATGAAACTATAATAAAATAATATCTAACTCGCGTCCAAGTCTCCCTCCCGGCTCTCTTTCTTCCTGTCGTCGACCTCCAAAACTCCAACATAAATTAAAGTAAATTAACTAGATGCTTAAATATTTGTACAATTTATTGCATTTGTGGTTGTGTTTTATTCAAACTTGGAACGATTTAATTTTATTTGTGTTTGTGGTTTTGTTTTCATAAAATTAAATAGTATAATCCTTTTTATTTGATTTAAAGTTTTAATATTAAATGGGTTAACCCATTTATTTAACAGGTTTGGTTGAAAAAATCATAAACAAGTCAACTCATTGTTAACCCATTTAAATAGCAAATCGGGTTGGGTTGAAAATCTCAATCAATTTAATTAAATAGGTTAGGTTGGGTTGAAAATTTCAACCCATTTAATTAAATAGGTTGGGTTAGGTTGAAATTTTTGGCCTATTTAATAAGTGACAACCTGAACCATTGCCACCACTACTAAATATATACTATCGATGTTGATTTCAATAACTAAAAAATAAATTTTATATTAATGTTAGTTGTTTTATCATAATTTTGTCATTAAATGTTTATTTTAGACAAATGTAACAAACAAGTTAAAGTAATGAATTCAATAACGATGAGGTTCCTATATAATAGTATGAAAAACGTAGATTAATTATGTTACGGTTTTTTTTTTAAATAATTATAAATGAGCAAATATATAGAAAGATGTAATTGGTTATATGCTATGTGGATATTCAACAACAATAGTAAACTATGAAGGATCGGATAAGTTTTTATGAAAGACAACAATTTATAGAGACAAAAAGGAAACAAACAAAGAATGAGGAGCAAAAAAAGCAAACGCCCCGTCAACAAAGAAACTGTGAGATACAGTAAGGAAGGGGCAAATAAAACAAAAAATTACAGCCAAACACACCAAAAACAAGCATGAAACAACCACCCACAACAAAAGAGACTAAAAACTAAAGCAACCAACGCAACGGTCGAACAAAAGAGGCAGATCCAAAGTGGAGCACGAAACGCCAAAAAGAGTTACATGGAGATGGAAAGAAGATTTGGTTTAGCCACCCCAACCCCCTACTGTATGGAACCCTTTTGCATTCTTCTCGAGACCCAATCAAAAACTCGAACTTGTATTTTTGAAAAAGAGTTTGAAGGAGATGACAATTTTTTTTAGGAAAACCATGTTATTGCGTTGGTCCAATATCAAGTAACTCGTGGCTCAACCTGTTGCTTGCCATATCTTCTTCAACCAAGGCAGAGAAAAAACGATAAGTGTAAGTGAAAACGATCTTTCTAATGGTAATATGAAGTTTAGTTTTGAGGACCGATGAGAAATTGACCAAAATAATCAATTCCTCAATTTCAATTCACTTAGGGAGCGTTTGGTTTGCAAAATGGAATTGGAATCTGTCAAATAAATTTGACTTTGAAGGAATTGGAATAAAATGTTGTCAGGTTTGACAACCTGTTTGGTTGACAAAAGAAACTTGCTGAAGGAGTTGAAATATTTCTGTTTGTTTCATAGAATAGTGTTTTGGAATTGGAATGAAATACGGGTAAATGACCAAAATACCTTTTTTATAATTTTAATTCTCAATAATTTCAACAAATTGGAGATATAAACCAACAATTTTACAAGACCTGCTTCACCATTCTACCATCTTCAAACATTGATCTGCAGAAAGTAAATTGACCCAAAAAAAAATATACGAATAAACAACCCAAGTTATTTGATTTTACAAATAATAAGATATAAATTACACCATATATCTCCATTAACCAAAAGATCGTGCAATACAGTTAAAATGGAGGTTTTAAGAAACGGAAGGATTATAGGTTGGAGATTTAGTTCAGTTGGTCGGCGAAAAAATTAATGGGGACGCATAATTTCTACTCGGTGAAAGTTGATGTTGCGGTCGAAGTCTTAACTCTGCTGGAAAGGTCGAGGACAAAATCGGATAGAGCAGTATTTCTACCCAAAAGAAGTCTATATATCGAGTGCAAAATCGAGTTCTTTGAACTCGACCACCCACCAGAAGTCGATTAAACAGAAATCGGGTAGAGCATAGCGTTGAAACCGATTACCCAAAAGAAGTCTATTACACAGAAATTGGATAAAGCAGAAATCAGAAGAAATCAATTACCCATAAATCAAAAGAAATCGAATAGACAGAAATAGAAGAAATCGAACAGAGGTATAATGCAGAAATCAAATCTCGTTATGCAATTGAAGTCTGGTTTGCGATGGAGTCGATGGCGTGTGATGGAGTACCAGAAGAAATCGATTTTGGAATTAGTCGGCTATGAGATTAGGTTATATTGCACTGGAGGCATAATTGGTATTAAGAAAATAGACAATTCCATTCCATCAAAATACCTTATGGTTGGTAAGGAATGCTAAATTCCTTTGGTTGTGGAATGTGATGGAATTTAGAGATTCCTTTCCAATAAAAGAATGAACCCAAAAACGGAATTGAATCTGGTTAAAAAAATTCACATTTAAATTCCACCGATTTCATTCTATTCCACTGAACCAAACGCATTCTTAATGATTTTTCCTCATGTGAGATATTTCCCAATTAGTGTATCATTATAATTTGGATTGCTTCATTTGATTTTTTTTTCGTCATTTTTTGGTTAATTTTGCTAATCTAATAATTTTTGGTACTAATGAGTAAACAATCATTTTTATCATTTAAATCGTTGATTCGGAAAAAAAAATATAAACAACAACACATTTTTATTCGAACAAATAAATTTATCAGGTCTAACTTAAACCATGATGAACTTAATAAAAAAAATCGTAAACAACCCCTAAAAAATATACTAATATCAAAACAAAACAAATTAATGAATAATCCACAAATGATGTTTAGGTAGCATCTTAATCGGATAAGTATTCTACAATCAAGATAATGACTTCGAGCATTTATTACCCACGCAAAATGGATCTTTAAACGAGTATATAAGGCCATCTTTTACAAAGTTTGTCTAAAATAAAAAATTAAAACTCAAAATCTCTGGAAAAAATATGTTTAACTCCAACTAATTTTTTATTTTAAAAAAATGAAGATGACAATTAATTATGTTGTTAAAATGATTAATACATGTAGAAAAATGGTTTTTTTTTTCTCAAACATTTAAATTTAGAAAACTTCAAACACTCTTCATGCTTTCTCCACTTTAAAAAAAATTGGGATAATTTATTTGAAAAAGTTTGTCCAAAATTTCCATTTTTATGTATTTTGAAGAGTTTGTTCGAGATGTTTTTAAAAGGATTTTCATCCATTAATTTTTCCTCTCGAATGATTAGGAATACGTGTGGGTTTCATGTTTAAAAGTAAGAGAGGGATGTTTGCAATTACTAAAATCAGTTGAAATTGCGTGACTTAAGTTCATGGATGTAATATTTGATAACACGAGGATTAATAGTTTTCATAATCATCATGACAATGTTATTTCATGGGGACTTAATTTGTTGCCAATTCCCATCCTTTGACAAGGGAATCGAATTGTGCCAATAAGAAAGCATATGCTATCGGTGGTTGCATCTTTTTATATATGAACTATGCATGATGAATTTGTGATGTTTATGTGGTGGTAACATTATGTTAAAATCACATTTGAGTTTGATAAGATTTTGTAAACCGTATAATCATCCGATAACCTAAATGCTTGAAGTGTTTTCATAGATCATTGCTCTCATAACTATATTGATTTTAACATTTTATACCGATGTGTTGCAGATTGAAAACCAAACTCAAGTAGAGTATTGACGTAGGAATGGCAATAAAATGTTGTGGATGTTAGACATAGAATCGTGTGAGAAGAAAGGTTAAGGTGAGAAGTATAAGAAGAGATCTGAATTCTTGATAACTTTTAATCTCATTCCCACTCATGAATGGCGTTTTAGAAAGGATTTATCTGGTGCATCTCGATGCATATCATCTCAGTGCAATTCATCATAATGTGCATTCAAGGATTGAGATCCCTTATTATGCTTCTTACTTTAACTTTCATTCTCATCAGAACCCAACCCGTGGATATTATCATTGTAGATTTCGTTTTAAATGATGTAATATTTTATCCCAAGTAAATTCAAATTTGTTTTATTTATATATTTCTAGATTTTATATTGAGTTTGGTTTTATCAAACACATTTTAATTGATATTTCTAAGCTCCTCTTTATGCCCTTGACGTGAGGTTTTTGGTCGGTACTGTTGTATTTTTTATATTAAGTCGTCTTAAAAAAAGGGGGTTACAAATAACATTACATAGGTTGTCCAGGAGATTAACCCTTGTCGTGGTGTGGGTTGTGTTTAAACTTGTGTGTTTTTCTTTGTTCTGATTTTTGTCTATTGTTCAAATATGTAAGTTTCGTTTTTTTGGCCCTTTATTTATGCACCTTGCAATAAGTTTGTTTCAAACGATTTCCTTAGTTTTTTAAAATAACGTTTTTTGAAAAATAGATATTGTGGAGCTCCCAAATTGAAGTGAAATCTTCAAGCTTTAACTCGTGTACATGTTTTCTATTAATGTTAATGGGATATCAATAATTAATAACGTTTTCTAAAAAGAGCTAATAATAAATATGTATTTATTTAATGTAAAAGCCAAAAGGGAACAGGAAATAAACAACGAAGGTATGAAGAAATTAATCCAAATAAAGAAGGTATTTAATGCCATTAATGATTGTTGGCCCATCATAAAGCCCAACCTCAATTATTCCAGCAGACATGTTTTCCTACTTTAGGAAAATACAATATAAATTTATGGAGTATTTTAGTTAGGGGTAACTGGTAAGCATGGGACGGATTGGATCGGATCGGATCGGGGAAGAAAATGGAAAACCCGATCGGGGTTCGGGTAGGATATGGAAGCCCCGAATTTTGTAATCGGGTGAATCGGGTTTTCGATGTCGGGTCTAGTCGGGGTTCGGATAGGATCGGCTCGGATTTCGGGTAAATCCAAAATAAAATTAGTATATATAAAAAGATAATATGAATTTGAATTTGCAAGCACAAGGCTTCCTCTCCATTCTAAATTGCAATTTAAGTTTTCTACATTTAGCATACATAAAGATAATAGCAATACAAATTATAAAATAGATGATAAAAAAATATGATTAAGTTTTTTAGGAAAAGTAATAAAAGAATAAATTTTATATTTAGTTATTAAGAATTCGGGTTTCGGGTCGGAGCGGGTGGCGAAGATTAAGACCCTACCCGAACCTATATACCCGACCTAAATTTCGGACTTCGGGTATCGGTTACGATTGGGTGGTTAGGGTCGGGTTGTTCGGGTTTTTTTCGGATCGGTTTTTCGGGGTTTTTGGGTATGAACGGGTTTTGCTCACCCCTTTTAGCGGTGATCGCTGATCACATGAAATTGATAGTTTATGAAAAATTAATTAAAACGATCATTTTAGAAAAATCTACATCGCTTTTCTGATTTATCAAAACCAATAACCTTAAACATCTTTCAATTGAGAGAGTGGGTGAAATATGAGAAATATATTTATAAAATTGGTCCCTGCCTCATGAAAACCCCTTTCGATCGAGAAGTTATGGTGAAAATTTGAAAATGGCTCTGGATCACGATCCCTGTCCTCGTGAAAACACATTTTACATTATACAGTTAAAATTTAAAAGTACACAAATGTAAAATGTGTGTCTCAGAGGTTGACATGTTTGTTCTCCACATATATGGGCGCTCATTCGGGGACGGAGCCAAGAATTTTACTAAGGAGGGTCCTTTAAATTAGGGTTGTAAACGAACCGAACGTTCAACAAATTGTTCGACGAAAACTTCGTTTACGTCTGTTTATTTAATAAATGAACATGCATTTTTTTTGTTCGTTTAGTTACATAAAAACGTTCGATTATTTATTTTCGTGATTAATTATATTAATTTTTAGAATTCCTTTTCTATCCCTCTTAAATTTACCCACTTTTTCATAAATGATAAATATTGGTGGTTATTTTTTGTTCATTTATATTTGTCGTTTATGTTTATTTGTGTTTGTCGTTTATGTTCATCTATGTTCGTCCATTTAACATTCATTTATATTCGTGTAACATCTTAATGAATGAACATAAATGAATACGAACAGTGCATTTTTTTAACGAATGAACATGATTTTAACGAACGAACATGAATGAACGTTCGTTAACTGTTCGTGTTCGTATGGAGAAAGTAACTGATAAATGATTTGAGCTTGAGAATTTTTAAGGTACCAAGTGAGGACTTAGAATTAAGTATAAATTATTTTAAAGAAATTGTTTATGAGTGGGCCTTAGATATTTTAATGGTTTAATTTATTTATTAATTAGGCTTATCACTCATATAATTTAATTCTTTTCGAAAGGGGAGGGGGAAATCTTGATGGCCTTGGGCCTTAACTGGCTCCGTCATTGCCCTCATTTGTGTCTCGATCGAGAGGTTGACATATTTGGTCATATATCCATCCATTTGTTATTATTAATGTTTTACTTTAAAATGAATGCCCATTTTGTCTCATTATACTTCATCAACTATTTTTTTTCATAAAAATGAAAATGTAATTGGGTGACATGCTCTCGATCTCCAAATTGGGTGATATGATCTCGTGAAAAATGGAAATATGCAACCTCTCGATCACGTACTTTCCATAATTACATTGTCACTTTTCACCCAACCTCTCGATTGAGAGGTGTTTTCACGAGGTAGGGGGAGAAAATGTAAAATTTATTTTTCATTTTTCACCCAACCTCTTGATCGAGAGGGGTTTTCACTAGGACAGTGTCCGAAAATGTAAGTTTTGTATTTAGCTAAGAAGAAGATTGCAATTGAGAGGGGTTTCCACAAGAATATTGGTTATTTTGATGAATTAGAAGAAAGTATAGTTATATTAAGTATTGATTTGTCTAAAATAGTTACTTTAATTAATTTTCATAGTTTTATTTGTTTTCTTTTTATCAAAACTATTTAGTAAATAATTAAAATATATTGTTTTGTAGGGAGAATTCAGTACTTTGTAACATTCGTAAGATCCAATCTTAATTATAAACTAAAAAAATTAATAATTTTGACTTAAAAGTTTAAATAGAGTAAATTACGTTTTTCAGTCCTTGTTGTTTAGATATTTCGGTTTTCGTCCCTATAGTTTGTAAATTATTGATAGTTTCGTCTTTATAATTTCTAAGTTATTGCTATTTTCGTTCCTGTGGTTTATAACTATTTATTATTTTGGTCCCTTATACTTAAAAATGTAAGAATTAGTCCAGGGATGAAAATAACAGTAAGTTACAAACCATAAGGACAAAAATAATAATTTTTAAACCACATGAATGAAAGTCTCAATTTTGAACAAACCATAGGGATGAAAAATGTAATTTACTCTTTTAAACAATTATATTTTAGGTATTTTTATAAATCTTATCCCTCTTTTCTCCTCTTTCCCTCGGTATGAAAATTTAAATGTGATACTCATTGTATACACCTGTGATATATTAATTAAAATATTATGGATGACTGGTTAGGGAGGGACTGTTTTGTTTTTGTAGGCTGGTCCGACCTATTGCTCTTTCCTTGTGCCTATTTCGCAAATCATTTTCTCTATATACCTATTTATGCTTGGTGATGTCCATTGTGATAACTAATGTATACACGTTGTGATATCCTAAGATACACAATGTGATATACTGTAAGCAACGAAATAACGAAAATACACTTTGTATTACTCGCTTCAAAAAATTTCAAAGATAACACATTGTAGAGAGTTATGGGTTTCTTATTTATGAGAGTTATGAGTATCCTATTTGTGAAGTAGATAAATTACTTGAATGAATTTGTGAGTTGTTTTTTTATTAGGGTCGTTTAACAAATGTTTACCGGGTAAACACTTACTAGTAAGAGTCATCACTTTTGCCTGCTTTATGAGTAACATTCCCGGCCATCAAAATGGATTAATGGTAATCGTTTATAAACACAGTAAGCATTTACTGGGTATGAGTCATCGCCCTCATTTACCGAGTTAGTTTCATGGTCTTTATCTTCTCTTTATCTTCTCATTTACCCCATTGAATTGTTAAAAAAAAATTATACATGCTAAAAAATATTAAAAATACTAAATTTAACCTTAGGTTCCCTCAGTAAAATTTTCCAAGAGACCCCATATTACCGGCGTTTGACAAAAATACTAAGAAAGTCTCTTGAAATCAATAGAAAAACTGAAAAAATATTTCGAAATCGACCAGAACACTAAGAAAATCTCTTAAAATCAACTAAAAAATTAAAAAAAATTCCCGAAACACGTTTGGTGACTTTACACGCCTTTAATCTACCTTAATGGGACCCCAGCGGACAAAAATATTGAATCCGCCACTGATCACCTTTATGTTTAATATATATATATATTTTAATTTTAACCAATTAAATTCATTTAGGTGGAAGTGTCTATATATATATATATTGTTGAGGGAAATCCCTTGTAAGATCTCAGCATAATATTCCCCGTCTGATACCAAGACTAAAATAATGAAAAATAATTACTTAATATTGTTTTTAATATATGTTTTTAAAGGAATAAAGCAATAGGCTACGGGCCTCGGGCCTACGGCAGTCCTAAATCTAGTCGATACATTTATTATCAATATTTTTTTGTATAATAAAAGATATATGAGTGGATGGATGGATGTACATTATCATGTATACATTAATTCTGTTTGGAAGATAATTTTTTTCTTATAGAAAACAAATCAAATACTCATTTATCTTTTTAAAGATAATTTGGAAAGTTTGATGACATACATATATATATAAATAATAAATCGTGATTACAATAATAAATTAAAAACTAAGTTCAAATACTAATCTCTACGTAGTACTACTTTTCATCCATTACATTTTTTTGGTCATCAAAAAATGTTTATATGCATATAAAACTCGATCGTTTTTGTATTTCATAATAATGATTTAATTTGCTGAAAATATTTTATTATTTTAACTATAATTTAGTTTAAAATAAAAGTGATGTTGGCTTAGAAAAGTAAAAGTATTGAGGTCAAAGGAGGCTTTGCGTGTTAAATTGGACAAGTAGAAAATACTCTTTGTAATTGATTAAAAAAAGTTATTAAAAATTGAAATTTAAAGAATTTTGATATTTAATGGTTTCCTTTGGTGACATTATTTTAAAAGTGTGACAGTAGTGAGATGATTTAGGATTTGAATTGGTGGATATGATTTATATGGATAAGTCGATCTTATTATTTATTTAAATAAAAATGAAGATAAAAAGTAGCATCTTATTAGCATTCAATTTCCAAACAAAGGAGTTCCACATGCTCTCCCACCATCAACGGGATCTACGTCGCGAATATTCCCTCATTATTATTCACCTCATATTTATTTATATACAACCTGGGTTGGTGTTAGGTAACTTTCCAACAAATATATTCATCTAAATTCGTACAAGAATATGAGTTAAAATGATAATTGTAAAAAAAAGATTTTAATTTATTGATATTTTTAATCTCACCTTCATCAATGAATTGCATTTGATACAATAATTAATCTGACATATCTTATCAGTATTGATTTTTAATTAAGATTAATTAAAAGATGATGATTTCTTCTTACTCTTCCCACCGTAAGTTTATTTGGGACTAATTTATATACTGTTAATTACTTAATTTGTTTATATTAATGTAAACATAGTTACATGTTAATTTGGATTAGCACTTTGCTATTTGTTTATATAGATATTTGTCAAACTCTTTAGACTTGAAGGATCAATTTTGGGTTATATTTTAAGGGTTAATTTGTTTATGACTTGAAGGTTAGTTTGTTAATTAGTTCTTCAATTGTTTAAAGATAGAAAATTTCTTTAAAAAAATATCATCATATATATAGACTCGTATAAAAAAAATTAGTTAACAAATTATATTGGAAAATGTTTCAAAGCAGTCATTTTCAAATTACAAAAACTTGTGTTTGTTCTGTAAATCTTTGGGAAATTATTTAAATCGCAAACAAATCAAAGTTTTACCTTAAAGAAAGCAAGAAAAAGAAAACCCAAAGAAACATGAAAAGTGGGCCACAGTCACAAGAGAAAATTAATCAATTACATTAAAAACAAATTACAAAATGTTTTCAAATACAATGTGCCAAAGAATAGTATGAACCACCAAATGAAACTCACAACTTCTGGAATATGTTAAAATGCCATTATTTAAACTTTTTTTTTACCAAATGGCCCTTAGCTTCCTCTCCAGTAGGAGAAGAGTCTTTTAAGGCAAATAAATTCACAATTGAGTAAAATATGAGAGATGTTACTTACAGTAATTTAAACAAGTTAACCTCCCTGACATTGGACCTAAACTTTGTACACACACACACACACACAGTCACACACCCCATTTCAGCTTTCCATCTCCAAACAAACTTTAACCGGACTGCCCACCCGTTCACTCTGATGCTTCCCGTGTTGCTTAGATTGATTCTGAGACCAAAACGCATGTGCAGCCAACACTCGGTCCAGAAGATCTTGCGGTACAGGCTCTCCCCTTCGTTGCTGAGGCGAGATACTCGCCGTGTGAACCAATGTTTTCCATTTATCCTATATATATATATATAGTAAACCAAGTCATTATGGGCAATGATAAAATGGTGTACATCAAATATGGACATAAAAACAAGATTTCTTACCTTCAAGTCCACATAAGTTCGGTGATTTGCGTCATCAAACGCACGGATTTTAACATCACGCCATCTACAGAAATTTGAAAAAGTTAGCATTGGAACTAATGTTTACCAATATCATGATTCTATTCAACACGAGTATTGCAAATGGTGGTGTTTAATGTTTATCATCATCACCTTCCGGTTCCAAGTGTTTCAACTGCTTCCACAAGTGCTTCTACTTCAGATACAGAAAACGGTCTCCTAGTTCTACGTTGTGAGAGTTCAGATCTCTTAATCTGTTTATGGTTTAACGGGACTATAGAAAGCGCCTCCACATTCATTGGTGGGATTGGCACAAGAGCTTTGCTATCCACCACTATTTCTTCTGTTAATACTTCATCTGGGATTGGGAGTGGTTTACTTTCTTGATTCATCTCAACTTGGTTCTCCAAACTAGTTGCAGGTGGTGGAGGATCAGGATCCCCTAAAGAGTTTGAGAAACCCAAATCCATAATGGGAGTAGCTGGACCCCTGACAATAGCACAATATAATATTTATTTATTATTAACATAAAAAGTCAAATTTGGGACATCAAGAAAAAGGGAGACTTTTTATTACCTAGCTGGTGATTGATGAGTGTCACATGGTAGCAACAATGGATGTTCTTCCTGAACCAGAGACTGGGAAGCTTCTGGAAGACTTGGCTCCAACATAAATCCTAAAGTATCGCTGTTCAAAGAAATGCCCGTTTGTTGTAATGTTCGGTTGTCATCTCTAACTTTCTTGCCTTTAACAAGTACCCCTACATGTAACTCACCTCCTAGAATAGCTGTGACAGCCTCCATAATGGTTCTCTGTGGAAAAAGATTTGCAGCAGAACGCACAAATTAGGAAGCGAAGAGAACGAGTTTGATTGTACACAATAAGGAATAACGGGTGCTTGATCTTGAAAAAATCAGGATGATTATGAGTGTATACCTTCAAAGAACCTACTGTTGATGTCTCTGGCATCTCAACATATAGTTCCGGCACTTTAAAGGACTTTATGCTCAATTTCACTGAACGAAGAAACATCATACATGTGAGAGGCCTATTTCAAACGAAAATTAAACTGTATATATATATATATATATATATAATATATATTAGGGATAGAGAGAGGGGTCGTGGTAGTACCATGGCCATCCTTAGATTGAAAGGAACCCTTATGGTTGATAACTGAAGATGTCACTCCCCTTGCTGTAAATGGCCAAAAAAACACAATTAGTTAACTAAACGTCTTGATCCATAAGATGTTTAGAAAGAAAACTTTGAGAATTGAAAGGACCTCTATTTGAAGCGGCGGGTGAACGCTTCTTATATCCACTGGAACTCCTCTCATGTAAACTAGATATACTTTCACTGCTTGCCTCCTGAATATAGTCAGATTTCAAGCTATTATGATGAAACAGCTTCCTTCTCTTATTAGTAGCAGCCTCTGCTTGACAATATTTTCGCATGTACATACTTTTCCTGTTGTGGTCGAAGGGGTTGACTCCACCACCTAAAAAAGCCAATATCATGACCCAATAAGAAAAGGACCACATGACATGAAAGATGTACAAACATGTTAAGATAGTTCTCCACTTACTAGTAGGGTTAGAGAGTTCATAATCTTTCAGCTTTGGAGCCGCTTTCCAGTACTTAGAAGTCAATATCTTTCTTATTCTTCTATATCCAGCACGCGACTGCAACCTAAATGCCCGCATTTTGGTGCTATGGTGATTGCAACTAAAGGAATTTTCATCATCATCTCTAATACCTATCTTTACATTGCCCTTATGCTTCAGAAAACAAGCACTAGGAATAGGGTCACTATAAAAGGGTACATGTACACTGCTATATGATTTATTTAATACACCGTGATTTACAGATGATTTCACTGTATCACGGAAACTGCAAGTCTTAGCTGCAGTCAAGTCTTCACTTTGTTTTTCTATTGCCTCTGTATGTAGCTCGGCTCTATGCATATCTATGTTAACATCACACAAATCCCCATGACTAAGAGGACTATCAACTCCATGCTTGCCATCGGAGGCTTCCAACTTCACATTTGTACCAACTTCCTTCAAGAAATCTGAAGTGGTAACTACAGAAGCATGTTCTAAACCAGAATCATTGTCAGACTGTGGTAGATCCGTCAATATGGGTTCTATCTTTAACTCTGGGTTGGAGTGTTCATGAACAAACCCACTCTCAGCACAGCATCCCTGATCAAGATACTCTAATCTTAAAGGTTTAAGTTTGACATCAAGTGGTTCCTGCTTGACACTATCTTTCGGAATACTAATTTGTTCTTTTCCTTCCGGACCAGTGCTAGAAGCGGAACTTTCGCTCTCCTGCAATAACTTGCCAGCTACAGCTGCCAATAACTCAAAGGGGCAAATTTCACTACCTTCTGATGATTTCTTATGGGAATTCCTCTAAAAGAAACAAGAAGCGTGTCAATATAAGATCTCATAATGTAGGGGAAAATATTGATCAAGCAAATTCAACTGTTTACTCACCCTTAAGGACCTGGGAGCTTTAGGTACCACAGGGGCACGGAAACCATCAAATCCTCCATAGAATAGTCTCTTCTTTGACACCATCTCTTAGGCATACATGCCAATGCAAGAACTGAAGAACATCAACCGCAACAAGCACTGACTGGGACTTTCTGTTATTAAATAATAGAAGAATCAGAAAAGCTTTCTATACCATAGAATCTCTTTCATTGCTCAGGTTCCAGTTTACCAAATTTGACATTCAATACTAGGTGGAATTGATGCACAATTATAGCATTTATGCAACATCTGGTTAAAATAACATGTATTGAGACGCATCCCACCATCTATATCACTAAAAGATAAAAGCTTTAACAGACAAGGACCCTACTTTCTGAAAAAGGTTCAGTTAAAAACCAGATTTCTATGCCAATGTCGGGAATTAATGGTATTGGGCAAGCAAGCAGCAAGATGCAAACCGTAAATTTACTGATTCAGTCAACTCATTAACAAACAAAAGTTAACCCTTCTACATCTTTGCTGCAACGATCTTTGAGAACAATAAATCGTCATTCTTGATAGGGGCACAAGTTAAGCACAAATTGGTGATCTAAAAATTGATTTTGTTTCATTTTCCATTCCGATCCAGCTTTCAATCCCATAATTTGGGAGGTAAGATTGATAATGACGATAGATATAAAAATATACATATACATATATATATATATACACATACATATTAGGACAGATCTATAGAAAGCTGGCCTTAGTCCCCACATAGAAATGAACGCCCAAGTTAGTCAAACATTTTCAACAAAATTAACAAATATAGAAAAACAAGAAAAGTAAAAGTACATACAATATGAATTTACTATTAGAAAAACCTCATCCACAAATAGTAGCGCCATAAAGTTCATAATCAGTTGATTACATGTAAATCAATAAAAAAGCATTTCACCTTCAATCAGGTCCCAGAAGAAATAATAATAAAATTACAAGTCAGAAATCCATAAAAAATTTAAAATTCAAGGCGATCAGACAGAAATCAGAAGCTATAAGGAATCTGATCCGATCTCTGTACTAGCAATTCCATGGATACAAAATCAAAAACCCAGAAGTTGAGCTTAATTCCGGTAGAGATCGGACCAAATCCAAAGGAAAATACTAAATTTGAGGCGAATCGGAAGACAGAGATTGAACATATTTAGCGATCGGGTAAAATAAAATTACCTGTTGGCGATTGATCTGATTAATTGCTATGTTAGACGTAACTGTACAAGGAGGTTGAGATTTGGAATCTGTAGATCAAATAGTATGATAATCTGTGCAATCAATCATAAACAGAGAATTGTAACAAAAACAAAAAAAATGTAATAATTATTGAGGGAGAGATTATGAGATGAAAAGGAAGTGGTTTTGGAGAAAAGAAATAAACAAGTTATAAAAATTGGGGGAGGAGAGGAGAGAAGGAGCTTAAACCCCCTGTTTATATATATTATATATAATGTATATATTTTTAGAGAGAGGAGGGGGTAAAAGTGTAAATTGAGAAATAGCAGGTGACCATAAACCTCTCTAATCTCTTTTAGGACCACATGGCCTTACCTTACTCTTCCAAAGTTTGCGTGGATATGTGGATAGCTTTTGACACGTGTTTGGGTTTTACAAGCCTTCTCCAATTCCATTTTTCTTTTCCTATTTCCCATAAATCTTTTATTACTCAATTAAGTTTTAGGAATATATTTTTATGTAAATACCTCATTTATTTGTATAAAGCCTGTTTTAAGATGGAGAAAATATTTTTTTTAATACAAATAAGTTACGCAAATATGGATCATTATACATAAAAATTCCTTCATTTTATGTGAAATCGAGTTTACATAAATATATAAGATATTTGTATAAAATCTGACTAAAATAAAATTTTGGTTGAAAAAAACTGGACTTGCATGATGAATTAACCATTTCGATCAATTTTTCTATGTTTTATCGTACAAAATGATAGTTTGATAAGACTAGCTTTTTACGATAATTTGTTGATAAATATATAATAGAGTAAATTTTGGTTACTCAAATATTATAGATTTGGTCTTTTTAACTTCGATACTTTTTGGGATATGGTCCCAGATAAAAAGTTTTTTAATGGATTTGGTCCTTATGGCAAACGACTGTCTATTTTTTACGTTAAGTACGAGGATAAATTTGTCACTTTACATTTTTTCTGTTATACACTTTCTATACTCAATTGTGTTTTTTTTCTTGAATATTTATCTTTCTTAAGCATACCAACCCCAAGAACACCAAGAACATCTAACAAATACCAAATCTAAATCCAAACATGTTTCAATCCCAAATCTAAAATCTATATCAAACTTTGAAAAAAAAAACACTATAAACATCATTGAACCATGATAAGAAGAACCCAAAAACTCTAACTCAAAACCAAATCCTCTTGTTACTAGTTATTACTTACATCGATTTCTTCCATCCCAATGTTTGATTTCTTCCACAAACGAAAAAGCACGGTCTGGGTTGTAAGTGTAGATCGAACCTGGTGTGTGTGTGTGTGGGGGGGGGGGGTTCGCTACGAGAGGTGGATCTAGGTTCAAACCATCTCGATCTCTCTCAAACCATAACCCTCGCTCTCAATCTGGATCTCGTAGATGATGGATTTGTATTTGTCTGAGAAATCACGTCGGCAAGGACGCATGCGGTGACGAAGATGATCCGGTGATGGATATATGGCTTTGAACAATCTGGGTTTCAATATGTTACATAATTTTAAATAAATTAAAATTTTGATCCGTATGGTTTGAAATAAAAATGATAAAATAAATAAAAAAGATAAAACACCAATTTAGCCTCATACTCAAGGGGAAAAAATGAACCTCATTAGTGTGAGGGACCAAATTTATAAAGAAAAACTACATATATGGAAGGTTCTTACGTAATAAATGAAATTAAAGGAGATATTCATAATTTTTGACATACTTTGAGGACCAAATCCGCAAGTTACTCTATATAATGTTTTAGTTTTATCATTTTCTTGTTAGTTTCATTGTTGTTAATAATAGGGAAATGTTCAATAAAACCCAAGAAACTATCCCATTTTAAATGGGTAAGTCCTTAAACTATTTTTTGGATTGAAAAAAAATCCTTAAACTATTTTTTTTGATTGAAAAAATCCTTAAATTTTCTTATTTTGAATGACTAAGTTTCTAAACTATTGATGTGAATGGAAAAACTATAAAACTTTCTCATTTTAAACGATTAAGTCCCTAAACGTTTTTTTTAATAAATAAATCAATGATCTTTTAAAAATTAGTTACCTACTTTTTTTTAAAAATAAGTTACTTGTAACTCACTAATTTTTTTTAAGTAAAATAAACTTAAATCGGTTTTACCGTTCCAAAAACACTACGCAATTAAAACCCTTAGCAAACAATGGTATCGCTCCCCCTCGTCAACTCCCCATTACCCCAACGTTGTTTGTTCTCCATTTCGCCTAGCCCGTTGTTGGCCCCTGCCATCGATCTTTCTCTTTTTGATCTATTTTTTATCCATCATAAGAGGGAAAATCAAAAGATAACCGGTTAAAAGTAGTTTATTTATTTTTAAAAGTTGTAACTAACCAATTTTTAAAAATTCGATAGTCTAACTTTTTGATTTTTTTTAGGGACTTAAGCATTCAAAATAAAAAAGTTTACTGATTTTGCTATTCAAAATGAGAAAGTTTAATAGTTTTTTCATCTAAAAAATAGTTTAGGGACTTAATCATTCAAAACGAGAAAGTTTAATGGTTTTTTTATTAGAAAAAATAGTTTAGAAACTTAACCATTCAAAATATGACACTTTGTTGGGGTTTTCAAATATTTTCCTTGATAATACTATTAGTGATGATTTTTCATATCGTAATTATATTAGTATTATTAAAAAAAATATTTTCAAAATGTAAGATAATATTAAACACGTATCAATTGTTGTCAAAGGATGTGCGATGTGGTCTAGTTGTTAATAAAAACAAATAAAGATAGTCGTATTTATAAAATATTTAATTATATACATAAATATATATATATATATATATATAGAGAGAGAGAGGAAAGTTCAAATGTGAACTCATTTTTTGTTGTGAACGTGAGGACGAATCTCAGCCACTTATCCGGTCAATAAAGGCGGCTTTGATCTGGTTCTCATTCTTTAATAATCTCCACCCTCCCATGAATCGCGTCAATCCTTCGTGATCGCGTCCACCATAACCGAAGATCTGTGGCTGAGATTCGTCCTCACGTTCACAGCCAAAATTGAGTTCACATTTGAACCTATATATATATATATATATATAAATTAAATTTGTTTTAAAAAATAATCATTTGGATCAACTTTTTTTTTTTAATGTGGCCGGAGGCTACATCCGTGTATTTATCGATTACTGCCTTATTGGGGAAAATAATGCAATATAAAGCAAATGGGAGATTCAAATGACAAATGGGTCACGTATGTAAGCTTACTTTTTTTTTTATCTTTTGTATAACATGGCCAATGTTCTTGTGAGAAAAAATAGTTAAAGTAATAGTAGTAAAAAGATATATGAAATCTTGATCATCTTTAGTTTCATGTCCACCATAAACTACGTCTTAGAAAAGAATTATTCTGGTGCATATCGGAGCATCTCATTAGTGTTAACATTCAATTATGACTGATCTAAGGATGGATATGTTTATCATTATAACTTCGTTTTCACCGAAACTCAAGCATGTACAACATTTATTGTCTTGTTAGGAGCTTAATAATTTTAATATGACTTACAACTTATTCAGTCAGTTATATATATGATTGTTATGTAGTGGCTTAATGATATAACAAATGACTTGTTTTGTAAGCTTTTAGGGGGTACTTATGCAGAAAACCAAATATTTTTCAAATCTCATTCTCACAATTAAAAAACAATCGTCTTCCATGAAAAAACTCTTTCAAACAATAACTTTTCCAATCTATGTAGACAAATTAATCCACATGTACAATTTTTTTCATACATGACCTAATGAAAAACTAACCAAAACAACCGCTTTAAATTAAGATTTATGTAGCAAAATGTGACATGTTTAATAGAATACAATGAATTTGAACTCTTTAAAGTCAAAGGGGAAAGTTAAATAGGAGGAAGCCTTGTCTAGTTGAGTTCGAACAATAAGTCCATTATAAACATGAGCCTTTTGACTTTATTTTAACTATAAGACACAATACAATATTAATATAAAAAAAAGTTGTAAATGATTTTGGACACAACATAATATATTTTTTTTATCTGAAAGTATTACCTTACATTGTAAAACTATCACAAAAAAAAAACATTTGATGAAGCAACGAAAGTAGTAGACTGAAGTATCCAAGGTTTCATTGAATTATAAGTACTCAAATGTTTCTTGATGCTGTATTAAAGTTTAGAACATAATAGAAGTGGGAAATCTTCTATTCGAAATACCAAAAGTGTGTTGCTCAAACTAATCGAAAAATTAATGAGATAAATAAAAAAACAGAGGATATCTTTACTTTTTTAAAGACAAGCTAACACACACACTTTCTAAGATATTCGGGTTCCCGCTTAAGGGTGTCAGCCAACTAATCCCCATCGACCACAATCCAACCCAATTAAGGGTACCACTAAGTGGCAGACTCATGATCAGGATATCTCCACATGTGCACCGCGGGATTCGAACCCGGATAGTTAGGGATACCATTCACTGACCCCCCAGGATATTACCTTACCACTGGGTTAAAAATGTTTTGATAAAAAAATAGAGGATATCAGACTATTTATAGAATATGAAAACTAAAAGATTATAAAACTTATTTGAGAGCTTGAGAGTCGAGGTTTGAGTTGCTTGCAACAACATCGCGATAATTGAGGGATTTTGGGAGCTTTAATGTGAAAAGAACTATAACACACAATATTTAATCGGACCTTAAAAAAATATTTGATACGATTAAGCTTCTTTTATCCAGATTGTTTGGACCGGGTATTTATTTTGTAATTTTGTGGGCTCCTAGTGTGGGCTGTTTTGGGGCTAGTTAGAAACAGAAATCAAGCCGACGCCATGTGACTTTAGCGGTTCAGCCCTTCATGTAGATCTTTTCTCATTGAATTTATTATGGATATCCTAATTATAGAAGTTTAAATATTACTCTTTTCATTTTAAACATCTATTTATATTACTATTTCAGTTTATCCTAAAACAAATGTCAAATTTTAAAGTAAATAAAGCTACTTTCTCATTCTTTCTTAATTAAGAGTTGTAGAATTTTTCTTTCACAGTCAAGGATAAAATTGTCATGTTTCTAATTGAAAAGTATAATAGTTTTATATTCCTTAAATTGTTTGTATTTTTCATTGTTATTTTTTTTAAACGGATAGAGTTACTTATTTGTTAAACTTCCTTTTTTTGTTGGGTTAAGGAAGTGGATTAAAAAGGGGTTAAGGAAGTGAATTAAAAGAAGATACATGGTCGGATAAAATGGTTTAGTTGAGAATATTTTTAAATCATTAAGGCGGCGTTTGTTTTTTAAAAGTTGCTGAAGTCTGAAGTCTGATTTCAGTTCTGAAATGGGTATGAAACGTCTAAATGAATCAGACATAAGTGGTGATTAAGAGCTTATAATGAAAAATCAAACGGGGCCTAAATGAATGATGGCAATTGCATTGATGTTTAACATTCAAAATAAGTCGGTAAAATCTTATTGGTTTCTTGAAATGTCTAAGATTACTTTGATCATGAAATTATTAAATTTGATATTTTAGAATATGATAAACTGATACTTTTTTATTAATGGAATAAGTTTATAATTAATATTTGTATATTGTATATAACTAATATAAATATATTAGAATATTTACAATAAACTATTCAAAACGAAGAAAATATAATTTTTTCCAAACTAATTGCTTTAATAGATTATCCAAAAATTTATTTAAAATGAATAATCAAATTTTCTCATTTTAATTTGTAATCAAACGACAAATCAATCATCAAACGTGATTATAAATATTCTCCATCCATTCTTGTGTCTATCGTCAAAAAACATTTATTTAATTTTGTACTTTGAGTTTTTGAATCTATGTAATTAGTTTAATTTTTTAATAAAAATCAAGGATTATTAGAAAAGTTAATATTAATAAATTTTGTTGACAATAATTAATTACATTCTATAATTGTATATGACTTAATAAAATGAAGTCTTAATAAAAATAGTACATCATTATATTATTGAATATCAAATGCATTTTGTGGCGTGTGGTTGAATTGATTTTATATGTATGTGTTACAAGCACATTTTTGTTTAACGTTTTTTAGTGTTATGATGGGAGTTAGCTTAAATATATGGTTTTTGAGACGGTTTCGTGTGGACCGACCAATTATGGTGTAATCAAGATTAAATATATGGTTGTGGACCATGAGTTCAACTGTTGGTGTAATTAAGATAAAAAAGAATACTTGTACAGTTGCACCTAATAAATTGGGGTTGTTATAACATTGTTGTTACTTTGGTTAAGATGAGACAGTAATATATAAATATAGATCAATTTACGTAAAATAATAATTAGTTTTAGAATTAACATTGTATATAAAATCTTAAACTCAAATGGATATTATGTTTTTATCACAACTTGATTTTCAATACCCATCTTATTAGTTTTTTTTTTATATATAAAATATCAGAACACGAAGTGAGGATTCATAGATCCTATGTTAAATTTATTATGATGTATTCTTATATATATATTTATCCAGCTTGATAACATCCAAGATCGCGTGGCCTAATGGATAAGGCGCTCGCCTCCGGAGCGGGAGATTGTGGGTTCGAGTCCCATCGCGATCGCTTTTTATTAAAAAAAAAGTTATTCTTGTTTCTTCCGTCTTGACACCTTTTAATAAAAAAATTTATTTTTGATAAAAAAAAAAAGATACGCGTGTGATATTTTTAAACTGGTTTTATAAAATGTACATATGCATCACAATATTGTACTTTTTCCTCATTCACACATGGTTGTTCGTATTAAATTCGAAAAGTTATAAATCATGATTATTTTAAAAATATGTATATTTAAATTTATCAGATCGTGTTTTATAATTTTAATGTTTTGTGTTATATAGTTACACCATGTGACTTTATAGTTATCTTGTGTTTTTTTTCTCAGGTAAATCTTTACTTGTTTTTCTTCCGTTTGTGTTTTATAGCTTTCCCCATTTAAAAATGTACATCACTTTTATTACATCCAAGTGTTTCTCGTAATATCATGTTTTTTAAGACCTTTTTAAATTGGGAGTCTATAACTTTTATTAATCTTTCGCAGTAAACCGTTTTCTTCCGAAGATTGTGTCAGGATCCTAAAGGAACAAACTTTTAGATGGATCAATCCGAGATTTAAGGATAAAAACGTGGTTTGGGAAAACTGGGTGGATAACCCTCGCTTGGACATCTCGTAACTGTTTCTGGTGTTACTTCACTTCGGGCGGTTGTACAGGCCCCATGATTGGGTTCTCTCTGCTTAGTGTCGATAGATTGTAGGTTGTTTTTCGTTATCATGTTTTCTTTTTTGTAAATTCGGTTGTGAATAATCGACCTCGATTCTCTGTAAATTTCCGGGTTGTTAATAAAATTTGGTGTGGATCGGGGATGATGGCAATGGCGAAGCTCCCGATTCTCGTCTTGTTGCGTTTCAAAAAAAAAAGAGCTTCAAGGTAAGATCTTCATACATTATGTCTTTTCCACACTCTATTATGAATTGTCTACTCTATGCAAGACGCTCTTAATTTATTTGATTAGAGACGATGCAAGAAGCACTGTTAAAAGCCTAGTGTTGCGGTCCAATATTTGTTGTATACTTAGCCGACCCAATACATTACTTAAATCAAATTGGTAATCATCAATCGGGCTTTAGGTCATGATTTCTACTGTTTTTCAAGTTGTTTTCCCCATATTTTTATGTGATCGTACATGCATGTATATGCATTACTATTTTACCTAACAATCAATAACTAGTTAAACCATCATGGAACAATTTTGACAAATCAAGGCTTTGAAATCCGCCGTCACTGTTGTTATAAAAAAAAACAAAAAGCAGACATTTTTTATATCATTACATCATGAAAACAACTAAGCTCTTAGAAAAAATATGTGACAGTTTTAGTGGCCAAATGGGTCTGGCCCGGTCCAGGACCGGAACCGATGGAGGACCTGCCCGACCCGGGATCGGTAAGAACCGGAAACTTGTTGCACTTTTTGAACGATTCGTAGGATCGGTTATGGGACGATTGGGACCGGTCCAATTTTTACAAAAAAATGTATATATATATATATATATGTATTTCGAACTTTTTAAGTGTATTTGATTGAAAATCAATTATAAAACTATAATAGACGTATTTGTTTGAAAACCAATTATAAAACTACAATAAAACGTGTTTTTAAGGTGTATTTGAGTGACCAAATTACATATATTAAAGTAATGTTAAAATTTTATAAAAAAAACATTCCTTTTTCTTTAGTATAGGACAGGTTTGGGTACGGCCCGGGACCGGTTACCCATAACCGGTTATGGAGTAGTTTAAACGGGCCGGATGTTTTTTGACAGGACCGGGACCGGTTACGAAGGCCCAGTTCAAAAAGATATTGTTGAGGCCCAAGACCGAGTTGGGCCCGGCCCGACCCGGGACCGGTTTTTGGCCACCTCTAGATCAAAGCCTCTTTTATAACATGTACCAAAGCTTTTCAAAATTCGAAAACATACACTTTGGCCGGTCAACGACTTAAGTTTCATAATATTACCAATTAACCCCTAAGTTTTATAATTATGTAAATTTATGTCAACTAATACATTTTAACATGTTACAATATAATAAAATTTATTTTTGATTTCTATTTAAAAATGTATGTACCGAACAATTTTGTCTGTTTTTTCCCCAATATTTTATAATCAATAGTCTTGAAAAACAATAGGGTCCATTTTGGCATGTTCCGCATGACTAAAAATCATAATTAAATGACTTTATGATGGGGAGCAACACTACTAATTTACCCACTAATTATTAATATTTTAATGGACCACATAATAATATCATAAAAAGATAACTAACCTTGTTGCTTCAAAATGAAACATATTAGGTAATTATATAAAAATTAAGTGTGTATATCTTTTCAGCTTTTATTTTGTGAAATTTTATAAAATCCCAATTTTAATATTTACGGCAGGTACTTTAATTGAATAATTTGAAGAAAAAATTTGTTTGCAGATTTATAATACATTTTTTTATAATTATAAATATGTTTCTTTAAGTGATTATTTATATTTGATATGGTACATTCCCAAAATAGATTTATTTGGAAAAAGGTTCTATAAATAAAAAGCAAAATAAAATATGTTTTAATTTGATACACTTCATCTATCCTTTTTAATTTTTTTGATAATTGTGGGTGTCAGAATGTACATACCTCGACTAATTACTTGACTTTTGGACAATAGGCAATACTAACTGGCCTTACAAAACTCAAATCGATAACCTCAAATAATTTTTTTTCAAAACCCTAAGTGTTATTATTAATTGAACTATCCTATAAAGTTACCTACCCTTTTTATATTACTAACATCAAAGGTAGTTATTGTTAGTTTGTTTGGTAGTTGCTTTTGTGTACATTGTTTAATGAAGAGCTAAATCAAAGTGAGGCATCTTAGAGCAAGGTTGGTCCCTCCAATAAATGATTCTGTCTATAGAAAAATTAAAAAAAATTCCAAAAAACCTCATGAATTTAATCATAAAAAGTATTAGTGCACATAGGGGCAAATACTTGTATGGTCTACTTAGGTACATTAAAAGAGTCTAAGGGAAAGAATTAAGAATAACAAATCATTATTATAGTATATCTCGTGAATTCTTTTCTTATTGTAATATGTTTCTTAATCGTATAACATGGGTTTTTTGTTGCATTTGGATTTATGTACACAAGGATTAGATCATCCATTTTTTCGACAAATATATATTAGTTAATGAACCATTAAACCCATAACTTGAATGAGCCGCACATTTTTAGTGGATAATTAACGATATTGAAATCATAAAACTATGGATGTATGTTTGCATCATGTCTTTTGCAAATAAATGATTGTAATATTTATTCAAGATATTTCAAGTGCATGTATAAACGTTTACAGCAATCAAATTTTATCGTAACTGTATAAGAACTTTTATTTATATAGTATAAAGATTCAGTATCATTTAATAAGAAAAAACTAATAGAAGTTGATAAAAAGTTGAAGATATATTCGAAAATTTAGTAGGTTAAAAAACTTTTTGAGAAGAAATTCTTGTGGGGGATTGCGTAAACTAACCAAAATAGAGAAGGCACAATATCTATCAATTTGGTCCCTACCTCAATGAATGGTTGATTAAACAGAACTTTTTTTTATTTCATTCTATATAAATAAAGAAACTTATATATAATTACATGATTTTAATGAAAAAACCCAACAATTGGGTTCAAACTTGTAACCTAGGCCTTTAACTAGTTATATAAATTCAGTTAATAATTCTATCTTATAAGTTAATAATCATTGGATAGACTAACTGATTGATCATAAAAATTATTGGTTATTTCAGTTATATATCGTAATAAAATATGATAAATAAAATGTAATTGATGGATGTTGACCTTTTGTTATATGTATATAAAAGACTATATATACTCACTTATTTAACTTTAAATTTTGAATCTGATAATGACTCGTATAAATCAAACAATGTTGCAATGATTTGGTAGTCCCTTGTATCACATTTTTCTTGAAGATAAGTTGGTTGGAGACGATTAACTACCATCGTCAATGATTGACACTTTTTTCATTATAGCTTCAAATATAAAAGTTATAAATATTTTATTTGGATATTTATTTTTTAATAAATGATAAGCATTATTAAAATGTAATAAACGTTGTTTGCATATACAAATAAATAAAATTTGATTTCAAAAGTGCAATTTCGGTATTTAAAGAACTTCTCAAGTTCAATCAACATTTCTTCAGTAAAATATTTGTTTGTAAAAATATAATACATCACGTTCATTTATAAAGTCATACTATAATTGAATCAAAGAAACCAAATATTTATTTAGAGTGTATTTCTATCAAATTCATAATATGTTTAATTAAATTGAGTTTTTTGAAACAAGTCTTTAAAATATAAAGTAATTATGAAAATACCGTCTTCTTTTATACAATATATTCTTTTATAAAATGTATACAATTTTATAAATAAATGAAAGACAAACATCTTATTTTATTTATAATTTTAAAAAATAATAAAGAAAAACAAATAGTTAGAGAAAGTAAGATCTTTGTATATATGGGCATATCATGTATGGTGGAAAAAATGAGTGGTGGTACAAAATTTTAAGGCTTGGAATGCAAGATATGAAGAGGAGTCTCTTCCAAGTTCTATTTATGGAAACATCAATTGGTTCAAGTTATTCCTTCTTTCTTTGACCATCACTATTTATGGCTTTTATACTTCCATCCATGTGCTCTTGGCATCTCCAATGGCTTCTCCTTCACACACATAAACAAACACACATTTAAGAGTTTCGAAGATTATAGATGATCGATATAAATTTAATAATGTATGTATTAATATATTTTTAAATTTTTTTATTTCATCAATAAAATACAATATAGCACACACATATATGACGTATATGTGTCCAATAATTAAAAATATATATGTATGTGTCAGTCACATGGTGTACATTTGTCTTGAGAATAGACTAGAAAAATATGGTATGTGTATAATGTTTCTGTTTTTCTAACCCAAAAAACATTATGTTATATGTAATTATGTATATATATTATTTGGTTAATGGCAATTGTTAACCTCTTATGGTTCTTTTTAGACTTGTACCGCATATGGGCATCTATGAAATGTTTATGGGGCTTAGACCCCTCGTCTCTTTGATGAAAAGTGGAGTATAATATAGTTATTTGGATTCCAACTTGTTAATTTGGAGGAAATCTATAGATACTATCAATGTTCTAATTAAACGTATATGTAGGAAAAAACATGTGACATGGAATCATGGAACGATAATTTGATTACGTGTGAATTTGATTTGCTAGATGGAAATTGTGTGTCACTCACATTGTGAATACATGTGATGCTTGTAATGATATATTTTCTTTAAAATACAAATTTTTTGAACAAGATGATACATATATAGTTATTTATCGTGACATAAGTGAAAATCTTATGCATACTCAATAACAGAACCGTGTTTCATGGCACACGTAATTTTTTCATGTTTTCTGTGTTAGTTTCATGCATCCTTATTGTAACATTAAAAAAAATATATGGTATATTTACATAGAGCAATGATGTAATGTTTAAAGCTTAAAAAAACCCTTTGATTGATACTTATCATAGAAGTTAAGTTTTTATGAGATTGTGAAAAGAAATAAATGTTTATAAGTTAAGTCGATCATAATCAATATCACGTTGATTTCAAGCATGCATATGTTCGACCTATGTACTTTAAACTTATTCATAAATATGAGCTCTAGATCATAAGCTTAAGGGTTATTTACTATTTCCTATAACTTCTTATGGGGTAAAGTGGTTTTTACCTAGTAATAAGTGGTGTTGTTTACCAACGAACTCTAACCAACAAAAATTTGACCGCGATGTTGACCCAGTAAGTAACGACTTATTTATTACACAGTCAGTGATTCTGTTATCGATTACCAAAACACTTAGTAAACAATCATTTCAGTTAGTGTATATCCAGACAGAACCTTTGGTTGGGCCGATGCACAGCGGATTAGTGGGTTGGTCCGTAATGAAGACCCGATACCGCTGGAGCGTGTATGTGTTTAGATGCCGTTCAAAAAAAAAAGAACCTCTTACTTGGATCACGACCTTACTCAGTTACTATTTAGAATAAACGACCCATATAACAACGGCTTAGGTTGAACAAGATAATTTTTCGTTTTAATTTTTTTTTAGTGAAAAGAATAAAGTGATGTAAAAGCATGATTGGGATATTTCCTCAACTTGCATATCTTTTTATTTAACGTGCATTCAAATTTAGAAGGTAAATAATTTTGATTTTGATTTTGCTTCAAACTACAAATTAACAATTAAGTTAAATCCCTTTATTTAATTAATTAAATTATTATTTATAACTATTTTTCCGGAAAAAAAAATGGTTGAATTTGTTTTTTTTCTTCAAAACCATGGACGTAGAGACCAGTTTCTACACACTTCTACTGACTCAAAGGCACTAAAAATAACCACCATACAAACTTTTATATTAACCCCAATAAAATTTTAATTCTATATGATGAAACATATGATGCAAAATTTTGTCAAAAAATAAAAGATAAAATAATTTATTTCCTTCCTGATAAAGTATAAGAGGGAACATTTTATCGTTCTCCACTTCTCAGAATGCATAGATGCCGATTGAAGCTAGCAAGAATATATTTGACCCTTACGTAAGCGTTTTCTATATGTGGTGCTTAATTAATGTATTTTTAGATGTATAAAAATAAGTGAATTTAATTATTTTGACCCATTTTTAAAATGGGTTTACCAATTTGACCAAAATCTTTTACTGATTATCAAAATGATCAAAATCCTTCGAAATACATAGCGATAAACACATCTGATCGAGTGGAAGTGAAAAACACCCAAAACGACGTCGTTTTGGCCAAAATTCCTCCGCCACATGGCGGAAGGGCCCAAAACGACATCGTTTTGGGACTTTTTTCGCGTATATGAGTCGACCATATGATTTCCTCCGCCACAACGTAGGAATACCTCCGCCACATGGCGGAGAGGCCCAAAAACGACGTTGTTTTGGGCCTTTTTTTTGCCTGGATACTCTAAATTTTCTAACCCTAAAATCTTTAAGTAGCAACCGCCCCCACCCCCCACCCCCACCAAAGACACGACTGTATTTCAACGGTCCCATAATAAAGCAAAAACGGGCCAAAACGACGTCGTTTTGGCGCCCCTCCGCCATGTGGCGGAGGTATTTATACGGCATGGCGGAGGTATTCGTATACGGTCGAAAAATACGGCAAAAACCATAGAAAACGACGGCATTTTGGGTCCTTCCGCCATGTGGTGGAGGTATTACGTATTTGGCGGAGGCTTTTGGGCCAAAACGACATTGTTTTGGTCGTTTTTGACTCCCACTTGATCAGATGTGTTAATCGCTATGTAATTCGAAGGAATTTTGGTCATTTTGGTAAACAGGGAAATATTTTGGTCAAATTGGTAAACCCATTTTAGGATTTGGTCAAAATAATTAAATTCCCTAAAAATTAACTATAATGTGAACAATAAATAATTTATTGCTTATGTGCTTAATGGTTAGTTGGAATTTTTCTTGATGGATCAAATTAAATATCATTTGAATACCTGTTAATTAACACGGGTTTCATACATTTAATTGATTTTACTTTTCTTAGAATTTTAGGAGATGTCTGGTTTGCAAGATTCATACGGAATTTGAAAGGATTGAAATGGTCAATTTAATTGACTAAATTTCGTTCAAGCGTTTGGTTTACCAATGAAATGGAATTGAGTTCAACATTCCTGGATTTGTTCGTTCCATCACAATTGAAAAATAATTCAATTTCTTTCCATCTCGTTTTCTTGAAAAGATAAAATTTCTCTATTTCATTCAAATTCTTTCAAAGTCAAATTCCTTTTAAAAATTCAATTTGTTCATAAACATTCTATGAACCACCCTATGGGGTTTGAATATGATGATACAAGTATTTCTTTGTACCAATAGTGATTGATAATGGAAACAAAATAATGATATGTGCAAGCAAGATGTTTTTTTATATCAATAAATTCGGAAAAAATATATCTGTTACAATTATTTCGGTACCCATTGATTAACACATCTTGTAGTCACTTCATCTGTTTTAAAATAAATGTCCGTATTTCTAATTTAGTCTATCCCACAATAAGTGTCGATTTTGAAAAATGAATGTCTAGGTGAAATTGTTCTTTAATTAATTAAAAAGTGCAACAATTACACATTCTTAAACTGTATATCTTTTATTGTGTAAACTATTTTGGGACGAAGAGTGTCATGCTATGTAAAATACAAAAAATATTTTTTTTTGATTAGAATGCGTAGTAGTTGTGCTACCTAAGCATAAAAAAGAGACATGTAATATATTAATACGAAACTTATTTCTTTTCAAGTTTTATTGAGTAAATCGTGAACGAGATTTGTTTATAAAACGTGTGATGATTATCAATAAGGAGAATCTAAAAGTCATGTTGCTTGTGGTATTTATTTTGTTTCACGATATTTATTCACCGATCATTCTAGGATATTGTCTTGTTTAGATAAAAGGATCAAACGATGAAAACGATAAGAGAATCAAATGCAAGAATTTATACCAGGGACTGAATCTATAAATAGACAAAAGTAAAGGGGTAATAGTAGCCACTATAATAAAGATAGTGTAGATAGCACAACTTCATATTCAAGCAAAGCGGCAAACTTGTGACCCTTTTCACACTTTTATTCTTCCTTTTTCTCCCCAAATCCCAAAATTATTAATATCTTATTATTCATTTAAACGACAAACTGGAGATTCCAATTTTACCCCTGTCCTTTTTTATAAATGTTTTTGAGGCAAATCTGCAATGAGAAGGGTATTTTAGTCAAAGTACGGAAAGTACAATTAGGGCTTGTTCGATAAGATGACTTGTGAATCAGAGTTAGAAAAAATCCCCCACCGCCAGTAGTGGCTCCAATTAAGGAATCACCAAACAACACCTAACTCATTATTTTTTTTTATAATAAAAGAGAAGGGTAGAATTGGTAAAAATGTTTATCGAATATATACATATAAATAAAAACTTACAACAGCTTCTGAGAAAAATATTATCCATATGATTGTAAAAAGTATAAGTACGTACATCATAACCTAGTTGTTCCATTTTTTATATTCTTGTTTGTCATTTAAAAAAAAGTAAAAAGTACATTTAGAACATCTGTAACAGCTTCTCTATAATTTTTCTATAATAGAGAACTAAAAGTAAAAAATTCTAAAATTAATTGCAATCAACTCCAACAGATTCTCTATTTTAGAGATTTTATCATTGATTATATTATTTAAAAATTCTATAATTTTAGGATCCCAATACACTTTAGAGAAAAATATAAATAAAATGATATTTATTTAATTCTAATTGGTGGAATGAATAAAAAACTCATTTCTCTCTCCTCTATTTGGAGATTTAGAGAAATCTCTATATTCAATAAGTTGCTTTACAAAATGAGTCCTTAGTATGTGTCAAAACCGTTATAGTACTACTACACCGAAGTCTCGTACTTGAACTGGCAATAACGGCCCGCAAAGATTTTTCCATTAATCTCTATTTTAGAGAATGAGATAGAGAAGCTGTTGAACAGGTTTAAAGAACAAAAATGTGATTTTCTCTATTTTAAAGATGTTGTTGGAAATGATATTAGAAATTATTTAGTTTAAGGAAGAAAAATGAAAACAAAAACAAAAACAAAAACAAAAACAAAAACGAAAATATTGTTTTTATCTAATTTTTTACATGCTATTAAATGCACACTTTCGATTTAAATTGAAATAAGTATTAATATTAATGAAGCTTGTAAATTTCCATTTTTATCATGTTTTTTCTATTATTTAATTTTTAAAAGGGATTTTTTTATACTTGCTTGATTATTTTTTATTAATTCATGTGTTTGATGTTATATTTACTTTAATACACGTGAAACTAGTGAAGTAAATTTATATCTCATAACCTCATAAATCAAATAGATTTCTTAAAACATATGTTTTATGGCGATATTTGAATCCTTAGATTTTTAAGAGAATTGAGTTACAAAGTACCAGTATATCAATGATTGTTTGATAAAACAATACGGGTTAATATATTTGTTTTCGACAAAACAAATAGCATAGATATAATATACATATATGTATAGAGATGATTTCATTTATCAACTCAACAATTAGTAAAAACCATGGAACCATAAAAATCAATCTTAACTGTTCATTTAAACTAATGAATATCTTGATTGTTTTTTAATATAAAATATTATCATAATAAATAAAATCTTACAATCTTTTATAAATAAACAAATTATAATAAATAAACTCTTCTTAGTTCTATAAATTTCTTAAACGATTTGAATTTTACAATGTTAATGATTTAGATCATAAGGGGCCTAATCAAATAAGAACTGATTAGTTTGTAGAAACTGTAAGAACCAATGTGAAACAACCATTTTAAATAGCATAAAGGATAAATTGGGTATCATAATGGGTAACACAATGAATATCATAGTGGTTATCACAATGCATCTTATATGTATTTGTGTATCACACTAAGGGTATCATAATGGTATCACAGTGTGTATCACATAATTGTATCACGGTGGATTGTGGACGGAGAGAGGAGAGAAGAGAGTTTAAAATACCCAAAATGCCATTTTATTAAAAATTTAATCAAAATTATCAATATAAGTTTTCTAATTTAATCATTGATTTGTGGTTAAGCTTGATTCTTAGAATTTCCACAAACTAATCAGTTGTTTATTGAATTGTCCCGTGCATCATAAGTTTATACTAATTCTAAATTTTACAAATACTCCATGGTCCACACCACACTCTACAAATATAACATTATATATTTATATTTATATATTTTACTAAAAAAAATGAAAATGAAAATGAAAATTATACTTATTCTCATTCTCTGTTTCTCTCTCCTGATTCGCCGCAATAAGTAGCGGTTCAGATTTCATTCTCTTCACACTTTCAACTCACAACTTCTCATCATCCTTCTCTGCCCCTAAACTTAAAAAGTCTCTGAAAATGGAGGTCAGGGGTTTAAGTTTAAGGTTTCTCCTAATTTTGTCTACGATTCTGACGGCCGTCAACGCTCGTATACCCGGAGTTTACACCGGCGGCCAGTGGGAGAGTGCTCACGCCACCTTCTACGGTGGCAGCGATGCCTCCGGTACCATGGGTGCGTCACCATTTCTAATTTTCTGCAAATTTTCACCAATTTTCTTATTTCATTAAACATTGAATTAATTTTTTTTTTTTTTGCAGGTGGAGCATGTGGGTATGGAAATTTATACAGCCAAGGATACGGCGTCAACACGGCGGCGTTAAGCACAGCTCTGTTTAACAACGGGCTGAGCTGCGGTGCTTGCTTCGAGATAAAGTGTGTGAATGACCCTCAGTGGTGTCATTCCGGCAGCCCATCAATTCTCGTAACGGCCACTAATTTCTGCCCCCCTAATTTCGCTCAGCCAAGTGATAATGGTGGATGGTGCAACCCTCCTCGAACCCATTTCGATCTTGCCATGCCCATGTTTCTTAAGATAGCCGAATACCGTGCCGGAATAGTTCCCGTTTCATACCGCCGGTTAGTCTCTCCGATCTTCTAATTTTGCAAAAATAGACAAAACTTTTTTACTTACACTGTTGTAAAATAATTCTCCTTTTCCTTTATTTTTTTTAAATGTTTAGTTTTGAATTTTACTCGTAATTATAAAATAATAAAAAAAACATTCTTCTTCTTTTGTTATCTATTTAGTTAAAAAAATCATATTTATTTATATTTTTTAAATTGTTAAATGTATCTTTACACATGTGCATTGATATTAGGGGATGTTTGTTTACCTGTTCATTAAGAGGCAACATCTGAAATGATAAAAGTTGAATCATGTTTGATAAAAAATAAGTTAATCTATTAATGGTTTAAAAACTATCTGAATTATTTTGTATCCCAATCTTTTGTTAACTAAAACCCTAATTTAATTTTAAATAATTATCAAATAATTTTATTATATTTTACATTATATCATAAAAGTCTGTTTATCGTTATACATCAAACCATTCATCAACCAAGAAACTCTTGCTTTTTTCAAATATAATACATGACCTGAGTTGATAATTTTTTTTTAAATTGTTGTTAAATGATTATTTTATAAAAAATAAATTGTGTTAAAAGTATAAAATATTGAGTTTTGGTGTTGGTACATGTAAATATAAAATTTATTTATTATTTAACTTTTCTTAAGAAATTGACTTTTCCACCTGAAAAGAGGGATCTGTGGGGCCTTAAACCCTTTCAGACTGTGTTTCTTCTCGTACGGTGTTGTTGGTGTTATATTTACATAATTACCCCCTATACAACACATTAATTACAGATTTATTTTTTTGGTGACGATAGGGTGCCATGCCGAAAGCGAGGTGGAATAAGGTTCACCGTCAATGGATTCCGTTACTTCAACTTGGTTTTGATCACAAACGTGGCAGGTGCAGGGGATATTTCCCGAGCATGGGTGAAAGGTTCCAAGACCGGATGGATGAGCCTTAGCCGTAACTGGGGTCAAAACTGGCAATCAAATGCAGTGCTCGTGGGTCAGTCACTCTCGTTCAGGGTTACTGGTAGTGATCGTCGCACTTCCACCTCGTGGAACATTGTTCCTTCCAATTGGAAATTTGGCCAAACTTTTGTTGGGAAAAATTTCAGAGTTTAGCCAGTCTCGTTTGATAGGAAAACGAAACTAAAATCTTTTACCAATGTTTTCGACTTTTTATCATTAGTTACTATATAATACTTATATCAAACAAAAGAATTTTGTGTTAGGTTTGAAAGAAAATAGAGAAATAGGAGCAAGTTGTGTGTTTTTTTTTTAAAATTGGGAGGAGGGGTGTTATGATGAAGTTGTGTGTTTTTGAGGGGTATTTTTGACAATTGAGAAGTGGTTTGTAAGAGTAGCTGAAGTGGCTATAAAGTCATGCCTCAACTCATGGCGGCCCGCAGCTTTCTTTTTCTTTATTATTATCATCAATACAATTATCTATTTTTGTTTTTAATTTTTTTTCTTTGTTGTGCTTATTATATTGACGTAGATGTTAAAGTGTTAAAATATTAATAAAATAAGAATAGCACATAAACATATAATACGATACAATAATATTTGTATGCAAAAAATTACATACATTTTATAGTGGTGGAGTGTTAGTGGCGCCCCTTTAATAGGGGTGTGTACGGAATTTCTAGTATTTTTATAGTTTTGGAAATGTAAAAAGTGGCTTTTGACATTGACATATGTGAGAATGATTCATTTTTGTAGGGGTGCCATTAGCCTACCTTAAGAGTGCCATTAGCTCCAGTCTCATGCCTATTTTTGTTCCTATAGATTGTAATTTATTGTTGTTTCGGTTTTTGTGTTTTACAATTCTTTATTGCTTTGGTCAATTATACTTAAAGATATGAATTAATTAAGAGACAAATATAGCAATAAATTACAAGACATAAAAACAAAAATTGTAATTTCTAAACTATAGGGACAAAAATTAAAATTATTAACAAACGACAAGGACGAAAATCATAATTTACATTGCATTTTATTTTGGGGTAAAATTTAAACCCTTAATTTTTAGAAAATTAAAGCTATGAAAATCCGGAAAGACAATAAAATATAGTAAAAGCCCTTACAAGAAACAATAAACGTGCAAGCTGAATAATTTTGCTCAAGGCTCAAGACATAAAAACTTTTATTTATTTTGCAATAGCCTAAAATCAATCAAGCCGAACAGGTATTTTAAAAAAAATCTACTTTTAGACAACCACTGAATTTAAGTTAACTATTAATTTATATGTATTTTGTAGATATATTGTATGATAACTGTTAAAGGGTAATAATTATAATGGATATAATATGTGCTATATCTATATTTTATAACATTGGTATCTTGCTTCTAAGTTGCAGGACACCTTATGGTGGGGGCATTAGATGCCTTTTTTAATGCGTGAACGTATATACATATTTGAATATATTCTAATATAAACCATATCATTATTATAAAATATATAAATCAATTAATTAACATATTTAGATGAATTTTATTTATACCTCTCTTATAAAGGTTATGTGAGTGAGATTGGAGGAAGGAAGGGTAAGAACTAGATATATGTAAGTAAAAGAATGTATGAATAACAACTCTTATATTTATGAAAATGATGAAGGTTTTAATGCTTACATTAAACTAGAAAAACCGTTGGGATTGTTTTATATGATTTTTAACAATGTGTTGGGTTACCGAATTACCTTTAGCCTAACAGTATAAAAACCTTTCACCTCCTAGGAGGTCATGTGTTCATACCTCACCAAAGATGAGGAAATCGCATCATTGAACTTGTATATTAAACCACCTCTATAATATTTATATATGACAAATTAAATTCTCACACACTCTTTACCTTATAGTAAGATTCGAATAGAACGGTCATTTGTTCAATTGTTGTGAAGTATGGTAAAAGTAGATATTTCATGTATCATGGTCAAGGTACATTTAATTGGAACAATACAAGAAAGAATAACAAACAAATACGGACATTAATATAAAGAAAACAAAAGATAGAAAGAACATATGCAATAGGTCACAAGGATGGCTGAAACGACAACATATGTCATTTATTTAAGCTTTTGATAAAACATATCTTTTATAATCACAAACAAAAATAGCAAACCTAAGCATAGATTAAAGATGCTTGAGAAAAATACAATGAATGTAGCCGTCATTTAACGTGTCAAAGTAACCAAATAAAAGAACACGAAAACGATCGTCATAAGGTAGTGAAATTCCTTGTCAGACAATCACGTACAAAATCACATGTGATTTACACTAACGGTCAACGCAAACGTGTGCATGTTGACGTGGCCCACAATCTCGGGTTGCAACCAAAATCGCATAAATCACATGTGATTTAACACGTGATTATAGCATAAATCACATGTGATTTGATGGTTTTAAATTCTTTTATTTGTTTATTGTTCTCGTATGAACTTGATGGCATGAGATTGTGTGAGAAGGGAAGTTAAGGTGAGAAGCGTAAGAAGGGATCGGAATCCTTGATCACTTTTAATTTCACACCCACCAATGAATTGCACTCCTTACAAGAATTGATCCGGTGCATCTTGGTGTATCTTATCTTGGTGCATCTCATCTTAATATGCATCCAACGGTAGAGATCATTTCTTATTTCTTATGCTTCCTACCATAACTTCTCTTCTGAACTTGATTATATATATATATATATATACAACCACTCACAAAGATTATAGTTAAAGAAGTTGGTAATTTCCATTCTATTCAACTCAATTCATGTCCTCTTGATCTCAAACAATTTTACCTCTCCCCATTTTTCACAGTGTGGTTAAATTGTTATAAAATTTGGAGGCCATATTGTAATCACGAGCACTGCATTTTTTCTATAACTATGGGTGTGCAGACCAATTTTCACGTGATCTCACAGACAAAGACCTTTGCTGTTATTCTGTTAAGGACTAAAGGAGCATTGAGGAGGCTAATAGGCAAACAACTTCTTTTGGAGCATCAAAATTAGAAAGATGAAGCTAGAATTAAACCCAATAAGCTATATGCAAGATTAGCATAGAATAATAAGCATACCCAAATTAAGCTCCACCACCTTTGTTAATTGTTATATAGCCACTTGTGATTCAGGGTCTTTTGGAAAACCTTCATTCAGCCAAACTCTGCAGAAATCAAACATTGTCGTTTTCTTGCCAAAAATATATCAGTTATCACAAGCCAGCCATATTAGAAACCAATGACCAAATGCCACCAACAATTATTAATATTACCACATCATAGTCTTGATGGAAAGTTTGTTGGAGAGTCTTATCATAAATAATTCCTAAATTCAATCTGAATAGATACCCGTCTTTATACCAATCAGACAACACTACCACCAAACCGTAGTCTATTAAACATTTGAATTGTCACATGTTACGCTTACGCTTCTGAACATCCCACATGTTTAGAAGATAAGAAACTCCCTCCTGCAAACTAGCTTTTCTCCCTTCCGTAAAGTTCCACAGCTCAGTTGTAATGTATCTTCCACTTGGATTGTAGTCGTTAATCTCTGTTAAAGCAGTTGTCACAGCTTTATAAACATCTTCACCTAAATCTCGCTTTAGCTCTTTCAGTTTATCATCATTTTCCTCAAGGATTCCCTGCTCCAATAATATCAAACTTTTAGTATGACATCCATAAAAAATTGAATCTTGCAACATAATCTAGTGTCCACATATTTTATAAAAAAGCGTACCTGAGATTTCCCGTTGACTGTGATGATTTTGAAAGGATGCCAACTGGGATCTCTGAGATACTCTTCCCATAATGAGCAGAGTTCTGAAGCTCTATCTTCTGCATCCATATCTCCATATTTTCTCTTCATGGCATCATGGAAAGGCTTATTTTCAAGCTCACCCATTCTCTTAACACCGATACGTGAAGTTTTTGGTAGTTCCTTTAAGCCCTACACAAAAAAGTATAATAAGTTGTCCATCTAGATAACAATTTTATATTCTAATATTTATTTTATATAGATGCACTTACCTCGATTAATTCTTTGCGAGCATCCTGCAGTTCATCGTTGCTTTTGCGTTCTTGAACAACAAGGGTTTGATTCAAGCTTTCTAAATCATCAAGCTCTTCTTCTTTTTCCCTTAAGTCTTTGTGTATGTCCTCCACTTTCTTCAGGATTTCCAAATCATCATCGCCCATGTGTTTCATAACATTTAATTGACCTCTTAAACGTTCTATCTCAAGCTCCACTGCTTGCTTTGCATCCAGTTGTTTCTCGAGCATAATAATTTTCTTGTGGAGTTCCTCCTTTTCCCTCTGAAAGTTGATATTCACACACCCACAACACATGATCGCAACAGTGAAATATCGTAAACAACATTTAACATCTTCAAATAGTTATTAAAAAAAACAAACCTTTTGATCTTCAGCAAGTTTCATCACACTTTCATCAGCTTTCCTTTGTTCATCAGACGCCATCTGAAGCAGGCTATTTTTCACGGTATTCTGGCAGAAGAGGTGAAAAACCATAAGATGACCATTTACATATTTAACAAAAGATTCTGGTGCAAGAAATCTGACAACTTACATATATATATATATATATATATTGATTATAAAGCTCTATGATGGTCCAAAACATGGAAAATAGAAAGAAAAAAACATAAAAGAATAATCACGAATGAAATGTCACACCTCTTCGATCTCTTCAGATAGTTTTTTCCTTTCATTTTCATTCACCACTTCACGTTTCTCCAATTCATTACCACGAAGCTCAAGTTCTCTTTTTTGGTTTTCCAGCTGCAGTTTAATCTTTTCATGATCATTGAAGATCCTCTGGAAATGTTCTCGTGCACTGACCTGAATCTTCTTAATCTCTGATTAATAGAAGCAAGTTAGTAAGTAACCATATATATATATATAGGGGAGGGTTCAGATGAGAACACCCCCAATTTAAAGGAACAAAGGAATACATTTAGGACCACATATGAAGTGGGTCCCACCGATAAAAAAATCATATCTGATTCAATAGGGCCCTACATTGAATCAGATATGATTTTATATCGTGTGGGACCCACATCATATGTGGTCCTAAGGGTGTTCCTTTGATCCTTTAAATATGCAAAGTTCTCATTTGAACCTCCCTCTCTCTCTCTCTCTCTATATATATATATATATATATATATATATAGAAATGAATAGCATAAAGAACTCAGATAACGACAAGAACCTTCGTTATAAGACTGATGAAGCACATCTTTTTCTGAAATTAGCTTGCTGAGGGAATTTTCAGTCTCAACAAATTTGTTCTCCATCTCTTCCAAATGTCTCTTCTTCACCTCAATAACATTTGTCAAATTCGACACAAGTGTATTAGCCTTTCGATCTTCTTCTGCCATTATATCCGAAACAGTCCGAAGATCTCCAATCTTGCGAAGATGCTCTCCAATGATACTATTAGCTTTATAATCATCAGCTCGAGCAACCCAACCATAAATAGCATCCTTAGGTTCATTATTAACCTTCCAATCCCTTTTACCATGATGATCGGCCTCATAAGCCTTCTCAAAAGACATTGCATTATTAAATCCATCCCAACCTTTATTAAATTCAACTACAGCGCACCCAGAATGACCACGGAAATTCCATAAAGGGTGCACCCTAGTGGGGTTGAACCCTCTTGCGGTTAAATAATCCCTCATGTTTGAACCACTTTTTCCAACATAGCGACCATCTTTTAATTCGGTTGGGAGGTTAACAACGATTCCTTTCCATGGCCATACAAACATCTCATCACCATCATGGTCTGCAAGGTGATCGACCTCCTCTTTAGGTTTTGATGAACCAGAGGTTTCGGCTATATCTTTTTCGAGAAACTTAACTAGTGCAAGATGATTTGCTTTGTCTCTTGCGTTTCTTTTTTGTGAATCGCTTTTCCCGACCATTGTAGCGTGCTGAAGTAGCTCCTTGTATTGATAATCACGCTTTTTCTTGTTACGACAGTATGGGCAAGTGAAAGTTTCATCAGATAATTTGACTCGATGCTTTCCACTTTTTAGCTCCTCATAAGATTTATCCACAAATTCCTCTACTTCAGAATCACTTCCATCAGTGTCTCCTCCAGAGCTTTGATCCATATAATCCTCCATTTTTGTTCAGCAAAATAGGCTAACAACTGAAAAGAAATACGAAGATTGTCATCTATGTGTGTGTGCGTGTATCAGTATATATATATATATCAAAATTTGTTTCTTTCCGAAAGAATGATACAACCAAGATCAATCTATTCCTGAAACAATGAGTTGATGATAAGTTCCTTCTACAAGCATATAAGATACAATCAGCTTTATCTGCATTCTTCTTTGTTAAGATCGTGAATCAGACAGATGGTATTAATAACATTAGGATGTGATAAAACAAAGACGACATATTTAGATGATTAAAAACCATGTCTCCTATATCCATGATCATTGCAAGGATTCTCATCATATATCTTCTAATTTCAGTATGTACATCAAAACAGAACCAGTTTCGATCCCATTTACAAAAGACATCAGAATGAGAAACTAGATAAAATATATATAGAAAAGCTTCTTCCTAACCATCAAAACAAAACTTCTTTTGTGACAAGATTTTGGTGCTGAAATTGTGCATAGTTTATATGGTCCTAATCAGACTCATATCCACCATTCTTCACAATCCTCCCACAACATGATTTGTGATCTGAAATTGTGCATAGTTTCCTCATTCATGTACTAACCAAACATGGGAATTGTATCTCATTCCCTTTCAATCCTATCAAACACACCCTTCACTGTTTATATATATATATATATATATATATATATATATATATATATATTCCTCTCCACAAGCCTCTCTATCTCTCATAGAAAATTGTAAATTTCTCTCACATTTCAAAAATACAACCATGATTGTTATGATTACTGGAAAAAAAAATTGTATCCCCGATAAAAAAAAAGTATACGTAAAAAAACTACTTTCTTAAGAGTTAATAGAGCCCTTACGAACAGAAAACAAAAACCCTAATTTGTAGAATCCAATTGCAGACCTTACTAGACAATTCAATTTCGAGTATCACTAAAAATTATAAATAAATAAAATGAAAAATGCATTTCATAAACAACATATAATGTAAATAGAAAAATAGAGACGATAACTAATTAGTTAGAAAAATTAAGAGCTAGTGTATGAACCTTCGCTCTGTTGGTGTGTGCAGGAAGATCGAGAGAGATGGGGAAAGCACGTACCTGGAATTAACTATACAAATTGGGGATTGTATTATAAATAAAGATAATTGAAATATAGGAAGATAAATAAAATTAGGGTTTTGGGTTTGGTGAAGGAGAAGAAGAAGCAGAGTGAAGAGGAGATTGTGACTTTGGTTGACGAGAAACGCAAAATACCATGGAAAAGATACCAGAAAAAAAAGTGAAAACCAAAGTAAAGTGCTTTTGGCGTATATTGTATTTGTACTTTCTAGTCCCGATATCAGCTATTATTTATTAATAATTATTTAAAGCTACAACTGTACCACCTACAGTTCATTTTTATATTATTTCTTTATATTTTCCTATAGTTTTGAAAGTGTCGTCGGATAATCTTTTCGTATTAGTTATTTTTTTTAAATATATTTATTGTATTAATAAAGTTCGATGTTTATTAATTAGTTGTACATAAATATTTAAAACTTATCAAATTGAACCACCTTTCAAACATAACAAAGTTATTAATGTTCTCATTTTTTTTTTGGACCGGCGGAGTTAAAATTAGTTGTTAGCTTTGTACTTGGGCACGTTAGAGCGGGTCAGGTACCCCTGGCGACCCGCAATCGCCTCCCTTTCCAACACCATAATTCTCCGAAATTCGCCTGAGGAATTGCAAGGCTCGAACTTGAGACCTACAAGGGCAAAACCCCCCAAGGTTTTTCCTTGGTGGCCAACTGAGCTAGCCCAGCTGGTTATTAATGTTCTCATATGACATGCCTCAATGGGCTAAACCTAGGGATGAGCATACGGATCGAAATCCTGAAACCGAACCGGTCCCGAATATCATTACCGGTTCGGTGTTCGGTACCAATATTTTCCATATTCGGGATTCAGTACTTTCGGTACCGGTACTAGTCCCGATAAATCCCGAACCGAATCGGGGAATTTAAAATGTCATTTTTTTATTTGTATTGGTAACAAACTATTTCCTTTTCTTATAGAAAATCCTCCTAAATGTATTACAATTTTCGGTTATTGTATATTCCACTCAAATACCGATTTTTTCTTGCAATTCTTCATATTTTGATTATTGCAATCCTCCAAAATCGGTTCCGTAATTTATCCAAAACCCGGTTCTTGCACAATCGGCTCCTCCAATCCGGTTTCCGCTTAAGTGATTTTGGTTTTTGTTATTGTCTTTAATGGTCAACGGTGAAAAACTGTTGTCGTCCCAAAAATGGTACCAAACGGTTCTAGTCCCGAAAATCCCGGTACCGAACTTCTCTTATCGGTTCGGTATTCGGTATTGATTTTTTTCCACTCTCAGTTTCGGTACCTGTTCGGTACCAGTCCGGTACCAAGCTCATCCCTAGCTGAACCTTTTTCTTTCTTTTTTTGAAATGCAGCAGAATTTTATTAAGAGAAATTAGGTACAAAAAGAGAACATACGGTAAAACTATAGTAAGTAGGAAAAGGAAAGGAAACAAACAATTAATGCCATAACTTTTAACAAATGATAAGGACTTGATCCGATGAACTTTGAATAAGAGCCCCAATGGTCAAATTATTGCCATTGAACCTCTTTGTGCATACCCTCAAGATAATGCTACTTGTATTTATTCTTTCTGATCAAATAGCATATTCAACATGTTATTTCGATTCATACACATTCCTTTATTAGAGAACAAATGTCTGATAATATCTTGTGGATATTAGTAACCAAAACAAACGAATCCATCATGTCTCACTTAAAAGTAGGATCTACAAATCAGATGTAAGTAGACATCTCGAAGAGTACAACAACTGTTAATTAAACATTGCCATAGAAATATGTGCAGGCTAAGTATATATGGCTGTGTACACTAATAAGAATGTAAAGAATAATTAGTGCATGACTATCGATCTCTCCACCATTTTTGCTTCCTAATTTCGTCTTTCTATATATTCATGCAGGCAACAAGTATCGGAATTCATATACATATGGCTGGATCTCTATCATTTTAGCAGGACTGGATTTTGTTTCACCATTCAGACACTCCATTATCAACCTTTTAAGCGATCCTGATTGTGGCAACTGGCTATAAATCCATTCCAAAAGTGACTCCATATCATCTGCAAAATCCTTTATATGCCATTGCAAAAGCTTTGGTACCATTATCTTTTTCTTGCTAACAACCCCCACACAGGCTTCCAGATATTCCAATCTTGCCCTTGCCAATTCATTCACTATATCTTCTGCTGTATAAACCCTCAGCTGCAAATTACAATATCATCATTTAGTGAAAAAAACAGCTTTATAGGATGCTAAATATGTCTAAACTTCTAATAAACTTACTGCTGGTGAAGACCAGCTTCCTCTGCAAAGAGCAAAAGTCACATTGGGTTCAGGGAACCCGAGTCCATAAGCGTGTCGTAGAACCATTTCCCTCTCATCAGCTGGACCCTTGAAGGATTAATTAATTATAATAGCATTTGTCAGATTCATTTATATATATTTCAAGAATATATTTGTTAAATAGTGGTTTTGGTTTCAACTTACATGATTGGAGTTGGATGGGTGACGAAGAATGAAGTGCTCAATTCCCAGTGCATTTACCACAATGCCGCCCACGTTGATTACTGCCTGAATCATACAAGTCATATATCCATCATAAACTTAGAATACTACAAATAGTTGTATAAAACAGTTTATTAAGATATCTATATATATATTTATAAAGTTGTTTTTGACTTTTTGTTGTGGTGGATTGAGCTTAATTATGCTCCATCTGCTTAATGATAGAATCCATAGCGTACCTTGTTCATGAGAACCAGTAGTTTCTCCTGTGTCGAGGGTAATCCATGTTGTAGAAACGCCTGCAACAATATACACATTATAAACCTTATATGTGCTTTATTATACAACTTATCCTATTTGTACTACAATTACAGTTCAATCTCAACCGTTCATTTAATCTGATGAATATGTGATTTACTAAATATGTTGATTGTTTTCTCATATAAAACGTTGATCACAATATATATATATATATTATATCATTATGTGTGTGTTGGGATTTTATTTTAACCGATTTAAGATGTCTTACAGTACATGCATTATGCAGGCGTTGTATATATTGATCCAGAATGCTAACTTTTGTTTGTATGTCAACAGATTCAAATCCACACTGCACAGTTTCTGCATCAAAACCCTGAAAGAAAATAACAGAAATTAAAAAAGAATGATATGACAGTTTTATGAAATCATAAAGGTTTCATTACAAATTACCTGAGTTTTCCAACTTGTGTAGAACATTGAGAAATGCGAGTATGATCCAGTGAATTGCGTGTGATTTGGGTGAAAGTTTTGTACGGACCAATATCTCTGATTCCACCATCAAAATCAAGTAATATGGCATAAGGGTCAAGATTTGAAGCATGATTGTTGAAGAAAAATGGTGGTGCTGTACAATTGAAGGTTGTTTTAAAGCTTTTGGAATTCATACAAGAGATCTGTTTGGGTACATAATCATACCCATCTTCACAATCTCCCAATGGCTGATTCAGTTCCAGAAATATCCCTATTAAGCACTTAATAAGATCTTCAGACAACTTATTCGGACTTTTCGTATCAAAACTCTTATTATATCTCGAATACGACGTTATACGATCATCTGTTCCCATAACCGAAAGCCGAAGCTTAGAATGTTTGATATCGATTGAAGAATCAAAAGAGGGTCTTCTCTGTCTCACATGAAGTCCATAATCTTGTAACTGATGATCATCATAACCCATGAATTTTTGTTGATTTTGTTGCCTTCGAATCGATTGTTTTCGTGTTCTGATTGGTTGAAGGTCTCTTAGCTTCTGCAATTCCCATTCTCTGGTCTGTTTTTTCTCTAAATACAAATTCAGGTTCAACTTGTCGACTTTTCTTTCCAGCCATGTGATTTGTTCCTCCACCATAGCCAGTTCTGTAAGCAGCTCTTTTATCTGCAATTAATTAATCAAACAATTAATTGTGTTACAGTCCCACATTGGCTAGACAGCCTAGAATTGGACCATTTCTCTTCTATATATGTTGGAACCTCCCATATTTTCTCAAAGGCTCTTTTAGAGATTCATCCAGGGTTCCACGTATCCTGATAAACTGATTCATAATAAACCTTTAAATTGGGAGAAATTTGAGATATGAAATAGATAGATACCTTAAAGGAAAGATGTGTAGAGAAACATGGACAATAGGTATGAATGGTATTCGGATTGGGATCATGGAGTGCATAATTCAAGATTTTGGTGAGTTTCAATTCTTGTTCTAACTCTGCTTCAAGTTGGTCAACCTTAATTTGATCAATAGAAACAAACGTACCCATTAATTAATTTGTGATGAGATATTTGAGATTAAAAATATATAGATTAAAATACCTCTTGTTGAAGATCCATTGTTTTCTGTTTCTGGCGAGTTTCCTGCATGATCAGTTCTTCAAATTTCATTCTATTGAAATTATGGAGGGAGAAAAGATGAGTAGGGAGGGGAGTGTAGAGGTGTCTATAATATAGCCGTCAGGTGCATGTTGCCTACTTGTAATATAAAATATATATATATAATTAATTTTAGTAAATATTTTATTATGGGTGTTACCATATACTAGAAAAGTCCTTTTATTATTTAGGGGTGTTACCATAATATATTTTATTACGGGGGTTAACATATGGGTGTTATAATAGACTAGGGTGTATTTAGGGGTCACAATTTTCGACACGACACGAAAATAAGTGGGTTAAGGTTGAGTTTCTGACCCGTCAATCCGTAAATAAACGGATCGTGTTCGGGTTGACGGGCCAAAAATATATTTTTTATTTTACTTAAAAATCTCAAATAATCATAATGGATTTGTTTGAATTTGGTTGTATTTGGACTTTTTATTTGTTTGAAACTGGGATGTTTGAATTTGGTTGTATTATTAGGTGAATTTTAGTTGTATTATTAAGTGAATTTGCTTGCGTTTAGACTTTTTATTTGTTTGAAACTTGTGTTTGAACTTTTTGTTTAAATTTGGATGTTTGAATTTGGTTGTATTATTAGGTGACCTGCCAACCCGAACGTGTGTGGGTTAGGGTTGCATATCTCGACACGATTAGTTAAACGGGTCGTGTCCGGGTAGAACCTTTCTGACCCGCCAACCCGAACACGATCCGATTGTCATCCCTAGATGTATTTATAAAAACCATTTTATTATTTATAAATAAAAAGGCTTGTTAATAAGTATAGTGGATAAAAACAAGATAGATTGGAGGTGAGTAATAGTGATAAAAATGGGAAGGTGAATTGAAAGAGGTGGTGGAGGTGGTGGACGTGAAACCCATGAAAAGCATAAAACAGTCTCTCACCCACTTCGGGAACAACTTTTTGGCAGGGTCAATGCTTCCATCACATATATGCCTTTTCGCCCGTGATACATGTCATATGAAATTTCTTTCACCAAACTTTTCATTTTTTCTTTTTCTTTCTAAATTTCAATTACTGTATAGATAATGTTGGGTTTCCACAAAAATGATGAAAATATTCCGAAGCCTACGGGCTAATAATGCATATTTTTATGAAATTTTATCAAGGGAGACCGGACATTTACCACTCTTAAAATTTTTATTAAGTTCAAACCTTATTACCAAATGTTTACTTAGGTAAGCGTATTTCAAATCTCACTACCTTATCGGATGAGTATGATAAGAACCAACAATCTTATCCGGTAAGAACAATACAAGGACCGAAAGTCTTACCGGATAAGTGAATAAGACTTTTACCACGGTTGACGCTTACCAGGTAATTTGTTGTATATGATGTTGTTTTTGTTAACTAAAGGTCTTACCTGATAAGTAAGTGATAGTTTTAAATTTTACCGTTAAACGTTTACCGGGTAAATGTTTGGTAAATGTCCCCTTAAACAAATTTGAAGAACTTAGGGCATCTCCAATACATTAGTCTTCCATAGGTTATCACTTTTTGAAAAGTTTTTGGTGAAGACTTAATGCCATTGGAGTTAATGACTTATCAAACCTTTTTATTGCAAAGACTTACTACCATATAACGTTGCATTGTATCTATTTTTATTTTACCCCTCTCAAATTTTCAGTTCTTCCCCTCCTTCAATGTAAATTTTATTTTAAACTTTAATATATTTTATCAATTAATCTAATTTAATAAATATCTATAATAAAACTAAATATATTTTATAATAAAATACATTACTAAAAAACGCTCGTCAAGACGATTAAATTGACAACAATACCATATACCTAATATATATATATATATATATATATATATATAACGCATTAATATATTCATCATCTTTTTTTTTTCTACGAATTAATTTTTTTGTATTTGTTGATATATTTTTATCATCTTTCCTTTATGGAAGACTCTAAATAATGTAAATTTTAGGACTATGTTCAAAATCACACATTTAACAGGTAACGAACAGTCATGTGCATGACAAACGAACAACTAAGGATAAAATGTCGTGTGATAGTTAAATACAATGTATTTATAATGGTTTTTTAGGAGGGGGTTATATAAAAAAATTTAAATAAAAAAGGATGAATGTTAAATTTTAAAAGATAAAAAGTTTTTCAAAAGATTACTGCATTGAAGAAGGTTTCTAAAAAAAATGTTTTTGTTAAAATAAGTTAGTGAAAAATTGACGTGACAAAATAAAAAAGTCTTTTAAAAACTTATGTATTGTGGACATCCTTGCTGCTCTGACTCACATAGTTAATGCCCCTGTACTCAGTACATGAAATTGATAATATTATCAATGTAAGTACCATGAACAAGTTGTTTGCAAGCTTTCTAGATGGCAAATTATTTTCTTTAAATCAGCATGATGTCATTATTAATAAATGATTACTTGTTAACCTGTTGAATTTATATAAAGACAACATTTAACATATAGTTTGGTCTACAAAGAAATATTAGTTTCTAGAGACAAACATTTAACATATAGTTTGGCCCCAAAATTTATAAACCCAAAATAATTCTCACAACTTTTCATGAATTATGACAAGAGAAACAGACTTTCACTACTTACAAAGGTAAAAGGACCATCCATGAAGAGTTGGATTTGGACCAAGTGATGAAAGGGTTGATCACCATCAAAGAATCACAGATGGTTAAAGCACATCATCCCTCCATTATCTTGGTGCAATCGTATAAAAATGCAGGGACGGAGTCAGGATTTAAAGCTATGAAGAGCATCAAGTATAAATAAATATAAATTTTGTTAGATTCCAACAACAAATAAAGATAGAAAAAATTCAGGACATCTCCAAACCAACCACTAAAAAACATTCTAAAACCACTAAAAATGATGAGTTTCAACACTAAAAAACTATAAAAATAATATATCTATTTATTATTATATTATTTTATTAATGTGTTAAACTATTAATCTTTATATATAATTAGAAATTTTGAATAAAATACTTTTTTTTAAACGGCTAATAAGAGGTTAACAATTTGTACATCTATCTTTTTTTAGTGTTTTATTGTTAAGTTGGAGATGAAAACAACTCCATATTTATATTTTTATTGTTTTTAGTATTTGATTGGAGATGGTCTTAACTAAAAACTATTATAGTTTTACTTAGAAAAACACGTTTGGCTTTAAAATATGTAGTACTAATTATAGAGGGGGGGGGGGGGGGGCTAAAAATCGTTAATCATTTACAAGCAATAAAGAAATAAAAAAAATGTTTTTTAACATAAAAGAAGGAGATAGCATGTGAAAGTGAGGGGGAGCCAATGCCCCCTCTAGTTACTATGTGGCTCTGCCACTGTAAAAATGTATTATTAAATGTACACTTGACAATATCATTAGTTTTTTATGATATCGTTAATTTGTTGTGATATGTGGCTCTAAAACCCTACACAAACTCGTAGCCATGTTACCATCAATCCCTTACCTAAAAATTATGAAACAATGATGGGTGATAGGAAAGCTTTGGAAAATGATGCACAAGAGTCGAGTATTTTTTTTATGTCGAGTTAAGTGTTAACAATAATATATGATTTCTGATTTCATAAAAATGATGAATTTAAAGCATTAAGTATTTAATAAGTGAAATGCGGCTTTATGTATGAATACCAATTATCAAGATATCATATTATAGGCCACAAAATAAAATTCTTATTAGTCATTTTTTCAAACACCTATCTAATATGTGTTAAGGTTGATGATTTAACAATATCGTGATTCGTGAACATATTTATGTTTTAACTGTGAGTTATGTCGATTCAAATATTTTATAAGTTAGCATATGTTATCTATTTAGAATAAAAAAAATCCCAACAACGATTTAATATTTTTGTGGACAATAATTTGGAAGTGTTTTGTGACTGATGTGGGAGGGGAGGCAACATTTGCTGGTCACGAGCTTCAAAGTAAAGAAAAAGAAGACAAGAATGATGGTACGGTTGGGCCAAAGAGGAAAAAAAAAAAAAATATATATATAGGGAAAAACGCCATCCGTGGGACTCGAACCCACGACCACGTGGTTAAAAGCCACGCGCTCTACCAACTGAGCTAGAACGGCTACTTGTGATTATTATATTTAAAGAATATTTATTATCAGATATCTCCTAAATAGGGTGTTTCCCTAAGAAGCAATTTAATAAAAATTTGGAAGGAAAATAGATGATGTTACCTTTTTATAAAATTTCCATTCAAGAAGAAACTTAAATGGGTATAATTCATTGCTTTGTTTATGTTATATGGAAAAGAGAGCCGGAATTAAAAAAAAAATCCTTAATTATAATATATAAATATATATTATGTAAATCAAACAAAAGTCAAAATTTCAATTCTAAATAAACATAATATTTTATAAGATTTTCTAACTTGAACCGGATTTTAGGAGAAATCACTTCATGATGCAGTTCATCCAATCTCCATGATTTACAAAATCATGATTATGAAATATTAAATATTCATTTTTTGATAGTATCCATTTTTATTCATTCGATGATTATTTGATTTTTCTTTAACAAATTTAATATACTTAGAGCATCTCTTACAAATTTCTCAAATTTTAAATCAAGAGGAACAACTAGAAAATTACAAAAATGAAACTATAAATTTTGAACAACGGACTCATGAAGGAAATGATCTTTACATGAAAATGAAAGAATCTGGAGTAATTAAGTAGATATTTTAGCCCCTTATCGCCGTGGAGGAAAAATCGGACTATTCGGGTTTTATAAAATAGAGAATTAAAAATTAAAATCTCTAAAAAAATGTGCTCTCATCTATAACAGATTCTTCATTTTGAGGAAACCAACATTAGTTATAATATTAAAATATTACATGCATCTATTAAAATATTATTTCTCTCTCCAAGTATTTGTTTTAAAATTTTCCTATTGGTTATTTCATCTTGTAATCATTTTTGGGGTGTTCTCCAAAATTGGAGAAAAACCCTTTATCTCTTACTTTCTCCATTTTGGAGATAGTTTTAGGGAAACTGTTGGAGCTAAAAATTGGTCTAAAAAGCCTATTTTCTTCATTTTTTCCATTTTGAAAAAAGTGTTGGAGATGCTCTTATAGAGTTATAGTTATATATGAATTTCAAATATAAAAATGGTTTATTTGACTTTCAAAGTCAAAATATCTCTATTCTTTTATGGTTTCAAGTTTTTTCCTAAGCATTTGTTTCCTTTTGATCAAAAATTAACATCGAGCCAACTAGGTTTGATTGAAATTCATTAGACACGTTATTTACCTTTGTTATAATGGCCCTTCATAAAACGACATCATACATTTTTTCCCCAAAACATGAATCAACCACGATCATTAATAAAATTACAATAAACAAAGTATGAACTTCGATAATACTTTAAAAGTTTCATTAACATTCTCATCACATCCAACTTTGGAACGTCTACGGATTACACGATCTCCAACTACAAATTAAAGTCATTACCCATAAACTACCATTGGCTCTCTTTCCATCCTCCAAATTCTTCCTCATCATAAATTTCAGATTCCTCCTGTATCCATATTAAAACCGAAAAAAAATATATAAACGAAACTATCAAAGATCCCACCATTTTGTAACCTTTTATGTTAATATTTTCTAAACGGTTTAAAACTAAATACCTTTGGAGTGAAGGTAAGACCTACTCGAATCTCTCCAGAGTAACTTTGGCTGCTATTTACAACATTATACTTATGAGGATGTAGTTCGGCAATTCCTTTCTCTACTCCTTGTTCCAGTAGTTCTTTCAAGTATATTCTGCAACATTAATCATTAATAAGTTACGAAATCTAGCCACTTGGAGTTGGATAATTGAATCTCGTAGAAGTAATCAAGTAATGATTGTATATTTGTGAAACCAAAATACAGTATCTGATTTAATTTGATATGATTAAGGTCTTACGTGGTTTGTCCAATGTAGTCATCGGATGAGAAGGTATCATGGTCCATAATCGTGAGAAGAAGCTTAGGTTGGTGGTCTGCTCCTGGATATTCTACCCTGAATGTGAATTTTTCGTTCCACTTTGGGTTGTTGCCCTGCCCTGTATCATTTGATAAAGCTATATATAATGGTATGAATGAAATAATAAACCTACAAATACTTGTTAATTCGATTGTTTAAAGTTTTACCACTGGCAATGGTGCTCTTGTGCTCTTGATTCTTGTATTGGATCAACACATATGGATCTATTTTGTCTGCACAAAGAGCATACAAGCTATATGTTGATTGTAAACTTATTATAACAAACTTTAAACCTATCGCCTTTTATTGATCATCACTTATCCGGTCCTTTTTTACCTAACAAAATGAACATGACAAAGATCAAGAATTTTTGTCGGTAAGAAGGATGACAAGGTCCAAAGTCTTTATCTAGTAAGCACTTAAAAAATTATAGCCTGGACTACAACATGGATGATGGGTTCTATTTGTGCAAGGAACAACAAACCAATCTATATTAATAATGTAAAATATTTTAACAGATCTGTTTTTTATAGTTAAATTGTATCGATCTCTAGTCCACATATTAAAGAAAAAACAGGAAAAAGAAAATGAATACTTCAGCAGAACTTTAGTGGGTCACCAAAAAATATTTTGGTGCCATTAATATTGAACCAAATTACTGAATTTTTTTAAACATGAATTATATATGGGTGTTACCTTTTACACCCATTATATGTGAATTATATACGAGTGTTACGTTATATATTATAGATTAAGGTGTACCATAGAGTAGGGTGTAAAAGAAAAACCCATTATATTACTTTACTCTCGGTGAAGTCTTTGCTTTGTTGTAGGTATGGACTGTGGAACACACACTGGATTGAGTATCGAACATTTAATGCATAGCTACCTCCCTGCCATCAGAATCATAAATAACTTTTCTAAAATAAATTGAATGGAAAATAGAAAGTTGGAGTGTAAAATGTATTTTCAAACGTAATTTTTAAAATATAAAAAAAAAACGAAAATCTTCGAATTTAAAAAATCCTCTAAAATTTAACATTAAGAAGTAAGAAATATTTTTTAATTGTTTCCCCTTTGTATGATTTCTAACAAAACTTGAGATAATTCATTAATTTGTAGTAAAAATACAATTTTCGTCCATGTAATTTGTTATAAATTATGATGTCCATCCTTATGATTCAAAAATTGTGATTTTTGTCCCTGTAATTTGTAATTCATTATTATTTTCATCCTTATGTTTTATATTTTATTGTTGTTTCGATCCGTGTTGTTGACATTTCATTATTGTTTTGATCTCTTGTACTTAAAAAATAGAAAATAATCTATGGACAAAATCAACAATGAATTTACCACAAAGACAAAAATCACAATCTTTATACCAAGAAACGAAAATCACAATTATTATCAAACTACAGAGACGAAAATCATAAGTTACTCTAAATTCGGAAGTTTTATGATTAGTTCAAACTTGACGAAAGAGGGAGCAATTTATGATCAACACTCAAATAATTTTAGATTATTTTTCGTAATCAACATATATTAAAAAGTTTGTTGGAAACGTCATTTTATCAAAACTTTATTCAAAATTGACATTTTATAAAAAGTTTGTTGAAACTTACTATTTTATATAAAGTTTGTTGTTACATAAAATTTGTTGGAAATTGCCTTTTTATATGAAGTTTGTTAAAAAGTATAATTTTATATAAAGTTTGTTGGAAATTATTATTTTATATAATATTTAATTAAAAAAATTTTTGATTGTTTGAAATTTTGTTTAAAATATTGTTAAGATATTAAATATTTTAATAATATAACTAATATCGAAATCTTCAAAAAATTGAAGATTACGTTGGAGTTGAATGTAATTTTTTTAGAGATTTTAACTTAGTAATATTTATAAAAGATCTATTGAAAATGTCCCAAGTTCAATAAAACTATGTTCCGGAAAAAAAACTAGTTGAGAGCATCTCCAACAGTTTTTTTATAATTTCTCTAAAATAGAAAATCAAAATTCAGAATCTCTAAAAAATATTACATTCAACTCCAACAGCTTATCTATTTTGGAGATTACATCTTTCATTATATTATTAAAATATTATATATTTCTAATAAAATATTATTTCTCCCACCTAAACATTTAATTTCAATAATTCTCATCAGTGGAAGATATTAAAATAATGTTTCTCTATCAAGACAATCATTTTTAGGGATATCTCTAAATTTGGAGATTTTTGTACCATCTCTCATACTTTCTCTATTTTAGAGAAAGTTTTAGGGATGCTGTTGGAGCAAAAAATTGCTTAAAATCCCTATTTTCTCTATTTTAAAGAAGTTGTTGGAGATGCTCTGATAAGCTAAATATTGTTGATGTTAGCAATTAATGTTAGCTGAAAAACTATCTATCTTCTAATAAAGTAGTTAATTAGCTATTTTTAGCCAATAAATTAATATTTTTTTAATAAATGGACTGGTAAAGTAGATAACAATATTAAATAAATAAAAAGACATGTTAAAAAATTAATTGAAAAAATATAAAAGACATAATAAACTTAAGTATAATAAACTTAAGTAAAAAAACCATGAAACTTGTTGAAACGCTCATTAAATAGTTCTTCAAAAATATAGTCTTTGATTGATCGAATCAAGTTATTTTTATAAAGCTCAAAAATAAGCCAGTGTAGCCAACATGGCATAATTCCATATAATCAATCAAATACAACTAAATTTGTTATAAAAAAGGCATTCAAGCTTGATAAGACTTGTAATAAATGACTGAAGCATTGCAATGAACTGTCATCAATGGATCATTTCAAATTTCAACCCAAATTTTTATGAGAACCATATATTTGCTAAAACAAACTACATCAAAATGTAACAAAAGGTGGTTAGAACATATTCAACATATTTCCTAAAAAAATTTTAAAATGGAGAACTAAAAGTTAAAATCTCTAAAAATATTTGCATTCATTTTCAACATATTCCTATTTTAGAGAAGCCAACATTAATTATAATATTAAAATATTTCATTTATCCATTAAAATTCAAATAATTTATTTTCAAATATTTCTAGGTGGTCCATTTTATAATCATTTTTGGGGTGTTTTTCATATTTAGAGAAAAAATCTTTATTTTAGAAATGGTTTTGGGGGAAGCTGTCGGAGCACATTTTGGGTTAAAATCCCCAGTTTTCTCTATTTTGGAGAAGCAGTTGTAGATGCTCTTATGTTAGTTTCTATTTAGTGTAACAAACATCAACATAATAAAGTTTCAAATTTCAATGTAACAAAGTTTCAAATTTTTCCTATTTAATATAAACATTTTTTTTTAATATAAGAGGAATTGAGAGTGAGAATGAAACGTACTGAGAAAATCGGATTTGGTGAGACCACGAGCATCCACCAGATTCACCTCCAACACTCCCATCGTCATCTTCTCTTAAATTCAGATATCTCTCCAAAACTCACACACAAGAACTAGAAGAAGGTAATGGAAATATGATAAAATTGAAAATCACATAGAAGAAGAAGGTAATGGAAATAATAAAATTGATATATCACACTCATACGGCACTGCAAAATACCTGAATGGAGCTATAAGTAAAGAAAGACGTTACTAGCTAGTACAAATATTTACAAGTTCAGTCCCCAAACTATGAACTCGTCCCATTCAGCCTACTTTTTTTATTGTTATTTCAGTAATTTTGGTCCCTAAACTATTATTTAGTTTGCAAGTTTAATTTAAAATTTTGATTATTTTAATACCGCTCCCCAAAAAAGTAATTAATAACGACTTGGTTTTGTTTTAACTCCGTTCTAATTGAGACGTTAAATGCTCCCCAAAAAAGTAATCAATAACGACTTGGTTTTTTTTCTTTTTCGTGTTTAGACATCAACTTTCATTTTTTTTAAATACCTATAGAACAACAGATAACATACTTCATAACAAATATAAACTTTATCAAAATAAATCCATAAATCATAATTACTTCAAACATGACCACAATTTAAAATTGGGGTTTTGATAATTAAAGATGAAGACGAGAAACAAGACTTATCTTTCATCCTAAAAACTTAGACTTCTCATCACAAATAACATGTAGACAATTCAGGTATGATATTTTTCATGTAACAACCCGTCCCACATGAATAAAAAATAAAATATGTAAGCTTCTTATAAGTCTCAAGTTATAGATTACCAATAACTTTCATCATAATTTTAAATTAGATTCAAAGTTATTGGATCAATCATGAAATGACAAAAATGTATCCTACATTCCTACTCGACTTCACGAATAGACAACATTTTAAATAAAATCAAATTGCTATAGAGTATATAATAATTATCTAGAACCAACAACTATTAGATTAAATGTGTAAATTGAGCAAAGAGTTCAAAAACAAAATTGTTAAGGTGATGGTTTTTTTCTGGTAATTAAGGTGATTCATGCTTGGGTTAACGCGTGAAAGGACCTAAAACGGAATAAAATTCATATATGTCCCCTTCATTCTTCCTATTCACGGATCAAAATATAACATATAATTATTTTTTATTTAATTTATCACTATATGTTTTATTTTAATTTGTGGACAAAGAAGAGGAGACATTGAAATCGGAGATCGGATTCCTTCAATGGCCTCTAATTCTAATATCTATGACTTCTTCACATGTCAACTATTTGATTCTTTATAATTGATAAAAAGAAATATGTAACATAAATGCTAAATTAAAAGAGCTTATGAATGCCAGTCCGTTTTTGGATTCTTCTTCTTGCTCTATTGCATTATTATACAAAAGCGTGTTTGACTTGTTCAAATGACTAACCAACAATACAACTATTGATGTAAAAAAAATTGAAAGTTGTTATAAGAAAAAGGGAAGAGTTCAACGAACTATCCTATTTTGAATAGTTAAGTCCCAAAACTATTTTTTTGAATGAAAAAACTATTAAACTTTTTTTATTTTGAATTATTAAGCCCTTGAACTATTGTTTTGAATGAAAAAACCATTAAACTTTCTCATTTTGAATTATTAAGTCCTAAAACATTTTTTTCAATAAAATAAAACATCGAACTTTAATATTAGTTACTTACATTCTTTTAACCCAAAAAAAATATTGGCAACCAACTTGGAAAGTTTTAAAGTGAAAAACAAAACTTAAATCAGTTTTACCGTTCCTAAACCCTACGCCAGTCAAACCCCGCGCAAACATCGACATCACCCCCCCCCCCCCCACCATTCCTCGTCCTCCCATCGGTGTATGTTTTTCATATCGTATATCACGTTGTTGCCTCCTGCCATCGATCTACTCTTTTTTATCTGTTTTTTTTTTATCTTTTTACTTTAAACATTTCTAGTCAATTATAAGTAGTTTCTTGTTAAAAGAATGCATGTAACCAATTTTTATACCTAATATAATAATTAGTATATATATATTTATTTAACTTATCTAATCTTGTAGTTGGTGTGAACCGTGAAGTGACAATGGATACTTATATTATACATGGAATTTTTAAGAACTACCATTATGAAATTCTATATACATTATTAATTTGGTGAGTGAAAATGACTTGATAAATGATAATCCCAAAAAAAAGAATTCTTATAAGAATGGAGATGCTCTTCAATCGCTACCATTTACACTAAATATTAAAATAAATACAAAACATGATTAGAAACCTATTTCAAGTTTCGTGAGACAAGCAAACCAAATACAAAATCCACATGTACAAACTACCATTGGCTCTCTTTCCATCCTCCAAATTCTTGTGCATAACTTTCTGTTTCCACCTGTATTCATTAAAATACATATATATAAGCAAAAGTATCAAATATGTTACTATTCATTTGTGAATAAATTAATTTTGTAACTCGTACCCTTGGGGTGAAAGTGAGAGCCACTCGAATGTCTCCACGGTAGCTTTGATTATTATCCACAACACTACACTTTTGAAGACGTAGCTCTGACCTTCCCTTCTCCACTCCAACTTCCAATACTTCTTTCAAGTATATCCTGCAAATCCAATTACAATATATATATATATATATATACATATGTTAATTTAAGAATTTGAAGTTTTGTTTTTATTAAAGATTTCATAGGATTAATTTTGGGTGTTACGTTGTTTGTCCAACATAGTCATCAGATGAGAAGGTGTCATGGTCCATAATCTTGAAAACAAGCTTAGGTTGTGCGTCTGCTCCTGGATATTCTACCCTGAATGTGAATTTTTGGTTCCATTTTGGGTTGCTTCCCTCCCCTGTATATATCAAGACGATACTTATCAAATACTTTCTTTTATATATCATGAATAGATTTATAGGTTGGGTTCTGGTCAGAATAAAAGTTATGCTGAGAAGTGTAAGAAGTGATTAATGGTCCAAATCTTTTCTTACAATCCTCAACTTAACTCATATTCTCATACGATCATTCGTCATAGATTTATTGACGTACACTTTCTTTAAATGGATAACATATATATATATATATATGAAAGATATTGAACATATTCTGTTTACCTTTGGCAATACTGCTCTTGTGTTCTTGACCTCTGTATTGAATCAACACATATGGATCTATTTTGTCTGAAAATCAAATCAGTAATGATATAAAGTTATGATGTGGTGCTTGTAAATCTTATATGAAAATGTACATCTCTGGCTTTCTATCAATCATCAAGATTCCTATATATGATTATACCCCACTATCATATATGTAAAAAAATATTATTAAGTGGCCTCCCATAACTAATAGGGTTTACTTATCCAATAAGTACTTATCGATAAAATTCAACACGATCACGTACCTTATAAATAAAATTATAGTTCATCAAAACGACATTATACGCAACAATTTACTTGATAAATGCTAATGGGGTAAAAATGGTTACTAGGTGAGCATTTAGTAAACAATCCTACAAACATGTGGCCATTGCTTGGATTTTTAACATGTATTACTGAAAGAAAATGTAGAACCCCATATATACAGAAGAAATGGTCCAAGTTTTACATTTTTGGTCATCAGGATAACATTGTTAGGGGCTTCTCGTTAGTCTGTTGGGTTTTTTACTCTAATTGTATGGTTAGAGTTAGGCCTTTGTTAGTTTTTTTCCCTAGGCGTTATTTGGGAAGACATTTTGTTAACTTGGGGTATGCCCCTTATAATTTGTAATTTTTCGTTTCTTTGAATAAAAAAATTTCAAAGGGTTCCGTCCCTTTTTTTCAAAAAAAAGAAAATGATCCAAGTTTAGCTGATTGGACTACAAAACTACAAACAATTGAGGCCTAATAAGACTAAAATTGTATTAACGGATGACACTGCCATCAAAGGTCAACATGGATGGGATTGGGACCATAAGAATAGACGATCATCAATCATCATTTAAAATTTCAGGCAAAAATTAATGAGAAACAGACATAATGCACACATATTAAACAATTCCGGCCGATCAAACAAATTTTTTAGAAGAACAACACCATAGGATTATTTGAAAAAAGAAAAGAAGAATTGGAATTGAAATTGAAATAGAGAAAAATGCGTACGGATGAAATCGGATTTGCTGAGACCATGAGCATCCACTAGATTCACCTCCATTAATCCGATCGTCATCTCTCTCTTACCTTCAAATCTATTTCTCTTGCCAGAAGAAGAAACCGGAAATTATGATATTGAAACTTGGACTCAGTTGAATGGAACTTATAATAATTACAAGTTAAGCCCTCAAATTAGAAGTCATCCTACTTGTTTTGAATAAGACTTCAAAACCCTTCTTTGACGCCTTCAAACTCTAATGGAATGGAATCCCCAAATCTAATTGACTTTTCATTGCTATTAAAGATGCTTCGATAACAAATATTATATATATTTCTAAAACACCATGTTAAATATTATGAAAATGTGTTTTGAAACGACAAAAAAATATGTTTTCTTCCTTGGGATTTCATGGTCTGGAGAGTTTTAGCTTTGAGTTTCGGAGAATTTTAAGTTTCAGATCTCAGAGTCAGTAGAGTTCGAGGTTTGATTTAGAGTTTTAACTTTCAGATTTTGTATTGTTTGGAGGGTAAGTAAGTAATTTTGAGTTTAGTTCAAAGTTGTTCCATCCATGAAAACTAGAATTATATCCGTCCGTTGGCCGGGTACACAACATGACTTTAAACAGATTCTAAACAGACCTCAAACAAAACAATAATTACAGTTAAAGAAGAAACTCAAAATTAAATGTTACTTCAAAGTTTTAGTCCCACCTTGGCTTTGTCCCATGTTATGTAAAGCATGAGACTATTATTTTTTATCCCCGTCCCACCCAACAACACCAAACTCAGGCTTATGGCTTAATGAATTTAATTGTATCTATTCTCCTTACTATCTTATTGTAGCAGAAATAGCAAGAAGTCAAGATTCTATTGTAATGAATTGGGATACTTTGAATGAAAATTTAGCGGAAGTTTACTAAAATCTCATACACATAAGCACTTATCATATCACGTTACCTTACCAGATGAAATTGACAATGACCAAGAATCTTACTCGGTAAAAGCAAAGGCACTTATCAGGTATTCAGGTTAGCGCTTATCAGGTAAATTTTTACACGTCATGTTGTTTCAACGGACTAAAACCTTATCTGGTAAAGTAAGTAATGTTGTTGCATTTTACCAATAAACTTTTATCGGGTAAATCATAAATGTTAAAGGTAAACAGCCCCTATTATTATTATTTTTTTGTTTCTTTTTCAATAGCATGCTATGGCTTTTTGTTTGTAAAAAAATTGCAATTGCACATGCTTCAAATCTGTTGTTTATTTTTTGTCCTGTTCCGGCATTGTGTTTTCTCCTGACACGTGACAACACGTTCAGGAATCTATGGATGTTTAAAGCAACAGATAATTCTGAAAACCTTTTTTTATTTAAAGAATCTAAAGATAAAAGTCTGTAATTTAGGATTTTAATTTACACAATCAACTTGACTCGTACAAAACTCTTATAAAATACAATATTTTATTTAAAAATAAAATAAACCATCTATAAGGAGTTGTTTACCAAAACTAAATCGGATAAACGTTTACCAAGTCACATTATCTTATCGGATGAATATATGACCAAGAATTTTACCAGTAAACACTTACTAAGTATTTGGTAAATGGTTCATAAATTTGGATTAAAGTGTGCCAAATGCCAATATAAAAGTTTGATTCACAAAACCGACAAAGCAATCCCTCACCCAATCTCCATTGAAATCTTTGCAATAATGACATATATCAGTATAGAGAGTCCTATTATTTTCATTTAGTTAAATCAATAATTGAAAACATAGAAAAGAGTAAACTGTAATTTGGTCCAACGTGGCTTACATCTAAAAATAAGAAATCGACAAGCGTCTACACGTTTAGGTCTCTGGAAGATGAAAGAAAACACGTATGATGAAATCTAAAGAGAAATTTACTAATCAGTGATAAAGTTTACAGGTTTCTCAAGGCTTACAAATGTTCTATTTATAAGACAGAAATATTAAAAGGATAGTTATGGAATCCAAAACCAACTAGGAAAGGAATAAAATATTTAAAAGAAACAAATAATAAGCCTAATGAAATACAAAACTTAATAATTAATAAAAACTTAAGGAAACAATTGATGAACGCATTACCTCCCTGAAGGTAATTCCCAAAAGAATCAAACACAGTTCCCATTGAACGACAAGCGTGCAACTAGGCCCGCAACTTAGGTCACATGGTTAGTGACATTTAGGACCGTTCCAGCTTCCGGTATGAAATATGAGGACAGGTTCGGTTTTTAAGCATATTAACGAAAAAAAAGAGCACACACACACATATATATATATATATATATATATAATCCATGAAAATATCAAACACAACAAAGTCAATTAATTCTAGAAATACACAAGCCAAATGACTAGCAAGTTTTAATGTTAAGCAAGCATACATATACAATACAGATATAGCAAACATGATCATTCCGTTGGGTTAATCCTGGGGAGGCGGTGATGGTTCAGCAGCAGATCTAGACCTAGATCCCGATGGTGACCTTGATGCTCTCGATTTGTACCCTCTCCCTCCTTCATATGGAGAAGGAGACCTCCTACATAATAACCATGTTTCCCTCAATCAAATAACAAAAACAAAAAATTGCAAATCATCGGTGGCTATAACAATTAACAAATATATATATATATATATATATATATAAATACCTATCGACATTCTTCTCAGCAGCAGCACCATAACCTGGTGAATAAGACCTACGACGACCATCATCAATTTCTCGTTCTAAAGGAGGCAATCGAGGCTCTCTTGTTACAGGGGATCGAGAGTAGTCATTTCGTCGTTTCGGAGCAGGAGAGTAGGACCTGGTTGGATTATATCATTATAATAAAGTTCACCACCTTTCACGAATTGGATGCGTCATTATATGCAAAAATAGAAACTTCCGGGGATTAAGTACCTTGATCGATGACGGCTTCTAGAACCTGAAGGACGGCGAGGAGAGCGTGAACGGGACCGTGATTGCGACCGAGATCTCCCTAATAAGTAGGACATAAAAAAAACAATTAAAAAAAACAAAAATCTCAACATAAAACAAAAACATGAGGTTCTATCATTATTACCATGATAAGATCTCCTGCCGTCACTACCCGAGGGTCCCCTGAGTATTTTAAAAAACATCATAACTATCAGATAACGTTATAAAGAAATGGTAATTAATAACAAACAAAACCCACATGTATTTACCTAACCCTAGTCCTTCGGCGCATCTCCTCGGGCCTCTTTCTTGTTTCTGAAGCCAAAACAACAGAAATCTCCCTACCAGCAAACACACGACCATTCATATGATATTGGGCCTCGGCAGCATCATAAGCATCCACAAATTGCACAAATGCAAACCCACGAGGTTCCCTGCATATAATACAAACCAAACCTTAAAAAAGACTCCAAATATGAATAGAATTAAGAATTCCTAATAACAAGAAAGTCACCAACCACTATGAGACACTAATTAATTCAGATTTTTCTTATTAAATACCTTCCTGTAAAGCATATATCAGCTTCATACTTGTTCTATATGAACCTAATACAGAAGTACACGAAAGCAGCTAAGATCCAAATGGCTGACCTTTAACCTTTTTCTTCTATAATCAAGTATGAATGGCAAATTGGCAACTTCAAAAGATGCAATTGACTTCAAAATTCTTCATATTCTTGTAAATAATTGACGAACGCGAAATCAACATTGTCCCAAAGTAAAAATTCCTCAACTTGTCCTCAATTGGTGAAGAATAATCAATCTTCTTCCACATCAAAACTTCTAATGATTGTGTGCTTATATAATGGAACATTCTTCATTTGAACATTAGTCTTTAACACCCTTGATGGGAAATTTGGTTAAGCAATGATTAACAGAAGAGCCTTCGTCAATTGTGGGGCTTGGGCTTGTTTTAACTTCAAACAACACGCCCCCTGACAAACCATAACTCACCATGAACACAAATGAAAGAAAGGCTTGCATAATAGCATTTTAAAGCAGAGCTAACAAAACTACTCTTCTTCCCATCACCCAAAATTGAATTGATATAGAATACATTTTAATCACGTATGCAGGATATACTAAAACTAGCAAGCATAGATCTTCTATGAACTCTCGGTTCGCAAACCTTAGGTATGTATTTCCCTAGCACCATTTCCTTTATTGAATATTTTTCTTTTTGGTTTTAGCAATATTAAATTGGATAACATGTAGTAGGCAGAGTTGACCATTTGCACATGATAAGTACAACTTGAGATATCTATGGCAAGCATTAAAATTTTACAACTTCAAAAATATAGTGGGACGCTGTATCATAGAGGAAAATAATCATAAAATAACATGAGTGACGCGTTAGATGGAATAAGCGAAAGAAACTTTAGGCATCCATACAAATAATGCATATGCAATTATGCATCAACAAGAATAGAACTGCAATAATTAAACAAGCTTTAGATTATACTTAATACTTTGATTTATCAAACATTTCATAATAAATTAGAAGTCAAAAGGCGCAGATAAGTCGGGACCAACTAATGGTATGCATACCCACCCTGTGTAATAGTTCTTTGGGAGATAGACATCTCTGACCACTCCAAACCTTTCAAATGGGACACGAAGCTCTTCAGCCCTAGAAGTCCAAGTAAAAACAAACAAAATTAGATAATCGCAGAGATACCAAAAAGAGGAAGCTCAAACAACAATAGAAGAGGTTTTAAAGATACTATAGAAATAGCATATTTTGATTAAAATCATGCTGTGATGAAACATATACAATGGATAAAGAAAGTTTACCTGCAATTTAATGGAATATTGCGAACCAAAAGGCTACCATGATTCTCCTCCTTGTGCCTCCCTCGCTCACCATCATATACCCTCCTGGGAGGACTTCTTGGTCGACCTCCATAACCTCTTCGCGGAGGACTGTGGTAAGGTGGACTGTATCTCCGCATGATTCAACCTCAGCAACAAGACTGCATTAAGAATGAAGTCAAATTAGAGACCTTTTACTAAGCAGGATTAGAAAGACAGCAAAAAGAATCTATACGTATAGTTGTCATATGAATAGTAGAATCAACCTGACCCTAATAAACTTTCCCATTGCTAACTAATTACGAAATGGAACTTCATCAGAAATCATATCAGCTCTTAAATGAATAAAACACATGCTAAATCTGCCAAAGTCCTCTGGGCAAGGTTCTTAACATTCTGGCGTACATGGGGTCTCTTCATCTAACAATTTGTATAAAAAGAAAGATAAAGATTACATGATATTTAACATTTGACAAAACGACCTCAAAGACCGGCAATCAATAGTCATTAGTCATTACACAAAATATCATTTAAGAGGATGTCTTCATGTATATGCTTGATTTTACACGTGTACAAGAAAGAAGGCTATGACATTTAGAACATTCTGAATCCTCAACAAGAACCTGCAACTATGGAGGATTTCTTCATGTTTATGCTTATGAGTTACAAGCTAATCTTTGAGACACCGCCTGTCAAATTTCATTATCTAGAGACGATTGGACATCTTGTGCAAAACCCTTTTCAGCGAATGTAAAGATATAAACAGGTCCACAAATAATTTTCAAATTATTAAAACAAAATAAAGACCCAATTTCCAGAAATCTGAATATGAAAACAATCACACGTTACGATTTCTTCAAGAATCCAATAAAAAGTGAGCTGTCCAAGACTAATCAGACTTCTGTCTCGAAACACACCATACCGAACCCTAACCAAATGTCCGGTTCCAAAGAAAATCATCAAAATTGAAAAAGAATTAGTATTAGCGGTCTTAAATTTCGAGGGACCGTGAATCTGTTACAAAATCAGAACAAGCACAGAAATTTTCTGTTCATGTTCTTCAACTTCGTTCGAATCGATAACCTAGAGTGCTAGCGTAGAAAACATTCGGTATATAACAAGATCATCATTAAATCGCGAAGAAATTAAAAGAGAATTTACCTGAAAGATGACAAGAAAGATTCTTGGGAGAGATACGAATAGAGATTAGCAGATTAAGCTGCTCAATTTGAAAATTTTAGAGCGTTTATCCGTGCCCTAGAAACCTAGAAAGTAAAGTGGGCCGACTTTTGTTCGCTTAATTGTTGGTTTTATTTTTAGAGTAAATTACAATTTTCGTCCCTATGATTTGTTAAAAATTTCTATTTCAGTCCCTACTGGTTTTAAAATCACGTTTATTATCCCCGTGGTTTACATTTTTATTTCTTTTTTTGTCCTTGAGTTAACAACATCAACAGAAATCCGTTAAACACCCACCGCTTTTTGGCGCCTCTCCGAGCTCACACTATGGGGGAAAAGGTGATATAGCGGTGCGAGCTGAAAGGCTCCCATATTGTTTGGAGGGCAGGGGACATAGATGCCAAATAAACCCTTGCCGGTTGTGACCCGTATATCCGGCCAACGACAATTGATTCGGTATCTCAATTGCAGGTATATTTTAATTTTACAAATTCTTTTTTAAGTAGTGACATTTATTTAATGGATAAATAACTAGCTGAATCATTTTTTCCCCGCGTGTAATCTTTTCACAAAGATAACACAAATACATGTAAATTAATATTTTAAATCATAGAATTTGATAATAAAAAAAATCATGAAAAAAATAATTTTGATATCAATTATCATAGGTTTGTAACATATTTATGGTTCTCATCTAAATCCGACCAACCTGTTATATGTGGCCAAACCGACAAGGCGACAACCCAGTCTTATGTGCAATCCTAGTTGGTAAAACATACAAGTATGAAGTATGTAGGATAAATACTAAAAACCATTAGTTACAAAACAGTGATCAAGCAATTGAAAACAAAGGGTATCACTGAGAATCTATTCCTCCGGCATGCCAGAAGCACATTTGAGTCCACCGGTAACTCGTCATCACGGTGGACAGTCAGTGGTGGTGGACGATGGTGGTGCGGCAACTAAAACAATCGAATTCAAGGGCTATAAAACTATAATTGACACCATTTACGTCAATACCGAAGGTTTAAAACATTAAAAACTCCTTAAACCATTTATCTTCATTACACTTGCTGAAGTCAAATGCACTCATGACTGTACAAAGATCCTGTAGTCAAACACTACCACCACCACCACCGGAAGCCATTGCTCTCGGATAACGAACATTTTTGTTGTCGTTCTGTTTCCGAACCGGTTCTTTTCTACAACGATCAGAGGCTTTTTGCAATTCTTGAAGCTGTTCCAACACTTTAACCAACTCGTCAGCACTCGGTCTGTACTTGGGTTCTCTTGCAAGGCACTTCATTGCAAGAGTTCCGGCTCTCATGGCTACACCAGAAGCGTACTGACCGTCAATCCGCTGGTCCATAATGTGAAGAATCGTTCGTTTGTGGGTTAAGTAAGGCTTAGCAAAATCAACCAGTATTTGTTCGTTAGATGGACGATTCTTATCGATGCATCTTTTTCCTGTCAAAATTTCAAGAAGAACCACCCCAAAACTATAGATATCACTTCTCTCCGTTAAGTGACCTTCATGAGGATAAAATAGATTTCATCAGATCAGGAAAAACAAGTTGTCTGTGTATGGATTAAGTTGTCTGTGTGGATTAAGCTAAATTCAAGAATCTTGAAGCTGAAATTAGTATCCAAATAGGTCAAGAATGGTTCTCTATATATGCTCAATAGATTACCTGTAGCCATGTATTCTGGAGCTGCATATCCATATGTGCCCATAACCCTTGTAGATACATGACTTTTCCCATCCACTGGACCATCTTTTGCCAACCCAAAATCGGAAAGTTTTGCATTGTAATTCTGGAAAAACATATAAAACCTGTTAGAGTCCCATGTCGGCTAAACTTACAATTTTTTATCAATATATGTTAGAACCTGCCAATATGTCATTTATACTCGAGGGCTCTTTTGGATAATAATCTAATGGGGGTTTCCACATATTTCACAAGGTATCAAAGTGAAGGTCTACAAGATATGTTAGGACACGAATTCGAATAGAGACTTACAGAATCAATCAAGATATTTGAGCTCTTGAAATCACGATAGATCACTTTTGCGTCTGGACTATGAAGGTATGCAAGCCCCTTGGCTGCACCAAGAGCAACCTTTAACCGTAGGTTCCATGATAGCGGTTGAAAGTAAGAACTTCCTGTTTCAAGAATCCATTTAAATAAGCAATAATGGATAAATAAATTGTTGGCAGATAGATTGGATTAGATGGGGGTAACTAAAATCAAGTTGCAAGAAAATTACTTCTGAATAGATGGTTTTCCAAGCTGCCACGAGACATGAACTCATAGACAAGAAGCCTCTGGTCATCCTCCAAGCAGTAACCAATTAATTGTACAAGATTTGGATGATCTAGCTGACCTAAATAATTAATTTCAGCCTGCAACAATATTAATTACACAAAATTAGTTTACTAAAAGTACCAATTCAATGATCAAACTGCATAGAGTACCTAAGAGTTGATTTTGATACAATATATATCAAGCAAAATTTCACTTACCAACCATTCTTGGTGACCTTGAAGACCTTCTTGGTTTAATCTCTTGACAGCAATAACAGTACCAGTTCCAGGCTTGGCAGCTGCAAGTGATTGTTCATCAATCCAACCCTTGAAAACTAAACCGAAACCACCTTCTCCCAACACACTATCAGGACGGAAATTTCTGGTTGCTGTTCTAAGTACATGGAAACTAAAAGACTTCAAATTCGCTGACTCCAAAATCTCAGATTGGCTCCGTGGGCTTGGTGGTACTGTTGCAGATGTAACCTTGCCTGTTAAATGCATTAAAAATAACAAATCAATTTGTTTTGCTGCTAAATCTAACCCCCTTTTGGCAATCAAATTTGGTTCAATATGTACTTATAACTTATTCAACTCAAACATAAAACACAAATATATGATTTACTCACAATCATGACGAGAACCTTCCGTTTTCAACCGAAAACATAAACAAGAACCCATTAGTCTTTTTTCTTTCCTTTTCCTCCAAAAGAGAAGACAAGGAGTGTGTGTGTGTGTGTGAGAGAGAGAGAGAGAGAGATAGGGGGTTTTGTTGCGGAAGAATTAGAAATGACTGTGAAAAAAGAACTCACAGTGGAATTATATCAAACAGTTGGTGGGTGTGAACGTAAGCTTCTATCATGAAAAAGTTTACGTGTATATGGTTGGGGTTCACGAGAACTTTTCCCTGAAAAGAGCCAAAAGACAGAAAGGGTTGACTTATCTCCATTAATTCTTCACTGCAACTTGCTTTCTCCATGAGAGAGAGAGACGTCAATGGCATCTCCAATCTTGAATTAAACAAATCTATAGTCTTTCAATATAGAAAAATGAAAATTTGATTATTTAATTCGGGAATCCATGTAGGCATAGGATAGCTACTGGTGGGAGATGGAGTAATCGAAGGAAGAGTTTAATTAAAAAAAGTGTAAGTTGGGTTGTTTAATTTATGAAGAAGGTTTGAAGGAGACAGATCAGCAGCCAGCCAGAAGGGTCAACAACCCTTTAGACGTTCATTCAGCCGAATAAGTTGGTTGTTATATTCAAGTTTCAGACATCCTATTTTCTAAAGTAGCATTATGTATCTTTTTTTTCCTCCTCAAAATCAAATTCATATCATCAAATTAAGAACTCGTCACAAATTTCATAATGATGGTTTTTATAAAAAGCTTGTGGGTTCGTTAACATCAATAGTTATATGTAATAACATATGAAAACCAGAAACCGTGATTTTAGTATAATTAATTGGACTTCATTTAATTGGTTTTTAATTGTTTTGGTGTTAAAATAACAATAGTAAGTTTATGTATCGTGATGATAGAAAAAGAATAATAAATTCAAATAATCGTTAACATAATTTTTTTTTAATTTAAACATATCAATAATTAAACCATATCTTATTTTAGTCACTCTAAATAAAATAAAACGCGATTTTATGATTTGATTTGTTTAATTTAAAATCTTAATTGCATTAAAACATGAAAACCTATTTAATTTAATTAATTCTTTGAAACTTTCAATATAATTAAAATAATTAAATCTTATTTAATATAATTAGTTTTTTAAAAAATAGTATAAGTAAATTGTATTTAATATAGCTAATTTTTAAAAATTTAAAACAAATAAAATCTACAATAATAACCTGTTATATTTATAACATACCATTATATATGTATATATTCATATTTATATTTATTTTTGCATAAAAAAAGTTTTTATTTTTATAGGAAAAAGACACGAAAATAGGTAAAGGGCAAAAAAAGTCATTGATTTAACAGAGTTAACAGACATGTTAGCTATAGGGACCGTGGTCAAAATAGATTGAATACCACAAGGACCAAATCTACAATAAATATACTATAGGGATACTAGTCAAAGAAATCAGCAAACCACAGGAACCAAATCCACAATTCACTCTTAAAATAACTAATACATTAATAAAATATTACTCTCCTAAATATTTTACTTTAATGCCTCTTATTTTGGTGGAAGTGATTAAAATATTATTTTTCTTTCTTAAAAGTAGGTTTTAGAGATTTCTCCAAATTTTGATATTTCTATCTTCTCTCTCATCTTTTTTCTAGTTTAGCATACAATATAACATACTTGTTATTGGCACAAAAAATTGCTAAAACTTCAATTTTCTCTATTTTAGCATAGGTCTTGGAGTCTTCTTATGTGATTTTTGTAAAAAATTATATTTTACTTATTTTTCATTTTATTTTCTTGATTTTATATAACTTATTTAATGGGACTCACGAAAAAAAGGTTCTTATAAGAACTATCATTGTAGAGTTTCTGGAGAGTTTTTCTTAATTTGATAAGGTAGACATGAGGTGACAATAAAAGATGAAAAAAAAGAAGGTTTTATAAGAATCTCCGTTAGAGATGCCCTTATGTACAATAATTTTCGAAAAAGCTCGTTGTAACCGGCGTCGTTCTTCCAATCTATTTCTGTTATTAGCTATCATTAACTGTCAAAGGGTGAGAGCAATTTCAGAAATTAATTGATTTTTGGAGAAGGAAAAGGGGGCTGATTTCCAGATTCTTGAAGATACGATTTTGGAGTTTTTCTTAGGGTTCTTTATCTATTTCTCTCTACCATCATTTGTAAGTATTTTGGTTTCAATTTTTAGATATGGCTAGCTAACTTCCCTCATTCTAGTAGGGAGCAATTAACTATTTGAATTGGATGGTGTTGAGACTTGTTTGATTTCAAGTTCATGGTTTAACTCGTTTATATGCAAACTTTGATTTTGGTGTTGAATCTTTGTCCGGTTTTCAATTTAGGAAGGATCCCTTATTCTGTTCAACTTGATTTTGATTTGCTAAATGAAATAGGGAATCCGTGATTGTTCCTTGTTTCATTATAGTAGCAAACAATATTTCATTCAACGGTTTAGTTGATTGTTTAATGGTGTAAGTTTGTATTTTCTAACTTTCATATTCGGCCTTCTTATATTAATCAGAAACGGTATATGTTTAGTCTTAATGCATTTAGCAATTGAATCCCAAGTCGTTGACTGAATTAGATTAGCTATTTAGAGATTAGTTGTTAAATCGCTTCACACTAATCATGCCTTTGAACCAATTGGGCTAGCTCAGTTGGCCATCAAGGGAAACCTTGAGGGGGTTTGCCCTTGTAGGTCTCAAGTTCGAGCCTTGCAAGGGACTTTTCCTCAGGCGAAAATCGGAGAATTACGGTGTTGGAAAGGACGGCGATTGCAGGCCGCCAGAGGTACCTGACCCGCTCTAATGTGCCCGAGTAAAAAGCTAACAGCTAATGTTAACCTCCGCCGGTCAAAAAATATATATAATCATGCCTTTGTAACAAACGAAACATTTGCGCTTGTCGATGTTTGAACCATTTTGAGCTGCTGCATGTTTTAAATACGAGTCAATATCTAATATCCAAGTGGTTTGCTACTATTAGAGCTCTTTCTTATTATTGTTTAAAGTTTTATTTATTAATCTTTGCGTATTTTATTTGCAATAATATAGATTTTACTTGGATGGAAAATATTCGAAATATACAATGAAGGATAATCATCAGCTCAAACTCTTGTATTATATCCTTTGATGGTATGCAAAAAAGTTTACGAGACTACAAAAATTACCTTAAATTTTTTACTGCCGAATTACCGATAAATTTTTAAAATAAAATACATATTAAATAAAAATATTTTTATATATTTATTAATCTCGGATTTTTTATTTTCAATATTTTGTTCATGTGTGTCAATTTCAACCTAAAAATATGTGAATATATTTTATTTCTATTGTTTTTATAAACTTGAGATTTTTTAACCCTAATTTTTTTGTGTGAAAAAATAGATTTTAAATATATATAAAGATTTTTATTTAGTATATATAAAAAGGTTGACTCAAGACCAATCATGATTCAACTTATTATTCATGATATTCAATTCGAGAATATGATGATTTGTGAATCATTTCAAGTTGTCGCGTTCATTGAAAAGCTTCCACCGGGTTGGAAAGACTTCAAAAATCATTTGAAGCATAAACACAAAGAGATGATGTTAGAAGATTTAGAGACCATTTTCCCAAACACTTACCCGGTGAGTAACAGCTTACTGATAAAATCAACACTCTCACTTAACTTACCCTACTATGTAAATTCTTGTCCATCAAATAGGCATTGTATGCACCAATTTACCCGGTAAATGTTGACCAGGTAAGAGTCGTCAACCACACTTGCATGGCAAGACTCTCAATCTTTGTTATCGCTCTTACCGGGTAAGATTCTCGTCCGTATCATGTTTATCCGGTAAGGTAAGTGATCCGATAAGCGCTTATCGGGCAAGCGTTTAGTAAAGTTAATGATGTTGCTTATGAGTTATGTCATTGACTCTTTATCTATTTGGCATGAAAAATTAGGTTATGTCAATTAAAATCTTATAAGTAGATGTCAATTAAAATCTTATAAATAGATTAAGAAACATGAGTATATCACCAAAGTTAAAATTAGATTAAAAACCAAACAACAAATGTGAAGTATTTGTTGAAGCAAAACTTACTAAAAACCCTCATCAGCTTATGCGGTTTAGAATTTAGGCAAACCAGAGGTGGTAATAATTATTTTGGTACTTTCATTGATGATTATGCACAGTATGTTATGTATATTTTGCTACAAATCAAAGACGAAACCTTGGAGAAATTCAAAGAATACAAATGCGAAGGGAGAACCAACTTGGTACAACAATTAAAGTTGTTATAAGTGATTGAGGAGGGGAATATGATGTACCATTCAACAATATTCTGCTCGGAACATAGAATAGTTCATCAAACCACCACTCCTTTATTTGCCACAATTGAATGGTATTGCAGAACATAAGAATAGAACTCCAAAAAGACGATGAATGTCTTATTAAATGGTATTAAAGTTGTTATAAGTGATTTGAAGAGAAGCCCAGCTATCCGCTAATTTATTGTCAACAAAATAACCCCATATGAAAATTGGAATAGCTCTGTATGAATTGTGGAATGGTCAATTACCTTCATATAAATATATGAAAGAATGATGATGTTTGGCAAAAGTGGTGGCCCCAAATCCAAAACGAGTTGCCGTTGGACCTAAGACCATTGATTGTATTTTCATAGGATACACATAAAATAGTCCGGCTTATCAACTCTAGGTATACAAATCAATTATACCAAATATCCATGAGATTACAATAATGGATCGAAAAATTCCTCTTTTTTTAAGCATGTAAGGATGTATTGTGTCATGCTCGCACATAAGACCAAGGAAACCAAGTAACTTGATTGAAAACTCAAAAAATGAAAATTATGAGCCTAGACGTAGTACTAGTATGTTTACACCAAGAAGATTCCAATAGGATCTCTGCTAGTTTCTTTATATGTCAATGAAATGCTCATTATTGATAGCAACAATGATCAAAGTTGTTAAAGGAGCACTTAGGCGTACAAGGGTCCCGGAGCCTAGGCGTGAAGCGGCCTCAGAAATGGGAGGCACATCTTATCAAATATATACACACACAGTTACACACAACTCAAATATGCACAGGCCTCCAATGTTTCAACCAACAATATTATAAAGGAGGCTTGAAGTTATAAGGACTAAGTAATTAATATTAGAGTTTGACTTATCTATTATACCCCCCACCCCCCAAAAAAAAGTGACTAAGTGTCCACAATGAAAAAGGCACACAACTTAGAAAAGTGTACTTAGATGAACTAAATGGCAGAGTCACCCTCAGTAATAGAGAGAGTAATTAATTTCTTAATATCATAACTAACTAAGGGTAGAATGGGAAAGGACGAGTTATGCACCGACCCAAGCCCGGGGTCCGATAAGAGGAGATTAGGAGTAATATTCTAGAAAGGGTAGCTCGGGTATTTTGACCCCTAGAATCGTTATGGTTACGAATAAATAGGGAGCTAGTGAGAGTGAGGGTCGACATAAAATTATAAGTGTGTTTGTTTAGGAGAGACTAGCCTCTCTAATGCTAGATGTTCCATGTTTACCTTTCAATTAATCATACTGTTGTTAATCACTGAGAGTTTTTTCACTCCCAAGAATAATAATGGCCCTTTTTCACTATATATAAGGAGACTTTTTAAAGGGTGCGGGTGATCCTGGGATCATCCTAGGCCAACATTGGCTCCGCAGCTCCGCCCATGAACCCATTCTTAGAATGATGAACAGTTACCAGCATGGCGAGGATAAGCTAAGCTTTTAAAGATTCTCGTAGCTTTGAAATGTAAGTGGGGCATAGCATGACACTTCTTATGAGAAATCGCCTAGTGGGTGTGAAGTGATGTCGTTTCAAGGATAATTAAGATGGCTACATTCTCTGAATTCGCTCACGAATAACCAAGGTTGTTCAAGGCCAGAATGAACAACAATAGAACTTAATATATGAGGAGTTGTGTGGTAGTTGTTGTCTATATTTACGTTAAGGCCTGGATACTTTGAGACATCATCTTCACTACCTAGCTGAGTAAATCCAATGACTATTCACCAAGGTTGGTTCAAGGTTGATAACTTGTTACCCTTCCCAATGCATGACTTATCCTTGTACTCTCCACTTGTGTTTTGTAAAATATTATTTATTTTTTTAATATTTAATTTAAAAAATTTCAGCGGTTAGGAAGACTGAAAACTCATTTTATTTAGGGCACGTTTGGTTCGTGAGGATGACATGGATTTTAAGGGATTTGGATTTCAAATCCAATCCATTTTTGTGTTTGGTTTGCTTGGTGGAGAAAGAACTTGAGACTGATTTGGGTCTGCATCGGGACCAAAATCGGTTTTAAGGACCGATTATTGTTAAAGGAGGCTATAACTAATTACTCCGAGTCTCACTACGAAAAGAAAATCGAATTCTAAAACTAATTTAGACTTTGTCTGATCTAACCCGAAACTGATTTTTAGCCATCTAATCTAGATAACTTGTAATTACACCAAATGGTCCAACAATAACTATATCTATTGACACAAGTCAACATTTTATTATAAAAGCCACATAGTTGATATTTGTTTAAAAGATTCCTTTCTTCGTGTTTTGAATATTAAAGCCATCATTAGTTTTTTTCTCTTATTTTCAAAGTTTAGTTTTCAGAATTTGTTTAATACTCTCTCTTTTTAAACTTGTTATTTCTATTTCTTATATTACTCGTTTTGTTATGCGTACAAATTAGTATATAAATAACAGGGTTGAGTTTTGATAAGAAATTAATTAACGGAAGAAGTGTAAAAAGAGATTTCTACAATTGGATGCATATTAGGATTAGATACACCGAGATGAGGTGAACCAAAATGTATCAGGTCAACTTTTTTTTAAAGCGCAATTCACAAGTGGTGTGAAATTAAAAGTGGTAAATGGTCCATATTTTTTCTCACACTTATCACCTTTAGTTTTCTTTTTCACACAATCATGTCATAAATAATAAATTATAACATAAATAAAATTTTCATTATGATAACTTTTAGAATACAATTGGTTGTAAAATGTAGAAATATATAGTATATACAATGTAATTACTATGAAATTATAGATAGGTTTTAATAAGTTGTACCAATGCATTATAATTTGTATTATTGAATTTTAAGTAATCATGCTTTAATCAATTATACCTATTCATGATAATATGTTTTTAAGAGTTTTTGTCAAATCTTTTATCCTATAATATAGATATAGATATATTGAGAGTTTGAATTATTAAATACCAAACAACCATTTAAGACTTGTTATTTTTTTTGATAAAAAAAAAAAAACACTTATGTAATAGCCCAGGCCCAGGCCCAGGCCTAAATTAAAATGGGTAATATTCAATCGAGATTTAATTCACAATCACAATCACAATTGATCGTATTTGTGTGTGTGCGATCTAATCGATTCCTGCGGTGCTATCTAAATTGATCTAGATATACAATCGATTCCGGTGAGATGATATAAGAGTGAGCTGATTTGGTGCTCCGATTCATCATGATCGAGCCCTAAGAGAATGAAGGTGGTCCGAAAACCCATGATGATGAAAACCCTAAGCGATTCGTAATCTAATCGATTCCTGCGGTGCTATCTAAATCGATCTAGATAAATCAGCTCCGATTCATCATAATCGAGCCCTAAGAGAATGAAGGTGGTCCGAAAACCCATGATGATGGTTTTAGAACCCTAAGCGATTCGTGGTCATGGATTCATGTTCTAAAATTGTGATTTCTGTAGAACTAAGTGATTGGTGTAGACCTAATCCTCTACATCCCTAAATCGACTCTGCTCTACAAATCGTACGCCACCAGCCAGAAATCACCTTTCAGGTTTTATCTTTTATTTTTATATTTTACAACGATTTTCTGCATGAATCATTTTCATGGGTAAACACATTTAAATCTGTGAGGTTATGCTGCTTGAATATTGCATGATATAAAGAATATAATAAAGATCCTTAAAAAAATCTTTGAAATTGATTACCATGTCCGACTTCACTTAAGACTCCATAAACACCATGAAAAAAAAAACACCATGCCCAAAAAAAAATTAGACCCAAGAAAAAAACAACTAATAAACACCCCCATACCCAAAAAAAGAATTAGACCTAAGAAAAAAAAAATACTAAAAAACACCCCCATACCCAAAAAAAAGAATTTAGACTAAGACAAGAGTTGATTTCCAAAAACTCTTTTGGACCCAAATCCAATAAACACACCATAAGTACGAATTTAGTAGTCCCAAATGTCATCCTTTCAGCAGCATGTCAATGATTCCTCTTGAAGAGAGTGGCCAAGCAGCAACCGCTCTTAGCTCCATTCGCTTCCCGCACCTTCGCATCATATGCGGCACGTCACTTTTTGTCTTTAAGTACGTCGTATGCGGCGTTGACTTCTTGGAACTTAGCGGTTGCCTCAGGATCACTCGGATTTTTATCCGGGTGTACTTCCTTGGCCCTTTTCATAAAAGCTTTCCTAATCGCGTCCTCAGAAAGGTTTGCTCCCTCGGCACCTCCGGGTAGTCCCAACTTTCCATAATAGTTTTCCATCTAGAAATAAATGCAACATACAATTTAAATAAACCATCAATTTGTATACTGAAATCAAATATTTCTTGGTTTTGATTCTTAAAAAGGGTTTTACCATTCCTTTCAAAAACAAAAAGAGAGGGTGTTGTCATTTATATGTTAAACCCTATTTCTTGATTCTTGAATCTTTCAAAAAAAGAAAATAAATGGTGAAAACACGAGAAAGATTATGTAAAACTATAGTTAATGTTATTACAATGGTGTGATAAAACTGAAAAAGATAATGTAAAAAAAGGCTTTCTTACCTTCTGGGTTGTAGATTGAAGTGAGTTTCTTGAATGTCGATAACAGGTGATTCTTGAATGCTCAGTATAACTCTACACAAATAATGGATATAACTTACTTCTTTAAAGAATATAAACGTTTAAACTCGATATCATGAGGATGAAATTGATACTAAAACTTACTCAGAGAGGAGTTGGAAGTGAAACCCTATGTGGAAAGTGGAAACCTGTGGACGACTTCAGAGAGATTTTGGGGCTATTGAAGAAATGCTCCCTCTCGCTATATATATACATTTCTGAGTATGCAGCAGAAATAATAAAATAAATAAATAAATAAAATAAAGAGTAAAAATTAAATAAAAAGTTATCTTGTTTAATAAACGGAAATACCAACCCAAACTAATTCAAGCGCATTTAATTATATTTTATTTGAAGAGGTGTAAAATGTACTAGGAAAACAGAATAACTGTTTCTATATGATTATTACAATATCGATATAATAGAAAGACAAAAATGTAAGAGGCTCGCGATTTATTCAGTAACTTACGGGGAACGTTTATCAGATACTCATACGGTAAGTGCTTACAAGAACCAATAATTTTACTCGGTAAAAGCGAGACAATGAACCGAAAGTCTTAACACAGGAATGGTTCAGAGTCAGACCACGCCTTATGACGAAGGGGGGTGTGTGTGTGTGTTGGCCGATGTCAATACTATTTCAGGTTAAGGGATACACTTGATTTTCTTTATTTTGTTTGTATATGCATATTTTTCCTGTGTAAATTGATGATAAATTGGATCAAACAATAAAGAAAGCTGCATTGATTTGACTTCTTTGCTTCTGCTATTGAAGCGAAAAACCCCAAGAAAACTTTAGAAATTCTCATTCTTCTTTGGCGATTAAAAAAAACTTGTGTTAGAACCTTATTTTGTGAATGATCAGAGATCCACACCTTGTAATTATAATAAATTAATATATGAATAGGTAAAGTAACCAATGGGCAAAACAGTCATTTCCACAATTCAGACTCATCATTCAGTTAAAAAAAGTAAACAACAACAAATTTTTATCCAGACAGACAAATTTATCCATACAGGACTTATTGAAAATTTTGGTAAACAGCCCCTTAACCGGTAAGTGAAGTCGATTACTTTTAACATGGTAAGTGTTTACTTGATAAATTGTTGAATATGATGTATTTATTCATTAAAATTTTACCCGTTAAATAAGTGATATTGTTAAATTTTATCAGTAAGCACTTACCGGGTAAGTGTTTGATAAAATGCTCTTTAAACATATGTAAAGTTATTTATTCAGCAGCTTCTCTAAGTGGTATTTTATGTAGAAATTCAAGCTTTTTCAAACCTATCCTCCTAATTAAAAATAAGTTATATAATAAAATTGGATGCACATTAGGACTAGACCTGGTAAAAACCAGCACGACACGCTAACCTGACACGTCTAAGTAATGTAATAAAATTGTAATGTTTGTGGTTTGTGAATCAATGGCGTGTTCACGGATATTTGACCACCTAGATAGGATACATTCGTGTCAGGTTAGCGTGTCGTGCTGGTTTTTACCAGGTCTAGTCCTAATGTGCATCCAATTTTATTATATAACTTATTTTTAATTAGGAGGATAGGTTTGAAAAAACTTGATTTTCTACATAAAATACCACTTACAGAAGCTGCTGAATAAATCACTTTATATATGTTTAAAGGGTCTTTTATCAAACACTTACCCGGTAAGTGTTTACTGATAAAATTAAACAATATCACTTAATAAATACATCATATTCAACAATTTATCATTCCAATTGCCGGAAATTGCCTGGGATTTCACCAAAAAATTATCTGCTAACGGGAGGCTGATAATCATATCATTCCACTTGCCATTACAAAAGTGATGGCAATTTTGGGCCGGGAACTCAATTAACATTAAGAACTTTTCATACCGGCCGAGTATTCATAGGGGGTACTGCAAAGCATGTGCGAGCCCCTTCTAATGGAAAAATAAAATTCAATGAGGATTTTGTTCATATGACATGTACACGTCATGGACATGAGTTTCTCTTATTCGTATTAACACCTACTATAAGAGGAATGTTTTTATGCAGTGCTAACGATTTAAATTTCAAGCCAACAATATTTGAGATCAACTTTTCAATATAATCCTAACACTGACTTATTAATTAACGGACACATGATGGACTTGTCATCAAATAATTCTGTGGTTGAATAGGTTTTAGTCCTTTTTCTTTTATCTTTTATACACACAAAATGACAATTTATACAAAACCTTAAAATTCATTCGCTTTTCGCTTTTTGGGAGTGGGAGAAATATATTGTGCAACTCATGAACAAAAATCGAGTGCATAAAACTTCTGATATAATTCATGCATCCATGGTAGTTCAATTATATATATACTCACAGCGATCAGTAAGTTTAATCTAGACCGTTCAAATTATTTGTCAGATTAAATCATGGCCCTTTAAATTCACCATTTTAGAGTTATTGCCTTCCCCTTCCTAAAACTTTGCCCATGTCCGTTTACGTGCTACTCCTCCCCATCAGTCCCCCCTTCAAAACCACGATCTTCAACCTCCTTCGCATGTTACCCGATCATATTTTCAACTTGAAATCCATTTCGTCTGCACTTCTTTTTCTTCCCTCTCCGCTTCTTTTTCCTCCCTCTACTACGGTCCCAGAAGACGACATGCTTAGATGATCTCTCAATCACTAACAGTTGAAAAAACAAGAAGAAAGATTTTACATTTGTACGTCTGCACTCCCTTCAGCGAATCAGTAATCAATTTCTAAAACTGCTCTAAAACAACAGTCACTGATTACGTCTTCCTCATATATGATTAGGTTTCTTCCACCTCTCTACATATGTGTTCATTTCTAACACGTTTATTTTTACAGAGATTTGTTCATTAACTTGTTGCCTGATAGCTTTAAAGAAATCAAGTAGACTGGTGTAATCAGATGGTGTTCTCATGTTTGTAATTTATTGTTTTCATTACTTAGATTTGTAGTTTGGATAGTAGAATATGTAGAAAGTAAGAAATAAGAAGTAATAATTTCTTAATGAAATGCCTAGAAGGTGTTTGATTATCCTCCTAGAGATTCATCTTATAAAATAGATTAGGTTACAAAAGTATTCTGAGTTCATTTCTTCTTTGCAATCTCTTTACATTTTGTACCTTTCACAAAGCATCCTCAATTTCATGCTTTTCTTACATTCTTCTATTTGTCCTCAATGTGTAGATAAGGTGTTTGAGGAAATGCCTCAGAGGTATTTAGTATTTTGTTGCTTTCTTTAATATGTTATCAATGGTTTTTGTTTGATGAATCTTTGGGCTTAACTAACATGTTTTTCTTGCTTTCTTCATACTTCACCTTTCTTTTTCCTCTATTTTCATTTCATCCATTTCTTTTCATTTTGACTGCTCTTCATATATGCATTATTTATTAATGGTATGTGTTGAACATTTCTAGCCGGAAGATGATAAGATGCAGGGTTGTATGTCATGAAACTTGTGAGATCATTCTGCACATCCTCCAATGAGAAAAAAGGTCCACCTTTGATATCTCTGTCTTATTTCATCTTGGTTTTTTTTAAATTAATGTTATTGTGCATACTCTATCTATGTTCCAAACGTGTTTTTGACACCGTAGAGGTCTTTTTTCCACAGTAATGATTGAAGAATTTACAAGGTGTTGGTGGATTTTCTATTGATATCCCTTGTCTGAAACAAATTGGGTAATAAAATTTTATCAAACTATAGAGGCAATACTTATAGTTTGCATGGGATGCAAAGTACTACTTGGTACATCTGATAGAAACTAGTGTTTTTTAGCAAAAATAATTAGAATTGCATGTTGTTTATGTAATTTTACTTGATGACTTCATTGTGCATGCAAAGCAATTGGTTGGCAAAAATACTCTGTGTACTTTAACTCAATATAATATAATTACAAGTGTATTTGTAGTACAATTATATGTTGTCACTAGACTTCCTTCCGTAAATCTTTATTTGCAAAATGGTAATCTCAGACAGAAAATCTTACTCGTAAAGCACAACTTCAAGACATCGAGCTAGAAAGAACTTCTAAACAGCTGAAGGAAGCAATGGGATATCGCAGAGAAAGAGAGCTTAAAATGCAAAGCAGCAAAAGAAGTGATCAAATCACTTACGGCCCAAGTAAGGTTTAGTTTTACGATCATTAAGTTTTATATCGTATGTTGTGGCACTGTTTTGCTGTCAAATTGATACATTTAGACCGTTTCGTGATGCACAATGTCAAAAATGAATTGCTTTTCACCTTTGAGCTTTCTACAAGTAAACCCTGCATAATATTTTTCTCACAAGGTCATCTATTTAAGTAGTTTTTGTTTTGGCATCGGAAGACTATATTTCCTTCCACCAGCGAAAAATGCAACATTTGGTTTGGTACATAGTTTAACTATAAAATGTTTGGACTATTGGTGGAATATAAAAAAAACATTCAATAAGGACAAAAAGAAGATTGATTATAGGGTTCATCTCTTAGTCATAAACAAGCGTTAAATTGTTCTTTAAAATATCTTACAGTTTGATTTTTCTACCAAGGTATCACTAATATTGGGGTTCAGGAGAGCAAAGATACACTGCTATTCATATTGTAGAGCTTCTTGCCCTATCAATTTTAGTTCTTTTAGATTTTTTTTATAGAAGCATTGTTCCAACTTTCAAACATAGATAATGTATTTTCAAGAAACAAAAATTAAAAAAAAAAACTTATATTTAGATGCATTGGACTTTCTTGTTGATGATATCTTTATCCTTTATTTTTGTATCTAATAATAGTTGAAAGACATGGCGGAAAGGGTGCCTGTAGGAGCTGCCAGGATCATCAATTAGTACCATATGACGAATCAGATTCCAATGGTTCAAATAGCCAGTTAAAACCCAATGCCATCACTAACCTCAGTTCAAGCTACAACAAAGGAGAAGCAGCAACAAGAAACAGTAGCAGAAGCAAAGATGGTGAATCTCAGGGTGATGATGAATGGGTTGAGCCTGGCGCCAAAGAACTCAAGCGAGTTTGCTTTGGGTATTGTTATTTTCAGCTGCCCATTTCCTCCCCTTATATTGGTAAGGGTTCTCTTTCGTATCATCATATTTGATATTCTCTTTAAGGGTTCTCTTTCGTATCATCATATTTGATATTCTTCCAAAGATAACAGCAATCCCCGGTAAGGTTTTATTTATTTCTTTACGTTATCAAACTTTTGAAATTTTCCATCTTGATTTTTTATCTTCCTCAGTTGACTTCATTAACGCTTGCATTTGTATGTGAATCTGAAGATGTAATTTGATGTTCTTTTTTGTGGTAATTCAGTTTGCTATCAATATTTTCATGTTTTCTACATGACTTTTGCTATCTATTGACGTTTAAGAAGATTCAAGGCAAATGAAATGCTGGTTTATTTTCTCTTTAAAGTTAGAAAGTTTATTTATTCTTGATGCTGTGTGACAACCACCAAAGCTACCATTTTATTATTTCTTTTCTAAAACAGGCATGTAGTGATTATGGGAGAATTTCTTGATATAATACTAACTTATTGTTTGGATGAATTTGTTTTGCATTTTTATTTTTCTTCCAGCACCCACAAATGTGTAGAAGAATGTTGAGTTAAAGAGCTTTGTAAAATGTGCGGTGTTCCTAAAGCATTTAAAAAGCCAGCTAAAATAAGAACATAACTTACATAAGCACTCATTGTCTTCTTGATATGTTTTAAATAAAAGTATGCTATATATGAATGCAGGTCGGTTTAGTTTATTTATTTATCTCATATCTTAATCTTTTTTTATTATTGAGTTTAGTTTATTGCTTTCTTGTAGCATTTTAGTTTATTTATTTATCTCATATCTTAATCTTTTTTTATTATTGAGTTTAGTTTATTGCTTTCTTGTAGCATTTGACAAATTAAGCGTTTGATCACCCTAGCCATGGAGGTAACCTTTGTGTTCATGATTGATTAATGGATTCTATGTAGAGGCTATTTTTTCAACTTGAAGCTCTATGTTTTACAAATTCTTAGTTGGTTTCTTGCCGTCATGGTGGATTTTATCCTCTTTAACCATTTTTTATTGTTTTTAAATTTATACAATGAACCAAAGAAAAGTTTGACTTTGGATTTTGGAGTAAAATGAACTACTCGGTAGACTTTATTATATTGATACAAGTTATTTAAGTTACGCGTTTATGGCTATGACTTCGTTTAAGTTATGAATAGTATGGAGTACTATACTGAAATACATTTGAAAAGGTTATGGTGGTTCGATCCTGTGTTTACTATCTCGAATTATTACTACTACTACTACTAATGTATTGTTAATCATATAGGCTTCTTATCTAATTTACGTAGTTTTAACTTCTATGATGTTGGCCCATCTTGTACACTATGTATTCCTCACCTCCTTTGATCTCTTAGCTTACATTTATCAATAAAAAACATCATGTTCTATCCTATAATTTCTTTTTCCTGTATAAGAAGGTAGGTGAATTAGAGAAAACAATGAAGTCGGCTTGAAAAATGAAAGAGATGGACCAACATTGCGTGGATTCAGATTCCTTGTGCATACCTGAAAAAGTTTTGGCTTCACTTAATTTTTCTATGTTTGATTACGTTTCTGTTACTTATGCACATGTGACAAAAATAACATCTCTACTCCTTTGGGTAAAGGAAATTTATGCGACCATGTGTATATTTTATCCTCCCTATACTGATTTGGAACTAGTGTGTAGGTTTGGTTTGGTTTTAATTTTGCAGATGGAGTTCCTTGATTTCTGAAAGAGTGAAAGTTCATGTTTAATCAGGTGGGAAACAAGAGTAATGTGTGGCAAATATGTGAATGACATAAGCATATCAAGGAGGAATGGATCACACAGAGAACACTGATGAGAATGCCAAATTATTAACAGCAGGTTATCCCAACAGTTCTAATCAACCATTGTTTTTTTTTAATGTTTGTGGTTTGTGAATCAATGGCGTGTTCACGGATATTTGACCACCTAGATAGGATACATTCGGCTATTGGTTTATATTCAGTATTGTGTACTACTCCGTTGCTAAGAGTGCTTAAATTAATATTTTTTTCTTTATTGTCCCTTCTTTTTTGATGAAGTTGGGTTGCTTGGATATGGGGTGTATAGACTTTTTATATATGGGGGATAGGCATTTTATGGTTTTCTTGTGTATGTCTACTTTTTAAATTCGTTATATATGGATGATGAGATTTTATTGATACTGATCTAATTCCAATAGACTTATAGGAGGGTCCCATTGGCATGCATCCGGTAGGCATTGAACCTACGAATTCACCAATTACGAGTTGGGTGCTTTAACCATTCAACCATCGATGCTTAGCGGGTCATAGTGAATGGCCATATTCCAATTCAAATGGAATTCTTTTAGTTCTAATAAATCAGGAGGAATTTAATGACAGGACATGAATTCAAGTTCGTGTACTATTTTTATAATATCATTTGATGGAATCAAGTTGCATCCCCTTTGCTTTGTGAAGTTCTAAAGTTCAACTTCCATATAATATGTTCCTTGCATTGGTGTTTGAATTTTGATGTTGTGATATTATTGGAACCTTGAATAAATGTAAGAGTTAGATCATACTATGTTGACAAACTTGCTACACATGATAACATCTAAACATAAGTATAAATAGATTATTGATGAATATACATATAGAGGTAAAACTTTTAGATGTATATATCACTAGAGTTGTTCAACTTCGAATGCATCAATTATCAAATCATTTTAATCATATCCGATTTTTTTTTATGAGAATTATTCACATATTTAACTTTATTCAGTTTTCTGAAAGTTAAACTTTGTTCTCATTCGTTATCCTATATATGCTCTTCAGGCACCAAAGTCCCGTCAGCGAGTTCCTCATTCTCATCCGTGTCTCACGAAGCTTAAAATCTAATCAGATCAAGTAATTTATTCTTTCTAAGTAATATGAACTCCGTTTTCGTAGTTTCATCAAATTAAAAACGTTGTTGAATACTACTTCATTCAATAGATCATCGATCGTAGATTTCAAATATTTATGTTATGCTTTTTGATCGGTTCTGAAAGTTGTTATCGATCTGTTAAGATTGATAGACCATCGCTTTACTTGAGGTATATTTCAGGGACGTTTAGAAAATCTCTAAAGTCATGTTGTGTACCCGACCAATGGACGGGTATAACACTAGTTAATAATGGCAATTGCCATTGGAATGATAAAGCTAAAGTTCCTCCCGTTTATTTGATTTCAAGAAAAATCATATCAAATTGCCATCTCGTAAAATTCTCCTTGTTTGTGTTTAAGGTGAGTAAGTTTATTGATCCGAATGTGGCATACACCAACATTTGATATTGAATTCGGGTTGGGAAAAGGAGTGGCGGTTCTGAGTGGGTATGCTAATAAGTTTGACGGCAAGATGACGTTGTACCCTGGCCGAGATGGTGGAGGAAGCATGGACTTGGAAGTCTGTTTGTTGCCGGAAAACATGGCGGCTTTCGAAACTGATGAAGAGTTGATGAGTGTTGTTAATGGAGAAATAGCCATTTGAAACACCATTTACCCATGTAATAAAACATTGCCTTATTTATATTTATGGGCTTCAATAAAAATTAAATCACTGACACTATATATTGCCGGTGTACTTGTTACCTATCTAGTCATGTATGAATAATATTGTTTATGTGGATTATTTTGTATATACATATAAATTGAGAAATTTTTTAGATGAAATCAATGTGTTTTTTCGAATTAATTAAAAAATAGATTTAGAAAAGAAAAAAAAATTTGACTTCATGTATAAAACTTCACTCCAGAACCCGGTTAGTGTATCATAATTCATGCAACTTTTTTTTTTTGAAATGCAAGCTAACACACTTTCCCGGGGTATCCGGGCTTTCACTTAAGGGTGTTATCAGACTTATTCCCGTCCGATTAAGGGTACCACTAAGTGACAAACTCATGATCTGCATATCGTCACAGCACACATACGCATCATTGTAGGGTTCGAACCCGGGTAGTCAGGGATACCATTCATTGACCCTCAGGATGTTACCTTACCACCGGACTAGACATGTTTTGACATAATTCATACAACTTACAATAGCCTAATTTCTTCCTTTGCGATGGGTTGTAGTGATTTTGTGCTTGTTACAAGACAAAAGTGGTTGGCAATTTTGTGCTTTTAAAAGGTGAGAAGAGCTTAACAAGAGATTTGGACCATGGCTTAAGTAGAGAAACAATGAGAAGGATTGTAAAAATACCACATATTTAAAAGGTAAGGAGAGCTTAACAGGACCACTGATCACTTTTATTCTCACATCCATTCATGAATTGCGTTTTAAAAAGAAGTTGATCCGGTGCATTTCGGTATACCTCATCTTGGTGCATATCGTCCTAATTAGACCTGGCAAACGTGTCGTGTCATGCCAGGTTCGTGTTGGGTTCAAAATTAAACCGGTTGAGAGTGCCTAACTCTAACTCGGCCCGTTTAATATTCGTGTCAACCCGTTTACTTAAACGGTTGAAATATATTACCAAAATCCGTTTCATTCGTGTCAACTTCGTGTCTAGCTAGCATGTTGTGCCAATTTTTGTCAAGGTCTACATGGAATGTACAATCACTTTTTATTATTATTTAGTATATACTTTGTTTAAAAAAACTATAAACTCTGAGTTGTTGACGTTATTTGAGTAGGGGCAAAGAGGCCTAATATAAACGGGTTATTCGGATCATTTTCGAGTTGGAAATATTGACCCTGACCTTACCCGTTTAATTTATGTGTCGTGTCGTGTCAACCCGTTACTTAGACGGGTTGAAATGTATTACCCAAACCCATTTAATTCGTGTCAGGTTAGCGTGTCGTGCTGGTTTTTACCAGGTCTAGTCCTAATGTGCATCCAATTTTATTATACAAATTTTTAATTAGGAGGATAGGTTTGAAAAAACTTGAATTTCTACATAAAATACCACTTAGAGAAGCTGCTGAATAAATAACTTTACATATGTTTAAAGAGCATTTTATCAAACACTTACCCGGTAAGTGCTTACTGATAAAATTTAACAATATCACTTATTTAACGGGTAAAATTTTAATGAATAAATACATCATATTCAACAATTTATCAAGTAAACACTTACCATGTTAAAAGTAATCGACTTCACTTACCGGTTAAGGGGCTGTTTACCAAAATTTTCAATAAGTCCTGTATGGATAAATTTGTCTGTCTGGATAAAAATTTGTTGTTGTTTACTTTTTTTAACTGAATGATGAGTCTGAATTGTGGAAATGACTGTTTTGCCCATTGGTTACTTTACCTATTCATATATTAATTTATTATAATTACAAGGTGTGGATCTCTGATCATTCACAAAATAAGGTTCTAACACAAGTTTTTTTTAATCGCCAAAGAAGAATGAGAATTTCTAAAGTTTTCTTGGGGTTTTTCGCTTCAATAGCAGAAGCAAAGAAGTCAAATCAATGCAGCTTTCTTTATTGTTTGATCCAATTTATCATCAATTTACACAGGAAAAATATGCATATACAAACAAAATAAAGAAAATCAAGTGTATCCCTTAACCTGAAATAGTATTGACATCGGCCAACACACACACACACCCCCCTTCGTCATAAGGCGTGGTCTGACTCTGAACCATTCCTGTGTTAAGACTTTCGGTTCATTGTCTCGCTTTTACCGAGTAAAATTATTGGTTCTTGTAAGCACTTACCGTATGAGTATCTGATAAACGTTCCCCGTAAGTTACTGAATAAATCGCGAGCCTTTTACATTTTTGTCTTTCTATTATATCGATATTGTAATAATCATATAGAAACAGTTATTCTGTTTTCCAAGTACATTTTACACCTCTTCAAATAAAATATAATTAAATACGCTTCAATTAGTTTGGGTTGGTATTTCCGTTTATTAAACAAGATAACTTTTTATTTAATTTTTACTCTTTATTTTATTTATTTATTTATTTTATTATTTCTGCTGCATACTCAGAAATGTATATATATAGCGAGAGGGAGCATTTCTTCCATAGCCCCAAAATCTCTCTGAAGTCGTCCACAGGTTTCCACTTTCCACATAGGGTTTCACTTTCCAACTCCTCTCTGAGTAAGTTTTAATATAATTTCATCATCATGATATCTAGTTTAATCATTTATATTCTTTAAAGAAATAAGTTATATACATTATTTGTGTAGAGTTATACCAAGCATTCAAGGAATCATCTGTTAATCGACATTCAAGAAACTCACTTCAATCTACAACCCAGAAGGTAAGAAAACCTTTTTTTTACATTATCTTTTTCAGTTTTATCACACCATTGTAATAACATTGACTATAGTTTTACATAATCTTTCTCGTGTTTTCACCATTTATTTTCTTTTTTTGAAAGATTCAAGAATCAAGAAATAGCCACAGGTTTCCACTTTCCACATAGGGTTTCACTTTCCAACTCCTCTCTGAGTAAGTTTTAGTATCAATTTCATCCTCATGATATCGAGTTTAATCGTTTATATTCTTTAAAGAAATAAGTTATATCCATTATTTGTGTAGAGTTATACTGAGCATTCAAGAATCACCTGTTATCGACATTCAAGAAACTCACTTCAATCTACAACCCAGAAGGTAAGAAAGCCTTTTTTTACATTATCTTTTTCAGTTTTATCACACCATTGTAATAACATTAACTATAGTTTTACATAATCTTTCTCGTGTTTTCACCATTTATTTTCTTTTTTTGAAAGATTCAAGAATCAAGAAATAGGGTTTAACATATAAATGACAACACCCTCTCTTTTTGTTTTTGAAAGGAATGGTAAAACCCTTTTTAAGAATCAAAACCAAGAAATATTTGATTTCAGTATACAAATTGATGGTTTATTTAAATTGTATGTTGCATTTATTTCTAGATAGAAAACTATTATGGAAAGTTGGCACTACCCGGAGGTGCTGAGGGAGCAAATCTTTCTGAGGACGCGATTAGAAAAGCCTTTATGAAAAGGGCCAAGAAAGTACACCCGGATAAAAATCCGAGTGATCCTGAGGCAACCGCTAAGTTCCAAGACGTCAACGCCGCATACGACGTACTTAAAGACAAAAAGTGACGTGCCGCATATGATGCGAAGGTGCGGGAAGCGAATGGAGCTAAGAGCGGTTGCTGCTTGGCCACTCTCTTCAAGAGGAATCATTGACATGCTGCTGAAAGGATGACATTTGGGACTACTAAATTCGTACTTATGGTGTGTTTATTGGATTTGGGTCTAAAAGAGTTTTTGGAAATCAACTCTTGTCTTAGTCTAAATTCTTTTTTTTTTTTGGGTATGGGGGTGTTTTTTAGTATTTTTTTTTTCTTAGGTCTAATTCTTTTTTTGGGTATGGGGGTGTTTATTAGTTGTTTTTTTCTTGGGTCTAATTTTTTTTTGGGCATGGTGTTTTTTTTTCATGGTGTTTATGGAGTCTTAAGTGAAGTCGGACATGGTAATCAATTTCAAAGATTTTTTTAAGGATCTTTATTATATTTTTTATATCATGCAATATTCAAGCAGCATAACCTCACAGATTTAAATGTGTTTACCCATGAAAATGATTCATGCAGAAAATCGTTGTAAAATATAAAAATAAAAGATAAAACCTGAAAGGTGATTTCTGGCTGGTGGCGTACGATTTGTAGAGCAGAGTCGATTTAGGGATGTAGAGGATTAGGTCTACACCAATCACTTAGTTCTACAGAAATCACAATTTTAGAACATGAATCCATGACCACGAATCGCTTAGGGTTCTAAAACCATCATCATGGGTTTTCGGACCGCCTTCATTCTCTTAGGGCTCGATTATGATGAATCGGAGCTGATTTATCTAGATCGATTTAGATAGCACCGCAGGAATCGATTAGATTACGAATCGCTTAGGGTTTTCATCATCATGGGTTTTCGGACCACCTTCATTCTCTTAGGGCTAGATCATGATGAATCGGAGCACCAAATCAGCTCACTCTTATCCATAGCTGCTTCAACACTCAAACATATCATCTCACCGGAATCGATTGTATATCTAGATCAATTTAGATAGCGCCGCAGGAATCGATTAGATCGCACACACACAAATACGATCAATTGTGATTGTGATTGTGAATTAAATCTCGATTGAATATTATCCTTTTTAATTTAGGCCTGGGCCTGGGCCTGGGCTATTACATAAGTGTTTTTTTTTTATCAAAAAAATAACAAGTCTTAAATGGTTGTTTGGTATTCAATAATTCAAACTTTCAATATATCTATATCTATATTATAGGATAAAAGATTTGACAAAAACTCTTAAAAACATATTATCATGAATAGGTATAATTGATTAAAGCATGATTACTTAAAATTCAATAATATAAATTATAATGCATTGGTACAACTTATTAAAACCTATCTATGTTATATTATAAATGATTTGACAAAAACTCTTAAAAACATATTATAATGCAATAGGTACAATTGATTAAACCATAATTACTTAAAATTCAAGAATACAAGTTATAATGCATTGGTACAACTTATTAAAACCTATCTATATTATATTAAGAGCCTCTAAACAATTCGAAATACATAAAATTAAGAGCTCAGATTGGTTTATAAGGTGTATAACATTTAGATATATTTAATTTGTTTTCTATACATGTAATTGCTTAAAAATAATACTATTAAATAATACAACTTCCAAATAATTTGTTTCTTTCATAGTAATTACATTGTATATACTATATATTTCTACGTTTTACAACCAATTGTATTCTAAAAGTTATCATAATGAAAATTTTATTTATATTATAATTTATTATTTATGACATGATCGTGTGAAAAGAAGAGTAAAGGTGATAAGTGTGAGAAAAAATATGGACCATTTACCACTTTTAATTTCACACCACTCGTGAATTGCGCTTTAAAAAAAAGTTGATCTGAAATATTTTGGTTCACCTCATCTCGGTGTATCTAATCCTAATATGCATCCAATTGTAGAAATCTCTTTTTACACTTCTTTCGTTAATTAATTTCTTATCAAAACTCAACCCTGTTATTTATATACTAATTTGTACGCATAACAAAACGAGTAATATAAGAAATAGAAATAACAAGTTTAAAAAGAGAGAGTATTAAACAAATTCTGAAAACTAAACTTTGAAAATAAGAGAAAAAAACTAATGATGGCTTTAATATTCAAAACACGAAGAAAGGAATCTTTTAAACAAATATCAACTATGTGGCTTTTATAATAAAATGTTGACTTGTGTCAATAGATATAGTTATTGTTGGACCATTTGGTGTAATTACAAGTTATCTAGGTTAGATGGCTAAAAATCAGTTTCGGGTTAGATTAGACAAAGTCTAAATTAGTTTTAGAATTCGATTTTCTTTTCGTAGTGAGACTCGGAGTAATTAGTTATAGCCTCCTTTAACAATAATCGGTCCTTAGAACCGATTTTGGTCCCGATGCAGACCAAAATCAGTCTCAAGTTCTTTCTCCACCAAGCAAACCAAACACAAAAATTGATTGGATTTGAAATCCAAATCCCTTAAAATCCATGTCATCCTCACGAACCAAACGTGCCCTAAATAAAATGAGTTTTCAGTCTTCCTAACCGCTGAAATTTTTTTAAATTAAATATTAAAAAAATAAATAATATTTTACAAACTATATTGAATATTATAATAAAATGATGATTATTGTAATATACGAGACATAAAATATGTTGGAAATATAGGGTCTTGAGTATCTGGGCTTTGACCGCAAATCATAAAGATTGTTGCACGTCTTGAGTTTCCTTTGTCCATTGGTGTTACTCGATGGATCTTCATATAGTCTTGAAAGTAGTTTGATAGATGTAAATATAGTATTTACATTACACATAAGCACGACGAAACCATCAAGATTGGAGGGGGCTTTCTTTAACATATTTCTCAACCTCCTTGTGATTGAAGATTTATGCAGTTCGAGCTACAACAAGGGTCGATTGAATGAGCTTTCATTGTTATCCTTACCAACATTATCACTATCAAATGCATATCAAATTAATATAACGTGTGTGGCTTCTCCATGGTTTGGATTGATTTTATGATGTTTATGGATCGAACAAAAGAGCTTTGTAAAACATCCGTGTATTGATCAAGCTTGTGTATTTATAGAAACAATCATATGAACCCCACATGAATGGGTTCTTATGGTTATAGCTATTGTCTTCAACCATCTTTGTTATATTGATCAATATATGAAATCAAACACACACTCATAATGAATTAAAACAAGAAATCAAATGTCACCTTATTCCATGATTGTTATTCTTCCATATATGTTGTATTCTCGTTAGCAGGGTATGGTTAAACAAACAAAACTGATAATGGCCAAACGGCCTCATGTCCATTCTTGACATTTTATAGGTCATGAAAATATTTTTCACTAGTAAATAAATTAAATACAAGAAATGCTAATAATTATTTGAGGAAGTTGAATCAGATATCCAATGTCAGTTGAACGAGATCAAATGACAAAATGCAATATACAATTAATAATTGGATCAAATCCAATCCACCTAAATTCATTGAATTATCAGCCGTTCTGTCTAGAGATGCCGCTGAATAGCCTTTGAATACACTTTATTACAACGAAATAAAAGTTATGTCTATCTAAATATTGTTCAAGATAAAACGGTTTATATTCATTTGAAAAATCTCCTATTTATTCGGTGATAAAAATACTTTTGATTGTTATTAATTTTTAAAATAAAATACATGGTTTTTCTTATATACAGAATGGTCGTTTAGTTGAGGATAATTAGTGATTTATTAAACGTTTGATTGGGGAAATTAACAAATCTTTGTATCGATGTAAAATGGAAAGCGGAGACCCACGAAGGCGAGATGATTCCAAAGCGAGAATGAAGCCGTATCTCATATGGGTTTCATACTTATAGGAATTTCTTCTATAACCGATTATTGACTCTTTTTTCATAGTTCCCGGGGGTTAACCCTCTTAAACGGGATCCGCGCCAGCTAACCAGAAGCAGAATAAATGATGGTAGGGTTTGATGAATTAATTATTATTTTTTTGAAAAGTGATAAATTAAAATTAAAAACAGGAAAATCGAAAGTAGAAAAGGGGAAAAAAAGGACAAACAATCGATCCGTCACTCGCATCTTCCTCAAAAACCCTAATCCCGGGAAAACATACTTGAAATCCGAACAGAGTCCAATTTTCCCGCCATTGCGCTCAAATTCACACAATCGATCTACTCTATTTCTACGTATCTACTGGATCTGCACCGGTAACAACTCTAGATCCGTCGAAGTTTACTCGGAAAAGATGTCCGGCCAATCCGACCCTCGAGGGCCTACATTTTCAGCCGCCGAGGTAACTAAAATTATAATAAACAGAGTTGATTCTAAGTGAATTTCAGTTGTTTTGTGTGACTCATGAGTTTTTGGATCAAACTTTGCAGTTGGAGTTTTTGGCGGAGGACGAAACAATGGAGATTGTTCCGAACCTAAGAATGGAGCGCCTCAGTTTGATTTCTGTATTCTTCATTATCTTGATCATTTTCATGCTTATACTTTATGATTTTATACATTCAACTTTAATTTTATACATTGTAAAATGTTCAGACATCTAATCTACGTTTGATGCATTATTGACATTAATCCCCATGTTATGATTTTTTTATAATACAATTGACAGGGTGATTTTGGTCCGTTTCGGCCACAAATAGCTACTCAAGTTCCAATATGGTTAGCCGTTGCTTTGAAGAAGAGAGGGAAGTGTACGATTCGCCCTCCCGATTGGATGTCTGTTGGTAAGTTTCTACTTTAAGAAATCTAGACAGTTATATTTTCATTGTATTCTTGCTCGGTGATTTATGTGTTCCTGGTTAAATTTGATAGTGGCAAATCAGTATCATGATAAATAAAGCTTTGTTGATGCCTTTATTTACTCTATAAAAACCACAAGTCCAAATTCCAAAATGACAAATAACTAGGTTTGTATAACAAAATTGTTAAGAGTATTCTGAAAGAGGGTAACGGAGATTATGACTCGCTACAAAATCCATACCTATATATCGATTCGTTTGAAATCTCTATGTAAGAGACATGGTGACAGAGATTACTAAGAATTTTTCTTATACGTAGAATTATACAATATGTACAGATCAAACCAAAGTACTCGACATGCAGGAATCAGAAGTAACAAGGAAAATATTAAGTATCTATGAACAGTGAACAATCAGATTAAATGTTTGAGTCAAGATTTAAACCTATCTTCTTAAACAAAAGTGTGGCGTATTTGCTGGCTGTATGAAATGACGATATGTCTCCTAGGATACAACATACACGTACCTTTTTCAATAGCGACACATATTTGGTGAAGTCTAGCGAACGCAAATAACGAGTGAGTAAGTGACTCTTCTTTGTTAAGTTCCAGAAGAAAAGAAAAGAATCCAGATCATGGATAGAACAAATGCTGGAAGAGGAAGAGTAGCAATACAAAAGAAAGAACCCTGGTATCAGTAGCCAATAAACAGCCTTCTCGTGGATAAGGGATGATATGTTTTGACGGTATTTGGTTACCAAAGTAATAGCCAATAAATGCAAAAAACATATATTTCCATTAAACTAAAACATCCAACAATCCCCTACATGAATGGGAATTCCAAAGAGAGACTAGACACACAAAACACAAGTGGAGAGTACAAGGATAAGTCATGCATTGGGAAGGGTAACAAGTTATCAACCTTGAACCAACCTTGGTGAATTTAGTCATTGGATTTACTCAGCTAGGTAGTGAAGATGATGTCTCAAACTATCCAGGCCTTAACGTAAATATAGACAACAACTACCACACAACTCCTCATATATTAAGTTCTATTGTTGTTCATTCTGGCCTTGAACAACCTTGGTTATTCGTGAGCGAACTCAGAGAATGTAGCCATCTTAATTATCCTTGAAACGACATCACTTCACACCCACTAGGCAATTTCTCATAAGAAGTGTCATGCTATGCCCCACTTACATTTCAAAGCTACGAGAATCTTTAAAAGCTTAGCTTATCCTCGCCATGCTGGTAACTGTTCATCATTCTAAGAATGGGTTCATGGGCGGAGCTGCGGAGCCAATGTTGGCCTAGGATGATCCCAGGATCACCCTCACCCTTTAAAAAGTCTCCTTATATATAGTGAAAAAGGGCCATTATTATTCTTGGGAGTGAAAAAACTCTCAGTGATTAACAACAGTATGATTAATTGAAAGGTAAACATGGAACATCTAGCATTAGAGAGGCTAGTCTCTCCTAAACAAACACACTTATAATTTTATGTCTGACCCCTCACTCTCACTAGCTCCCTATTTATTCAGAACCATAACAGATTCTAGGGGTCAAAATACCTGAGCTACCCTTTCTAGAATATTACTCCTAATCTCCTCTTACTGGACCCTGGGCTTGGGTCAGTGCATAACTCGTCCTTTCCCATTCTACCCTTAGTTATGATATTAAGAAATTAATTACTCTCTCTATTACTGAGGGTGACTCTGCCATTTAGTTCATCTAAGTACACTTTTCTAAGTTGTGTGCCTTTTTCATTGTGGACACTTAGTCACTTTTTTTGGGGGTGGGGGGTATAATAGATAAGTCAAACTCTAATATTAATTACTTAGTCCTTATAACTTCAAGCCTCCTTTATAATATTGTTGGTTGAAACATTGGAGGCCTGTGCATATTTGAGTTGTGTGTAACTGTGTGTGTATATATTTGATAAGATGTGCCTCCCATTTCTGAGGCCGCTTCACGCCTAGGCTCCGGGACCCTTGTACGCCTAAGTGCTCCTTTAACAACTTTGATCATTGTTGCTATCAATAATGAGCATTTCATTGACATATAAAGAAACTAGCAGAGATCCTATTGGAATGTTCTTGGTGTAAACATACTATTACTACGTCTAGGCTCATAATTTTCATTTTTTGAGTTTTCAATCAAGTTACTTGGTTTTCCTTGGTCTTATGTGCGAGCATGACACAATACATCCTTACATGCTTAAAAAAAGAGGAATTTTTCGATCCATTATTGTAATCTCATGGATATTTGGTATAATTGATTTGTATACCTAGAGTTGATAAGCCGGACTATTTTATGTGTATCCTATGAAAATACAATCAATGGTCTTAGGTCCAACGGCAACTCGTTTTGCCAAACATCATCATTCTTTCATATATTTATATGAAGGTAATTGACCATTCCACAATTCATACAGAGCTATTCCAATTTTCATATGGGGTTATTTTGTTGACAATAAATTAGCGGATAGCTGGGCTTCTCTTCAAATCACTTATAACAACTTTAATACCATTTAATAAGACATTCATCGTCTTTTTGGAGTTCTATTCTTATGTTCTGCAATACCATTCAATTGTGGTAAATAAAGGAGTGGTGGTTTGATGAACTATTCTATGTTCTGAGCAGAATATTGTTGAATGGTATATCATATTCCCCTCCTCAATCACTTATAACAACTTTAATTGTTGTACCAAGTTGGTTCTCCCTTCGCATTTGTATTCTTTGAATTTCTCCAAGGTTTCGTCTTTGATTTGTAGCAAAATATACATAACATACTGTGCATAATCATCAATGAAAGTACCAAAATAATTATTACCACCTCTGGTTTGCCTAAATTCTAAACCGCATAAGCTGATGAGGTTTTTTAGTAAGTTTTGCTTCAACAAATACTTCACATTTGTTGTTTGGTTTTTAATCTAATTTTAACTTTGGTGATATACTCATGTTTCTTAATCTATTTATAAGATTTTAATTGACATCTATTTATAAGATTTTAATTGACATAACCTAATTTTTCATGCCAAATAGATAAAGAGTCGATGACATAACTCATAAGCAACATCATTAACTTTACTAAACGCTTGCCCGATAAGCGCTTATCGGATCACTTACCTTACCGGATAAACATGATACGGACGGGAATCTTACCCGGTAAGAGCGATAACAAAGATTGAGAGTCTTGCCATGCAAGTGTGGTTGACGACTCTTACCTGGTCAGCATTTACCGGGTAAATTGGTGCATACAATGCCTATTTGATGGACAAGAATTTACATAGTAGGGTAAGTTAAGTGAGAGTGGTGATTTTATCAGTAAGCTGTTACTCACCGGGTAAGTGTTTGGGAAAATGGTCTCTAAATCTTCTAACATCATCTCTTTGTGGTTATGCTTCAAATGATTTTTGAAGTCTTTCCAACCCGGTGGAAGCTTTTCAATGAACGCGACAACTTGAAATGATTCACAAATCATCATATTCTCGAATTGAATATCATGAATAATAAGTTGAATCATGATTGGTCTTGAGTCAACCATTTTGTAATCCAAGAATCCACCAACTACAAATTTCTTTGATCCAACATCCTCGGTCTTGTATTTCTTTGATCCAACAGGCTGTGATCACAGCCTAGAATAATACTCTTAACACAGGGTTAATTTGAACTGCGTTTGCTGTACAACAGTTGCCTGCACTTGTTTGACATATGACAAACCTAGGAATCATGTTTATGGCTGCGAATTTTTTCAAACCTCTTTCCAGGGACTACTATAATTGGCTGCCAAAGCCTTATAGTTAGTTAGGGAAGGTTGCTTGATCGGCTGCTAACACCCTCTCCCCAAACCCAACCCAAATGCTCTTATTAAAACCTATTTGTTGAAAAAATATTTTTTGATTACTATTTAAATCTGATATATACAATCAACATACCAGTTTCTATTAAAAAAGTTGTACATGCCGAAGACAAAGGAAAAGTGCTAGTTGGTAATGACTAGAGTTAGTCCTGTCTATGTATTTTTCCTAATTAGTAACCATTCTTTTCTCTGATTTTTTCCTTCCCGACTAGAAAAGTTGACTCAGGTTTTGGAGGCAGAGCGTGACTCTGCTAGTTCTTTCGAAGCACTTCCGTTTCATTACGTTGAGATTTCAAGGCTTCTTTTTGACCAGTGAGTGGTTACATTACACATGGTTATAAACTTCCACTTTTTAGTTGATGAAAAAGATTTCTGATAAATTTTGTTTGATGCAGTGCTCGTGATGACATTCCTGATGTATATATGGTCAGTCTAGGCATCCTTATTGGATGATTTCCTTTGTAGAAAAAAAACACAAGTTCAAAAGCTCATGTTTTTCTTCTTCTTCTTCTTCATATTTGATAGGTAAGATCTCTTATTGAAGACATTAAAGATGTAAGGTTTCATAAAATTGGCACTGGTTTAGAGAAGCTTTCATCCCGCACATATGCAATGAAGGTAGGTTTCTTCTTCCTTGATAAATTGGTCATGTTTAATATGACCAAGAATGCATAAGATATATAATACTCACATTTGCAGCTAAATTTATCTGCAATGGAAGTGAACGTAATACGGCCATTTGTTACGGGAGGCTTAGAAACATTTTACAAACTTGGGAATCCAGAGATGATCCAAGAAGCAGAGCGACAGGAATACAGACGACCCCAGGCAGCTGATCGGGGGCCAAGGGTAAGCTTTTCCAGTTCCCCACTATAATTTATCGATAAGATTGAACATTTAAGATCATGAGTACATGTCAAATACTCTTGCTCATATGATCAAATCATATAATATAATATAATATTAAATCTATATTTCATTTTTACACATTTTAAGCCTTCAGCTGTTTCCCTTTTCTTCCAGCGTGAATTGCGACGATAAAGACCTCTTCAACAGAGGATATCTTCTGAAATCATCTGCATAAAGGAAGGTATTGCTAGTCATTGGGTTAATTTCTACAGAACGTATTCAGCCATTGATAATAGTCAAAAGTTTTGATTTATGAAATGAGAAATTGTACCCCCAAAAATTTCTGATTCAAAGTGAGGTGACTTGTACTGTATCTAGTTTATAATGGAAAAAATTATCAAGATTCACATTTCATGACCATTTCTCATATATTTCTTCCTAGAGTTCCCCTTTTATTTTCCAATGAATATATTTACCTTATTAATCATAATGCTAAAAGAAACCAAATCAAGCAAATCCAATATACTACATTTATGTTAGCTTTCTGGTAATAAACTAAACCAGAAAAGAGAAAAAAGGTTGAAAATCAAGAGAAGCATCTTGCAGCTGTTATTAGGCATGTGCCATTCTGGCATGTTTACCCTTTTTTTTTTTTAATACTACATTATCAATCATAATGCTGTTGTTAGATTCTAGCAAGGTTGGATATTCTATCATGGAAACCAGAAAAAATAACATGCACAATTTTATTATTCTTCCTTCTTTATTTTTTTTAAAATGAGTTGTTTCAGGTTGTGACATGTGGATGAAGCTGTTGTTTAAAGAGGTCAACTATCATACCTTGTGTGTAAGCCAAGTATTTTTAAATTTATGGTTTCATATTTTATGTTTGAGTTTTTTACATGTGTTATTAATTTTTTCTAAAAGATTTAAAAACTTACTCGTTTCAGATAAACACAGATTTTAAAAAGAAATTATCATATTTGGTAACAAATAAAAAACATATGGTGTATGATTGGAGTTGCATTTCATCATGACTATAATGTGATATACATGCACCCATAGATAAGCAGAATATGTGTGGCAGTGGCCAATTCATCCTAGGCCCACATACCATAGTCTAAATTAATTTTTTCATCTACCACCGTCTTTCATAAATATTAAATAATACTAATTTCTTTTTTATGAAACTCCTTTATTTTAAATCATAAAAAACTTTTAAAACAACTAAAGGTTTGTTTGGTTGTTTATGAAGTAAGTTTATGCGTGCACAAATTATGTTTCAGACACTCAGATTATAAACGAAGTTGTTTTACTGTCTGTTATTATTGTAAAATATCGATTTTGTTTTTAGAAGTTAAGTAAATTGAAATGTCATAATGATTAAACTAAATAACTCTTATAAGCGATTGTATTTTTTTATAATAATTATTAGAATAAAAGATCTACAAATAATGAAAACTTTATTTATTTTATTTTTTAAATTTTCAAATATATCTTATCTTACAATATAATAGACACATTGTTACAAACAAAATGATTAGATTCCATCTTGTTTCCTTTTAGTAAACAACTTTTTTCCTAGCTATTTCAGATCAATTGTTGTCTTTGTTTCATATTGTAACAAATTTAATATAATTTGATATTTTAAAAATATTATTTTAATTTTATTGCATTATAGAATCATATAACCTAGTTAGTTACAAGGTTCTAAATAACGTGAGGCGTGATGTGGGGGCGGGGTCAAGCCTTAAGCTTTAGAAGCCATGGCGAACCATAACGTTTTTCAAAGCATGTCTTCTGACGACAAATTTGTATATCATATATAATATTATACATATATAAACCTTTGTTTTCTACTATAACTTAATGAGTTAATGATATTAAACATTTTAAATTAGGTTATATATTAAAAACAAAAAAATAATACACTAAAAGGGTAAGAAAAATTAAATATGATGTTACAAAAATCACTCATTGGGTCATGGCGTGCCACATGCATAACGTGGCGTCAGATACAAACCTTAAGCCATGGCGTGCCATGACGGTTGTCGTGGCGAGTTTTTTAGAACATTACTTTTGCATTGCTTTTTGATGTACAAAACTATGATGGGGATATGGACGAGATTTGTCTTAAACAACAAAAAGGATGTCATAGCGGTTTAGGAAGATGTCATTTTTAAGTTTAAATTGTATATGTATGAAGTGTCTTTGTAAAAGCAATTCAAAAATGGGTAACAAAAAGGAACAATTACTTGAAGGTACCATATTTAATAATTAATAGAAAATTCAAATTTAACACTTTATCTCTGTCTTATGATCTTATCCTTGACTTAATGTGTTCTAACAGATATTCGTTATAAACGGAAAATCAACATATTTCAATGTTTCTTTGTTATTTTAAGGTTGAAAATGTCTATCAAAAACCAAAATGTAAATCTTTTATTATTGTTTTAGGATTGACATTATTTAATCATTTGAATATAAACTAATTTGGTTTTACATGAATACGATTGATTAAGACATTTAACTATAATTAGTTAAATACATTAATTTAGTCAAGTTGATGCATATAAACTTATTATGTCAACATCACAAAAACAATTATATTCATTACTAACTGTTATCATTAATTCTTTTTTAATCATAAATTAACCGTTTTGTTTTTTTTCTTAACCAAAATTTCTTTTCAATCGTAATTTCAAATATTTATTTTAATATTAAATTTTAATTTAGAGTTATAACCAAAACTTGGAAGCAACAATCGATAAATAAGCTTCAAAGTCTTTGCTTACAAAAAAGAAAGACGTTGCCTCAATGATATGAAGATGATTGATTTGGGACATTTAACTATATTGTAGATATTTTGTCATATATGTATAAGGACATTTTAGTCATTATGTTATTAAAAATAATCAAACATAAAAATTAACTCGAATATATAAAAGCTTTTCGTTCTCTAACTTCATGTATAATTTAATATCAACCAACATTTAGAAGAAAACTCATCCATAATTCGAATCAGATTGCCAATCATCTGTAACAAATTCGTGATTACTAGATATCTGATTAAATTATACAATCAATTCATTTAATTTTTTTTTTTTTTGGAAAAAGAAAATTGGTTGGATTAAATATGAATAGTTTAAGTGGGAATATTTTAGGACGAAATTACCCCTGACGTGTATATGCTTACGTTTGGGTCTAAATACGTTATTCACTCATATCCTCCACTTTAGTAGGCTCGCTTCACGGAAAATCCTCCGATAAAGCCCTTTTTGGTCATTTCACGTTTCATCCAAAATTCTCTATATAATAATTTCCGCATTTCTTTCGTCTTCATCCTCTGCGGGTTGACTGTACCTCTGCCAAATTCTATCAATTTTGTTTCTCTCATCCCGTTTGGATCCTTATAAATCTTTTCAATTTTCATTCAATCACTTCTTTGAATGTAATTCATTATTTATCGATTAAAAAAAAGAAAAAAGAAAAAGAAAAGAGGAAGATTGATTATTTTGAAGGTTTGAATACCTTTCTCTTTGATCTTCAAGGGAATTTTGATCGTTGGTTTTCGTCTTTCATTATTCATAATTCCATATTTCATTAGGATTTTCACAATTTAGGGTTTTTGGGTGATGATTTCACCGTTTCGACAAAAGATTTAGATTATTCTTTTGACATTTGATAAACAAAAATTGAAATTGGGTATTTTAATATTTCGAAAACGTTGTGGGTTTTTTGAGTGAATTGATTTTGGCGGCAAGTTGATTGCGGTGGGGGGCGGTGGTGGAGCATGGATTGCAGAGTCTACGCGGCAACTGGGGACCCGTGGTTGATGATGGGAGGCAGAGGCAGTGGCTCAGGTGGCGGTGGTGGTGGCGTAGGGGGGCAGCAGATGTTGGGTGGGGCGTTTAGCCATGAAAGCGAACATGATTTGGCAGCCATGGTAAGCGATTTCTTGGAGAATGGAAGCAGTTGTGGCGGCGATTCACGGTGTAGCAGCGACAGCGATTCCGGTTTCTGCGAACTTGCTCACCTCGCCGACAAGATTTCGGTATCTCCTCTCTCTTTCTATACATTCAATAATTCCATTAATTAATCAATAAATCATTGGTATTGTTGTTACTTTTGACAACCTGTGTTTCAAGTGCTACAATTTATTAAAATCCTATAATTTGTAGCAAGTTTTAATGTCAATTTTGTGGGATTATGACCCTTGTGTTACCATTTATTAAAAATCCCATATATTTCCTTATATCAGGGGTAGTCTTCAATGAATAATACACTAAACTGACAATAATGGCAAATTTCAGAACTACAAAACTCTTATATCATGCCTGCAGTAGAAGTAACTTTTGTCATTTTGTACAGAATTCCTTCATTAAATGCATTCATTGGATTTCCGTGAATATAAGTTGAATTTAAGGCACCTCTGGCAATGATAACTAATTAACTATTATGCTTACCAGATATTATTTCTTTCATTTCATTTCATTTCATTTCATGCAGTATTACAAAGTTTTACTGGATCAACATGGGATCGACATGCTATCCGTCATAAATTCGCTCATTCTATCCATAAAAACAATGGACCTTCACTTTATGAGGTCTGGTTCATGTAACGCTAGTTGCATAAGGTTCTCGCTCGTTAAACTTTTGAAACTTTCTGGTTATGATGCTGCTGTCTGCACATCAAAGTGGCAGGGCACCGGAAAAGTTCCCGGAGGTAAATCTTTATTCAACTTTCTTAACCTACATATATATATATATATATAGAGAGAGAGAGAGGGGGAGGTTCAAGAGAAAATGCTAAAAGAAGAGAAAACTGAAGAACACCCTAAGATGCCGCCATCTGGATGGTATGCCTAACATGCATTTGTGCATATGCACTAATGCATATTTATGCATTGATGCAGCTTGTATGCATTTGTGCATATGCACTAATGAATATATCTGCATTGATGCATAGAAAAAAAATACCGTCCAGAAGGCGGAATCTCAGGGTGTTCTTTAGTTTTAGCGTTTTCTCCTGAACCTCCCTCTGTATATATATATATATATATATATATTTATCTTTTTTAATTTGAATAGTGTTTTTTAGAAATATTGCATTATAAATGCAGGGGATTATGAATACATTGACATTATAAACTACAATGATTGTGGACGTGCTGACCGTTTAATCATTGACATTGACTTTCGAAGCCACTTTGAGATAGCTAGAGCCGTTCCTTCCTACAATAGGATCTTGAAATCGCTTCCTGTTGTTTATGTGGGATCGTTAACAAAACTAAAACAGTTGCTTCAAGTAATGGTGGAAGCTGCTAAATCTTCACTTAAACAGAACTCAATGCCACTTCCTCCTTGGAGATCTTTAACCTATTTGCAATCCAAATGGCACTCTCCTTATCAACGACATATCCATCCTGAATCAGGAACCATCTCTGACCCGTTCATTCCTGACCATAAACTCTGCAATGGACATCTGGATCGGTTGAAATCTTTGATCCAATTTGAGATGGAAACGGATAGGAACCATTTAAAGAAGGCCACAAGCCGAGTGAATGTAGATAGGTGGAGGATAAGAACACTCTGATGAGATTTAAAGAAATTAAACCCATCAAGATGGATGCTTTTTTTTTGGCCATCGGTGGTATACTTGTTTTCTTAGATGCCTGAAGAAATTTGGTGACTTGCTTTGGTTTTTTATAGGATTTTTTTTTCTTTTCTTCATCTTTTGATGATAATCGGATCCTCAGTGTTTTGTTATGTGGATCCGAAGAAGTTTTGTGTTGTTTTCGTTTTTGTTCTTTTTTTTGTACTTTGAATTATAAGAGGTTGCTTGAACAATGTTATATTCTTTAATTAATAGACGGTAAAGTTTTTGTTTTTTTGAATTTGTACTTTGAATGTTGTTTATTTCGTTAAGATGTTACAAGAGGTTGATTGAACAATGCTATATCCTATTTTATTTCGTAATGTCTTTTATTAACTCTTCTTAGACCCTTGTTTTCAGGATTAGAGAGGATTTATTTAGCCATGTTATCAAAGTGAATCTTGTTGATGGATGACAATTGTGATGAAGGAAATTCATCTAGTTGTTTAAATTGCAATCCAATTGGGAACTGAGATTCATGGAGCTTTGTAAAAATTTGATTGAACCTTTATATTTCTATTGGTTCTCTTATTCTCCATATATATATATATATGTGTGTGTATATATATATATATATATATATTTTCTTTCTTTTAACAGCGTCTTCTTGGAATATGCTGCAGAGGTTGGAGCCCTATGTTACATACGGGTTGCGTATCTTTGCAAGTAGATTATATATTTATCCGCTTTTTGATTCCCAATTGTTGATCGAGTACATCCTTCTCTACAGGTAAGCTGCCATGAAAAGTGTTAAAAGAACTGATTTACATGTCTGTTTTATCTCTTTTCTGTCTTACTACTTGTAGCTATTTACTTGTCTTGTTTTAATTTAGTTTTTGCTAGGCTTAGTTTGGGCCCATTTGGTGGTCAATCGTTAGCCCATAAATTTAAACATTGCAGCTGAGCCTGGGAGATTTGGAGTAGAAAGTTGTGTGATAGTCGAGTATTTAAACACATATTATATGCAAAATTCCCAAAAAAAATTATGTCATTTTATCCCTAAAATATGCATACCTGAGTCCCTTATCATGTCTATAGTTGAATAGGAACGAAAGGGATTGAAACCGAAAAAACTGGGCCAAACAGAGGCTCTCGCAACCTCTTGGACAACTTAAGTCGCACCAGAAGTTGCCAAGTTTACTCAAAACACTTTTCCACCAAACACTTACCGGTAAACATAACACACTCACTTACTTGCAGGATAAGATTATAGTTCGTCAAAACGACATTTTATGTAACAATTTACTTTGTAAGCGCTAACTGGGTAAGAGTCGTCACCCTCACTTATTGGGTAAGACTTTCGGTCCTTCCCATCGCTCTTACTGGGTGAGATTCTCGGTTCTTTTCATGTTCAGTAGGAAAGATAAGTGTCCCGGTAACTTTAAGCGTTAGGAAAACCGCCCGTTAGTCATGTGTGGCTAAGTTTTTCTTTTCCAATAATAGTTCATTTGAGATTTTTATGTAAGATAACGTGAACAAGTTTATTTGTTTGATTTCTACGTTATATTCATATAAATTAATAATTAACTTGACCACTTAGTTGACATTTATTTGACAAATAGCTATTTAGAAACCCTAGATATGTAAGTAGCAAATGATATGTTTGAACTTAATAAGGTTTTCGAACCGCTGGCGTGAAATCTAACAATCAAAGGTATAGTAAGTTAAGCTTACGAGTTTATTGCTTTGAATTGATATTTTCGTAACTCGGTAACGCTAAACATTACAGGGAATTTGAGAGTTTATTCAAATTCTCATTTATGGTTAAGATTTAACCGAAGAACTTATTTCAGTTAAGGTAAAAAAAACGTTATCGGAACTAATTGACAACCATGGCCAATTTGGGTTTGCTTTACAGTTTACACCCTTCGGATGAAGGTGTTTTGCATCATATGAAGTGGATTATTGTTGGGTTCTTAATTTCTTGAATTTTAATTGCTTTTATCATATCCTTAGTTTATTAGTAAATCAAATCACACCCACCATCGTATTTACTTTTAGGGGGTTTTATTTTGAGAACCCATGAAATTGTAATTAACCAACGGTTGAAACTTGTTATTTGATGGACTTAACATCCATCGTTGTTGTGTTCCCAAAATAGTTGCACCGTGGTTGGTTTCTTCTTGCCGAATTTGTTAACCCGAGCTTCGGTGGTTATAAAACATTTATGTTAGGCTAGTAAATGCTCTTCCACTCAATTGAAGGTCTAGAAGAGTAAATGTATATATTCTTTCAAAAAAAAGAGTAAATGTATATAGTATATGCATATGGTCATATGGACATACAATCATCCGCTTGCATATATAATGTGGGTTTAGGATCTAGTTTAAAGCAGAGTTAAGGTGATAAACGTAAGAAAAAATCTAAACCATTGATCACTTTTAATCGCATACCTGTTCATGAATTACGTTTTAGAAGAGAATTGATCCGGTGCATCTCAATGCCCCTCATCTCGGTGCATCTCATCCTAATGTGCACCCAAAGGTGGAGAATATAAACGAGTCGAGTCGAGTAGTAGGTTAATCAAGTCAGACTCAAAAAATTAGTACCAGCTTGATAATTTTTATATTTTTGTTGCATGATTAATAAATATATGAACATGTTTGGTTCGAAAAAGGGGTATGCTTGAATTGATTGACTCGACTCGAAAAATTGAATCGAGTTTTCGAATGAGCCGAGTCGAACATTAGTGTTATAAAGCTCAGCTCGTTTAGTTATATGAGTTCTATTTTATGTTCGAAATCGACTCGAGCTCGAGTAGCTCGCTAAAAGCTCGAATCGCTGACACCCCTCGTGGAGATCCCTTCCTACGCTCCTCACCTTAATTATGTTTCTCACCGAAACCCAACCCATACAATGTATACATCAATCATTGACGCCATCATCATTCTTGAAAGCTTTCTTTGGTTCTTACATCATTATACATATATATGTTAAGGGTCTAATCAAATGAGAGATCAGTAATTTGTGATAACCATAAGATCTAATGTGAGAGCTGCTCATTTAAGATGATTATTTTATTTATTAAACAAATAGAAAAAGATAATTTAGTAATAAAAAAGATAACTCATAATTAATTTATTTCTCTGCAAATAGGGAATCCACAATTCTTCACAATGTGTAATCTTTGATGCCAATAACACATTGTCTTTTTGTTGTTTCCTTTTGTTATGTGTTTTCGTTGTTTATAGGGTATCACATTGTGTATCTTAGGGTATCACATATATACAACATGTATCATGGACATCGATAGGTATGAATGGGTATATGGAGAGAATTATCATAATCAATGTACCACAATGTGTGGTCGTGTGTATAGAGTCGGTATCACTGTGGAATGTTCATGCCGAAGGGGAAAGGGAGAAGAGAGATAAGATTTCTAAATTATCTAAGAGCATCTCCAAGAGCTTCCCCAAAATGGAGGAAAAGGGAAATATGGGGATTTTGGACAAAAATTTTGCTCCAAGAACTTCTCCAAAACTTTCTCCAAAATGGAGAAAGTAGGAGAGAGAGTGAGTTTTTCTCCAAATATGGAGTTCACTCCAAAAATGATTACCAAATGAATTGACCAATAGAAAATTTTGAAAAAAAAATATTTAATGAGAGAAATAATATTTTAATAGATGATGCAATATTTTAATATTATTTTGGAGAAACTATAGAGAATTTGTTGGAAATGAATGCAATTTTTTTTGGAGATTTTGTCATTTAGTTCTCCATTTTGAAGAAATTATAGGAAAATTGTTGGAGATGCTCTAGTAATGTCAATATATAAAATTATTAAGTCAAAAATACCAAAATTATTAATTTCCTAGTTTAAACCTTGATTTAAAGGTTGATTGAATATCACCGATATTATAATATACTGAGTTCTCCCTTTAATAATCTTCTATATGACAATAAAAACAAGTTTTATGGTACTACTGTGTGTCTATTGGGAACACTATACATGGAGATTGCTCCCCAATTGTTATGGGATCCTAACCTAATGGGCTTCCATCCCTAACTCACTTATTGGGGATTTCATCTCAAAGACACATTGAGAACCCTATACTATACATGGAGATTGGTCCCCAATTGAAAATTGTTTATTTTGGTATAAGAGGTTGCTTCAACAATGTTATATTCTTTAATTAGTAATGATATATTCTTTAATTAATAATGATACATGCTAAACTTTATTCCATGGACAACTTTGAATTTATTCCTTGGTGAATCTACAATTCTTGAATGGTTCTAGTTGTAGTAAGGATTGTTAAACCACGGGCAACTTTATTTTTGTTGACTTCTATTAATTACCTTTAAAAAAGTGTCAATAGAAATAAAAGAAGTACGCCGTATATATTACCAGTTGAAATCGTTGTAAAAAGTTGATTAGTAAGAAATAAGTTGGTGGAAAGCAAATAAATAGTGCAATTATGGTATTGAGTATTCTGAGTTTTTGTTCTATTCAATTATGTGAGATATCTAGAATCATCAATGTTTTTTTGCAATAATAAAATAAAATCACTAAACTAAAAGAGAACTAATAATGTAGGGGCGGACCTGTAGTGGTGGTCACCGGCCACGGTGACATGGGCCATCGTATTATTTCTATGGCGAATGATAAAAGAATTTAGGTTTCTAAAATGTTCAACTGTATGATTTTATTGTGTGTTACAATATGGATACACGTTTTCCTTGAAAGAGTTGGTTTGTAAAAGTTTTTCTATAGTCGAGACCCAAGTTTGAGTATTGCAAATGTCATTTTCTTAATTTTTTGCTTTTATTTTTATATTTATTATGTTTCTTAAAAAATTACAATAAAAAACTTGAACTCAAGATCTAATGATGAAAATAAAAAAAATTAACCAATAAATCAATTATGATATTATGTAAAATGTTTTAACATTTGTTTCTTATAATTAAATAATATAATCATTTGTGATGCAAATTACAATATTAGAGCGGGTAATGGTAAAAAGAACAAGATTGATAAATTGTAATTACTTGAACAAATCTAATTAAATTTATGTTTAAATAATATTTAAAACAAAGCAACAATCAAACAAGTTAAAATCCAACGGTCAGAGTTACGTAGAAGCAAGTAATTAAAGCTTTGACAAACAGTCAAACCACACTTCAAACAATGGGGATTTCAAAACAAGTCTTATTACTCCTCCTCCTCCTCCTCCCCGCCGCCGTATACTCCATCGGCGTTAACTACGGCACCCTCGGCGACAACCTTCCACCGCCGTCTCAAGTCGCTCACTTCCTCAAATCACGCACCATCATCGACCGTATCAGGATCTTCGACGTCAACCCTGATATCATCAAAGCTTTCGCTAACACCGGCATCCTCGTCTCCGTTACCCTCCCTAACGGCGACATCCCATCTTTAACCGATCCTCGCAACGCCCGCCGATGGATCGATACCAACATCAAACCCTTCTACCCAGCCACCAAGATCCACTACATCTGTGTCGGAACCGAGGTTCTCCACTGGGGCCCTCAGAACCTTATCGACAACCTCGTTCCGGCGATGAAGGTGCTTCACGCCGCACTTGTTAAAGAAGGTTTTGGAGATATTAAGATTTCTACTCCACATTCACTGGGGATTCTTCTCTCGTCGGATCCACCCAGTAACGCTTCTTTCCGACCCGGATGGGATGTCGGTAGTCTAGCTCCGATGCTCGAGTTCTTGAAAGAAACCAAATCCGGGTTCATGGTTAACCCGTATACCTACTTCGGGTATTCACCGGCGAATGCCAACTTCTGTCTTTTCAAACCCAACGCCGGATTGTTCGATAAAGCCACCGGAATAACGTATTCTTCTCTCCTCATTTCTTTACTTTTGAAGTATTTTTTTTTAAAGTTAATTTAATCGATTTCATTCTTTGATTGATTTTAAAGGTACATGAACCAGTTTGATCAATTAATGGATGCTGTACACGTGTCGATGAAGAAGCTAGGTTACCCAGATGTCGAAATCGTAGTGGCGGAAACAGGGTGGCCATCAGGCGGTGACCCGGCAAACGTTCACGCTAATCCGGTAAATGCGGCGGCGTATATTAGTGGGTTAATGAAGAAAGTTAACTCCGGTGACGGAACGCCGTTGATGCCTGGACGGAAATTCGAAACGTACATATTTGCTTTGTTCAATGAGAACTTGAAAGGGCCGTCGTTGGATGAGAAGAATTTCGGGTTGTTCCGACCCGATTTCACTCAAGTCTACAACGTTGGGATAGAGCATGGCCCACTGGTAATCTTTTTCTTTGACTAATTTTGACTTTTCACACCTCCCATTTTTACGTTAGATTTTTACGTGTCGACAGTCGACATGACCACCGAAAGTTGGATTATCCCATGTGCACTTTGTCTCATATTTTTATTTTTTTATTTGATTTTGAATTTTAAATTGCTGTAAAAAACTTTTTCCCAATTTAAAATTTTATTAATTACACATTTTAACATCACGTTACAACGGCATGTAGCATGTTAAGTTTAAATAATAGCAAAAGTATTAAGAAATTGATTGCTTTTTATTTAATTATAATTTAAAATTGTGCCGTTAAATTCTCCACGTGATTCGTTCAAAAATGGATTCTTTTTGTCCTTGGCAAAAATCTTAAATTATTACTAATATTTTGAAGAAAATGGTTGTGACGAATCTACCCTTTCCTCAGGCTCCTTCACCGTCACCGATGGCCGCCGTAGCCGATGGACCCAAGTCCTCCGCTGCCGATGGACCTAAGTCCTCCTCGAGTCCTTGGAAAGATGCCCCTTTCTTTAATAAAACTCTCTCTTCCACCGGCTCACCGGCTAAAGCTCCACCGGGTTCTTCTACCACCACCGCTACTACCACCACTGACGCCAATGTTCGTGCTTCATCTCCGGGCACCACCAACGGCAATGTGGTTTTTGCCGCTAGGTCTACGGTGGCGATCATTTTGGCGATGACTTTGTTGGTGTAGATTAATATTATTTGTGTTTTATAATATTTTGTGATATTGCGGCTTACTAGATTTACTAGAAAATGTTAGACGTAGTCACGGATTTTTTTGAGACTTGTAATTCGACTATTTTTATGCATCCATGATTAGTTTATTGCTAGTAGAATCATAAGAGTTTCAATATATTTGGTTGTTAAAAGTTACGATTTTGGTCTTTATGTTTTTAAATTTATGGTTTGTAATTAATTATTGTTTTCGTTTACAAGACTAACTCTGTCAAACAGTTTACCGTTAAATATGATATACGAAAGCAACAATGAGGGGCTATTTGGTTGGCTTTTTATTAAGTTATATATGGATTAAGATGTCTCTGTGTATTAATCTGTCTATATAGATTGGAAAAGTTTTTGTTTGAGATAGTATTTTTACAGATATAATGGACATGTTTTTTTTAATTGGTACGGACATTTTGGAAGAAAAAAAAGGCTCCCCCTATAATCTTAAAATGAATAAACCATTTTCTATATTATTTAGTCGTTATCATTTATCAAACAGTCGTATATAACAGACATAACAATTTGTGAGTTCCATTAAACTCATTAAATCATTAACAAATAGACACTAAGTTAGATCATTGGAATGAAAAAGAAAATTGTAAATGACAAATTCAAAAATAAATGCCAAAAATTAGCACTTTAATTTATTGGGCTTATTTCGAGCCTATGAAACCATGCAAATGCGGATTTCATTTGCCACGTACCAGTTGGGCTTTCCATTTGCATTGCCTTATAAACAGTTAAACACTCTCTCTTTGGGCCTGGGCTGATTGGTTTGAACTTCGCGGATAAAAGGGATGGGAGGATGGCTGATTGGGGTTTCAATGGGCTTAAAATTAATTTTTGATTTGTTATATTTGGGCTTCGTCTTAACTTGGGCCGATGTTAATTACTTGATTGGCATGTAAATTTACATCTTTGCCCCTTGAGCATATAGTTAGAACATCTTCAACAGCTTCTCTAATATAGATAAAAACTCATTTTTCTTCTCTAGACTTCTCCAACAACATCTCTATATCATTCTCTAAAAATCTCTAAATATAGAGATTTCTCTATATCTCTAAAAAGATGAGAAAAATATTATTTTAATGATTTCCCACCAAAATAACCAATATAATTTTTGAGATTTTTGAAATAATAAAATTTATTGAATATTTAATAATATATTTTTTAATAGATTCTCTAAAATATAAAAGCTGTTGGAGCTGGAAGATAATAATTTTAGAGATTTTGACTTTACATTCGTTATTTTAGAAAAAAATTTAGAGAAGCTCTTAGAGATGTTCTTGTCAGCTTAACATGATACCAGAATTGGATGAGAAAGATATTTGACTAAAACTTGAACTAAATGGCAAAACGAACCAACTAAATAGTTAGTACTGATAAAATATCATAGTCGATATCTATAAGTACAATCGTGATTGGTTTTTCAATATAGGTAACTGGATTCTATCAATCTTGTAGTCAATAATGGTCGATTAAAAAAGACCAAACAAACCATACAACCATATTTGAGCATGATACATAAAGTTTGGTCCAGTCTCACTCTCAAAGTTTCAACAGTGACAAAGGAAAAGCAAAGTGATAATTTGTGGGACCAATAATACAATGAGGATGGGCCTATATGTCATTAAGAAACATGGTGGGATTTCTTCTTTTCTTTTATTTTTTTCACTTTTTCTTTTCCTTGTGATATGATTAAAGGATGAGGGTACAACCCAACTTTATTTACAATACTATAATGCTTTCCATCATTTTTGGTGTGACAACCTTAATCTCATGCCTAATCTTTTACAAAAGAGTCTCAACATGTATCCAACACTCTCTTATCATTGGTAACTTGTTTTTATTGATTTTTTAATTAGGTATATAGAGAAAATTAAACGAGAACATAGTTAAAATAAGAAAACATTAAAACGGTCATTTCATGTGTGAATTTGCATTGAAATCATATATGATTACAGAACTTGCTCAACACAAGGGTGAAAATCATATGTTATTTTGCACATTATTTTAGTGTATAATCACATGTGATTTGGTCATCCTGTGTTCTCTTATTAGATCACCGTACTCGTTTGAACCAACTATATATATATATATATATATATATAGAGAGAGAGAGATAGAGGAAGGTTCAAATGAGAACTTTACATTTTTAAAGGAACAAATGGACACTTGTGGATCACATATGATGTGGGTCCCACATAATATTAAATCATTTCTGATTTAATATGATTTAATACTAAATCAGAAATAATTTAATATTATGTGGAACACACATCATATATGGTCCACAATTTGTTCATTTGTTCCCTTAAGGAAAAGTGGTTCTCATATGATCATCCCCCTATACATGTATGTATGTATGTATGTATGTATGTATGTATGTATGTATGTATGTATGTATGTATGTATGTATGTATGTATGTATGTATGTATGTATGTATGTATGTATGTATGTATGTATGTATGTATGTATGTATGTATGTATGGAGAGAGAGAGAGAGAGAGAGATAGAGAGAGGAGGGGTGGAGATGAGATTGGGAGAGAATCCAAAAAAACACTAAAAATTGGATGAAAAATATATATCAAATTGGATGTTAAATTAAAAATAATAAAATGATGGTTTTTTGTTAGAATTTGTCACAATCAAATTTTCGTTATATTTTCACCGATTTTCGATTTAAAAAATCAAGTATTGCGAGATTTTCTTTTAAGTTATTATAACCATCATTTTAACCATTTATATTAGAACACCCATCACGCGGCTCTCAAACCTAACCTCTGGTGGATACGCTAGTTAGAGCGTGAAACCTTTAAGGCAAGAGATCTCACTTAAAGGTTTGCATGTTTTATTGGGCTCTTTTTTCAGAGTTCTATACTTCTATCCATATTTTTCTTCCCCTCTATTTATATGCAAACAGAAATAGAGTAAAGTTTGAATAAATACTATTATAGTTGGCCTAAAATAGGTGTGAAAATAGTCCCTTGTCCCAATCCCCGCTCCTTGTTTTATGCCCTCTTGTGATTACCATCTCAATCTGTTTGTGGGGAGGAAAACTCTTCCATGCGTAGGGAATATGTCGGGTATTTCTTTAATAAACAATAAAAATTCAGAATATAAAATATATATACACATGATCAAGACAACTTTAAAATGTTGCATATTTGATGCTGAGGGACAACTTTTAAATATATCTAACAAACTCATAAGTTGGCACTTAAGTTTTTTAGGAATACTTTATTAATCTACATACACATCATTTTGTGATATGTAATTTATTACGTGGGTTTGTTCGATAATATTTGTGAGTCAGATGATTAATATATAATATACAACTATAATGATTATAATATTTTTAGCAAAGTTGTTGAACTAAAAAGTACCAACCAACTAATTAAAGTTACAAGCCTTACGTCGCTCTTGATATAAGTCATCTTATGTTGATATTTTTTAATTAAAAAATTCAACATTTAATATGATATATTATTTAATAACTATATTTTTCAACGTATTTTTCTATAATCTTTTAAAATAAAAAAAGTAAAAGTTAAACTTCCCAAAAAAATTACATTTATTTCCAAAGCTTGCTGAAAAAACTTTATTTTCTTGTTTTAAATTAAGACGCTAAATAGGCCAAACTCCACTCACATTAAATATTTTAGAGTAAACTACGATTTTGGTCCCTGTGGTTTACTGTTTATAACAATTTTGGTCCCTGTGGTTTAAAAACTGCTTTTTTGGTCCCTGTGGTTTCCTTTTCCTACCATTTTGGTCCTTACCATCTAACAAAGTTAAAAAGGGATGTTAAAAAGTTTCAAAAAATTCCAAATTTAGTCCTTGTGTTACATAAACTTTAAATATTTAATCCTATATTGCATTATTATCTTAATAAACTCTTAATTTGACACTTATAAATATATATATATATATATATATATGTGTGTATATTATCATTTTTGTTTCTCTTACTTTATTATATTTAAATACTATATTCGTTATATATATATATATATATATTAATATTTTTTCTTTCTTTATATAAGTTATAATCATTTGAAAACATACGATATAATTAATAAAAATAAATAATTTTTTTATATTTTAACTAATAATGTTTTTATTATTTAATCATAGTTTTATTTATTTATTTAAAACTGGTTGGCATTTTTATAGATGTATTTAAAAAAAAGATTGATTTAAGATGGGAAAAAAAATACGAATGATTAAAATTATTGATAGAGAAGTGATATTAGCTTTTTTTTTAAGTTTTATTATTATTTTAAAATATCATCTGAAAAAGTTTAATACAATTCGAGAAAAAAATAGTTTTATTTATACCCAACCGGTTGTTTTTATTAAATGCATTTTACTTTCACTATTCTAAAAAATAGTAGAAAATATGAAAATAAAGTAAATTACATTTAATGAAAACAAATCGGTTTTGTATATAAATAAAACTATTTTTTCTTAAATTATATTAAACTTTTTCAGATGATAATTTAAAATAAATATAAATTTTGAAAAATAACATCACTTATTTGTCAATAATTTTAAGATTCACAACTTTTCCTATTTTAAACCAAACGATTTTTAAAAGAAATTTAATAGAAATACCAATCGGTTTCAAATAAATAAATAAAATTTCGACTGAATAATAATAAAAAATTATTAATTAATTTATCAAAAAAGTTATTTATTTTTATTAATGATATTGTATGTTTTCAAAATGATTATAACTTATATAAAAAAAGAAAAAATACTAATATTTTTTTTGAGCGGAAAACCCAGGCACCTCCATAAAAAAAAACAAAAACAAAAGTCAACTTACAACCCAACGAAAAGAAAAAGGAACCAACACTTAGTTACAAGAAACCAAGCAACAAACAACCAAAAAAGACAAAGACCAACCACAGAAACCCAGCAAAAACGACAACAAACACAAAACCAACAAAACAAAACACCAAGCCAATCGTCAGTTTGCGCCATGAATACAAACCGTGTGATTCTTCCTCTTCTTCCAAGCCATACGGGCTAAGATAACATCTCTAGTCGCTTTGAACAGATCCGCCGGCCTCCTAGAACGATTCTCAAAGAGTCTTTGATTCCGTTCCCGCCATATAGAGTAAATAAGAGCCGAAAACGCCAATTTTTGCAAAGTGGACCAATGCTTGAATCTCCCAGTATCCACTCTATCAAGGGTAGTCTGCCAAGTATCAGCAATATGAAAGAGGCTTACTTCTTTACTAAGAAGCTCTAGACATTCCTTCGAATAAGAACACTGAAAGAATAAATGGTCATGTGACTCCAAAGTTTGCCTACATAACAGGCACTTCAAATCCGAAGGATCATGCTTCCATATAAGAATACGGTCTTGGGTAGGAAGACGCTTCCAACAAGCCAACCAAACACACACCGCATGTTTTGGGATATAGGCTTTATGCCACACCAAATTTGCCCAACTTTTCTCTCCACTTTCCGATTGCATAGCTCTCCACGCTTCACGTATAGAAAAATTCATAATCAAATCATTCCTTCCTATCCATCTAATAGTATCCCTAGAATTCGAAAGAGTAGGCATAACCATAGAAGGAAGAATAGGAATTCGATCAACCATCTGTTCTGGCCAAGAATTACCGACCATTTGCAAGAAATCACTAACATAATCTTCAGCAGAAAACCCCATGCTATGAATACTCCTGTATGTGATATGACCACTTAAGTGACCAATCGGCAGCCACTTATCCTCCCACGCACTTGTAGACATTCCATCTCCAATCTGAGTAATAAAGAAAGGTCTAACTAGTGGTCTGATCTTTAAAATATTTCTAAAAATCCACGACCACCAGTCTCTCTTCCGCATTAGCCAGAAGTTTTCCGCCTTTATGTAATGAGTACTCACCTATCTCACCCATAAGGTATCCCTTTTAGAAAGGATATCCCATATGTGTTTGGTAACCAAACGCCGGTTCCACAAACTCAGTCTTTTAAAACCCAGACCTCCAAACTTCTCCGGTTTGCAAACATCATCCCATGTTGGTTTACATTTGCCTTTAGCCGAGTCCCCATGTGCCCATAAGAAATCACGAAATAAAGCCTCCAGTTCAAAGATAATACCTGCTGGAAAAATAAACACTGACATCCAATACACTTGAAGAGATTGAAGGACAGATAGTATCAATTGCCTTCGGCCACCATAGGAAATAAATTTATTCTTCCAATTCAGTATTCTACTTTTTGACACGCGTGACCACCCCATTAAAATCATCAATCCGAAGGCGAACTGGGGATATGGGAACACCCAAATAACGCATAGGGAAAACTCCAACCCGAAATCCAAGCGAGTTTCGGATAAGATTCTTCACATCATCCGGACAGTTCCCGAAGAAAATGTCACTCTTTTCCAAGTTTGGAGCCAGACCAGCCTTCTTTTCGAAAATATCCAATGCTCTCTTAATAACATTGATCGAATGGACATCTCCGTTTGTGAAAACAAACAAGTCATCAGCAAAACAGAGATGCATAATATCAAATTCCTTACAGCCTTTATGGAAGCGAAAGTCTTGATCTTCTTCAATACATCTTCTCAAAATAAGAGAGAACCCTTCCATAACAATAGTAAACAAATAAGGCGAAAGGGGATCACCTTGACGGATGCCACGTTTTCCTTCAAAGAAACCGTGAGTCTCACCATTAACCGCTATAGAGAAAGATGGTGTCGAAATCAACACCCTCACCCATTTGATCAAAGCTGGGTGAAATCCAAGCCCTTCTAACATACAAAGCACAAACTCCCAATTCACCATGTCATACGCCTTCCTGAGATCAATTTTGAGAGCACACCGTGGTGGGCCACTCTCCAAATGATATCCGGAAACCAACTCATGAGCCATCAGGATATTATCAGATATCCTTCGACCCGGAATAAAAGCAGACTGGGTCGAATCCACAAGCATGTCCAGCTTTGGTTTCATTCGTGCCGTGATAACTTTACTAATACACTTATAAAGAACTGAACAACAAGAAATAGGTCTGAAATAAGAAATAGGTCTGAAAAAAATATTAATATATATATATATATAACGAATAAAGTATTTAAATTATATATGTAGTATTAAAATATAATAAAGAAAGAGAAACAAAAATGATAATATATATATGTATATATATATATATATTTATAAGTGTCAAATTAAGAGTTTATTAAGATAATAATGAAATTTAGGATTAAATATTTAAAGTTTATGTAACACAAGGACTAAATTTGTAATTTTTTGAAACATTTTAACAGCCTTTTTTAACTTTGTTAGATGTAAGGACCAAAATGGTAGGAAAAGGAAACCACAGGGACCAAAAAAGCAGTTTTTAAACCACAGGGACCAAAATCGTTATAAACAGTAAACCACAGGGACCAAAATCGTAGTTTACTCAATATTTTATTTTAATATACAGTTTTGAGAGACATTTAAAATTATTATAATTTCAATGAAACAATAGATAATATGTAGTGGTGTGTGGCACCAATGATTACTACTATTCATTCCCTAGCACAACTTTGCATGTTATGCACTCATGCAATTTCTTACCTTTATCTATTTTCTTCATTCCTTGCCTTTTTTTCATAACATTTAATTTAATTTTTAATTGTTTTTTTTCTATTACATTTTTCGATATCAATTTCCTTTACCCTCTGTTGGGAGCCAACAAAGATTTTTCTAAATATATTTGATAAAAAGTTTATCTTTTCACTTTACGTAAAATACATTATTAAATTTAGAGGGATTATTAACATAACATAAATTTTCTACGAATTTCCGTTGAAAATCTCTCACAATATGCATTTTGAATCAAAAAAAATTTGACGAGACATTCCGTTAAAAAAATTTTAGTTGAAAATGCATGTTTGTGATAGATTTTTAATGAAAATTTATTGAAAATTCGTAGAAAATTTTCAACGATATTTTCCGTTGAAAATACTCAATTTTCTAGTACTGATAGTTATTTTATAAATATTTATAATTTATTTACGGTAAATACTTATATTTGTTTTTTGTTTTTGGTAAAGCTTAAATCTTTAATCTTATTGTTCATTAATAATCAGATACCTGTATATTATATGTTATCTTTTTGTAACAATAATTAAAAAATATAATTAATTGAAAAGTTTAGAGATCATAAAAAACTAATTAAGTACAACTTGAAAATTATAGGTGGTTAAAATAAAAGATTAGCAGAAAAAAATAAATGGGAATTAATATGATTTAATTAACATGTTGATCAAAGAAGATCATTGGAACATGATACATTCATGAATGTAGATAAATTATAGAAATGTATGTATGTCTAAGAACAAAAATATTCGAGCTATTATTAAAGAGAAAAGAAACATGTTCTTATCCTTTAAAAAAGATTATTTGTTAAGAAAAATATGTATATAAAATTAATTTAAATAATTAAGTGGGGTAAATCATATATTCCATTTATACATCAAAATAATAAATTTAAGATTCTATTCGATTTGTGATCACGATGATCATTATACAAGATTTAACTCCCTTTATCGTCTTAAAACATCATGAACATCAATTGTCTAGACCATTTTTATTTCAAAATAGTACAAGTTTGTATGCTTATTAGTCATGTTTATTTCTATCAATTTATTTTATACAGATCATCAATAAAACGATATCTTTTTGCCTCTCACGTGTATTTTAGTTGACAAAAAACTGTGACGACTTTACTCAAATAAAATGACATGTTTTTGATCTCATGCTTATGCACATAAACGAATACTTACATTACATGTCTCATGCTTATGCACATAAACAAATACTTACATTGTATTTTAAATAACTATAGAAATATGAATATATAAATAATCATGATGAGACTATTGAAAATGGTACACATAATATATATAAGGGGATAGTTCAAATGAGAACATTTTTATTTCACGAGAATGAAAGAACAACTTTTACTATAATCAACCACATGTAACATTACATTCTATCACATATGATACACATGTACATGTTGCTTAATTAGAGACGTGAGCGACCTTTGACCCGACTTAGGTTGCGAGTCAAGTTGCCTATACACCACTAGGTTCCCTTACATGTATTATCACATGTGATAATTGTGTTCATGATGTAACACTATATCTATCACACGTGATGTCAAATGTGATACGCAAATGACCAATAAGTTTGCATGGCATGGCATGCACACCGTCAGGTCCCTTCGTGTGTATTGTCACATTTAATAATGATATTCTTGCGTTTTTGTAAAATATATGAGATCCGTGAGAACTTTCTATCTCATGGTTTTGTTTCACATGATTTTTTCCATCTAAAGTATTGATTAACATATATTTGTTTCATAATGTGTTTATATCGTATGTATTCGTTTCACAATGTGAAACCTTTCTACGTTTATTTTTTTTGTTTCATAAACACATCAAAAAAGTTTACAATCTGAACTGAGCACATGTGAAACAAACAGATTGTAAAACAAACAAATTGTAAAACAAATATATGTTCATCAATATTTTAAATCCTAGTTGTAGACGAAAAAAGAAAATCATATGAAATAACACATGATGCACAAATTCTCAAGGTTATCACAATTTCATGAGTTCTCAAAAGAAGACATTATATATATAAGAATGGATCTAGACATTTGATCACCTTTAATCTCAAGCTTATTCATTAATTGCGATTCATACGGGGATTGATCCGGTATATCGGGGTGCATTTTATCTCGGTGCATCTCTTCCTAATGTGTATTCAAGGGTGCAGATCTCTTCTTACGTTTTTCACGTTAACTCTCATTCTCATCGAAACCCAGACATAAAATTGTGTGAGAAAAAGAGTTAAGCTGAGAAAATAAGAAAATATCTGGACATTTGATCATTTTTAATCTCATAACACTTATGAATTACGATTTAAAAGAAATTGATTCGGTATATTTCAGTGTTTCTCATCCTAATATACATTAAAAGATAGAGATCCAATCTTATGGATATCGTTTTAATCAAAACCCAACCATATATACATATTGAGGTATTGTAAATTTGTAATAAAAGGCGTTTCCATATTTGTGTAAACAAAAATATTAAAAAGCTGAGCAAGCGATTAAGAGGTGTAATTTGTAGAAAAGTGTACTTTTTTACTTGAAAAAACAGAAAAAGCTCTGGATTGGTCTGTTATCACAAATCATCTTTACATCCACCAAAGAGAAAACCCATCCCACCAACCTTTCTCACTCACTCTCTCTCTATTTCTTTCACCCACCAACACCGTCACCACCGCCATCACCACCACCACCACCACCACTCACCAACTACCACCGCCACATTCATTCATCCATGGATGAAAAAGAAACCAACAAGAACAAGAAAAAGAAGCAAAAGCATAAGCACCCAAATGACCAATCCTCCTCCTCCTCCTCATCGGATTACTCTTTCAAACCCTCATCGGAAGTCAAAGGCCTCCGTTTCGGCGGCCAATTCATCGTCAAATCCTTCACCATCCGCCGTGCTCGCCCCCTCGAACTCCTCCGCCTCCTCTCTCTCCCGCCACCAATCGCCACCGTAAACAAAACCCCCTCCGTCTTCCCCTCCACCACCGCCTTCCTCCCCACAAACTTCACCATACTCGCCCACCATGCATGGCACACCCTCACCCTCGGCCTCGGCACCAAGAAATCCAAGGTCGTCCTCTTCGTTTTCGAATCGGAAAAAATGAAGGTTTCTCTGGACCGGTTGTGGCCGGCGGAGTTACCCTTAGGGGATGTGAACCGGAAACTGATCAGAGGACTCACCGGTTGCGAGATGGCCCGGTTCAAGTTCAGAAAAGGATGTATAACCTTTTATGTTTATGCGGTGAGACGAACCGGAAACCTAGGGTTTTCATGTGCAGATGATCTGAGGGTAATTTTGGAATATGTGGTGGCGTTGAATGATTTCTTGGATCATACCTCCATGCTCGCCATGCCTAACCAGAGAAGCATTAGCTTCGCTCCTCCTGCTGCCATGGCTCACTAAGCCTTGTCAAATTACCATAATACCACCATTTCTTCTTCTTCTCTTCTTCTTCTTTATGTTTTTTTACTTTTCTTGACTGGAAGTTAATATTTTCTTGAATTTAATCTTGGGGGGAATTAATTTTTTGATTAAATTTTTGTGAGATTCTATATTTTTGCAATCTGTTTAATGTAACTTGGGATCAATAAATTGAGTGTGACATTAATCGTACTAAATGTTAATTTCTATACGATTTCCCTCGGTATCTTGAACTACAGATCGTATATTTTTGTTAAGTAGTATTGAAGCTCTGATCATCATTTTATTATCGATTATTGTTAAACCAACAACCTTTTGGTTATCTCTATGACGCAAGACACGCAAGTTTCTGGCGGGGTTTTCTTGATAAATCTTGTCCAAATTTACTATTTTGTTTATTAATTAGTTCTTTAATTTATACTTATTCTTTTACTAGAGGAAAATTCGAATTAAATTTGGTCGTGAAGATGAGGACAAATGAAAACGTAACACCATGTATCTGAATTTAGATTATTCAGATCGAATAATATAGTATTTTTTCAATCTGAATAATGTTTATTCAGACTGAATATTTCTTTGATTATCCAGTCTGAATATGACACGTATCGAACTCTCATTTGTCTTTACGTACACAACCAAATTTGAATTTTCATTTGAACTCGCACCCTTTACTAATACATATGTATATAGGGTGTTACCATTTACACCCTAATCTATATTTTAAAACCTAATCTAATATATTTTTTCCAATTAAAATAGATAAACAAACATAGATGTTAGGGCATTACCAATTAAATTAGATAAATAAAATAGACTAGGGTGTATTTAGGAAATAGACTAGGGTGTAAAAGGAAAGACTCATATATATATATATATATATATATATATATATATATATATATGGTGGTTCATTTACAAACTAGACCAATCCTACAAACTCGTACAAACCAAGTTAAAAATAATTTTTTCATGATTTTTTTCATCAAATGCTATGATTTAAAATGTTATTACATATATGTTTGTTTCATCTTGTGAAAAAAATTAATTTCATGTGAAAAAAATACATTATGAAACAAATGCATGTGAAACTTTGAACTTATGAAAATAAATACATGTGAAACTTTTACATTACGAAACAAACATATATGTAATAACATCTTAAATCATATCATTTGATAAAAAAAATCATAAAAAAAATATTTTTAATTTGGTTTGTACGAGTTTGTAGGATTGGTCTATTTTGTAAATGAACCAACCCCTATATATGTATATATATATATATATATATATATATAAGTGAACCTGGTTCATATGGTTTGTTGAAAATAATACTTTTAGTCCTTAGAGTTTCAAAATTACAAGATAGCTATCGTCGTTTGCAAAAATGTTCAGGTTTTGTCAAGTTCTTTAACTGCAGTTAAAAAAATTCACTAAATGAGGGTCATAATATGCAAATTTTGTATTTATTCAATCAAATAGATTTTATGATGTTGTGTAAAAAGAAAAAAATCGATAAAATGACGAAAATATCCCCTTATTTGATAATAGTTGAAAAACGATACAAAATTCAGACGTTTTTTAGAACCTTGTTGGGCACTTTGTAATATTGAAACTTCAGGGGCTAAAATGTTATTTGTTAAAATCATAGGGACCAAATTTGGTAGTTACTTTATAATAATGTAAGTTTTATATAGTTTATGGGAAATTGGTGCCTAGGTAATGAGAAAGATCATCTGTGGCACTGCGAATTGCGCATATTAAAAACCGTCGGCAGAATCCCAAGGCACGACGACAACTCTCACTCTGACGTCTCTTCCCTTACGTTTATTTTTTTAATTTTTTTCCATAATTTTATATAAAGTACCTTATAACCAATTAGGTAACTGATAACTTATAAGATAGTTAATGAACAAGTTATGTTTGATAAACATTAAATGAATAGGTCACGTTTAACAAAAAATAGCCGAACAAGTCAGGAATTTTAAAGTTTAAGAATTAACTGATAAATTTGATAATAGTGTAATTATGTTTTGAAGGATTAGTTGATGAATTTAATAATAATATAATTTAATTAAAAACATGTTCACAAATTACATAATATAATAAGGCACTGTTATAAAGTAGTAAGAATAAAACATACAGGTCATTGAAAAATAATATGAAATATTGAACTACCTTTTAAAAAAGACACAAATAGAGTTTTTTTTCAGTGAATTCAAAGAAAGAAGATAGTTTTTTGTTGTTAAACTTGACCTTTAGTATGAATCCATTTTTTAAATTTAATTCAGATGGTTAACTTGTGATGAGTTGTTTGCCATTGGTTTAGGGTTTTTTTTTTGAACGGCAAGTTAGTAGTTAGTGATTCGGACCCACAGTGACATCCATATAGGCAGTATGCGGGACCCGAACCTTCACCTTAGGGGATAAAATCCCACTCCTCCACCATTTTTAGGAAAACCACCACTCCCAAGGCTCGAACCCAAGACCTTGAGAATGGTGTAAAAACCCCGATACCGCTAGGCCAGAGGCCCTTTGGTTTGGTTTAGGTTTTTATCCTACTATTTTCAATCATTCATATTAGTGTCCTTTATTTGTCGATTTGATGAAAACTTTCATCATTTAGAAAAACTATATGCTTATTCTCAATATGTACCGTGTAGAAAATTCCAACCTAAGTATTGTCTTGTAGGATAAAAGCTTGTAGTATTTTTCAAAGATAATTGATCTTCAATTGGTTTTTTTTTTTTACTTAAAAGCTCGTACAAAACCTTCAGATAAACGAACCTTCAATTATTTTTTGCTTGCCATGTATACTTCCAGACAATAAAAAACGACCTTACAAAGTTGATATGACATTACATTATGTTCCTTAAGTACAGACATGTACGAAGTGTATATTTGTATATAGATATATCAGTTGATAGGATATTGATAAAAAGGACCAATTGCATGATTGACATAACAAATATGTTAATTATACACAAAAAAAAAACCTAAAATGCTTAATTATTAGTTATTTAATGCGGAGTAGTTGTTGGAGAAATGTGTTGATGACTTTATTCAACAAAACACAAACAAACACGGAAACATCAAACTTTCATGTACACATTGTTTTTTGTTTGTTTGTATGATTGGTAATTTAAAAATACAACCATTGTCAAATGTGCATTCTTGTAGGGGTATTCATAGTTTAGTTGAAATCAGTTAATCTCGATCACCTTCTATATCTTTTAGCAACTAAGAAAACAAAATAAGTTATAGAATATACTTAAAAATTTAATTACAAGGTGATTATAACAACCTTAGGACCACACCGCCAACAACTAAAACAATGAAAGACATTTACAAGCGTACAACCATACAAAATAAGATATTATATCACTAAAAATAGTACTCTTGTCATTTGCATCTCCTGTCACCTTTTGACCGCTTGCCTTGGTCATCACAATCTTTAGCCTTAGTCGAGTTCGAATCTCCATTTGACTATACCCTTAACCGCATCCTTAGCCCATATTGCTTGTACTTTGGTTCCATAATAGGTAGATTGCCCACACACCCAAGACCGTTATTACACTAGCCACACTATCCATCTTACGCATCATAATCTTATCACACACCATCAAACATATTGTACTTGCACAATCGGTTTTATTACACTAAGCATTCCTGAATGCCTGCCAATTATGTTCCTGCCATATGTTGTAGCCAACACCGGTAAATTTGGATTTTTTAAATTATTTTAATACAAAATATCAAATAAATTCGTTAAAAAATAATTTCACAGGTAAAATTGTCATTTCCAATCTTGTTTGGACCCGAACCCGAGCCCAGGCCCAAGCCCAAGCCAAAAGGCAAAAAAATTATGTCCTTCCAAATAGCAGGAAATAAAAACATTCGCCCACCGTGGGGCTCGAACCCACGACCACAAGGTTAAGAGCCTTGCGCTCTACCAACTGAGCTAGACGGGCTGATGTCTGTTTTTCGCAGTATGTTATTAATAAATAGATTCTTTTCGGCAATTTCGTCTGTAACGTGTATTTTAGGGCTTGAAGAGGAAATCTTGTGGAGTTGAGTTCTTGGTTGGTTGTGTCGTCGTCTGATCCTGAAGGGAAACATGGAAATATGGGGATGGTCGACGATGCTTCAACTCACATTAATTGTAGCTATAATTTTTGGGTTAGGTTTAGTAGTTGCCCTTGTTATTGAAACATTTAGACGAAGATTTAACCACAGGTATTTTTTTTTATTCCTGAAACCCTAATTTTACTCTTGAGATTGATTTGAATGTTTGTTTATACGTCCCTGATGATGATTTTCTTCTTACAGTCATCTCGAAGCTCACCCGATCTTCGAAGATCCAAATTCTTTGAAACAGGTACGTTTTAACCTCATTGTCCTATCTCTTATTGATTGTCACGCATCTATATCTCATTGGACTGTTGGAATTTGGAACGCAATTTAGTGATACAAAACCTTTTTTTTATTTTATAATGAAGGGTTCTTTCTGTAGTTTTAATGTTGTTTGATCTTTTGAAGTCAACTTATTTGTTTTTTGTTGACATAAGATTGTTTAATGTATATCATAACTAGCCTGTGCCAGAATTGCTGTCAATTGTGAAGAATAGAGTGAATTAGGGTTTGGGATTTTTATGGGCATGAGTTATAAACCATTAACATCAATCATAGATGGAGTGTGGCAAGATCCCAACTAAAGAAACATGGTTCTTGTTCATTGAGATAAATGTGCCGATGTATGAAATGTCATCCGCCAAAACCAACATAAGAAACTCAAAAATCCTTTTGCGAATGCTGCAATTTCATTAATAAATCATACTTGTACTTGTTTTCATAAATTGGTGATGAATACTGAATAGTGAATACTAACTCTATTTGAGGCATTTGTTGCAGGTTAAGTGTCCTTATATATATGATCTTGCAGAAAAGTATATTTCATTGATCGTTCCTGCATACAATGAAGAGTACAGATTGCCTCTAGCTCTTGACGAGACAATGAAGTGAGTACAGGCATCACCCTTGTTTCTGTATGTTAGAATGAATCTTCAGTTCAAATTACAAATTTTACTGCTGATAAGTCATAGTTGGTGTGAGAGAATATTACACTAAAGCTTGTCAAATTGTAGAACACACATATTGGGGATGGTTCTACATTATGCAGTAGTCTTGACTATTTGCAAAAGTAAAAAATATTTAATTTTCATCATCTTTGCTCTTTTAATGCTTCTGAAATGGTGGCAGCATTATTTCAGAAGCTTCTGTTTGTTGAAAGTTCAATCGACATTTGTTGCCTCGCAAGCGCTCTCTTCGGTTTTGATGTGCAAAGTTGCTTTAAGATATTAGTATATACTCTCCTTTTCTTCAGCTGGAGATAAACATTCTTATTATAATTTTACATAGTAAAGGGCATACATCATGAGTTTGCTTGTTTGGTTGAATTAAGGTAAGTTGTCTTAGGTGCACTTGCAAAACTGTTGTATATACACTTGATCATAGTTTTGGATCTTCATGTGTAGTTATCTTGAAGAACGGGCAGGAAAGGACCAATCATTTACATATGAGGTATCTTTTAGATCTTCTCTAATAAAATCAATGTTTGATGCTCACTTGATGCTTAGTTATCATCACATACAAGCCCTTTGTTTAAGGTAGAATTTTCAACTTCAAAGTTGAATATCGTATTTTCGGGAAAAGATTGTTGTGACCTTCTTGGTTGTAATTTTCATATTGAAGGTTTAGGCGATAGAAAGTAAGATAACTCTGCAAATGACGTTGACAAGCATTTAGTAGGAACTAACATATGAACCAAATATTTGGCCAAGACCTGAGGATGGTAATCTATTATGTTAAAAATGAGTAACGCGTTTGTGGAATATCGGTAAAGAAGATACTTGATAACCTGTTGTTCACTAGTCATTTTTATGGTCTGAATTCACTATAATTGCTTTGAGTAACAGTTGTTGAAGAAGCATTGATATGTACGTCTAAAAACGTATGGTTGGTCGAATTTAAAGAATAGTTTTTGAGGAGAATGAGTAATAGAAGACATTAGGCATCTCATTAGAAATAGCCACTTTTAGTAGTAATATATGGAAATCAAGAATTAGTTAATTGCAAATATTATACTTGTTCCTATCTACTTAAGTCTTAAACATCTATATTGGATCCAGCTTGGATCTTTATTCTGATATATGTGGTCATCCACATTCTATTTATGGTTTCTGTTTATCTATATAATCAATTTTGGACATCCCTCACAAGCTTCTTGCCTCATCCGTTTGTGCTCATTTCTGCAACTTCACGATGTCTTGGGACTCATTTAACACACCATTTTTTGAGCACTTGTTACCTGTCTGCTAACTGTCTTGAAGAATATGTTTTATAGATGATCTTGCTATACTATAAAGCTTTCTTTTGGAAAGCATTGTTTGGATACCATATCTTGCATTCAAGCGTGTCACCTTTAAAATTTTAAAACAGATTGATACTTCTAACAGGTGATAATTGTTGATGATGGAAGTTCTGATGGAACAAAACGAGTAGCTTTTGACTTCGTGAGGAAGTATAAAGTAGACAATATTAGAGTAGTTCTTCTTGGAAAGAATCAGGGAAAAGGAGAAGCTATAAGAAAAGTGAGTCAAATCAATATGATTTTTTATCGAAATTGATGTTCATCTTCATAATATGTTTAGTCTTTTTAACGTCTTTTATTTGTCACAACTCATGAAAACTGATCAAAGCTCCTTGCTTCTGCGAAAGCATTGTAAAACAGGGGATGCTTCATTCACGTGGCAAACTACTTCTGATGCTAGATGCAGATGGTGCAACCAAAATCGATGACCTAGAAAAGCTTGAAAATCAGGTTGGTTTAGCAGTCTGTCAGAATAAAGTCGTAAATAATAGGTTAAATATCTCTTCTTTCAAAGTATATATAAATACTTAAAAATAGCAATTGATGTTTTTCCCTCTTAGATACTTGCAGTTGCCAAAAGGGAACATCAGACTGCTGAAGATTTAAGTGACGGAATTGCAGATATCCCTATTGTAGCATTTGGTTCTCGTGCTCATCTCGAGAAGAAAGCTCTAGCTACAGTTAGTTCCTTTTCTTTATTCTTTATCCTGTTCTCATTAGTGTTTTCTTTTTTAAACAATTTCTCTTTATGCTTCAGAGGAAATGGTACCGCAATTTTTTGATGAAAGGCTTCCATATTGTGGTCCTTCTAGCTGCTGGTCCTGGTGTTCGTGATACACAGGTTAATCTTCTTGAAATTTTATTTCCTGTAATTTCTTAGTGTAGTAAATTGGCAAAAAAACATTTTCAAACATTTGAATATGCAGTGTGGCTTTAAGATGTTTACTAGAGCTGCTGCAAGGAAGCTTTTTACCAATATCCGTTTGAAAAGGTATGAAACCGATGCTTTTTTACTTTTATCTGTTTGGAAACTTCATCAAGTTTCTTGGTGTTGTTTAGATTTGTTAGTGGAACTAAAACTTGATTAATGGTTTTTATGTAGGTGGTGCTTTGATGTGGAATTAGTTTATTTAAGCAAATTCTTCAGCATCCGTATATTAGAGATATCTGTAACTTGGTCTGAAATACCGGGATCTAAGGTGAGTCCATTAAGCATCCTTAATATGCTGTGGGAAATGGGTCTTATGTCTGTGGGATACAGAGCTGGTATATGGAAAATACGTAATCGAGAATTATAATTCAGAGAAGAGATCATGTGGCTGAGGTAACCATACATGCTTATTTTCAAACGTAAGTTAGGCTAAGTAGATCGGTGTTTTTGTAACTTGTATTCGTAATTTTGTTGAAGAATTCTTAATTGTTCTTTTTCTTGGAGTTCTATTTTCAAGAAAATTGTATACGGGAAGAGACTAGTCGAAGGATTACATATATTTGGGACATTGTGGATGATTAAGTTATACTAGTTTTCTAATCTATCCTGCTTGAAGCTTTTGTGTTTTCTGTTTCTCTGAATATCCTCAATAATACAAAGGCAAGTGTTACATTGTGCATTGTTGGAAATCTTCATGTATAAATGTATGAGAATTAAGGGTGTTTTCGGTTCCGGAAAACTGTTTTTATTTTTTTAGGAAACGTTTTCAGAAAATGGAGTTGAGTTTTTTAGAAAACGTTCTATGAAAATTTTAGAAAACGCGTTGGTTTGAAATGGTGGAGTTTTCATTTTCCATTTTTAGAAAATTAGAAAACACGTTTGGTTGTGCTTTTTCCTATCACTTTTTGTTTTCCATTTTTCATTTTTTAAAAATATTACAATATTAGACATATTTTAACATAACATGAAACAAAACTTTAATACAAGAATAAGAATATTAACATAAAAATAATTATTTTTAACAAGACATTTTTAATACTATAATAGTATCAAGATCGCAACTGTCTCTGACAACATTGTGTATACTTTTCCCACAACATATCAACAATCGAATCTCTAACTTGAAGAAAATGAGAGGGCAAGGTTAGTTATGGTGGAACTTACAGAGATAAAAATGGTGGGTGGTGTTTAGAAATGGAGATGTTTTGGTGGTTTTACGGTTGTAGACGACTTGAGGTGTAGATGAGATGGTGGTTGACGATTCTCTATTACGGTGGACGGGAACAATGGTGGTTCTCGGTTTGGTTGACAAAATCGATAGAAGGATGAGACGTGTGTGTGGGGAAAAGTTTTTAAAAAATAAAAACTTGGAAAACTATTAAAATTAGTTATATAATTTACACAGAATTTTAGAAAACGGTTTTTTTCTGGAAAAATAAATGAACCAAACGGGTTTTCTAAGTTTTCAGTTTCCTTGGAAATTTTTTAAGAACCAAACGCACCCTAAGCATTTGGCTATGATTTTAATTATGCAAAATTAGAACTTAAGCATTTGGCTATGATTTTAGTTATTTTCAAGTGTTACATTTCATGTCTTAGAGCATCTCCAAAAGCATCTCTGTAATTTTCTCTAAAATAGAGATTCAAAATAAAAAATCTCTAAAAAATATTACATTCAACTTCAACAGCATCTCCTTTTTGAAGATTACAATTCATTTTATTATTAAAATATTCTATATTTCTAATAAAATACTATTTATCATATCTAAATATTTAATTTCATTTTTCTTATTGGTGGAACATAATAAAAAATAATTTATGTTTCATGGTAATCGTTTTTGGAGAAGTCTCCAAATTCTCCAAATTTGGAGATTTTTATAATCTCTTTCATGCTTTCTCCATTTTGGAGAAAGTTTTGGAGATGCTGTTGGAGCAAAAACAATGTTCGAAACCTCCAAAATCCCTATTTTCTCTATTTTGAAGATGCTGTTAGAGATGCTCTTACAGAATTAGAATTATGCAAAACTTGGCGTCATCGCTCTTCCTTTTGAATGATGATTTCATTTAGTCCTTGGCGTTTTTGGTTCTTATTTGGGCCATTATAGTCTCGTTGCATGCAGCCAAATTCCGAGTAATAAAAGAACAAACACAATTACAATTTTTGCAATGTGTACTTGTGTAGGAATGATCAGTGTTCAAAAAGGCGCGTCATGGCATGCGTCATGGCGCGATATGATGTACGATGCGTCTTTGCTGTTACGAAACAACCCATAACGTTTTCATAAGGCGTGACTCACGCTATGGCAGCTTGAGGCGCGCAATGGCGTGCGTTTTTTTGTATGACATGAATTTTTTTCATTTTTTTAGTTTTTAGTTTTTAGTTTTTTATCTTTTGTATTTTTACACTTTCAACTTTAAATTTCACACTTTTATAGATTTATCTAATCACACCACATCACATCACTCACAATTTCACAAATTTATAAACGTTGTGGAATCATGATTAAATGAAGTTGTAAAATTATCTTTTTAAGTTATATTTTAAATATTTAATCAATCCTCTCTTCCCTATTTCTTTCTTTTTCTTTTATTTGTTTTTGTATATAATGTTTATTATTTGTTTTCTTTATTATTGATAGGAGATGTGTGTGTATAAGAAACAGTATATTGATAAAAAAAATTCCAAAATCAAAAGAGCGAAAACTATTCTTATAATAATAATCTATATGATTTTTCTTATCCTAATATGAATGTACATTTTTTAATATCATTATCTAATTAGATATTATGTAGAAAACATGTCTTTATATATAATTGTAATATGATTTTTCTTATCCTAATATGAATGTACATTTTTTAATATCATTATCTGATTAGATATTATGTAGAAAACATATATCTTTATATATAATTGTAATATGACAAATAAATTTGCCGCCTTATGTCACGCTTTGAAAAACGCCGCGTCCTTACCATGGCGCGTAAGGTTTAAGGCTTGACTTCACCGCCACGTCACGTCTCACGCCTTTTTAAACTTTGGGAATTATTCATTTAAAAGTTCATGCTCTTTTAGATATAAGTATATAATGACCATTAAAATATTGTTAGCATCTGTATTACATAGATCTTATAAGATTTTAATATTGATACCATGGATTTTTAAACTTTTGGATAACTGTATTTGATATTCAAACATCTTTGTTCTATAATAAATAAATAAAATTGTAATCATGGTATGCTTAATGACAGGAGCAGATCCAAAACGCATGCTTTTGATGTAGTGTGCCACATGACCTTTTTTTGTATAATCCACAATCGATCGCAGTTCGTCTAATTCTAGGAGCTTTGGAGAACAACTAGTAAAATACCCGGTTTCATAAGATTTGAACCGGTAACTTTTAAGAAAAATCTTCAAAGACTCAAGTCTTATTAATGGTTGAGCTAACTCCACAAGATTAATCCACAATCTTTGTTGCATCTAGAAGAAATACTTGCCTTATCATATAATTTAAAATAAATTTGTATAATTATATCATATATTTATATTCAAAGTATGTTTTGATAAATTACAAAAAAAAAAAAATACTAATAGAAAACAAAAAAATAGTGTGATAAAAAACTTCTTCAAAGACAGAAACTTTGAAGATGAACGTATTTGAGTTCAAGAATCACCCTCTTCAAACTTAGGGGTGTTAAAATAATCTACTTCTTATTTGATTGCTTAGGTTAAATATTAAATTTGATACTAACGGCAACAAAATTGATTAGTAGATGACATAATAGAACAATATATACATGTTTATTTTATTTTAGTTTTATCGGTTACATTTTCTAAAATAATCATTCAATATTATTTGATACTTTATTAAATTAACAAAAATATTGTCTATTTTATAAGTAAATTTTTTCTTGCATCAATTTTTGTAATCTTCCGTATTGGTTGGAGAGGAGAACAAAAGTTGTCTTATAAGCGACTTGGATGCCTCATTTATCATACGTGTTTTAAAATCGTGACTCCAGGTGTGTGGACAAAGCGGACAATAATTGATACAGTTGGCTTGGATGTTACAATTTCAATTATAACTACTTATCAAATTTTATTTATTTAATATAATGTGATCATTTTTTAGAAACGTACGGTCAGTAGCGGAACCCCATAGGGGTTTATGGGGGCCATGGTCTCCCGGCATTTTCACTTAAATACTACATATGTCTAATAAATGACATTGAGAGTTTGGTAGCTCAGATGGTTAATGCATTGTATCCGTATCCAAGACATCTTGGTATCAAATATATATAAATTTATTCTTAAAAAATATTAAAAAAACAATGTGTGAGTTATTATATACAATGTTAAATTAACAATCTAAAAGTTTTGTTTTTATTAGTTAATAATAGTACAAAAAATTATAATAAAATTACAATTTTTTTTTTAATAGTTTAAAGGTTTTGAGTTTTACAAACTGTTTTATCTAAATACTTATCCGGTAAATATTTACCTGTAATTTTTTTAACACTATTTACCATGTCGGGCAAGATTTGTATTCCCTCAAAATGGTATCATATACAATAATTTACCCGGTAAACGTTTAAGACACTTAATCCTTACAATCGTTCTCACCGGGTAAGATTCTCGGTCATTGTCATGTTCATCCGGTAAAGTAATATGACTTGATAAATGCTTATCAGGTAAGCGTTTGGTAAACGACTCTTTATTTTTCATTAACTAATTTTCTCTAAAATTTAAATTTATAAACATATAAAAAAGAATTAAAAAAAAAGTTTCGTACATATTATTTTGATCTCTAAATCTTTGTAATATTATATTTTTGGCCTTCAAAACTACAACGGTTGTGTTCCACCCTGTCAAATATTTGTTAGAAATAGATATGTAAAAAGGAAGTGGATGAAATAATTAGGTTAAAACGTAAAGCAAAGGGGACCATTGCGAAAACAGATCTCCAAACGTGCAACCCAATATTCCTAGGTCCTTGGGTGAATCTTAAAGCAACGTCACAATCATGAGTTGCTATCACAAAATATTCGATACAAATACGGAAAAACATAAAATAAAGTAATTTTACATTATATCATCACGATCTTATTTTGATTATAAAATAATAATTACCCTTTTTTAAAACTAGCATACACGTGCAGTTACTTTCGATTGTTAGTTTTCATTTTCCCAAATCAAATATTTGTAGCCATTATTTCATCCGAGCATTCGGGGGATTAAAATAAGGTGTTGTTTTACAAGGATAAGTTTGATTATAAACTAATTTATTTTTTACGAAAATAAATTAAAATAACCATTCTTAAGGTTGGTTTTACCTCTTAATCCTTTCTCTTTCAGAATTATCAAAATAGCTATAAATCCGTAAAAGATCAAGTCCGTAATGACGGATAAATGAAAATGTAAAAGAACGAAGTTTCTGAACTAATTCCGTAATTACAGGTACCAAATATGTAAACTTTGAAAAATACATCGCGGATCTACCCCAAAAGTTAAATATTTGGTTCCTCAACGAGTACCTAGTTCAAAAGCCTTTTTTTTACACTTTCACCCCTCCGCAATTAGGGACCTGACCTTTTACGTATAACTATTTTAGTAATTTTGGAAGGGAAATGGCTAAGAGGTACAATCACAAGTTAAAAATGACAATTTTAATAAGCTAACTTATTTGAAACGTTAGTTGGAGTAGTTTATGAGGAGTTTCTTGTCACTTTTTTCTATTATAATCTTCATTAATAGGGCTGCTCATGGGTTGGGTTGACCGGGTTGAAGGCATGTGAGCAACCTGCAACCCAATTCAACATTTGCAGTTTGAAAAATCTCAACCGAAACAAAACTACAGCACAACCCAATATTTACGGTTTGAAGAATCTCAACCCAAGCAAAACTACAACCCAACCCAACCCAAATCGTGCGAGTTGATCGGGTTGAAACTTTGATACGTTATTTTACAATCTTACTAAGCGTTTTACTTAAATGAAGTAATTAAAATGAAAACATATAAAAAAAGTCTAACAAATTCTAAAAAAATGAAAATTCATGTAAATAAAAAGGTTAAATTTCGTTTGTAATTATAATATAGTTTTGAAATATATCTAATTACGGGTCGGTTTAATGTACATATATTAATCAAAGATTTAACAATCGTAACAAATCCGTAGTATACAAAGGCATGGGGTTGGGTTGGGTTCAAATTATCTCAACCCGATTTCAACCCAATAAATGCAGTTTGACCCATTTTTGTATCAACTATGTGTCGAGTTATCTCGGATTGAGTTTTTTTTTGAGTTTTTTTTAGTTAGATTGAATGGGTTGGTTGACTAGGTCGGTATTTTGAACTCCCCTACTCATTAATATTAATTATTATTTCTATTACCATCAATTATAAATAGATACCAAATATTAACAAATAAAAATAAATTATTACTACTATTAATTAATATTTAATTAATTTTAATTATACATTTATATAATAATATTAATTATCAATCATTTAGAATTATTATCGTCAAGTTGTTTTTATATTATTAAATTTTAATTTATTATTATTCAATATATTTAGTATTAATTAATAAATATAACAATTTTAATAATATTTATAAAAGTTACATAAAAACTAAAGCTATACTTAATTTATTTTATAAAAAATAAAATTATGTTAAATAAACGATCTAACTTCTATTTCTATGTCAACCAAACCAGAATAATGGCCAATTTGGCATCAGATGGGCTATTAATAAACAATAAAAGCTTCAATAGTCAGTGTACGTCACGTATGGTTCCTCTAGAAAGGGTACATTGAAGGTGCTAGAAATGGCATTAAGATGCATTTTAATTGTTTCGTGCAACCAACCACTTTGTTTTTTCACTCCTTTGATTTAATTTAACTCAAGTAATCAAAGCTTCGTAATTTCATTTTTCAAATATTGTTGATTTGTTATTGTTTACAAGACATAAAACCCATTTCATATGATGAGATAACATATATTTTATATAATTGTTTTTTATTTTTGTTCTGTTGTTCAAGTTGGATGAGGGAAAATTGTCATGTCCAGTTCCTACGAGTTGACTTGTTTCATTATTTAAATTTTATATTTAAATGTCAGTTCTTTATAAAAACTTATAGATTCTTCTAAGCACCAAAATCACATTCCTTTTCTCTCAAAATAAATGTTCACAATTAAAATGACAAACAATTTTATAAATGTGCAAGTATTACACTTTTTAAATAATCGAATAATACTTTATCCTTGATAATAGAGATATACACTTTCTCTCGTAGCATTTTTAAGGATAGAATGGGAAATTAAAAACTTATTTTGAAAGTTGAGACTTATTTTGAAATAAACTAAAACAGTAATGTAGACACTTAATTTGAAACTAAAGAAATAATAGTCTAGATGGATAAAAATATGTAGTTTCCAAGTTTTATGCCTTTTTCTATCCACCAATCACATAAACCATACTTTATTTCTGGTAAAAAAAAGAATCAAAATAAAACAATAACATGTATTCATATGATTGATGAGGCAGAAAAAAAAACATGTATCGATTACCCTTAAATGCCCAGAATTCAAACATATCAAGATGCTATAATACGTGGCACCAACATCTAAACTGAAGTCTCAACCTTGGAAATCAATAGCTTCTAAAGTTATATCGAAATGAAAGAATCATGGAACTTACAACAATTGTCTTTGCTCACTCACTCTCAACCCAACATAACAAAAATAAACAACATATAAAACATAACAACATGTAACATATCAAAATAAAATAAAAAACTAATGTTGAATGTCTTCAAAAACAACACGTCTAGAAACACTTTCTGTGCACGATTGATGGACCCGACTCATCGTATTCCGCCTTCGCAATCCACATCTGCATATAATCATTCGTAAAATATCAAAAAAAAAAGTTCATTGATTTTTAACTATAAAAAAAGACAACAAAAAAGGAACCTGTTGGAAGGTGCTGAGTGATGCCAGAATGGATCCTCCGATCCAGACACTGTACTTTCTTTCGGGTGGTGCAACCACTTTGATCTTCATGCTACTCGGGGCTAAAGCGGTTATCTCTTTGCTCATCCTATCAGCAATACCCGGAAACATGGTTGAACCACCACTGAGAACAATGTTTCCATAAAGATCTTTCCTAATATCCACATCGCACTTCATGATTGAGTTATATGTGGTCTCATGAATACCAGCTGCTTCCATTCCGATCATGGATGGCTGAAACAACACCTCTGGGCAACGGAATCGTTCAGCACCAATCGTGATAACTTGACCATCTGGCAGCTCGTAACTCTTCTCGACAGCTGAACTAGTCTTGGAAGTCTCGAGCTCTTGTTCATAGTCAAGGGTAATGTAAGCCAACTTCTCCTTCATATCTCTTACGATTTCCCGCTCTGCTGTAGTCGTGAAAGAATATCCACGTTCCGTAAGGATCTTCATCAAACCATCGGTCAGATCCCTTCCAGCCAAATCCAAACGAAGAATGGCATGTGGAAGGGCATAACCTTCGTAAATAGGAACCGTGTGACTCACACCATCCCCTGAATCAAGAACAATCCCTGCACCAAACAACATAATAACAACAAAGATGAGAATGGCAATTTTAGGGCCACTGTCCATCTGGGATTTTCCTGACTGTTATCTTTAGGGCCCCATAGGATCAGTAAAGATACAACTAACCCAAAGATTTTCCTGACTGTTATCTTTAGGACCCCGTGGGATCAGTAAAGGTACAACTGGCCCAGATATACACAGTTACCAAGAAAAATGATATTGTAAAAGGAGGACGAGATTCTTACCAGTTGTACGGCCGCTAGCATACAAGGAAAGGACGGCTTGGATGGCAACATACATAGCAGGGGCATTAAATGTTTCGAACATGATTTGAGTCATCTTTTCACGATTGGCCTTGGGATTCAAAGGTGCTTCGGTTAGAAGAACCGGATGCTCTTCTGGAGCAACACGAAGCTCATTGTAGAAGGTGTGATGCCATATTTTTTCCATATCATCCCAATTGCTCACAATACCATGCTCAATTGGGTATTTTAGAGTCAAAATACCTCTCTTGGATTGAGCTTCGTCTCCAACATAAGCATCTTTTTGGCCCATTCCAACCATCACACCAGTGTGACGTGGACGGCCTACAATACTTGGAAACACAGCCCTTGGAGCATCATCTCCAGCAAAACCAGCCTGTAACAGAATTGGTTTAATTAGACTACTATCCAAAAGCTTGAAAGATTAATTTCTACTTTTTTATTAATGCTATAATGAGTACCTTAACCATTCCAGTTCCATTATCGCACACAAGTGGCTGAATTTCCTCTGATTCTGCCATCTTATGCTACCTACAGAACAAAATACAGTAATTATATATAACTTGGATATATAGATTAGAACGTCTATTGCAAATTTTCAATTACATATTGGAACAGAAATGTAAATCGATCACAAATTTGTATCATCATAATCATAATCATAGCAAGTAAGTATATCATTTTCTTTTCCAATCTTAATTGAATTACCAATCATAAATTGTTATTAACGATTGGGAAAGTATAAGTACATGATTGAAAAATCTTTTTGCTCCAATTTGTGATTTAGGAAAATGTGAAAGTAAATAAGTGGTCTATAGGTAATATACTACTCCTGGAAATGATAAACCACCCTAACATCTACTGAATTGTCAATTACCACTTTCCCTTGAAATCGCTACTGATTTTCCGCTTATCGATCATCATCTATTCAGCACAAATCAGAACAGGCAACACTCGGCAATCAATTTCTTAAGTATGCAATATAAATTAGTCGTTCCAGAAATCCAACATTCAGAGTTCAGACGGAGATCATCAACTAAAGCAAACAACAAATAATCATGAAATTCCAACGACAGGCTCTACAATATTTACGATACATGAAAATGCTAGATTCTAATAAGCACTGAAATATACTTGGCGGACATGCATACACGAAATTCGCACCATTATGTAGAAAAAATCGTAAAATTTCACCTAAATTCGGGAGAAATTAAATGAACGGATCTACTCAAAAATCAAAAAGGAAAACAAATAAGTTGATTGATGATGAACATGAACAAACATACCCGATGATAATCCTTTGAAAAATGAGTGTAGGTATGGAGAGCGATGAGGAGGGAGAGAAATTTGAGCAAAAATGGCAGCAGAGAGAACCTCTTAAATATGGAAGTTGTAAGAAAGGATATAGGAGGAGACAGATTCGATCTGAACCGTTGGATGAGTTTGATCTCCCGCGATCCTTGATGTACGGTGGTGGATTACACGTTTTGGTGGCCACAAGCCCCATATCCCCTCCTCCAACTCCTTTTATTTTATTTATTATTATATTATATTTAAAATTTTATTTTTCCCATTCCTTTCCTTTTATATTTTTTTTCTTATCCATTTATTTTATTCAAAAAATCCAATCCATTGTTTTCTTTTCCTTCCCTCCCTCCCTTTTCTACAAAAAAAGTAAAATGGTTACCGAATATATAATCATTTGCAAATGCAATCATAAGAGTAATAAATAAACCAAATAAGTTTAAAATAAAAATATTCTAAAAAAATTGTTCTATTTTTGTAACATATTTCAAAAACATGCCACAGCTTTGGATTTGAATTCACTAATAAATCATGTATTTATGATCGGTGTTGGAAGATGGGAGGCTTTCTAATGCCAATGTAGAATTTTGATTTATGATCATACATTCATATTGTATACATAATACATGTTTGAAAATTGTTTTTAATATATTTATTTTACTTCATATTGTATACAAAATACAGTAAACAAAAAAGATATATTAAAAAATAAAAATAATAATTAATATTAATGAGTGTTATAATTGAAATAAATGACAATAAGCTTTCAAAACGCTATTTCAAGTAGCGTTTCAATAAGTTAGCTTATAAGCTAACTTATAAGCTAGTTTATGGTTTGTCAAACGTGTATACCGAAAATAAGCTAGCTTATTTTTGCCAAACATAGCCTTAGTTACAATCAACAATCTTATAGAATATCAAAATTCTAATCTTCCTTCCCTATCCAAAAAATCACGTATCAACAACATCGGTGCAACAATAACAATATTGAACTTTTAAAGTTTATTAGTTGCATGTTTTAATTAAAAATTTATTTATTCTAACATTATATTTTAACAGTTCTATTCATTATGTCATTTAATGCAACTTTAATAAACTTATATAATATATCATTATTGACTATTGAAATGAGAAATGCATATATTATCAACTTTCTTTTGTCTCAATATATTAACAATCATGAAATATATTAACAAATAAATATTTTTGTTGAGACATCTAACTGAAAAAATCATGGAAGTTTATTTTTGATATATAAAAAATGATTTTTTTCTATTTTAAAAAAGCGGTTGAAAATGCTTTTATAGATTTTTTTCTAATTATATTTGTAAATTTATATTTTTGCAATCAATTACATTCTTTTTGTCCAATGTTAACTTACATAAAAGAGTCATTTAAAACAAAAAGACGAGTGGAAAAAACAATTGGCATAAAATATATTAATGTTTTATATATGAAGTAATTAAAATTAAATAAAAATAATTAATTGATGAAATACATGAAACATTAGTCATTTGTGTACAGTCCAATTACGATGTTATGCTTTTTTAGAAAAAAATAAGTGAAAACAACGTTTTAAATTATTATTTGTGGCATGGAAGTTTATTCGTATTAAATAAAGAGTGAATTACATCCGCGGTCCTTGTGATTTGCTCATATTTTGGATTTGATCCTTAAAAAAATTATCTATAACTATGGTCCTTAATTTTTCATTTTCATAACATTCATAGTTTCTACACTTAATAACGTTAGTTAGTAACCATTATGAAGGACTAATCGGTCTTTAAACAAACTATAAGGATCAAAAGTGTAATATTCTCTAAAATTTATAGTGATTTACATTTTTTAAATGTTTGACTAAAAAATATTTTATATATCCATATATCCGATCACAAATTAAATTTCTAAAATAAATTATATATTAGCAATTATATATGGTACTATTTAAAAAAGTTTCTTATAAAAACAAACGTCATATAAGAAGATGGGTTTTTAAAATGCTTAATTTTTTCGGATATAAATCTTATTTTGTTGTAATGATGGGTTTTCTTAATTGTTTAAGTAATTAGTGTTTTTCTATCTTAATTTATAAATTTTATTTTGTTGTTATTTTAATTATTTGTAGTTTGACTATATATTAAGTTGACTGAACTTAATTTTCAATATTTTACTCGCATATTTCAATCTCCAATCCAAAATATATATGAGTTTATCTTGGTTTTCTTTGTTTATTTAACTTTATCTTTTTGAGAATTTAATATTTTTTAAATAAATATAAATTTAATATGTACTTCATTTTACGAAATTTGATTTATGGATGGATATATAAAATATTTTTTATTAAAAAATAAAAAATAGTGAATCACATTAAATTTTTGGAGCAGATTACACTTCTAGTCCCTATAGTTTGTTTCAAAATCGATTAGCCATTCTTGTTAACTAACATTGTTAAGTGGAAGGATCATAAATGTTATGAAAATGAAAAGTTAGAACTATTAAAGTAAGTAATTTATTTTGAAGACCAAATCTAAAAGTTGAGCAAATTATAGGGACCATTTATGTAATTCATTCTAAAATAAATAAAAGATAGGATGAAGGAAATCGGGTTGTCATGGAGAAAAAAGGGCAAAGACATTGGCGTTGGCAACCATAAAGATTTGGTACCTCCAACTTAACTCCCATGTGTTGTGTCTCTAAAAAGATAGTATTTAAAAAGGAAAATTAACATAAACCTTTATTCAATGTTCATTCATTATTGTTAATAATTTATAAATATCTAACAGATATATAAATTATATTATATTATATTTTATTATTAAATATATTTGAACCGACTTATGATTTCATATGGCCTAATCAAAAATGCAATAATGTTACAAACAATGTTGTTTTGTAAATAAACTAGTCACTATATATGTGATGTTTGAATTAGAGAATCCTTCTTGTTTTAATGAAAAGGGGAGTTGATTTTGTCCATGACAAACACATAAATGGTTCGAACAGGATAAAAAGAGCTTTTCTTGTCACCCCACAGTTGTCAATCTTTGAAAAAAAGTGTGTATATATATATATATATACATGTATGTATATATGTATGTATATACTAGTAAATCAATCAATAAATAATTCTTGTACCTACTTTCATCATATACCCACCCCATCTCCCCACTAACACACCACCAATGCTTTTATGCATCTAAAACCCCAACCAACAATATATATTTATGGATACAAATTATTTAAAAAATGTTAAAAACCGTTAAATCTAATTTACAGGTATTGTTTTATATATAAACAATATAGAGAATTTTGTAATATTAATTTGTGACATATGTGAAATTTAATATGAGACATTCATTTAAAGTATTTATTTTATTTATAATAAGAAGGTAGATTAGTAATTTATTATTTTGTATTTAAAGTCATCAAGAGAATTGATTAGTTACCATATATTCTAAAAAAATTCTCCAATTATCATTATTGAAATTCAAACCAAGTAAAATATTTTATAATTTATTATTTTGTGAAGTAATAATTAATTTTGTTAAAAAGTAATATTAATCTTTCATTAAAAAATAAATAGTTTTTGTTGTTTTTGATTTTTTTCCTTCTCGGTTCTACTATGAGATTGTTTAAGATCCGAGAACGATTATATGTATTCACAATGTATTTTTAAAATAGGTGTTTACAATTATTTAAAATAAGTATTTACGATTTGTTTTTAAAACAGTTCATATGTATCATAATGGTCAATGGGGATGTTAATAGATTGTATTACAGTAGTAATGGATCACAACGTGTATATAAAATGTATCACATTGTATATAGAACGGTAATGTATCAAAGTAATATGTTCACACCGAAGGGGGGAAAAGAGAGGAAATATATGATTTTCAAAATATATGACACGCTCTTTATTTAAATTTTTAAGTCAAAACTACTAACAATATTAATTTCTTAATTTAAACTTTGATTTACAGTTGAAATTAAATATAACAAATCTCGCAAAAATATTGAGTTCTCCCAGACCCCTTACATATAAGATATATTTACACATAGGCACCTTCTTTTGAGAACCCGTTAATTTGAGATAACTTTGAAAACTAATTCATCATTTGTTGTTTCACATGATTTCTTTTCATCTAAGACTAGGATTTAGAATATCGATTATATAATATTCGTTTCACAATGTAATTATATGTACTCGATTCATAATGTAAACGTTTTTGGTATATTTGTGAAACAAAAAATGCATGTAAAAAATTTCACATTGTGAAACGAGTACATATGAAACAACTAAATTGTAAAAAAATATATGTTAATCAATAATATTAAACACTATACTTAGATGAAAAAATTAATATGAAACAAAATCTTAAAAATGAAGTTTTCATTGATCTCACGAATTTTAATGTTCTCAATTAAACATTTATATATTAATAATCTTTCATGTAATTAAACAATTGTCTTCTATTTGTAGTCACATTCTCTGTATTAAAAAAAAAGATAAATCCCACATTGGGTTGAATAGATCGACTATTCCCAACATATGACCAAATTCGTATATTTATCGTATAAATGACATTGTTTTTAGCAATGTTCAAAAAGGCGTGAGGCGTGGCGTGGCGATAAGGTCAAACCTTAAGCTTTACGCGCCACGGTAAGGACGCGGCATGTTTCAAGGCGTGACATAAGGCGGCAAATTTATATGTAATATTACAAATGTAATCAGATAATGATTTTAAAAAATGTACATTCATATTAGAATACGAAAAATCATATAGATTATTATTATAAAAATAGATTTTTAATTAAATATTTAAAATATAACTTAAATAGATAACTTTACAACTTTATTTTAATCTTGAGACCATAACATTTATAAATTCGTGAAATTGTGAGTTATATGATCAGATAAATCTATAAAAGTGTAAAATTAAATGTTAAAAGTGTAAAAATACAAAAGAAAAAAAAAACTACAAAAAAATAATTTTTTTGAAAAAAATTCACGTCATACAAAAAAACGCACGCCACGGCGCGCCTCAAGCCGCCATAGAGTGAGCCACGCCTTATGCAAACGTTATGGGTTGTTTCGTAATGGCGGAGACACATCTTACGCCATATCGCGCCATGAGACACGTCATGGCGCGCCTTTTTAAACACTGGTTTTTAGTAATTAAATAGAGCATTGTTGACCTTTGATGCAAGAATCATTATGTAAGATAAGTCACCACATAGGTTTATTTTGTAACATTATCAATTTTTTTTTAATTATACATGTTCAGCCTAATTTGTATACACCTCGACTAAATTTCTAGGATCTAAACTTAATAGTCGGTGAAACTCGAATCGGTAACCAGTGGGAGCAAACCCAAACCTTGCTGAGCTTGATATTTTTAATTTTCCAAGAACATATCTTTTATAACTTTACTTAATAATATTGCATCTATTACACATTGCTTGCAACCAAACAAAACATAACCACTACCCAATATATCACAAGTTAATCAGAGGGATAGAATATACGTAGGCATTACCTCTAAAAATAGTATCACTTACAAGCTGCAATCAGTCGTGGAAGCAAATAAAAGACAACATTAAGGATCGTGTGAGAATACGAGTACGTGTCAAAGGAGAAGTATAAGAAAAGATCCGGACCCTTGTTCATTTTTAATCTAATCCCATCTCATGAATTGCGTTTGATATAGAAATTGATCTTATGCGTCTTATTAGGACGGCTGATCTTCGATTAAAATTGGTCCAAGGTGGAGATCTTTTCTTACCATTCTCACCATAACTTCCAGCACCGTAACTCAACTTTATGATGGGTAATCCAAGCCCAAATCCATCAATTTTGGTAGTTTACTTTTGGAAATGAATAGATCTTGTTTCAACTGGCAGTCACAATTTAAAGCAGGATCTATTGCATCTTCTTCTATCTAAGAAGATGCAATAGATCCAAAAAAGAAACCAAAAAATAAAACCCAAAAATAGGATCTCAATTGGGACAAAGCTCTTCATTTAAACAGCAGAAAACACCTTCTCAAGATTATGCCAATTTAGGAAAAAAATCAAGATTTCACAGAAGAAAGACTCAAACTAACACAAATCAAGTAAATTCAAAAGCCATCTAATGGAGATGTAGCAAGTACACATGGTAAAACAGCTCAGACGTAGAAAAATTAATCATAAAAGCAGTATGATTCACAACTCAACAAGAAACTAATGTTCTAAACACTTAAAACATCTTAATCCTTTTTAAAAACATGTCTGACTAGAATAAGCCCCCAATACGACCAAATCTAGCTCATAATCCAGAAACCAAGATAAATAAGACACAACCCATATTTGTAAACCGCTTACAGAAATGGGGGCAATATTACCCATCGGCGAGGATACTTGGGTCTTCCTTCCTTCCCATCAAATAGCTGCCAAAAGATAACAAGATGGTAAGAATCAAGAAACAGAGCAGAAATTGTTAATTTTCTTATATAAAAAAGGTCAAGAAAATTACCCTCCTAAGACGACGATGCTTAGCCAGGGCCCAGTTAGTCATGATGAAAGCAGCAACCACAAGAAAGATATAACCAGCAACGGTCTGTGTTGCTATGTTGAATCCCAGCCATTGATAAATCTCAGTTGTGTAATTTGCACAAGTCACAATATTGAACAAAAACCCTTGTGGAATTTGATATCCTCCGGTCCCACTAGGGCTGCGAAGATTTCTCAGTATGATGTGGCAATACAAGTTTGAAAGTTGCATGATCAACCCAAATCCTAATCCAATCTTTATTTGGAGATCGCTTACTGGTGTGTAAAGAGGGTGATTAACGTAATAAGCTATATAACACCCAAAACTCCAGTAATAAGCACAGTTTCGAAAGACGTTTGAAAGAGGTGAGGTTGCATGACTGAATCGGTGCACAAAGAAGGTTTCCATGATACGTTTGAAATAGTGAAAACACCAGTAGTACATTGCATATGTCTGAATTGGACGGATAATACGTTCATCTTTGTAACCAAAATACTTGTACACTGGGAAGTAATAGAAGACGGGATAGAGGATAAGTGGGCCCAGATACTCGAAAAAGAAGAGCGTTCGGTAAGAAACTTGTGTACCCAAGTCCTTAAAGACTATAGTAATGTTATCAGAACTTCCGGTAGTATACTCTTTGAGACTTTTCTTGGATTGGAGGACAACAGGCTTCGCCTTTGACCCTGGTTGGAGGGGGAGGGTCAGGCGCTGTCTGGAAGGATAGTACTTCTTGACTGTTAACAGAAAATGCATGTGAGTTTAATGAACAATACCTTGTAAGCAAAAAGAAAGACGGATTTAATCACATATATATATATATATATTCTCAACAGATACCAAATCAGTTCATAATCTCATGCAACCATAAAATGAAACAAATATGAAAATAATCGCATTAACAAATGTAAAGCATATGAATTTGGTAATAGAAATAGCTCCTTAACTATCAGAGAAAGCGTTCATGCTTGCACAATACATATTGACTTTAGGAGGAGAAGCCAAATAAGTTGATTCAATAGACATTTTATTGGCTGAGGCCTGTTTGTTAGCAGCTTAATGAGCTTTATGGGACTCATTGCTTATTCGTTCAGCTATACATGACTGTTTGGTAGTGGCTTAATGATAAAGAAAGTGGCTTATTCAGTAAGCTTTATGCAGAAAGCCAAGATTTTTCCACACCTGCCCCTCTCAATTAAAAAACACACCTTCAGTCAATGAAAACTCTCCTAAACAAAAACCTTCCCAATCTATATTGATCCACACAGATAGCTTTATCCACTACATGACTTAATGGAAAACCAACCAAACAGCCCTAAAGATGCCTCGCCAAGAAACGTTATCTATACAACTTTAACATAATAATAGAGTACAAAGACTTGCTTTATGAGTGCATGACGATGACTACTTTTAATATTCATAAGTCATAAAAGAAAGCTAATGTTTGCTAAAGACAAACTAGGGAAAGGAGTATTTTCTTTTGTGTCCTTCCAATAAAAAGAAACACATGTAAAAGAATATGATACACAGAATTCAAGAGAACCAGTAATATCATGAAATGATTACGGTTTAACTTATTTTGAAGTCCAGGTGATTGATTGTTGTCTCCTACAAACGTTCAACTGCAAAAGGATGCCACTTCAGATTCATTCATTCATTCAACTACAGTTTAATACAAAGTAACCTACTAACTAATGTGCTTGTGGCCATAATCATATAATGATGCGCTTGTATCAAATCCCAAATTTACAAAGAAACCAATAGATATTATTTGTTGAAAGTATGTAGTGAGTCTAAACTTACCTTTGGCAAATAATACCACTAATGAACATGGGGATGCAAAAATCAACCCCTTCTGGTGAAATTATACATATATCACAATTCCTATGGGGGATTTGGCAAAGGTTAGAACCAACCCTGCTTCCTAGCTGGCTGGCTATCATTTCTTTAGAACAGAGGGAGTACAAACCAAGATGCCGATTTCAAAGAAGATTATTACTACAATAAACTATCAAAATAATATTTTTTTAAGTATAAAATTGGATGTGTCTAGATCGATTTTAAATTTGATGGATTGAACTAGCGAGTTGCGAATCAAAATGCAGTTTTCTGGGAACAGATAAGTATAGAAGACGTTGTAATTACTAATTAGCACTTGAAATCTAAATCAATTTGAAGTCATAAGGTTCCAGTTGACATGAAGATAAAAGTGTATCCCTGTTTTCGTAAATTACAAGGGGCCGAATTCGAAATTTATATTTAAACGACGATTTAATCAGGAAGAACTTACTTCGTTGATGAATTGCTTCCTGCAAATCAGCCACAGTAGCCTGGCAAAACCCCAAAACTAGTCACAAACTCAAAACCCCCAAAAAAAATCTTAAAAAATCAACACAAATATACAGAAATAGAACTCACAGAGTTATCAAGAACAAGACCACCGTTGATTAACTCTCTACCGCTCCGAGTAGTAACGGTGACCTTCATGTTTCCGGCGATTAAGAAACCAGTACCCAATGGAGAGAAGGCGGAGAAAACAATGGAGGAAGTGTGAGATCTGGGATTAATGGAATGTAGTGTTTGATGGTTGGAGAGATTTATGGGTAAGGGAAGTAATGAGGGCCCGCGGTATCAGTGATGGATGAGGGATTGCATTTGCTGCTAGAACGATTTGATGAATTTTAAAGGCGTGTAGTTGGGGTAGATGAGCAGTGGCAACTGATGCTGTTGCGCTACTCTGTGTTGACTACTATATATATATATATATATTATATATATATGAATAAATGAAGGTGAAAGTGTAGTTTAACTACATCAGATCAGATCGCCATTGGAGAACCACGCACGTGGCAGTTGCTGTACCTAGGGTTCTTCATTTACCTCCTTTCCAAACTATTTAGGTTCTTTTTTCCCAAATCCCTTCTTTTATCCTAACAGGGTTGGGTTTCGATAGTAACGAGACTTAAAGATGTTAGATGTGAAATGTAAAAATATATCTTCACATTATTGGATGTATATTAGATGATATACATCACGATTGATTAAAGTGATCTTTGTATGAAACGTAATTTATGGGTAAGTTTGAGTAAAAGTAATGAAAGGTCGTTATCGATCTATTCATTCTTTCGATTATCACCTTAACTTTTCTTCTCGCACTGTTCTATGTCTTTCTGAATATATCTTTTTTTATGAATTTAAAATTTTATCTATTATTTTTTTTCTTTTTTCTTACTATTTTAAAGGAGAGTTTACTATAACCGTTAGACTGAATTTTTTATCAAATTTTCACAATAATAAATTAAATAGCGTAACTTTTGGAGATGCTTAAGTTTGCTTTTTCGTTAACCACTTAGATTATGGTCTATATCTCCAATGGTTATTTGAGAATGATTTAAAAAAAGACTTACCATTGAATAGGGACGGATCTAAGGCTTATACATAGGGGTCAAGGGACCTAAATTAATTTATACCATCAAGAGTAAAAAAATTCTTTTTTTTAATATTTTATCTAATTTATCTTAATAGGGCCCCCAACTTGGATCAAAGGACCTCAAATAATATATTTTTATTAACTTTGGCACTTAGCTTCTTTCTAATTGGCCTAAGCCCAACCTAAGTAGCCAACTTACCTTACCTGTTTGTTCCAAGTGAAGTCGTCAGTCTAGAACTCAAAATGTATCTGTTGCTTCATTTTATATTGTGACCCCTACTATATTTTTTTTCTGGATCCGCTACTGCCATTGAAGTTAATGATTCGAAAATGATTTTTTTTCACCAACCACTTGAGGTTCCTCAAGTTTTTGAAGAAATGAACGTGTGAGGCAAATAAAAAGAAAAAGTGTATTATGGTATCACCAAGAATTTTTTATATATTTTTATTTTATTCAAGTCTATTACTCAACTTGATCATTGTGGATGTTCTAAGACTAAGGTAGTTGTAGTAGAAATCTGATGTTCAGTAAGTTCGAATTCAGACGTCTAAGGTTGAGTAACTTGTAGTAGAAATCTTATGTTCAATAAATTCAAATTCAGATGTTTGAGGTCCACCAGCAAGGACTTTAAGCCATTTTTATGGTAACATGAAGAATTAGCGTATGTGTAAGTTGATTCGAAACCTATTTTCAACTAAAAAGAAAACAAAAGAAAGTTTGTTTGGCTTGAATTTTTTTTGTTTCTACAAGTTGTAGTATTAAAGATGTTTTATTTATTATTATTAGAGTGTGTTTGTTTGAAATTTTAGACTTATGTCTAAATTAATCTAAATACTGTTTATTTTATCCTTTTTTTAATGAAGCTAATGTTGTCGAGTGTGTTTTATTTTTCTCTCGAATATAAAAATCATAATTTTATTTATGTTACAGCAGATAAAACAAAAGTTAAAAAACTTAAACAAATATAAAAAAATGTCAACAAAACAAACTACGGTGATTTTGGATACTATGAACTTCTCATATATGGTAATGGGATTTTGGGCGCATCTTTTTTGTACCCAATTTTCTCTCCATGAGCATTGTTTTTTAAAATATATTTAAATTGGTACAAGTATAAGAAGCAATAACACTTTTATAGAGTATTAGGAGGTAATTTTTGGTTGCTTATAATTTTTTAGACTATTCTTTAGAATTTTTGGTATTAGTTGAAGTATGTATAAGTGTACCCGGACGTCCATATTTAGCAGAAATAAACAATGAGGTAATGTTTGGTTGGGAATTCCATTAATGTACATAGGCATGTGTTTAGCAAGTTGAGCATCTCATTGGTCATTTTCAATGAACGTTTTAATCGATAATAATTTTACCTCAAACTGTCAGATGTATTATATACTTTAATTGATTTATAATTAACACCTCTTGTTTTTCATATTTCAGAATCGGTTTTGAATCTTTTACTGCATAAGTGTTCCATCAACCATAAATCGTACAATTCTTAATGACTTAATTGGTGTAATTTGATGTTTGCCAATTGATGCCCAAAATGACATGAGGCATGCCGTGACTGCAAAGTCAAATCTCAAGCCTTACATGTCATATCAAGGATGATAAAATTTTCAAGGTATGATATAAGACGACAAATTTGTATGTCATATATAATTTAGAGTAAACTACGATTTTCGTCCATGTGGTTTACAGTTTATAACGACTTTTGTCCCTGTGGTTTCAAAACTGTTTTTTGGTCCCTATGGTTTTCATTTTGCTTCCATATTCGTCCTTACATCTAACACAGTTAATGGAGCTATTAAAAGTTTTGAAAAATTACATATTTAGTTATTGTGTTATATAAACTATAAAGTTTTAATATTTAATCCTAAATTTCATTTATTATATTAGTAACTATTAATTTGGCACTTATATATATTATACCATTTTTTTTCTTTTTCTTTTTATTATATTTTAATACTATACATACATATCATTTTAATACTATATACATATCATTTTAATACTATATACATATATGTTTTTTTCTTTTTTTATATATATTTTAATACTTTTTTTCCTTTATATACTTATAATAATTTTGAAAACATATGATATAATTAATAAAAATAATTTTTTGATATTTTAATTAATAAATTTTTTATCAATAATTTTAATAAAAATAAATAACTTTTTCAGATGATAAAACTTTGAAAGAAAGAAGATATCGCTTATTTATCAATAAGTTTAATGATTCGTAATTTTTTCAACTTTAAACTAGTTAGTTTTTAAAAAGAATTTAATAAAAATATCAAATTAATAGTTAGTAATATAATAAATGAAATTTAAGATTAAATATTTAAACTTTATATAACACGAGGACTAAATACGTAATTTTTCAAAACTTTTTAACAGCTCCATTAACTGTGTTAGATGTAAGAACGAAAATGAAAACAAAATGAAAATCATAGGGATCAAAAATGCAGTTTTTAAACCACATGGATGAAAATCGTCATAAACAGTAAAGCACGGAGACGAAAATCATAGTTTACTTTATAATTTATTTATTATTCAACGATATTAAAAAAATTATAATTAGACGAAGAAAAATTATATATTTTAATTAGTAGTATACGGTAATCAAATATTCAAAATAGTATTTGGAAGGTTTTACAATCTCATCTTAACCATGAGTTTGTACTGTGTGTGAATACATGAAACTGTAAATAATGTGATTTCGTAAATATGTAATATGTGAAATTCAAAGTTAAAAGTGTAAAAACACAAAGTTATATATATATATATATATTGAAAAAAATCACGCATTTGCGAAAACACATAATGTGACCCACGCCTTGACATCTTGATAGGCCTTATTATAACAACAAAGACACGTCTTACGCTCTGGCAAATGCTATGACATTCCTTTTAGAACCATGTTGTCAGCCGCATTTAAAATTTGAAGTAGCGAGTAAGCTATTGACCTCGTTAAGATATTGTTGTGAAGAAGAACATTGTTAATATCAACGTGAAAAATTCCTTGTTTGTTGCTAATGCCTACATTTAACTTTTAACTTTTTCTTTATTATGTTTACATCTTTTTAATAGTGAATTAAACGACATGGTATTTGGCGAACATTTATTAAAAAAATATCAATAGAAAACAAAAACATGTTTATTGTCGAATGAAGTGTCAATTTGTCTAAAATGATTAATACAATATCTTAACTAAAACCTATAGGATAATTTCTTTACTATTATTGGTTAATGCTTATGTTACCGTTAATGTAAAAAATACCCGAATGATGAAATTTTGTTAGCATATACATCTTATTGGCAAGTGAACAACACAAATACCCTTTCTTACTCAAATTTTCATGGTCGTATTTTCTCTTTATCGACTCTATTCTCATGGCAAATACTTTCATAATATAGCATGTAATGCTACTAAAGAAACACCAATTTTTTAGTTCAATATCAAAACATACTTGATTCTTACTAAACAAGCTCTGAAAACATATCTGATCTATTTTCATCTTTTTTCTTGTTTCTTTATGGGTTATGATCAGGGACTAGGAGGTAAACAAATGACACTTTGTTCCTTCCTTTGGCTCACAAAACAAGACTTAATCACACCTCTTGCAACAATTGCAACATAAAACAAATTTTCCCTCAACCCATATTTGACTCTAACGTATTTTCGTTCTTTACATTAATGTTTTGAGTAATGACCATCTATTAAACAAGCTTCAATCTTTCAATTATTTGCACTTATAATTTCTACTTTGACTTGTTATTTACATTGAAGTTATTTTATGGTGCTACAACATAACAGGCAAACAAATTATAAATTCGAATAAATCACTATCATATATAATTACACTATTTTTATAATTTTTTAAGTGTCAAGAGTCTTTTCTTTATCCTCTCTCTCTCTCTCTATCTCTCTTTCTCTCTCTCTCTCTCTCTATATATATATATAGGCATGAGATCGTATGAGAAGTGAAGTTTAAGTGATAAGCGTAAGAAGAGATCTGAACCCTTGATCACTTTTAATCTCACACCCATCTACGAATTGCACTCCTTACAAGAATTAATATGGTGTATCTCAGTGCATCTCATCGTAATGCGCATCAAACGGTGGAGATTACTTATTACGCTTCTCACCATAACTTATGTTCTCATCGGAATCCAACTACCTTGAATTGATATTTATGTCAATTAATTCGATTTTGAAGTGTTAAAAAACAATGCAATATACTTGATTATTTTAAATATAACTTTTTTTTACGTCATTCATCGTTCAATTTCCTTCTTTACCGTTGCTTCTTTAAATTTTTGTCAACCAAATTATATAATTAACGTAAAAGTTTAGTTATATGCACCAAACAAAGTTTACATTTTTAATCAAAGATATAATCCTTGTAATTTATAAGTCCAATTTAAAATAAAAAGAAATAATAACATTTAATAAATCATCCACCATGTATTAGGTTTAAAAAACCACAAATACCTAAAACGAAAGGAGCCTTCAATTCATTCAGCCTAATTGTACTAATTTGTAAGTATATTTATGTAGCTTCGTTGATAAAGAAAATCTAAAATTAAGAGCTGTTTTTGGACCAAACAATTGAATACAATGGATTCAATTAAAGACGTCTAATTACGTTACCTATGTCATCGGTCAATCATACTTGTTTGATTAAATTACATATTTTAATTATATTAGTTAACCACAATTACTTTGGATAAAATACAAATAAAAAAAATTTAAATGTCGAACTTTAAATGATATAGAAATCTTTGATGAGTATTAAAATGATTAAATCTTATTTAAGATTTAAATATCAAAAACCCGAAAAAGCTGTCGTCGAAAGTTACTAGAAGCGAATATGCTTTTGGTTCCGGTCTAAATACGTTATTCGGCCATTGGCCATATCGTCCATTTTACCAGCTCCATTTCACGGACAAAGCCCTTTTTCGTAATTTCACATTCCACCCAATTTCTGTATATATGAATTTTCCCATTTCTTTCATCTTCATCCTCTGCGGGTTGACTGTGTTCCTCTGCCAAATTCTCTCCATTTTGTTCCTCTCACCCCGTTTGGATCGTTATTAATAATCTTTTTAATCCCAATCCCACCTGGTGTTTTTTATTTTGATTCTTTCAATGTAATTCGTTATTGATTAAAAAACAAAACGAATAAACAAAAACAGAATAGAGGAAGATTGATTATTTTTAAGGGCAAGAATATAATTCGAATCGGATATTCTTTTCTTCGTTCTTCAGGGAATTTGATTTTTGTGTTTTATAACTCGCAATCCATCGGGATTTTTGCAATTTAGGGTTCTTTTGGGCGTTGATTCTTCCGTTTTGACAAAAGATAGAAAATTGTTAGATAAATACAAACCGTAATTGGGTATTTTATCATCCGGAAAGCGGTGGGTTTTTTGTGTAATTGTAATTGATTTTGATTTAGGCGGCAAGTTATTGTGGTGGAAGATGGATTGCAGAGTCTACGCGGCAAGTGGGGACCCGTGGTTGATGATGGGAGGCAGTGGCTCTAGCGGTGGTGGTGGTGGTATAGCGGGTCAGATGTTAGGTGGGTCATTTAGCCATGAAAGCGAGCATGATTTGGCAGCCATGGTAAGCGATTTCTTGGAGAATGGAAGCAGTTGTGGTGGCGATTCACGGTGTAGTAGCGACAGCGATTCCGGTTTCTGCGAACTTGCTCACCTCGCCGACAAGATTTCGGTATCTCTCTCTCTCTATCTATATATATATACATTCAAGAATTCCATTTTTCAATTAATTGATTATTGGTATTGTGTAAAATACTTTTAACCTAATTTTAATTTCCATTCCGAAATGGAAATCTTCTTATGATTAGTTAGAATTAGAACATGCCATGAATCTTTCAGCCCAACTTTGATATAAGCATGTTGACCTGTAAAGATTTCAAGAATTGCAGTATGCTTTTAGGTGGAAAATAGCAAACTTTTCTAATGTTGAATAAGAACATCTGAACATGCCATGAATAATTAGGCCTGATTTGAAAGTGGGTATGTTGAATTGTTCATTCTGGGTAGGCATACTTTACTTTAGATTCAAAATAAGTAGAAATAAATGTCATTCTGGGCTTCTGTTGGCTTTATCCAAAATAAGTGCAACATTCAATTATTGGTTAAATATTGACAAAAATATTGAAATCTTGTGGACCAAATTGATATAAATGGGTAATAATTATTAATTAGCTGTAGAATTTATATATGCAGTACTACAAAGTTTTACTGGATCAACATGGGATCGACATGCTATCGGTGGTAAATTCCCTCATCCTATCCATCAACACGATGGATCTTGACTTTATCAGATGTACTTCATGTAACACTAGTTGCATTAGGTTCTCTCTTATCAAACTTCTCAGGCTTTCTGGTTATGATGCTGCTGTCTGCACATCAAAGTGGCAGGGCACCGGAAAAGTTCCTGGAGGTAAATGTTAATCTTTATTCAACTTTCTTAATAATAATATTCATATTATAAGTTGAATAGTGTTTTTGAACTATTTCATAAAATGCAGGGGATTATGAGTACATTGACATTATAAACTACAATGATTCTGGAAGCGCTGACCGTTTAATCATTGACATTGACTTTCGAAGTCACTTTGAAATAGCTAGAGCCGTTCCTTCCTACAATAGAATCTTGAAATCGCTTCCTGTTGTTTATGTGGGATCATTAACAAAACTGAAACAGTTGCTTCAAGTAATGGTGGAAGCTGCTAAATCTTCTCTCAAACAGAACTCCATGCCACTTCCTCCTTGGAGATCTCTTGCCTATTTGCAATCCAAATGGCACTCCCCATATCAACGACACATTCACCATGAACCAGAACCAGAAACCATCTCAGATTTGGTTATTTGTGACCATAAACTCTGCAATGGACACCTGAATCAGCTGAAATCTTTGATCCAATTTGAGATGGAAAGTGATAGAAACTATTTAAAGAAGGCCACAAGCCGAGTGAAGGTAGATAGGTGGAGGCTCAGAAATAAGTAGGCTTTTCGTGAGCCAGAAATGGTAGCATACAAATACAAAAGTAATAATTTAAACCCGTCAAGATGGATGCTTTTTTCTGGCCATCGGACGTGGTGGTGGTGATGGTGGTATACCTGCTTTGTTTTTTTTTTTTATAGGGTTTGTTTTTTTCATCTTTTGATGATAATCGGATCCTCAGTGTTTTGTTATGTGGATCTGAAGAAGTTTTGATTTGTTTTGATTTTGATTTTTTGGTTTGAAATCTGTTGTTGATTTCAATGAGTTTGTTATAAAAAGTTGCTTGAACATTGTTATATTCTTTGATTAATAGATGGTAAAGTTTATTCCATGGAAATTGAACTTTGATTTTATTCCATGTGAACCTGCCAATTCTTGAATGGTTCATGGTTGTAGTTGTAGTATGGATTGTTAAAAGCAAGGGGAAATGTACTTATTTGATAAGCAAATCTACATAACAACCCTTAAATATGAGTTTTCTGCTTTATTTTGGGCTTGACTAGGTCTGTTTAGATTAAGCTAGCTTAATGGCAGTGGGTTTGGTTCGTTGAGCTGCAGGTTTGTTTGTTGGTTCCCACCGTTTAACTTTCTGCTTGTAATTGGTTGGTTTACTTCCATTGTGGTAATAAAGGTATTGGTTTTGATGTTAAAAAAAAAAAGATGGTTGGCTTAAGAACCCAATGTCCAAGGAAAGTGACCCTAAAAGGATTGTAACACACACAATATAGTATAGAAACAAACCGTGCTATCTTATTTGGGTAAAAAGTTGATTACCGACAATCCAATTATTCCTACACAAAACATATCTTCAAGGACACCAATATGAGTGGGTATTTTTCGACTCACTCAAAGGCTGATGCTAGCGGAGGGTATGAAATAAAACCCGGGACCAACCTTGTATTTAGACAAGGTTGGGTTCTAACGAGGAGAGTTAGGGTGAGAACCGTAATAAGAGATCTCCATTTCTTGGGGCACCATTCAATGTACATTAGGATGAGATGCACCAGATTAATCCTCGTATCAAACACGATTCAAGAGTGGGTTTGAAATTAATAATGATCAAGGTCCAGATCCTTCTTATATTCATCACCTTAACTCTACTTGTCACAAAATCCTTTATCAAAAGTCATCTTATCTCTTTATCAACTTAACTGACAACATTTTTTTTCTTTGTTCTTTTTCTTTCTTCTTATTTTTGGTCTATTCTAATCATTAAAATTAACTTTTTTTAATAGGATAATGAGAAGTTGTTGAATTTAATCATATGAACAAATGTAGTTATTAAAAAATTATTATTGTTACTATATTAAAATAAAATTTAAAATTATATGTTTTTATACTTAGAAGTTACAAATTAACAAATCAAAATATCAGGATTAATAAAAGCATCTCCAACAGATTATTTAAAATAAAAAAAACAAGTTTTGATTATTTAATTTGTTTCAACAAATTCTTCATGTTGTAATCTAAAATAAAGAAAATAAAATGGAAAAAGCTCAGAATTTAAGGAATTCGCTAAAATTAACCTTCATCCGTAAGATTGAATTAATTGTTTTATATGTATATATTTTTAGAATTGTATTTATAAATTTATTTAAATATTTTAATAATATAATAAATATTGAAATCTTTTAATTTTAAATACACAATTGGTTAAAATTGAACATAAATATTTAAATATTTTGAATTTTAATCATCTATACTATATTATAAAACATTTGATATAAAACTCTTAAAAACTATTTTTTATGCATCAAATACTGTTTAGTGATGCACATTACTTAAAATTGAAAATTAGAAGTAAATTATGTCTAAGTATAACTTATTAAAACTTTATCATGAGTTTGTGTAACTAACTGTAAATAAACATAATCAAATATGAGATAAAATTTCATTTTCAATAAAAAACAATCTAAAATGTAATTATAATAGCCGAGTTATAACATAATACTTTTAAAAGAAAATTGCATTAAAATGGAATCAAGTTTCACTTGATTCCTATTTTAGGGAACCAACTTTTAAAGTTATCATTTTAGGGTCTAAACCAAAGTTTACATATATTTAAAGTTATGGTTTACCTTATAACCTGTTAACGCTGACATGTGACGGGTTAACGCCAACTATTATTACATGTCATCTTTAAAACAGTAAATTTAAACTGATGATCTGGCTCCAAATTAGACACCAAGACACCACCTTTTGTTATTTGATGCTTAATTCAATATTCATATTAATAAAATAAAAAATTAATAAAACTTTTTCATCCATCCCTTTGCATAGAAAAACAAAAACCCTATCGTAACCCTTCCGCCCACAAATGAAACCGCCGCCCCTTGATTACCTCTGCAACTCCGGCGGTATCATCTCTGCAACTCCGGCGGTCTTCGCTTTTTCTTCCCTCCCTCCCTCTCTATCGCTTCTCCTCCCGTCGTTCTTGTCGCTCCAACGTTTTCCTCTCGCATCGCTCTGTCATTGCCCTCCCGGAGAACTGAAACGGTAGGAAAAACCACATCGCCGATGGAACCAACAATCATACCGTAAGGAGACCAAATCTCTTTGTCGTTTATCCATCTCCATCAAGATAGCTTGCTGTCATTTCATAACCCAAGACTACCTTAATCGACAGTAGGAAAGGTCGGAGATCGTCAATGGTGTTTTGAGGAAGATGAGTGGGAAGTTGGATTTATTTTTTGTTGTTTAATGACCTGTATATATTATTTAATTTATTTTTTAATTCAGTCATGAAATGTTTATATTCCATGTAATATTGTTTTTAAATAATAAATTTGTCACATTAATTGATTTAACCGGTTACCTATTAAGCCAGTCAAGAGACCCTTAAATATACGTAAACTTTGATTTAGATCCTAAAATAATAACTTTAAAAGTTTGTTCCCTAAAATAGGAATAAAATGAAACTTGATTTCACTTTGATACAATTTTCCATACTTTTAATTATTATCTTTAAAAAAATATTATTAAACTGAAAATAAATTAATTCGTTATTAAATTTAAATTACATAAAAATTATAAATAAAATTGAATTAAAAATTACATAAAAAAGAAAAAATTTAAATAATTAATTTGATACCAATATTACTACGTTTTTATTTTTATTTTTATGAGATATTCAAATTTATATCTTGTTTAAAAATAAAAACATTATCATTTTCTTAAAATCATATAAAATCGTATTATAATTAACAAAGACAAAACATAAAACTAAATATTAAAACGAGAATTATTTTTCTACATGAACCCTACCATATATTGAATAAATAAGTGTATAGAATATTTTAATAATATAATAAATATTAAAATACTTAAAACAAAGAATCCTTTCAATTGTTATTATTTAATTCAAAAAATATAAAGGAATATCTAAACGTCGTTCATAAATTAAAACACAAAGCGGATTATGAACAAAAATAGGCCGGGCCCAATGCGATCGGTTCAGAAGAGAGCCGGTAAGTTGATGAACCCGGTCTGAAGAGTTGTTTGGTTACGGTTTAAGTTTCCTTATTGTTTCATTTTTAGGCTGGTGAGGCTTTTATGCAGTCAGCCCTGACATTGCAAACCTACCCTTGTTTCTTGTGATAACAATACGCGCCGCTGCTATCTCTCCGCCGACCAAATCACCGCCGCTCCCTCCGTCTCTTTTCTGCTCTGCACTGATTTCACATAATCGGAGGTAACGCCATGTATACCAGATCTGGCTCTTTATTTAATTTTTATGTACAATTTATGCCTCTTATTTGCCGTTGATATATCTTCGAAACTAGGGCTATCTTCTTCATTACTGTGCATTTTGTTTAGATTTTTATTTGTTTTTTGTTGTTGGTAGTGTCTTCATCGTCGTCGCTCATAACTTTTTTTTTGGTAGTAATCTTGCGTTCTTATTAGTCTGAAGTCTGCTGAGAGATTTGTCTTCTGATAATCCTTTAAGCTTTGTTTACGGTCCTAACTTGAAACCTATTTAGCTCTCATCTGACTTGACATAATTTCCAGTATTTTATTTACTGTTTTCTTTAGCTGAGAATGGACATCGTGGTAGGCTTTTTAGCTGAGGAAATTGAGGGGCCATCTGGTGTTTTGTCCTTATGGTGGTGATGGAGGCACAACTAAGTGTTTAAAATCTAAAGGATATTTAATTAGCACAAAGAAAGGAGTATGATGTTTGTATGTAATTTGTAGACATTTGATTACAACGAGCCCCACTTTATATCATTTTATACAACAAAGAGTAGAAACAAGGTTCAAAGATGTGTCATGATTGACAGGATGTTAGAATGATTAGGCTTTCAGCTGAGGAAGTCGAGGGCCCATTTGTTGTGTTGCCCTTATGGTGGACTGGTGGTGATGGAGACTGAATTAAGTGTTTAAAACCTGAAGGATATTTAATTAGCACGAGGATTATGATGTTTTTTATGTAATTTGTAGGCAATTAGTTACAATGAGCACCACTTTTTTATGCAACCAAGGATAGCTGCAAGTTCTAAGGATCTGCAATGAATGGCAGAATGAAGTGATTGGTGATAATCTATTGAGCGTCATTTGTGGTGTAGCATAATTGAATTGCCTTTCTTTTCTTGGCCACTCTACCTTCCTAGACCTTAGCTTAATTACTTGAATATAATTTTTGTGATTTGCTTGTTTCTTCTCTCAGTCTCTGGCAGTGCTGCAGCCTGCATGAAATATTCAGTTTCGGTAATCAACTAAAACCATAATAGTAATCAGTCAATTTTCAAGTCTTTTTTTGTTTTTTGCCAAATAAGTGGGTGGGTAAATAAGTTTCTTATGGTTATTGCACAAGTGAACGGGACTGTTCCCAAGTGTTAAGCACTAGTGTAAAGGGGGAAGTAAGCACCTTGTTATAAGTAATCGTTGCTAGTGCAAGACCTAATTTACTGCATAGGACACATGCCTTTTCTCTATCTATTATTCAGCCGTGTAAAAATGTATGCATAGTTCCATGGAGGCACAAATATATTAATCTGAATTCTCCTACACTTTGTTCATGCGCATTAAGAAAATTATAGAACAGGAAATTTTGTTGATTAGCGTGTTTCTGCTCCGTGAGTGCAGTACGTAATATGTAGCTTTAGTTATAAACTAAAACAACAATAGTAATCGGTCAACCTTTTGTTTTGTGACAATTAAGTTTTAAGTTTATTGTGCAAGTAACATGGGATTATTACCCGTAGTTGAGCATTTGTTTGAAGACTGGATGATCATGTCGGGTGAATTGTGACCTTGAACAATCGTCACAGGTGAGCAACGGCCATTTTCTCCAAAAGTATTAAAAGAATGCCATAGGAATGGGAGCATCATGACATTGTAAGATGCGTCTCTGGATGAATTAGTTTGTTAGTAGAAATGTTGGAAAAAATGAACAAAAAGAGTAATAAAAAGTAACAAGGTCCAGAGTGCAAACTGTCCGTTGATGGTATAAGCAAGCTTTAAGATAACATCTTTGGAATAAAATCCACTTGGAAGCATATAATTTACTTTAGTCGATAGGTAATTTTGCTAGCAAAACCTAGGACTTGATTTATATGGAGGGGACAAATGTATTGATTTGATTCTCTTCACATTGTTATGTGTTGGTTAAAGTACTAGTTGGCTTATATGATATTAAGCACTGCTTTTGTGCATTTTTGAATTGCTCATTGATGAGTATATTCTCAGTTCCTGTGCATTAACTTGCTGCAGGAAGATTACGGAACTGGAAAATTAACCTCGATCTTGATAAATTTTGCTGGCACTTAACTAGAACTTTTTTTGATGACAACTCCATTTAACTCTCGTTTGACTGGACATAGTTTTCCAGTCTTTTTAAGTGCTGTTGCTCAGACTGATGCATGAACATATTGTCTTGTATTTTTTGATTTCTCAACCTTATTATTTGCTCTTCCACCTTCTCTTGGCTTTGTTGTTAATTGCATTGTTCATGATAGATTGTAAATATACAAATTTCCAGACATCATTTGCAATCTAGATTTTTGAGAATTCATTGATTCACTGATTGTGCAACTGATGAGCACCACCGTCCCTTTGAATCTTGAATGTCATTCACACAATTCTCTCTTTCCTGTCTTTTGCTAGTGGTTTACTATTATTTATCATCCCTTTATTGAAACATAATTTTGCCATTTGAAACTCCTTGAAGCCATATATCTAATGGCACAGATTCAATCACTGTTGTTCTCACTTTGCCACTCCTTTTTCCCTTTCGTTTTGTTTCAATCTACCCATTGTTGTTCTCTTCTTTCTTCTGTAAATGCTTCTCGCTTCTTTGTATCTATCCCAGTTGCTGTTCAAGCTTTTATTCCTAGATATATAAGATGCCAAGGACACGGGCAAGGGCAAGTGCACCAGTTACAAAATCTGATGAATCTCCAAAGCCATCAAAGATAGAGAAACCATCTGAACCAGAAGAGCAGGTTGATTTTGATGGAGATATAGAGGAAACAGTTGAGGAGGAGGTTGAATATGAAGAAGTAGAAGAGGAAGTGGAGGAAGAAGAAGAGGAAGAGGTGGAAGAAGAAGAGGAAGTTGAGGAAGAGGAAGAAGAAGAGGAGGAGGAGGAAGAAGCAGATGCTGAAGATCTAACTGACCCAAAAAAAGGACAAGATGAAGAAATGGAAACCGCTGAGGATGAAGAGGATTCGAAGAAAAAACATGCTGAACTTCTTGCTCTTCCTCCTTATGGTTCAGAGGTATATCTTGGTGGAATTCCTCTAGATGCTTCTGAAGAAGACCTGAGAGAGTTTTGTGAATCTATTGGAGAAGTCACAGAGGTAAACTGCTCTCTCTCTCTATATATATATGTATATATTTAAAGGAGTATTTTACTGGATAAATATCTAATGTTATTTAGCCTATAACAGGTGCGGATAATGAGAGGGAAAGAAGCATCTGAGAATAAAGGCTATGCTTTTGTGACCTTCAGGACTAAAGAATTGGCTGCTACTGCCATCAAGGAGCTTAATAACAGCGAGTTGAAGGTAAGCAATAATCATAAATTTCTTATAAACAATATTAAGTTGCTGAATGGTGATTTTGATTCATCAAATGATCACTGAAAAATCAAAGTTTTTGCTTTTCTCAGCTTCTTGACATTATTATTGTTGATTTTTGTTACCTCAGGGTAGAAGGATCAAATGTTCAACATCCCAAGCAAAACATAAGTTATTTATAGGTAACGTTCCTAAAAATTGGACACTAGAAGATATGGAGAAGGTTGTCGGCAGGGTTGGACCAGGGATTAATTCTGTAGAGCTGTTGAAGGTTTAAATATTAATTTGTTAGGTTATATATTTGCTTGTGATGAACATTAAGCAACTAATTTTATTTTGCCTATTCTGTTACAGGATCCACAAAACTCTAGACGGAATCGTGGATTTGCTTTCATCGAGTATTATAACCATGCTTGTGCAGAGTATTCAAGACAAAAGATGTTGAACCCTAAATTTAAGCTTGACGATAATGCTCCAACTGTGAGCTGGGCTGACCCAAAAAATGCCGAATCTTCAGCTTCTTCCCAGGTGCTTTAGTCATCAAGTTGCAATGTCACCACTTATTTCCACGTTCTTTTTCAATTTATCTTTAACATGAAATATGCTTACATTAATTCCGCTTTCATTTTCGTTTACCTGCAAAACTGAAGTGTTGAGAAATTTCCAACTTTTGTTTAAGTAACTCAAGGCGTATTTCATGTTCTTTATTGTGCAGGTAAAGGCAGTATATGTGAAGAATTTGCCAAAAAATGTGACCCAAGAACAGTTAGAAAAGATATTTGAGCACCATGGGAAAATTATGAAAGTAGTTCTCCCTCCTGCAAAAGCGGGTCATGAAAGGAGCAGGTTTGGTTTTGTTCATTTTGCAGATAGATCAAGTGTTATGAAGGCTCTAAAGAACACCGAGAAGTATGAGTTAGATGGTAATAATGCAGCCTCTAGTTACCTATTATGCTATAAGTCCGTCTAATCAATATCAGAAAAATAAAAATAAAAAATAAAAAATAAAAAATTTGACGATTTTGTAATAGGTCAAGTATTGGAGTGCTCTCTTGCTAAGCCACAAGCAGACCAGAAATCATCTGGAGGATCTTCAAACTCACAGAAGGCTGCTTTACTTCCGAGCCACCCTCCTCGTGTTGGTTATGGTTTGATGGGGAATGCATATGGTGCTTTGGGCACTGGCTATGGTGGTGCTGCTGGCTATGGACAGGTGCACATTTCTACCATCTTTTTGTTTTATCTTAATCATAAGACACCATTAAGTGATTATATGTATGTTAAATTTGTTATTATGCAGCCACTTATTTATGGGAGGGGACCTTCAACGGCTGGAATGGCTATGATGCCAATGCTTTTGCCTGATGGAAGGATTGGATACGTATTGTAAGGATTGCTTCTTTGAAAACATGTCGTTTTGTATCTTGAATTTATGACTACGTTTTTTATTAGTTGTGAGAATTATTGTGTTGTTTTTTGCAATAACAGGCAACAACCAGGTGTGCAGCCACACACCCCACCACCGCCGCCACAACATCAAAGAAGCGGTGGTGGTCGTAGTGGTGGAGGAGGAAGCAGTTCAAGTGGTGGAGGGCACAGGCGTGGTAACGATAGTGGAGGTCGAGGGCGTAGCCGTTACAACCCGTATTAGATGATGTTTTGAATGAATGAACGACTTGACTTATAAACTTTCTTCTGCTACAATTGCTATAATATCTCTCCTTCCTTCTTTTCTTTTCTCTTCTGATTCTACTGCTTAACTTTGTTGGTGTTCATATTTGGATATATATATATATATTGGGTATCTTTTCAACTTATCTTTTTTTAACTTTTGATTTTATTTTAAAACATCGTGATTTTTTTAAATAATTATTTAAGACGTTTATTAACCAGAAGTCATGTGGTCAAAAATAGGAAATAAAATAAAGTTGGTTCTTGAACCCAAGTTATGAAAATTGAAAAGAAAAAAAACCATTTGCCATAAACATTATCAAATCACAATATTCATCAGTAGTGTTTATGGAAATTCTAAAGAAGTATTCTATTTAGAATGGCTTTGGAACACTGTTGTAGTGTTGTAAAATTTTAAGATTTGCTAGTTAATGTATTTTAATTGTGATAGTATTTTTAAGTTCCAACTGTTTTGTCCAAGTAAAACTGAACGAAAGGTTTATACATTTTGTAAAATAATACTTCATTCGTCCTAATTTAAATGTCCATACTTAAAATGACATAATTTTTAACATGCATAATTAATACATTTTTTGGTAAACCAAATAACATTTTTAACTTATTTAATTTCTTCCTTCTCACAACTCTTTAATATTTATGTATTAATTAAGGGTAGTTTTGAGAATTTGGGTGTTTAGTTTTAAAAATGTATACTTATTTTATGACAGATCTAAATAAAAATGTGAAGACTTAAATTGAGACGAAGGAAGTAATTAATATAAAATACGTTTCCAACAATAAATGAAAAATAACCGTTTGTATTACATGCGATAAATCCATATTTTAAAAATTAAACTTATAGAATGATTTTTTTAATTTTCTGATTAATCTGGATATATTACCTGCTATATAAGCAGAGGCCGAACACAATAGGGGCCTAAGGAGGCCATGGCCCCTGCGTTTTATCCCTTAAATACTAGATATTAGATAGCTCAGGTGGTTATGTGTATATGGCCTCTGTATATGTGGTCATAAGTTCTATTCTTGGGTTACACAGTTTTTTTATAATGAATTGAGCTTATCAATGAAGATGTTTCGTTGGGTTCGGCCCCCTTAATTAGAAAGCTTGTGTTCCGCCCCCTGTATATAAGTCGATTAATTTTAGGACGACCATCCGCTTTATACGTAGCTTAAAGTCACTGTATTTGAACCTCTGTAATCATATATGGGATTTTTATAAATTTGCAAATATGAATAAAACCTTTTTTTAGGTATGATTTTCTAAAAACTGAAATTTAAAATCGTTACATGTGATTTAAAATTTATTGATGGTAGTATTTTGTCTAATCTCGACTCTTGATCCAAAGAGTGGAGGAACATATCCTCGTGGCCAAATCTCAGCCATTCACGGCTGGTACATGAATGTGGATAAAAGCAAATTGCTTCCACCTAACCTTCCACTCCGTAAACGACGTAGTTTGCGGTCGGAGAGGGCCATTTACCCCTCTCCGACCGCAAACTACGTCGTTTACGGAGTGGAAGGTTAGGTGGAAGCAATTTGCTTTTATTAGTTCGAGTATCTTTAAGGCTACCGGAAAACTTTTATCTGTTATTTTTTGATCTACCTTATAAGATTAGTTCAAATATCTATAAACTAAAGGGACGTTTACCAAATCTTACCCGGATAAGTGCTTACCGGCAAAATTCAACACTATCGCTTACTTACCGGGTAAGATTTTAGTCCACAAAAAACGGCATCATATGCAACAATTTACTCTGTAAGCGCTTACCGTGGTAAGAGCGGTCGTAATCACTTACCCGGGTAAGACTCTTGATCATTGTTTTCCTTGTTTTCCTTCTTGCCTGGTAAGATTTTTGGTACTTATTATATTTCTCCGGTAAGGAGAATATGGTTTGGTAAGCACTTATCCAGGTAAACATTTCGTAAACTGCTCCTAAGATTAGTTTAGATACGTACAAACTGGTGTTTAACATCCATGATTAACGAGATGGAAAAGATGAGATTTAAATCTTGAATATTTAACAAAAAGAATTATTTGTCAAACAAGAAAGTGATGGGAGTGGTTGGAGTCTAATTATTATATCTATACATACACCAAACACACCTTCAACATTTTCAGCATTCATCTCACAACATTCTCATGTCTCTTATTCAAGAGTTAAATCACCTCAAAATCCCACTTAAAGATATCAAATCCGCCACCAACAACTTTTCCGACGATAATTTCATCGGGCAGGGTGGATTTGGGAGGGTTTACAAAGCCCAACTCCCCCTCTCCGCCTTAACCGACCAAGGAACAACCGTCGCTATAAAACGGTTAGATGTGAAGGGCGGGCAAGGAGAGCATGAGTACTTGATGGAAATCTTCATGCTTTCTAGTTACAAACACCATAATCTAGTCTCACTTGTTGGATTCTCTGATGAAGGCGATGAAAAGATCATTGTTTATGAGCATGAAGTTCGTGGAAGCCTAGATAAGTATCTAGCCACGGATCTCACATGGGTGCAACGCCTTCAGATATGTCTTGGTGCTGCTCGTGGACTAAATTATCTTCATAATGATGCAGGGGAAGGACATAGGGTGTTGCATCGTGACATAAAAAGCTCCAACATCTTGTTAGATGAGAATTGGGAAGCTAAGATTTCTGATTTTGGATTGTCGAAAATAGGTCCCACCAATCAAGAGTTCACTTTTCTTGTTACAAATGCTGCTGGTACATTTGGCTATGTAGATCCGGTATATGTAACCACCGGTGTGCTTACAAAAGAATCTGACGTTTATTCTTTTGGTGTTGTATTATTTGAAGTGTTATGCGGAAGGCTAGCAATGATCGGAAAATATAACGACGAGCGTCGGTTTTTATCTCATTTGGCACAACTCCGTTATGAAGAGGGAAAACTAGATGAAATTATCCTTCCAATGATACGAAAACAAATGAAGCCGAATTCATTGCGAACATTCTCTTCAATTGCTTTTCAATGTTTGAAACCAGATCGAAAACGACGACCAACTATGGCTTTCATCGTCGAACAACTACAAATCTCGTTGGAATTTCAAATCGTAAGTTATAGATATCGAGAAATTAGATTATATATATATATATATATATATATATCTGATCTTATGACGATTTTAACAAATAATCATGAATTTTGGCTTATTAGGGTTGTCGAAGAATCACACGAATCGGGTTATGGGGATCGAGCACCGGTGGATCTCCATGGTCGTTGCAACTTGAAAGCAATCAAAAACTTAGGAAGATAACGATAGATCATAAGGATTGGATTTATTCGATTAGTTTTACAACCGAAGATTTTAGTGGTTCGTCGGAATCTTCTCCACGCCATGGTGGCGGCGGCGGCCCTAGCGATGGCATAGTCTCAGAGGTGGTAAAATTTATTTTATTTTTCTGGTCAATTTGGCATTAAAGTTGAAAAATATTGAAATAATTTTTTATATTTAGGACAACAATGTTGAAAAAAAATAATTTCCATATTACCTAATGCATATATTTACTAATATTATGAAAGTTGTGTTGAAAATGGTACACTAACGACATGATCATTTTTGGTTTTTGTAGATTAATTTTGATGTTGATGAAGAAATAACTGAGATATATGGAACAGTTGGAAAAACTACGGGACGTTATGCAAATTATACAGTAATCTCGTCGTTATGTTTTGTGACAAACAAAAAGCGGGATGGACCTTTTGGCAAAGAAATAGGGACTCCTTTTTCGGTACCTTGGGATATAGGTTCGTTTGCAGGGTTTTATGGTCGTGCAGGGTTTTACTTGGATGGTTTTGGTTGCTTTTTAAAGTCTACTATTTGAAAGCTTCTACTTGATTCCGATAAATTATTAACTTTTTAAATCAATTTATTTTTTTAAAAGGGTATCCTAGGCATTTGCCTAGACTAATCACTGACAATTTTAATACTGCTAAAGCATGCAACACTGAGATAATTCTCTGGCAACCACAAGTTATTTGGGCTTGGATTCGAACCTGGGTAGATGAGTTATCTAGTCTCATCGTCCACAAGGTTTAACCAGTGTGTCACAAACCTTGTGGTTTAAATCAACATATTTGTATTTTTATATTGAAAATAACATTTTAATTTACTTATGAATAAACCCTAAAATATTAATTTTGACATATTTCATCATCAAAAATTAAATTCAATACTAAAATTATTATTCTATTTTATGTATCAACACACAACATATTACATAAATCTTGACAAATTTCATGAGCTAATATATAGAGTAAATTACGATTTTCGTCCCTATGGTTTGCTGAAGATTGCCATTTTCGTCCCCGTGGTTTTAAAATTGCGGTTTTCATCCTTGTGGTTTGTGATTTTTTTTGCTATTTTCGTCCTTTTAACTAACTCTGTTAAAAGCCATCACTAACTGAGGGGTATTTTAGTAGGATCCACTTCTTGATTTAAAAGAGTAAATTGTTTAAATAAAACAAAATAAAAACATTAAAGTACTAAAATACTCCTCAGTTAGTGATGGCTTTTAACAGAGTTAGTCAAAGGACGAAAATAGCAACAAACCACAAGGACGAAAATCGTAATTTGAAAACCATAAGGATGAAAATGGCAATCTTCAGCAAACCATAGGGACGTCAATCATAATTTACTCTAATATATAATATATGTGATCGTATAACAAATGCATATGGACATGTCATACTATGAATATAGACTTATTAATAGCAAATACAATTGAAGCTCTTTTATAACTTGCACATACTAGAAATATATGGTATTTCTATTTTATAACTCTATTTTATTATGATGGTTTGAGGGTTGTATGATGCAAAAACAACATATAACATATGTATATGAAGCTTAAATTGTTTTTGCTTATTGTTATATGTCTTGATTTCTTAGAAGAATGTATTCAAATTTGTTATATATTATAAGACGATGATTAGTTCGGATTTACATTTTAAGATCAAAATAGAAGTCTGTCCAAATATTAATGTAAAACCCTAGTTCTGAAGGCTTCTTTTCCCAAGAGCTTGTGGACTGCATAAGGACTTCCTAGAAAATGTTTTTCCCCTTAAAAACTCAAATACTTAACCCATAGAGGTTATGACAAGTGGTTAACAAGTACGCTTTTATGCAACCTTACACCCCAATCGAATAGCTATAAAACAAGTAATAATTTGCTAAAATAGTGACAACTTGCTATAAGTGATTCAAGACTGTGAGGCTCTTTTGCATCTTAAAGATAATATTTTGTCATTTAGTTTTCATCAAACGATCTATGAATACAGTTGATCAAAACATAGATAGGAAGGCGTGTTTTCATTTAGATTGGAGCAAGGATGAGAATTCCCAACCTCAAAGTTTTATTCCTCTTTTGATCGTCAATTCTCATATTTAATTTAAAGTTTGTTTTTAAAAAAACTTTCTAATAACTCTATAAAAAACAAAAAGCCGTTAAAACTATCATTTTAAATTGACAATCAAATCACATTCTATATACAAAACTATGAGATAAATCTATAATCTTTTGCATAAAAAGATGAAGTGATCACAAAAGTTTAGTATTTCTTAAGAGTGCAACATGACATTTTTTTAACCATAAATACAATAATTCCAAAAAAAAAGAAGCCAATTATCTGACAAAATTTCAACCGTTTCACGTATTATAATTAAGAAGAAATGCATTGTTTTTTATTAAAATAATAATCAAGGGGTTGTTTGTTTACCTCTTAATATGTTCCATTAAGAGCCAACATTTAAATTGCTAAGAAGTGAATTTTGTTTGAAAAAAAAGGTTGCATCTTAATTGTTGTAAAACCTCTGAACAATTTTGTATCTTCAACGGCCTAATTTCGTTCTGAACAATTACCAAACAATCATATTTTATTTACAGTGTATCATAAGAGGCTTCTAATCATTATGACCACTTAATTATCCTATACCAAACCATTCAACAACCGCTAAACAACCCCTAAATCTTGTCTGCTGTTGTAAAAAACAAGATTGAGATGGACTTAGGAGTAAATAAACTTACTTTTAATGACCTTATTATGCTTCTCACCATAACTTAGTTCCTCAAACAATCTTACGCCTATATAAATACTAATAACAAAAAAGTAAAATTCAAAGCCCGTATTTTTGTTGGGCCTGGACAATTAGTATCGTCCCGTCCTTGTCCAAGAACGGTCCTAAATGCTATAACAATTTTATTTAAATACAATATTTTAATAAGAAGTAATTTAAATGAACAATATTGTAATAGAAAGTATTAAAAATAACTTTCCCCCGAAAAAGAGGTATTAAAAATAAAATCTTATAATTTAGAATTAAAAAATTACATCGTTAAATTTTTTTAGCCTTTTTAGTAGTAGTAATATAAAGATATCATTTTTTTAAAATTTTATTATACATATTTTCACATATAATTTTTAAAGATATGCTTGATAACCCAATTTTTTTTAATTATTATACATGCTTTTAAATTAATTTTTATTATTATTTCAATGTTATATAATTTATTTCAAGCATTGTAATATAAAATATTGTTTAATATCTTATCGGTATAAATGAATATGTATTTATATAAATTTTAATATATTTATTTTATAAAAAAATATAAAACGATGTAAAATTAAAATTGTGGAACCATGAAAAGTTTGAAAAATCTTGAATGAGATTTTTCATATAATAAAGATATGTTGAAGTTTTTAAGTTGTTAAAAGATGATGATAATATATAAGAAAAAAATTGTGAAAAACCTTGTCATAATAAATATTCTAAGTTGGCTATCTTTTTTTGTGAAGGCTATCCTAGACTGTGCCTGGACTAATTCCGGCAAATTATGACTGCAATATATCAATCCTGATAAACTCAGTGGCCATAATTATTATGTATGTCTGGATTCGAGCCATGAACAAATAAAATATTTCACCACATCTTCAAAACCTCAACCAGTACACATAACCCTTGTGGTTAAGTTGGCTAACTTATGTCAAACTAAACGCGATGACATCAATCGACACGAACTTTGATTCCTGCAAATGGCCAAGAGTTGGAACATGTCAACACACATCAATTAATTGATATAGCTAAGGCCGGCTACCGAAGACTTATTATTTTCAACTATTTAAGATTAATAAATAGGTTTTATTATTATTATTATTATTATTATTATTGATGTTTTTTTTATCAATGCTTGGTCATTAATATAAGTGTTAGACATGTTCTTTTGGATAGAGGTTATCATAAAACTGACCCAAGCCTTTCTCTTCCTTTAGTATATTTTTTAGGAGATCACTCATCTCGAATCGGGTTATTAAAATTAGTGATTTCATTGTTTTCTCATGCCTCCCAAACACGATCCAACGTCTTTGGAGGAGTCTATTGCCGCCATGACCGATAGCCTCACCAAGATCCTCACTGCCTCCACCTCAAACGCTACCCAAATTGAAAACCTCACAAAACAAATCACCGCCACCACTGCCAACCTCGAACCAGATCCCAACCATGGTCCCCCTCCTCGAGGAATCACACAAACCGGGTTATGGGGATCAAGTACAGGTGGATCTCCATGGTCGTTTCAACTTGAAAGCAATAAAAAACTCAGGAAGATAACAATAGATCATGAGGATTGGATTTATTCGATTGGTTTTACAACCGAAGTTTTTAGTGGTTCGTCGTATTATTCTCAACTCCATGGTGGTAGTGGCGGCCAGAGCGGTGGCACAATTTCAGAGGTGACAGATTTTATTCTATAATTCTAGTCAATTTTGAACGTTAGAAAAATATTAGAAACCTTTTCTATATTTAGGACAAAAAAGTTTGAAAAGTATTTACCATGTCACATAATCCATATTATTATTTATTTATGAAAGTTGTGTTGGAAATGGATCCACTAATAAACATGATTATTGTTTGGTTTTTGTAGATCAGTTTTGATGTCGACGAAGAAATAACGGAAATACGTGGTACAGTTGGAATAACTACCGGACGTTATGCAAATTATACTGTAATCTCATCGTTGTGTTTTGTGACAAACAAAAAGAGGAATTTTGGGCCTTTTGGTAAGGAAACATGGACTCCTTTTTCCATATCCTGTGATGTAGGTTCGTTTGCAGGGTTTTATGGTCGTGCAGGCTTTTATTTGGATGGTTTGGGTTGCTATTTAAAGGCTATAGTATAAAAACTTCTACTTATGTCCAAAAATGTTTTACCATTATTTATTTGCATGGCAAAATCTTGGCCAACCATATTTTCTTTTTGTTAAGGTCAATGCACTTTACGTTATTTTTGTTCAATTTAAATCTTACTGTTTTAACATAAATTTTAAAGATTGTAGCGCAAAAGACATTGCCATGTTGGATCACTTGAGCACATTTTGTAACGATCAATTGTAATTTGATAAGAATTCTATCACAACCTTTAGTCATTGTCGAATGTTGTCCATAATTATTATTCAAACATTAGTATGAACCAAATGGTTCTATCTTGTTCTATTAATTATTAAGTCTATTTTTGTTCATCATGTAATTTGTTGTCATGTTTGCTAGTTACGAAGTTAGAACTTGACAAATATCAAACAAAACTAAGTTGTAGTTGCTGATGAATTTATGATGCTATAGGGTTGGGTTCAGGTGAGAAAGAGAGTTAGTGTGAGAATCATAAGAAGAAATCTCCACCCTTGGATGCACATTAGGATGAGATCCACCGAGATGCACCGGATCAACTCTCTTCTAAAGCGCGATTCATGGATGGGTATGAGATTAAAAGTGATCAATTGTTCAGATCTCTTCTTATGTTTTTCATCTTAACTCTCATTCTCACATGATCCTAAGCCTAATGCTATATGCATTCAGATGTTACAATAATTAAACAAAAGCTACGCTGTGACAATAAGCAGATGCAGAAAACGATTGATATTTACTGAACAATGACATAATATAATATGTAATATCCGTTGAATAATGGTGATGATTGTATTTAAAGCAATAAATGAAAGAAAATGATGAAAGGTGGCCTATTAGATGAAAGCCATAAAGCCGAGTGAAAGCTAAGTACAACCCACCTAAATCTTGTATTAAATGATGTTCAAAAATAATATCACTTGCAGCCAAACAACTTGGTATTACATTTTCAGTATGAATCATGAGTTTTATTTATCGTGCTTCATATCATATCGTCCATATTAAATTCACATAATTCTACTACATTAATTATTTCTTTTGCTTTTATACATTTATTTTTATTAGAATACGAACACAGAGAAAAGTTCAAATGTGAACTCATTTTTTGTTGTGAACGTGAGGACGAATCTCAGCCACTTATCCGGTCAATAAAGGCGGCTTTGACCTGGTTCCCCTCCTTTAATAATCTCCACCCTCGCATGAATCGCGTCAATCCTCCGTAATCGCGTCCACCATAACCGAAGATGTGTGGCTGAGATTCGTTCTCACGTTCACAACCAAAAATGAGTTCACATTTGAACCTAACCCTACGAACACATTTTTTAAAAAGAAATACATATATAAGTTTTGGTTATTTTCTTCTGTTAACAATTTTTTTTCTTTTAAAAAAAGTGTATAAATGACGACACGACGTACTTCAACCTTAGCATCACCTTATTGTGTGATCCATGGTTATTGACTTATTGTACATATGCTTTCTTTCTTTTATAAGAAATTACAAATCCCAAAATAAAATACTTATGACTTATCAATTTAAAATACTTGTAGATTTTAACTATTTTATTACAAAGTTGGTTCTTACACTATACTTCCATCTATTTCCTCTCGATTAGTGGTATCAGTGCTCACATTACATGAAGGGTATTTTTGTTTTTTCACCTTTTTCTTAATTATTTTTTCAACCTACAATCATGATTTACAACAAATGTACCCTTCATGTCAAGTCCCTAAACCATAAACAATAAGAAATCGATCTTCATCTTCTATAATTGACTTTATCATCATGTTGATTCGATCCTTTATATTTTTAGTTATACACATTTTGTGTAGTTTTATAATGTTATTTTACTTTGTCGTTTGTCCAAAAAAAGAAACAAGTAAAACAATTAAAAACAAGACTAAAAGGTTTACAACTATATGTTTAATTAATTAACTATCAATTCATTCGCACAATCACACCCCAACATAAAATCAGTCCCATAGAGTATGAATTCAATCTCCGGTGAAACCATCTCTCTCCCGTCAGCCAGTTAAGGATGTATGCCTACAATACATTCGATCGTATTTATACTTGATATATATATATATATATACACACACACACACGTTATTTTGAGATGAGTCCAATAACAATTATTCTACGGATCCTTAGGTTCCATAATTGCGAAGGTTGCATACGAAAGGTGGAGATCTTAATGCATCAAATTGGCGGTGTTGAATTGGTAGAATTCGACCCCGAGAGTGGAATTGTCACGATCTCAACTGCTAAACACCCTGAAGTAATCAAAGACGCTTTGGAACGTAAAACCAAGAAAAAAATCGTTATTTTGTCTGAAGGAATCAGACCTCCTCAAGGTACCATTAATGTCCAAGATTTAGCCGAAGCCTTGATCAGAGTGTCTCAAGCCGAAGGATTGAATAACATCGAGTTGGTCGGGGATCTGAATTCAAATTCATTCAGACTCAAATTCAATCAACGAATACCGGGAATCAGTAGTGTTTACAATGAAGATGCTGAATCTGAGTTTTTTCCTCTACCACCACGAACCATGGTCGAACCGTCGGCACCACCATTGTTTCCGGCGACAACCGATGAAGTGCAGGTTTATGGGTATCCACCGGAATACTATGGATTGTCTACAAGTTGTAACGATGATATTTCAAATCCAAGTAGGTGTTGCACCATTCTTTGAGAAAGTTGGTGCACTCAAAATTGAAGTGATTGCTTGTTGTATTTCTTGTTTCTGGTGATTAAAAGATTGGGGATGGAAGAGGTTTTGAATTTAATTATTCGTGTACAACTGTTTTTAATTACTTTTTGTAATTTTGATATTATGTCGTATAATTATTTGTATTGATAAATGAGGAAATATGTGTTTGTAATGATAATTACTATTGTTAATTTTTTTTTGACATTTTTGACCTAGTCTAAATTGAATATTTATCTTACACAATTAATAATTAAAATTTGTTAAATAATAAGATCACCACTATGGGTTCGACATATTTTTACATAAATAAAATTCATATCTAAGTTGTTGGTCTAATAGTATCCTTAATTCCATTTTTTCAGAGATTAGGAGTTAAATTTGGTGAGAACGTGTGTTAGGTATTTGCAGAGAAATTTTACATGAGAAGACTAAACATAGTTAGATGACACAGAAGAAAAACGATTCATATGTGAATTTTAAAAATATCAATTTAAAAAAATGCATATATGAATAATTTTTAATGTAAACTTACGTATGCTTCTTCAAATGAATTTTTCTAGTATTTCATATGTAAATCTTTCTTTTACACTCTATCATCATGTAGAAAGTTTTAAACAATAACGTTAAATATTGTCAGAAGAAAAATAAACATAAGTTAGAGAAAAAATTATATATAAATTATTAAAAAGATCAATTAAAAAATTCATATGTTCATCATGAAAAATATGTAGCATCTACTTACATATACATTTTCAAGTATATTTTTTCAATGGATTCACATATAAATTTTTTATTTTTACTTTTTCATGGAATTTGTTACTTAAACGGACCTCTTATATTATATATATATATATATATATATATATAGTCTTTTTATTGGAATACAAATATAGGGTTAGGTTTACGTGAGACCAACATGTTTTCGTGAAACCCGTGAGACCATATTTTTACACTTGAAACTTCACAACAAATCACTATGAAGGTAAAAAAATTCAAAAATTCACAGCAAAAACACTATGAATTAAATGTTACCTTTATAGTGTTTTGCTGTGAAGTTTGAAGTGTAAAAAAGTGGTCTCACGAAAACATTTTTTTTTTACCTTCACAATGATTTGCTGTGAAATTTCAAGTGTAAAAATATGATCTCACGGATCTCACAAAAAACAGATCGGTGTCACGTGATCCCAAGTCTACAAATATATTCCTAGATATTAATATTATTATACGGTTATAAAAAAAGAGATTATTAAAGCGGGTTGCAAGTCCACGTTTTTTCTGGCCCATCAGATTAAGCCCATATCCGGATTTGGTGCGGTTCTTCCTATTTCCTAAATCCAACACCCACATTCTGAAATCAATTTCATTAGAAAAAAATCTTGAACCATGAAAACCAGTTCTTAAAAAATCTCGATTTTACCAAACTCATTTGTTTGCAAGCATAAAATTATTATTATTATTATTCCAAAGTTAATGGCCGGAGAAGTCAAATACTCATCAATTCGTCTATATATATTTATATGCAACAAAAACAGTAGTTGCCAATATTCTCTTTCTTCCTCCTAATCAATCTCATCATGTCACTCATTCAAGAATTAGGGGGTGTTTGTTTCGGCTTATCAAAACAACTTATTGACTTATTACAGTGTGACACCGATAATAAGGAGTTTTGAGTGTTTGGGTAAAATAACTTATCCGGTGTCAAACCGGAAATAAGTCATTTTTTAAGAAGTCAAAAATTTTAACTTATGAGTTTTTCATAAGCACTTTTCCAGGCCGGTGATAAGTTATAAGCCAATAAGCTTATCCAAACACCCCCTTAGATCACCTCAATTATCGGTGTGAGCGAGGGGAATAGTCACATAGGGTAAATTTGACTTGGTTTTAGTGAACTTGCTAACCACCAAGCATATGAAACAAAAAGAAAACAAAGTTTTATTTTTCTCAATTTAAATGGCTTCAACCAATTAGATAACAATTCAAATTCAAATTCAAATTGAAATGGGTATTTTAACATCCAAATAATACTAGGTTTAGGGTAAATTTGACATTAGAAATGTATATAATTAGTACTTGTCAATTTGGATGTTGGTTCGTTAGGACTTCGGAGGGTGGGATCAAGAGACATCATGCTACACTCCAACATACAAAGATCTAACATTTTACTAGATACAAATTCAGAAACGTAGAAATCTGATCTCCATTGTCTAAAATAGGCCCCACAAACACTATTAAACAAAAGACTTTTGTCTACGTACTTTTCCCTAGAAAATCTGTCGCTAAAGAGTGATTCCTCACAAAATGGTCACAAAAGTTGGCGAGTAATTCAAACTAATGATAGATTACTATACCCAGAGATTTTCTGGGTGATCGGTTGGTATTTTCTCGAAAATCAACAAATTTTACCGAACCATTTGTATTTTCTGGGTGATCCGTGGATAACACCGACGAAAATTTCCGTGGGTAATTTTTACAGGTAAAAGTCATTTGTTTTGCAATGAAATCAAGAGTTCCCTTTTCTTGACTCAAATGCTTGTGACATGTTTGTGTAGATGTTGACCCACAATATGTAGGAGGCTTATAATGCTTCAAATCTTCAAGCATATATATGAAGATGAGTGTACATTTATATCAAGAACGGTGAAACTTCATTTTGAAAATGGAAATTTCAGACTATATCGTCTTCCCAAGTCTACGAAAACAAAGGATCCCTACATCATTACAAGTATTCTCCACAATTGCTTACAAGTATAATGCATATATATATAACAAAAGCCCCTTAGATGAAATTATTTGTCCAATAATTAGAAATTGCCCTAAAATTTCAAACCATATGGAAGTTATAATATTTTATAATTTCGACCAAACCACTATAAAAAATTATGTATTTTTAAATTCGTCGACAACAAAAATAGTATAAATTAAATTGATCATCAAATAGCTGGACATTTAATTATCAGACACAAGAGTATCAGATAATCCAACTTTTTTATAGGTCAAGAGCTTCAATTACGTATAAATGAGGTATATATATGAGTTTTTTTTGTTATATAATTTTTTTTTTACACTTAAAAGAAAATATTAATTGAATTGGCTCTAGTTGAAATAAGTTGTAAAATGGTGTTTATGGCTCATTGAGGGATGGTGTGAAATAGAGAAGCTAAGAAAATCATCATAGGCCGGGATTGAAACTTGAAAGGGTGTTGAAATTTGGAGATATGATCATGACCATAAAATGAGCATCAATTAAATAAAACATTGGATCTAAAATGTGTGTGTTAGACTTAGTCATGGATATGCCATGTATGTGTGTATTATGTATATAACATGGTCATGTACATGATGATACATACATAACAAAAACTCATTATTGTTGAAGGAGAAAGTAAAATAGAACAACAAGAAAGAGAGAGAAGAGATCTGTTATTCTCATTAATTATAAGCCCTTTAAATAGGGATGAGATACAAGTAGATAACTACAAGAGATAATAGTTCTAACCTATCTCTAATATGTTTATCTCTATCTATATCGTCATATCCATTAGACGATGACACATTTATCCTACAACACTCCCCTTTGTGCCGAGTCAAAAGAGTGATGGTGCACAACTGTTGCCTCGTTAAAACCTTACGCCAAAATAAAAACCCAGCGGAAAAAATAAAAATATGACTAAGGAAAGAGTACAACGCACCAGTTTCTTTGCAATAGATAGACTTTTCCTTTAGTCTAATATTCTTTCAGATTCGTACATTAATCATGAGAGTTGGAAGAGTAGGATGGTATATAAACCGTTGCCTCACTAAAACCTTACACCAAGGAACAAAACCCAATGGGAAAAATAAAACCTTCGGTGAGGGAAAGAGCACAACATACCAATATTACATATATAGTAGACTCCCCCTTTTGTCTACTACTCCCCCTGATTCGTGCATTAATCAAGGGAGTTTGGAAGGTCTTAGCATTCTCATACTTTTTATGTCACATTCTCCTAATATCTTACTTGATTCACTTGAATCTTGAGGTGAGTTTTCTACTGCTCATTTTATATAAACTAAAAGCATAATTTACTTTGAGGTATCACCCTTGATATATCTTACTTTCATTTCTTCGATACAATGCATTATTTACATATATGCGAGTAGGATATTTGTTGAACTCAAAACACTAACCCCTCTAATATGTGTAATGGTAGTCCTTAACCATGTACACAATTGAACAGTCTCATGTAGAGTAATATTCTTGGAATAGGTTGAAGAGGTAGCTACAAGGGTTTGCCTAGTTTACTTCCAAGTAATCGACATGTTTCCTATGGTAATTCCTTATCCAAGTTGGGAATGAGCTTTGTATGAGTCAGGTAGATATTTAATATCAGCAAAGACATACCAAGACAATATTTTATGTTTTTCTATAAGGGCTGGTACTTTTGCCTTTCACATTCAACGTAGGTATTGAAATTCCATTATCAATTCTATTTTACTCTTTGTAAGGGAAGTATAAGCCCACATCAATGGTTCCAAAAGATTAATTTGACATCATTCTAATGATGTTGCGTTGGCGCTGAGCTAAATCTAGCTAACGAGTTCATTGAGAGATACAAAATACGGTCAAGTGTATTTTTCTAAGTACAATAATGCGCCTATTGCACTCAAATAGGGAATTCCAGCTCCCAAAGCCTCTTCGTCATCATCCTTCAGACGAAATGGATCTTTCCTTTTATCCAACACTTCGATCGATCATGGGAGTGCTATCCGGATGCGCTTTGTCCATATTAAATCGCCTGATTATTTTCTAGACATATGCGATCGGTGAATTAATATCACAAACTCGGTGTCCTAGATTAAATAGATACATAAAACCAAGTTTTCCCAAGATCTTTCATCTCAAATTCAGATTTTGAATAGAATAAAGTTTCTCTTATTTCATCAAGAGTATTTATTATGTTCATTACATCGACATATAGAGTTATGATTGAGCATCTGGAACTCGTTTTCTTTATAAATACGCACGGGCACAGTTCATCGTTCTTATATCCCTTCCAATGAAGTATTCACTTAGGCAGGTATCCATATCCGCCTATGAGCGTTTCAATTTCATGGAAAACGCATTTTGTGGTTTCTACTAATATAATGTCATCAAACACTTTTATATATCTCTTAATCTAGATCCCCATAGAGATATGTAGTAACCACATTCATGAGCTGCATTTCCCGTCCTTCGGAAATTACTAGGCTAATTAATTAGCAGAACGTTATAACGTCCATCACGAGAGAGCAAGTCTTCTCGTCATCAATCCAGGGCGTTGTGAGAAACCTTGCGCCAAAGGAGAGTCTTATACATCATGACTTAATTATTCTCATTACGCTTTTATGACAAATGAATTATCTATGTCTTACGGAATTTACACTTGGTGGGTTAGCACTACCAGACCAAATACCCGTGTATTTGTCAAATTTAATTATCCTGGATTGCTTATATTAGGTCAATTTGCTCTTTGTTGACATTTTTCAACTGAGCATGGTTCGATGTCATAGTGCTCTATAATCTCACGAGCAACATTATATGTGAATATCATCAATGAGTATGTACGATCTGTCCATCGACTCGTATGCACTTTCATAATTCATTTGAGATTTATTTGATCTCTGGAATCAAATATTAACTTCGGAGCGTCCTCCAGTAATGATTCATAGACATAGTTTTAGTCAGAGATAATCTCATGAGAGGTTTATGTATTGATGATTAATGGTTGTGCCTTACTCACCTTTTCCTTTAGATGAGTATTTATCGAACCAAGTAGCCTCCCCCATTTCCTTTTGGGAGCCACGACCTCAACCACACCTCCACCATGTGTGATTGCAACGCACTTTCCAATGGCGTTGTGCCCTTGTTTAGGGACTTTTAACCTTGCGGGTATATTTGCAGCTGGTATATGTGATCTCGTCACTTCATTAAACGTATCAGGTATCGAGTCTGATTCGTTTGACTTCAACTTTACATTGTGAAGTCTGGGGATCAAAATGAGACATATTGGGAATATTCTATGACACTTCCAGTCGTTCCCATGGAAAATCCTTTTTCCTATCTCCCCCTAACGACGGGAAGACTGTCTCATCAAAGTGACAACTCGCTAACTTAGCGGTAAAGAGGTCACCTGTCAAGGATTCTAATTAGCGGAAAATTGTTGGGGATTCATATCCAACATATATTGAATTTTTTTAGGGACCCATTTGGGTGCGCTGTGGGGGCGCAATTGGCACATATACTACACAACCAAACATGCATAAATGAAAAATATCAGGCTTATATCCAATTACCAACTGGTACGCATGATACTGGTTGGCTAGTAGTGGGTCTAAAAACAAATGAGTAAGGCTGCATGTAATATTTGCATAACCCCATGCAAATGCGGGTAAATTGGTGCGCATAACCAATGCCCTATATATTATCTATATTCTTTTGATGACAACTTTTATGAGACCATTTTATATATACACATGGGGTATAGGAAACTCTACATTGATCCGAATATATATATATACAATAATTATCAATTCCTTGTGATGTAAATTCTCTAGCATTCCAAGTCATGTAGACTTGATGAGATAGTTAGGGTGGTGAGCCCTTGAATGTGTAACTAGTGCTAGAGTGCAGCACCTTATGTGGACAATAATACGACGTGCGTTCATCGTGTCGAAACCAGAACCATAAAATACTTCAATGGCCCGCACTCTGGTTGTTTATGTCCATTATCTTGTATTCGTTGTAAGAATGGAATATTTTTGTATTACCTTTAGGATGGTCTCATTCTTGTCTTAGCTACGAATTAGGGTGTACAAAAGTTTTAGGTATGACATATTATGATAGTGGTGTTGCTTCTTGTGCTGCAGAAGTCAACAATTGTAATTTGGTTAATTGCTTTATTTTGCCTTTCACTCGAAAGATAGTGTGTTTATATGTATTTTTCAATACATGGATCATTATGTCATAACCATGTGTCCCACAAGGTCATTTTGCAACATATATGTGTAATTGTCCCAAAGTTCTTTATTGGTGACATAATATGATTTGATGACCTAAGTAATTCACTAGTGTGACACATTTATTTCTCTAATATACGTTCCTTTCATATCATTAGAGTTGATGTACATATATACCCATTTCCATTCTTATAATACGATTTCCAATTAATATGAATATTTTAACAAGGTTCTCATTAATATAGTCTTTAATGACTATTAATCTTGTACTAACAAGAAAATGACAGTTCATCGTCTAAGTATTTTGGTTGGAGGAGTAAATATTAGTCTATCTTCTAAGATTGTGTGAGATTTCCCACAAAAACACTCAAGTTCTCCTCGATACATTCCTACACAGAACGGAGAATATTGAGAGTTTTGTATTTGTAATTTGGATGTATTTCTTTACATCTATAATGGTTAATATTTGGTTTTTTATCAACAAATGAAATTAATTTAATACTTAAAATAATTTTCAAATAAACTTATGCTCAATCAATCTTAAGTTAATCTGATATAGTTCATTTCAACTTGTTCCTTTTTTTTATGAGCAATTATTATTGCATTTTTCTTCTTATATTGTCCATTATCTTTTGGGCAGTAGTTGTATTTCTACTCCAAAAATTGTAAAACCCTTTTCGACTCTTGTCATGACCTTTACCATTTCCATAGTTTTGTCCATGGGGTTATAGATGTCACCTATGTGAAATTGTCTTTAACTCACTGTCCTTTAGAGTTGTTTCACCTCTAACACTTTTATTATTGACCACGAGAATTTTCTTTGTCCCAGCATGTTTAGTGATCTGAAATAACCTTGTTATATCTCTCAACCACTTACAGTAGGTTGATGAATTTGTCTAAAGGTTATACTTTAGCTCACATTGGTTCATTAATATGATTACTGCTATATGAAAGGTGAAAATCTTCTATGAGTTCCTTGTCATGAAGATTGAGATGTATTTTAAGCACAACATTTCTTTGTTGAAACAGTCATTTTCTTGTAATCGAGTGGGTTTCATTCCACTGTTTGATTAGTTTGGAAAATACATGGTACTAGATACTCCTGATTTTTCTTTTCAGGGTGTCCCGTTGTTCTTAGGGGATTCTAGTTAATGGTATTCCATACGAAGGTTGTGACTGATGTATCGTCTCAAAAATCTCAAGATATTTACATGTATTTTAACAGGTGACTTTTAGGGTCAATATGTTTTGATGGGTTTTACATATTTGCCTATCTTATGGTACTCAAGTTCTTTCGAGTCCAGGTGGTTGTAAATAATGGAGAATATATGATTTTCTAAAATCATGTTCTATAATTATTTATGTTATGCATGAGATTTCATTATCATAATATTATTGGATTTTTGTATTTTTAAATTTTTAATTTTTTGTTGATAGCACTTCATCAATATTTCAATATTCGAAAATAGATCACAAAGACACTTTTAGATTTCCAGGTAGGAGGGGAATCACGTGGATTACTTAAGTCCCTTCAACCTTAGGGTTATTTACACCCGTTTGACAAAATCTTTCAGTGTTATGCAATTATTTCGTTTCATGAAATACATGAATAACATCAATAATTTTGAGAGATTTTGCCATTAAGCAAAATAAATATTGGTTTTGACATAAAGTCAAATTTAAACTTTTATTATCTTAATAATATTTTTGGGGCATTTGGTAAGAGACCAAAATATATAGGGGTTGGAAGTGTAACTTCCAAATACTTGTTAGGATAATAATGAGTAGGAACCCACAATTAAGATAAGCATTTGAATAATAATATTTTTACAATTTTATGTCATTAGAAATTGTAATTTGGATAAACATTTGAACATGACATGTATAAATCAATTCAAAAACTAAATCATGATTAAATTAACAAATATTTAAATAAAATAATCCTACTTATCTCATTCAATCATACGTGCTGATAACGTGTTGAAGGAGAAAGTAAAATAGAACAACAAGAAAGAGAGAGAAGAGATCTGTTATTCTCATTAATTATAAGCCCTTTAAATAGGGATGAGATACAAGTAGATAACTACAAGAGATAATAGTTCTAACCTATCTTTAATATGTTTATCTCTATCTATATCGTCATATCAATGACACATTTATCCTACAACAATTATTTAATTATTTTAATTTCTTAACAGAAGACACGCTACTCATTCAAGAAACTGAATTGTGAGCACCGCCAAAAATAGAGAACTTTCTTCGGTTGAAATTACGGAGAAACCCAAATTTTCTAATTTTGGTTGAATCCATAGATCTTGTTGTAATTTCTTAATAACAAACCTTCTAATTTTAATTAATAAGAACTTATAAAAAACGCCATGCATCAAAAGTAATATTGTAACACATAAAATTAATTTGAGAACGTTTAAAATGTAAACTATTACACTCAGACCCGTTCCTGACATTTATGGTCATTGGATGAGATATAAAAAATGGCCCTTATTAAGTACGATTTTTTGTTCAATATTGTGTTTTTATAATCAAAAATAATATTGAATTCAAAAGTAATAACTTATCTAACACTATTTTCTGAGTTTTCTCGTATGCAAAATCATTAAATAATTACTTCTAAATTAATATTATATGTTATCTCATTATTACATAACATCGTAAATCCGTTCCACCGCCAAACATATTCTATGGTATATCTTTAGTATATGAATTGACATCATTTGAGATCACAATGTTGAGTTGTTGATTATTTAAAATAACACTTTTATGTCAATCAATATAAATTAGTTGGGTTTCAAGTCACCTCATGTTAATGTTTTCATCATCATTTTGAATTTTTAGGATCAAATTTTTTTTTAGGAACCATCGCTATTTCAAAACTCTATCTTAGTTATAGTTTGAGATCTTATTGTTGTTTTAGAGATAGAAAAATACTTAAAATCCATGCATTTAATATTAGATAATAAAAAGTCAATAATGTAAGAAAAAATATTTTTAGTTTTGACATATGGTTAATATTTTTTTTTCAAATGTAATAATTTTCTTAGTTAATAACAAGAAATCTACTATATTTTAATACAAACATAGAATTTATGCCGGTGGAATAACCAAAAAAGTTAGTGGAAGGTTAATTATAAATAATATAATATATATATATATATATCAATGTTGTCTAGGCAAAATAGTTTTATATTTTTGTAGATAAAAAACTTAGAGAAAAAAACTTAAGAAAAACAATAAATAATACTATAAAATTAACAACCAATTAATTTTTTACATATTTTCTACTCTAATGTAATTAATTAATAAATGTTTAGGCCTTTAATATATTGCTAAATTTATTTTGGATCATACTAGTCTACTAGATACTAAAAGATATTGTGTCTCTTTAATTTATTAATTTTTTTGAGCTACTACTATATATTATGTAGTATACATGAAAAAAAATCGGGACCCTATTTCTCTTGGACCCTTGGCATATGCCCGGCCCGCCCTCCCCCAGGGACGACACTGATTACACTTGTACAACCAATTCAACTCAATCAATTGATATATTTATGGAAATGATAAGAGTTTATTTAATATGATTTGAATATTTATGAAAATTGATTAGAGTTCATTAATTATAATCAACGTCTTATATTAGAAAACAATCAAAATATATATGAAACCACATATTCAGTAGATTAAATAGTTTGGAGATTGATAACGATAAATTATCTTTAACCAATCTATTTTATGCAGATGATGCGATGTTCATAACAAATAGTCGTTGGAAGATGGGAGAAACATTTTACGGATCCTGAGATGTTTCTATTTTATTTTGCGGCTGCGATTAAATTGACTTGTCGAAACGTGAATTGTTTGGTGTCGGAATGGGGGCAAATGTGATTCAAAGAGCAGTCACGCAGCTTAAATGTGAAGTAGGTAACCAAGAAATATCTCAGAGTGCCATTGGGAGCAAATACTTTTAGGACTGAATTTTGGAGCTTATAATGGAGAAAGTAAAAAAAATGTTATCTAGATGGAAATCCAAAGCCCTATCGATTGAAGGAAGACAAGTTCTGGTCCCAGCGGTTCTCGGTAGCATTGTTACATACTATCTTTCGATTTTTAAAGCTCAAAAATAGTTATTGATCATATGGAGAGACTTCATAGCGATTTTTTTGGGGATCGGGATCAGAATAGAACACCAGAAAATTTCTTGAGTAACTGGAAAACGGTTCCGTGGGACAAAGAAGACGGAGGCCTCGCTATTGGAAACATTGTTGCTTCAAATGTCACCCTTCTCGTTAAATAGGCTTGGAAATTTAGGGGTGATCACAATGCAAGCTGAGTGAAGGTGATACGATCCATTTATAGGACCACGAGATCAACTTTAGCTCCAGTCCTTGTGGTAACATAATCGATGTTGTCGATTCTTTGAGAAAATGGAATTGAAACAGGTCCGCAATGGTATAACTACGACCTTTTAGACCAATCGATGGAAGGACTCCTCTACCTCTGCTTGTCGATTTCCAAGACTTTTCGCAGTAAAAAACGAGAAACAGGGGACTGTGGCGGATAGAATCAAGGATGGATACACCTGGGATTGGCTTAGACCCATTCGCAATGAGAATGAAGTTTAGGAATTCGACCAACTCAAGGAAACCATCAAAGATTGTTCCATGTCGAACAAACTTGACAGTTGGAGATGGGATCTAGCTTCGAATTGTATGTTTTCCGTTGGGTCGTTGAGAAGTATCATTGAGAAGCGATATTTGGGGTGGTAGAAAAGAAGACAATAAGGGATCATTTGGTTCCTAATTAGTAAAGTTAAATGTGGAAAATTATGCTCGATAAAATTCCGACTCGGGTAAACCTTAAGAAGATAAACTTGAATATATATTCTACATTGTGTCCGCTTTGTAGCGTGGATTTGAATCCACTTCCCACATATTATCCGGATGTCCTATGGCGCTAGAGGTATGGAAGATTCATAGAACGCTGGTGGTCGGTATACTTCTCTGAGGAAAGGACGATGAACTCGATGATCAACAAAACTAATTCATTTTGTAAGGACAGTCGCGTCAAGACAACTCTAGAAGAGATTTTCTTCACGATCAATTGCTACATCCTCTGTTTTTTTTGGAACAAATGTGTTTTTAATAGTTCTCCTCCCTGTAAATATCCTCCTAGCTCAAAATGTTAAAAAACCGTTTTATTGGATTTTGGCCATGTGTAAAGGGTGTGTTAAAAACCTGATTACGTGCAAATATCATCCTATCGATTGTATCCAGATCCCGTCATATTCTTTTTTCCCTTTCACTAGCCATTACTAAAATTTACTACTAAACGAATGACTTTTGCCTACGGACCATTCCCTGAGAAATATGTTGTTAAAAGGTGATTCCTCACAAAACCGTCACAAAATTTGGTGGATAATTCAAATTAGTGACAGATTACCCGGTGATTCTCTGGGTGATCTGTTGATATTTTCTCGAAAAACATCAGATTTTACCAAATCACTGGTATTTTTTGGATGATCCGTGGGTAAACATCAGATTACCCGGTGATTCTCTGGGTGATCCGTGAGTATTTTTATAGTGATTTCAGTTGTTGTTAAAAAAAGGGGCAATTAATTAAGATAGAATTATAATAATTATAAAAATAGGACGAGGGTGTATAATAAACCATCTCAAATTAATTTATTAATATTTTTTATTAATATATTAATAAAGACAATTAAAATAGTCTGACTTTCTTCATTTACATATTAAAGTCAACTGAGGCACCTATATAAACCTACGATTCTCTTCCTCTATTCCTACACCAAAAACAAAAACCTTTCTCCGGTTAAGACTTTTCCGTCGAAAACCTCTCTATTAATTGGTTCGATTGTGGTTATATTACAACCTCTTCTCTTCCTGAAACGACAAACCCTATATATATAGCTAGCTAATGGAAATCACTCTTCAAATCATCGGATTTCATAATTGTCAATGCCATGGTTGCAAGAAAAAGGTCAGAGAAGCATTAGCTAAAATAGCTGGAGTCGAATTTGTACGATTTGAACCTGAAAGTGGGAATGTGACGGTCACAACGATCAATGATCTCCTTCAAGTGATCAGAGAGTCTCTGAAACGACGAATGAAGAAAAACGTTGTCATTATCTCTGCAAATCAAAACCCTAATAAAATATTAATAGCTGATGATCAGTATCCAAGACCACCATGGCCAGCCGTAGAACCCTCGGCACCACCAATTAACCTGATGGCAGAAGAAGAAGAAGAAGAAGAAGAAGTGGTTTATGGGTACCCACCTGAGTTTTATTATGGATTCTCTTCAGCTTATAATATCCATCACCATTGGTAAACCATTCTCTGAAGATCGATGCTAGCTGCATTTGTGTCATTTTGATGCCTTCCAATTTACTTTTTCTTTCTTTCTTGTGAGTTTTGTTTCTTCTTTAGAAACTTTTTGGATTAACAAAGGTTAATATAAATATTTTTTAAGTCTAATATCTTCTAAATTTCCAGTTATAAGTACTTCTTAATTTCCTATTAGTTTATATAGTTCCATAACAAATTTATGTTCAAAATTAAAGAAGCAGGAGAATCATAATTAAAAGAAGTTGGGAAGAAAGGACGGCGACTGCATACATCAAAAAGTCAACATGTCAAAGTTAAGAAATACGCTTGAATTAATTATATTAAAGAGAGAATTTGGAGAAATTGTTTTTAACACAACAACACAAGTCATATGTCAACATTTTCTTTTGTTCCTCTATTAAGTTATATACAAATTTAAATAATTTATTTAGTTAAAATCCCATTTATGTATCGAAGACATACTATATATCAAACCCAAATGTATCAATATATATCCTCGTGCAGTAAGCCAACTTATCTCATATCGCACTACAAAACAAATGAGTTTCACCCACAAAAACTAATGCTTCTGACGAAATCCGATTTTTCAAGAAAATACCAACGGATTACCCAGGAATTAACTTTCTGGGTAATCTGTTACCGATTTAATTTACCCACCAACAATTTAGCAACAAATTTTTATGACGATTTTGTGAAGGATCACCTTTTAGCTACGGATTTTCCAGGTGAAAGCCTTCTGCACTTCCATTTTAGTAGTGTCGGCCCTCAACTTTAGAAATCTAATAATGAATGTTTCACCTTTTATATTTTTTTTATCGATCTTTAAAATGCTTATTAATTATTTTATTAAGTATTGAAACAGTTTTATACATATTTAATAACTAAGTCCCTTTAATTTTACATAAAACTATCCAATTTGACAAAAGTTAACTGCTTTATATCCAAACTAAAAATTAAATACTCTGTGTATCATCTTAATGAACCACAAACTAATTAAAACAAGTATCTTCACCTAGTTGTATCAATTTTAATGCTTCAAAGTACATCACCTCATATTGACTTTCGAAATAGTGTAAGACTCGGCTTATTGGTCAAACTCCATAAATGAATTTAAGCCAATTAATCATTACCTAATGGTCCTTACACTATACTTTCAAGTGAAATCAATACGGAATCTGACATAGTATTGAGTTCGAGTTGGCAAACATATATATAATGATTCTTTGATGTTAAAGACTCTTAGCATAACTTTGATTCTAATGCCAAATTCATTAAAGTAACATGTAAGTCTCATTTGTTTCGATATTCTTGAAGACTTAAACAATTTGAATCAAAGATATATCTGCATTAATTAACCACTTAAAATATCACCAAATATTATGAGTTTGAGTATGTTGCTCTCCTCAACAAAATGAACACCTTCTCAAAGAAAAGAATTGAGAAGCAAAATTATAAGATTCTCATTTGGGTAAGAGTCCTTACTCTCATTATTTACCATTAAAACACTCGAATTCGTCATTATTATTACCGAATAAAATTTTAAATCAATATGATATTTTTTTTTTTTTTGAATAAAATATCATATTTATTAGATAAGGTAAATTGTCCTAATAAACTTTTATTAAGAAGTGTTTAGTAAACAACATGTAACAACTAAAAATATGAAAATGGATACGTGGAGGGTTTTTTTTCCCTAAACTTTTTAGCTTAAATTAAATGTATAAAACATGTTACTTGAATATAAATAATAAATAAATCAGGCAATTACATTTTTTTCCTTTTTAGGATAATGATAGTTATGTTGGGTAGTTACCGACAGCAAGTGGTTGACAAGTGGCGCAATGGTGTATGATTCTTTCTTCAGTTGACCAGACCAGGTAAACAACTTCAAATGAGGCAACTTAACACGTAGCAGAAAAAGGACATGTTTCTACTTTCTGAAACTGGTTTCCTCGTACTTACATAATTTTCCAAAGAAAGAAAAAAGAGAAGCCTTGTTTTATGGTTTTGGACGGGTGGTAATTAGCGGCTGTTGAGTTCATTTTTTATTAAGATGTGGACAGATAAAGTTGTCTATATGGATAAGGTTATGTGTATGATATATATAACATAAATTGTTATTCGGTTATTGTATTGAATAAACAATATGATTGTTATAAATAACCATTTTACCTCTTAGTTTATATTTTTAAACCCAATTCCGAACTACTTCATTTCCAGACATTTCAAACCCAAATATAAGAACCATTTCATTCCCAAAAATATTAAGCCCTAATAGTTTTTTTCAAACCTAAAATCTTTAAGTTAAATATATGTATACACACAGTTTATATATATATATATATATGGGAAAATTGGTAGAAATGACCATTTGAGAAAAATTATTGTACACAGTAACCATCTCTCTCCTCATTTGACAAAAATAACCAAAACCTCCGTTAAAAACCCTAAACCTCCGTTAAATACCCTAAACCTTCGTTAATTACCATTAAACCTCCGTTAATTATCATTAAAACCTCCGTTAAAAATGAAACTTCCGCTAAAATCTCTATCTCACACTATTTGTTGAATTTTTTGATAAATACTTACAATTTTGACCCTTATAGCTATATAATAAATTACTTTAGGTCCCTTACTTTTTAATTTTTTATTTTACACCCTTATTACATTAACATACATTATGGTATATCAATTAAAATACGTCTAAATAATACGTTTTTATTTTAACAAGTTACACCATTATAATCGTCTCGTCGACACCTTCGAAATGAGCCCAATATTGAATATTTTTTGATTTAGTTATATTATTATATATTATAATCATATATTAACTTTATATTGTTAACAATTAACAAAATATTAAGAATACGTATTTTAATCGAAAAAGCAAATGATGTATCACAAATTAAATAAATAACTATAAGAATATAATGAAAGATTTGGTAATTTTATTAATTTTTTAAATGATTTTAATTTCCTTCGTTAAATGAGCTTCGAGAATACAACGTAAGTATTAACTCAATAATTATTTTAAGTTATTAATATTTAAAGTTAGATGTTTATTATGTATTTGATTAAGTTTATCTACGTTAGTTATACGAATTTAAACATGAAACTTTAATAAGTTATATTTATGCTTAGTTAACTTGTAAACTTGAAAATTAAGTAATTTGACTTTAATTTATTGTACATAATGTTTAAAAAGTGGTCTTTAAGAGTTTATATGAAAATTTTATAATATAGTATAGATAAACGTACAAATTGTAAATATTAAAAACATTTTTTCGTAGTATATATGAAATATAATATATAATAATATAACTAAATCAAAAAATATTCAATATTGGGCTCATTTCGAAGGTATCGACAAGACGATTATAATGGTGTAACTTGTTAAAATAAAAACGTATTTTTTAGACGTATTTTAATTGATATACCATAATGTATGTAATGTAATAATGGTGTAAAATAAAAAATTAAAAAGTAATGGACCTAAAGTAATTAATTAAATAATCATAGGGGTTAAAATTGTAAATATTTAATAAAAAATTCAACAAATAAAATTTAACGGAGGTTTTGGATATATTTAACGGAGGTTTAGGGTATATTTAACGGAGGTTTATGGTATTTAACGGAGGTTTAGGGTATTTAACGGAGGTTTAAGGTATTTAACGGAGGTTTAGGGTATTTAACGGAGGTTTTGGTTATTTTTGTCAAATGAGGAGAGAGATGGTTACTGTGTACAATAATTTTTCTTAAATGGTCATTTGTGCCAATTTCCCATATATATGTCCACATAGAAGCCACCCAGGTTGTTCTTCGGTTTTCTCTTTTTTTAGCGTTTTTTCTTGAACCTTCCTCTATATGTATAATTGTATACATATAAACACAGTAGCCATATCCAGGGGTGGAGTACTCAGTATAGAGCCAGAGTTGGCCTAGGCACCCCCTGAAATTTTAAAAATATATATTGATATAGATATAATTTAATAAATTATCCTACAATATCATTTAATTTAATACATAAACAGTCCCTTGGATCAATTGGCTAGTGTGCTTTATATGTAGGGAAGTTGTTTTGTGTTCTAATCTCGTCCAATACATTTTAATATAAAATATTTTTTAATTTAATTTATAATTGGATCTTCTTACTTTGGACCCATCCAATCTTTTTTATTAATTGGGCCTCCTAAAAGTCTAAAATCCACCAAGGCACTAACCAATTAATTGTAATATCATATTTACCTCATAAAATCCGATTTTTATCCTAGCCACACGTAGTCAAAATCAGAATCCAATCATATTTACTTCCAAAGGTTGATAATGAAAAGGATGTTTTTACTAAGGTTGATAATGAAAATATCATAGATATGTTTCAGAAAATGAAAACTCGACGAGATCATTGTTAATTTTGTAAAAGTCTAAATATTATGAATATAATATCATTATTTTACTATTTATATTTAATCTTGTGCTCCCCTCATGAAAGTTTTTGGCTCCGCCCCTGGATGTTAGTTTGAGGATCAAGAGTCATGAAGAAATGTAGAAACTACATAAAGGAACCTAATCTATTTTCAATCACATTTAAACACCGCCTCGTTTATAAGTGAAGCTGAAAAGAGAAAAAACGTGGATGTGGAATTGGGTGGGGTGGGGGGGGGGGGTGGGGATTGAGAGATTGAATGGCTTCCAAAGAAGAAGTTGCTGGAAAAAGGGTTTCTTTTTACTAGAAAAACATAATGGGGAGAATGATCAAGGAATATATTGGGGAGCAGGGAACTACCTTGAGGTGCAAAAGGAGATGAAGAGGAGTTACCAGGTGTGAGGCAGCCACGATAAGGGGTTTGCTGTTTAGAGGCATCAGAAAAGATTTTGTAAATGTGAGCTCGAAAAAGAAGCGCGAACTCGAGGAGCGTTGAAAGGGTAGTTGGAGAAATTTAGGGGAAATAAATGGGTGAGTGAAGGAGTGATGTTTTCTAGTTGATCAATTAAATCATCGGCTGAATGAATAAGCCACAACCGAACAACTAGTTATGGCTAAGTGAATAAGCCATATAGGCTATACAACCCATTAAGCCACAACCGAACAGTCCGTTAATATATATCATCCTTTAGTCAAAGATTTTTATAGTTGTTCTTATACTTTAAATATTGACCTAGGGATTCGTAGTTTAAAAGCTATTAACCAAATAAATAATTAATGAGTATTAATTAACATGTTTTACCGGTATGATTGTATGAGTATATATGATAACAACTATATATATGTACGGACTAACAATTCTAATAGGTCATCGCTTAAGAATTTGGACCTTTATACATGGCATAATAATACATAAACTTGAAAAAGAGTCTAGATGCAAAAATGTGACATGAACTTATACCTCCACAATTAATCGTTTGATAAATGTAATAAGTTAAAAGAACAAAAGGAAAACAAAAAAATATAATCCAAATTATTCTATTTGCATAATAAAATGTGAGATTGATATATTGTTACAAATCTCTAGTGCTAATATACTATGGAACAAAAATGAACGCTTAGACGAGAAGACACTCATACACATCTGCAGTGCATATTTAAAAAAAATAACGGGAAATCGATGTCTCATTAAGAATGGTACCCAGGAATCAAATATAGGACAAATGAGAGGCGACTCAACAAGCCAAAGAACAATTAATCATCCACTAGCAATCATTTTGCATTAATTAAAGGGCCTCAAGATATATCATATAATAATAATATGACTTGTATATATAATTATTTAACACTAAATATATATGATTCCAAAGTGTTTTCATGTTTTAGTTAAAAACATTTATTCTTTCGTCATTAGTTTTATTGATTGCGAACTAGATATTCAATTTGATGATCCCATGAAATCAGCAATGGCCCCAAAAAAAAATTAAAATGGTTGTACCGTTTAACTATAAAAAAATGTCGAGATCTTTTTCACAACATTATAATTAATCTATTGGTTATTTCATTGATTTTTATACATGGGATCTTGAGTTCAAGTCCTTTATTGTGAATTTTTTAGAAACATAATAGGTTTGAAAGTAAAAGCAAAAAGTTAAGAAAATCATGACACCAACATAATTCAAACTTGGGTCTTGGGTTTAGGAAAAACCTTGCAAACCAACTTTGACAAGAAAAATTTGTGTCCATATTATAGTTTTAAAATATATATGATGACATACAACAAAACGATACGGTTACACCTTTCATAAACCTAACTTTTTTTACCTTTTGCCGGAGAAATAATACGGTGGTCCGTGCCACCTATATCTTGCATACTCATGATACTTAGACATCACTATGCAAGCTAAAATAAAATTAAAACTTCAAATTAGTTTAAATTATATATTGCTTTCTATTATTTAAAACCCAATAAAATAAAGATAATTAAACAAACAATCATCTGTATCATAACTGTTGTATTGTGGAGTTATTTCTCATTTGTCTATTATTATTAAAAGCAAATTGCTATGTACAGATGAGTGTGTGAACCTGCTGTAATCTCCAGTCTCCACAATTTGATATTGAATTTGTCCCTGTTGCTTTCGTGGATATAGGCTAATTAGGCCATGCAAACCACGTAAATCTTTGTGTTCTAATTTTGCTTTCTGATTTGTATCATAGCACTAGTTTTGTGTTAGTGTGAATTTGTGCATTAACCAGATCGGTTATATATGGTTGTGTTCTTAGAGTTATTTTATCTTTGGTAATCAATTTTTCAAATCTCACCTAATCTTGTTTTATAATTATTATTGTCATTCTCAATGATTGGATGCCATATATGTACGTTTTTTTGGAGCATTGACAAGGTCAACTTTTTGATCAAGTCGTCATAAAATTAAGGAGATATATGGAGGTTGCCATTTTTCTTTCATAAATTCAAACACAAAAATCACATTCATACGTACCATGTCTAGGTAGGATTCAACAACTAACTACACCACCTTCAATTCAAATCCCACTTGATCAGATCAAATTCGCCACCAATAACCTTGCCAAGGTGGGTTTGGGAGGTCTTTGTGGCACGTTGTTCGACTATGAGGATACACAATATGTTAATACTGGTGTTCTAACAAATTAAAGAATCTGATGTTTATTCTTTCGGTATGGTATTTATTTGAAGTTTTATGTGGGAGGCTTGCAATGCTTCAAGCATATGAAGAGGAGCATACTTTTCTATCTAGATTGGTGAAACTTCATTACGAAAATGGGAAATTAATTAACAATATCATCTTCCCTAGTCTACGAGAACAAATGATGCCTAAATCATTATTAAAAAATATTCTCGAGAATCGCTTATCAATGGGTGCCATAAAGATAACAAAACTAAACCGCCCTTTGATGGAATTAATCGTCCAAGAACTAGAAATTGCGTTAAGATTACAAGCAGTACGTACGTAAGTTATAATAATTTTTGAAATTAGACTGTAAATATATATTCTGTTATTATCTTATAAACATAAACTTACCATCACAAACTTATTTTGTGCTATTTGTTGGTAGGAGGCTTCAATACTAACCAGGTTATGGGGATCAAGCACATGCATAAATTAAGGTTGAACGCTGTAGTCACTTCTATGGGATCGATTGAATGTAACAATCTTATAAATTGTACTTTTCAAACATGCATTAACGAAATGATTATTATTGGTTTTTATAGGTCTACTTTGATGCTAATGAAGAAATAATTGGGATCGAAGGAACAATTAAAGATATGAAATTTTTATAGGTCTCTATTAGTTTGGTTGTATATATTGTAGCTGAAAGAAGTTGTACAATGGTGTTAACATATATATGTCCAAATAAGGACAGGTGTGAAAAATGAAAATGGAGAGAAGCTAAGAGAATAATCACAGGAAGGGTGCTCAAATTGAAGATATGATCTTGGCAGGGTAGGATCTAAAAGGTGTGTGTATGTATGTGTGTATATGTATATATATGTCATGTATGTATATGCATGTACAAGTACATGTACATCCACATACATAAGAAAAAAAATTAATTATTTAATTATTTTAATTTGTAAATCGTAGCACGTTACTCGCTCAAGAAACTGAATTGTAACCACCAACAAAAACACTAAGAACTTTCTTCAGTTGAAAATATGGACAAATTAACCCTATTTTCTAATGTTGTTCGCATTCTTAGAACTTAGATCTCTTGTAATTTCCAAGTAATTAACAAACCTTGTAATTTAAAACAATAAAAACTTATTCAAATCCTTAAAACATGTACATTAAACCCACACCCATAATTAATTTAATAGTATTTTTTTTAATTATTAGTAGGGACAATTAAATAAGAGTCGACTTTTTTCTTCATAAAATAGTTTATGTTAAGTTAATTGCGTGCATGGACTAATCAACTCACGCCCCTATATATATAACCAACAATTCCCTTTCCCCTATTAATTACTACACCAAAACAAAAACCTACATCTGTCCGGTTAAGACTTTTCCGGCAAATTACCTCTCTCCCGCTTGTTAATTGGTTCGATTTGAAATAAAACCTCCCAATGGAAATCTTTCTTCGGATCATAGGCTTTCATAATTGCCAAGGTTGCAAGCGAAAAGTCAGAACCACAATTCGTAAAATAGGTGGAGTCGAATTGGTACAACTTGATACCGAAAGTGGGAATGTGACGGTCACAACGACCACTAAACATCCTGAAGTGATCAGAGAGGCTCTCGAGCGACGAATGAAGAAAAAAGTCGTGATTGTGTCACGAGAAATCGTTCCTACAAATCAAAACCCTAATCGAACATTAGTACCAATGGCTGATCAAGTACCTACACAGCCAACTTTCGATCTTCAAGATTTAGGTAAAGTGATGTTGAAATTGTCGCAGGTCATGAATAGTGTGGAGATGATCCATTCAAATACGATCAGGGTCAACTTCGACCACCGTGAGAATCGATCACCATTAGTTAGGCTGGAATCTGGTGGCAATAATCTGAATTATGGTGGTATTTATATCGAAGATGCTGATGTTGAATATGCGTCTCCAAGACCGATTACACCACGAGCGCCACCATGGGCAGCCGTAGAACCGTCTGCACCGATGATCCCGAGAGCAGAAGAACAAGTTTATGGGTACCCACCAGAGTTTTATGGATACACGTCAACTTATAGCCATGACCATCCAACTGGGTGGTGCACCATTCTCTGAAGATCGATGCATGTGTCATTTTGATGCTTTCAAATTTACTTTCATTCTTTCTTTCTTTTCTTTTTTTGTAAATTTGATTGTAATTTCTTGTGAGTTTTTGTATTTTTTGTATCTGTAAATTATTTGGGTTAAGGTTAGTAAAAAAATTTATAAGTGTAATAGGTTCTAAATTTCCAATTATATATAAGTACTTCCTAAGTTCCTATTAATTTAATTTCATAACAGAATTTATTTTTAAAGAAAGTGAGAATTATGAAGAAGTTGGGAAGAAAAGGCAAATATATCAAGAAGTCAAAGATGTTTAGGAGGTGTTTGGGATTGCTTATAAAAACAACTTATTGACTTATTCCGGTACGGCACCGGTGATAAGCACTTTTGAGTGTTTGGCAAAACAGCTTATACCGGTGTCAAACCGGTGATAAGGAGTTTTTTGAGAAGTAAGGAGCTCCTAACTTATTAGAAGTTGATAAGCACTTTTGAGTAAAAGCTATAAGTTGTTTTAAATAAGCAATCCCAAACACCCCCTTAAACTTTAGCTTAAAAGAGAGAATTTGGAGAAATTGTTTTTAACAATCAACACAGCAACAAAAGTTATATATGTGAACAATAAATTATAACTTTTGTCAGGTACTTGTATTTACTTTTCTTAACTTGGGCTCCGTTCATCTTTGGGCCTAACATGGGCTCAACCTAAAAGAGTAATACGTCAACACTTATTGTCCCTCAAAAACAAAATTAAATAATGTATTTGCTTAAAAGTTATAATGTCCTTTTACATAACGAAGAGATATTATCGACTTAAGATTCTAATGATTATATCATTTTATTGAATTCGTTTTTAAAATTATTAATTTAGTGTTAGAGAAAGATTCATTTGTTGGACAATACAACAAATTTGAGGATAAGTATAAATGGATTCACATTCTCATGATATGAACGTGCATATAAGGTTTATTCAATTTTTGGTTTAATAATTTGTGATAGTTTAAGATGTCGTTTTATTTGAGGGGTTTGAAAGAAGTTTAAATAAATGATCAATTATATCGACTAAATTTAATCCTCTCTCTATTTTTTGCAACGATCTGTATACGGTTCACTCTTAACACAACCAATTTTTTCTTTTTAAAGTCAACCTATAGAACACATCTTCACTCTCAAGTCACGTTAATATAATTACCGTTCTCATTGAAAATATCTCTTTTAGCAGTTAATAGAAGCAATGTATGAATTACATCATCAGATTGAACCAAATAAACAAACTTTGTGTGTAGAAGATTTAGGATTAGTTTTAAAGTAAAAAACCCAAAATTAACTAGTTTTATTGTTCTCATAGTCTACATCAATTTAAACCGCTCACACCCAAATACATTGCTCTCCTTCAACGTTCCATCTTTGTCCGTTATCTCATTGATATCCCTCTTTTTAACCTTTCTAATAATTTAATGGATTACATTTCAAAAAAGAGAGAAAAAACAAAAATTGAGAAGATTGAAAAGAGGGAGATTAAGGGTACATAGGGGACAATGATGGTAATGGATGTTGATAGTAGAGGTTCTAGAGCGGTTCCGTTACACGGATGGTTAAATTGTCGTTTACGATAGCATTTTGGTAGATTGAAATCTTACCCGGTAAGTAAATGATAATGTTGAATTTTGTCGATAAGTACTTACCCAGATAAGTTTTTGTAAACGAACCCTATAAGTCATTCAAGTGCAAATCGTTAAGTACCGCTCGCATATGGTAATATTTTAATTCTTCTTTCTTTATAGAGACCAAAAAACTAAGGGGCCGTTTACCAAACGCTTACCCCGGTAAGTGCTTACCAACTCATATTACTTTAATGGAAGAATATGACAACTACCAAAAATCCTACCCAGTAAGAGCGAAGACAAGGAAATCAATGACCAAGAGTTTTACCCCGGTAAATAATGGCGATGTCTCTTACCACGGTAAGCACTTACCGGGTAAATTGTTGCATACGATACCGTTTTGATGAACTAAAATTTTACCCAGTAAGTAAGTGGTAGTGTTAAATTTTGCCGGTAAACGTTTATCCAAGTAAGATTTGGTAAATGGCCCCTAAGACTGTAATGACCAAAAATATAAAATAAAACCAATTGTTTTAAAAACATTTAATTATTTATGATAAGTAATAATAAAGTAATATAATTTTTTATTTTTTAAATAAAGAATATATAGTGCCTAAAATATCAAAAAAAGAAATAAAAAAATTTATTTAATAAACCAAATAATTTAAAAGAAAACAAATACCCTATTTTAGTGAAAGATTTTTAACATATTTAATAAAACAACAATAAAAAGCAAAAGTCTCAAGAAGGACAGAAAATCATAGTTTAGTGTCTAAAATACATGGTACTTTTTTTTTTAAACCAAAAATATATGGTACCTTAATACGTAAAAGGCGTAGGCTTTCCATTTCTTTAGGATAACGATAGTTATCGTCGGTTAGAAACAATAGCAACTAATCTAACTGAATAGCCGACACCAAGTGGTTGACATGTGGCAGAATGTTGCAGGATTCTTCTTGCAGTTGGCCAGGTATCCAACTTCCAACAGTAACTTTAACCGTGGCAGCACCAGCGCCTATAGACGACCAGTCTATCTTGCCGCAAAAGTCGGTTTCCGCGTACTTTCATAATTTTCAAAAATCACTCAAAATAAATTCAAATATTCATAATATTGTAAATTAGTAGGAAAGAAAATATATTATTATATTAATAAATATATTTTAGAGATTCTATATTGATTTTATATTAAAAAATCACTCTCAGCAATTACGTTGTTATATACATATGACTATGAGGGCGGTTCTGTAGCATAGCAGTCGGCCGTCTTACAATTGCAGCTTCTGGGAGGTCAAGCATTGTGTTGACCATATTTTTAAAAGATTTCCATTTACCTCCTCATACTTTCAATTGCTTGCATAAAAGGCTGAAGATGGAATAATTTTATAATTAAAGGAAGCGTATAACATTGTGTTTGTTCACCATCTATATATAAATAAATCCCATAGTGAATCTAATTTCTAAAACAACAAAAACCAACTTACAAAGAAAGTCTTGGTTAAATTACAAAGGGTATTCGACTTTTATACGGTGTAAGTTGAAATTAAATTTACATTACATCCTATTTTTATTACTTATCTGTTGTTTTTAAATTTCATTATAAATTTATTTTCTCAATATATAGCGAATGATCTATCTAATCATTCCAATTTAATTTCTTGTAACATTTCTCAAGTGGAATCCGCTAAAAGTAGAACAAATATTGGATTCTTGTGATTTTGGATTCACCATTTATATGTTTTGATTTATGATCTCCAAAGTAAATATATCTCCAACTAATTTGAATTGTTACGTTTCAGAGAAGATTGACATGGCTTCTTCAACCACAATTACTCTACACATCTATGGGTTCCATAATTGTGAGCGATGCATACGAAAGGTCAAAAGCACATTGCGGAAACTTGGTGTCAATTTGCTAACAATGGATCCCGAGAGAGGGAATATCAAGATCTTAACTGCTAAACAACCTCAAGCAATCAGAGCCATTCTCGAAGAAAAATTTATTAAACAAGTTGTCATTATATCACAAGAAATCAGTCAACCAAACCCAGTGCCTTTCTTTAACAACTCACGTAGAGTGAACATCCCTCAAAGTCCTAATCTTGCACCTAGTCTTCATGGTATAATCAATAATCATGAAGTCGGTGACCTTTGTTAAGAATGTTTGAAGCCGATGGATTGGATACTATGGAATTCACCCAAGTGAATACTTTTAGGTTCAACTTTACCAACTATGACAACCGCTCTACTATTGATGTTCCTATTGATAATGTTGAGTTCGAGTATGTTCCTTCACCACTACCGTCTTCACTACCACGAACCTTTGAGCCATCAGCACCACTAATCCCCATCGATCCAAATCAAGATTATGTGTGGCCTTCTAATTTCCGTGGTTTCGCTTATACTTCCACTTTTAACAACAATGATTGGCCATATGATTGTTGCACCATGATGTGATTTCTGGTTTTGATCAAGGATATATATTGGTTTATTTAGTCTATTTGTAATTTGAGTTTGTGGCCATTCTCTCATCTACTTATGCATACGTGAGTATAGTAGTAAGATTAGTTAAATTAATATAGCCTCGTTTCAGAGGAGGTATGATTTCCCAAATATCATGTGCCTTTCGTTTTCAAATTGATTTGTTGTGATTGATATCAAAGTTCATTAATTTATGTGAAGATAGCGGAACTCTTTCGAATCTCTATAAAAATATCCTTGCATGTTTGATCTATGTTTCTTATCTAGCTAATATTATGTTTCTTATCTAGCTAATACGTGGGATCAATATGGGAGTAATTCGAACATGTTCCATCAAACAAAGGATAGGCACCAAGAACGAAAACCAAAAAGTGTTGGGCCCATATATAGGAAGTGGTAGATCCCGACTCTAATTATTTGTTTTTCATCTTTACCCTCTAGTATTCATTATGAAAGTTTAGTGAACTATGTATTTGGCGTTAGGGAGGGGTGAAACACTACTAAGCACCCCACAGTAGCGGAGTCTTTTGGTTCCTAACTCGTCTGTATCCCAGTCACGGCCTTCTTGTCCGCAATAGATGACGCTAGAGAGGATTTGTCAAAGCACGGATATAAGTTCTATCATGATATGATCTTTCTCATTGAGAAAGTGCTATCAATATTGATGTCCCAATAGCTTCGTTCAGGGGCGAACAACCACTAAATTGTAGGTTTTAGATTTACAGTTAATTAATTAGTTCAATTTCCTGCTGCATGCAACATATAGGTTTCATAAATAAATTTCAAAATATGAATGACTCCATTTAATTAGTTATTTTGAATTTGATGTAATTTGCCTTTTTAATAGAAGCTAATATTCTGAAATTATTATTATGATCATTTGTCTTAAACAAGGTTCAAAAAGGCTTGAGGCGTGGCGTGGCGCCGAGTTCAAGCCTTAAGCCTTACGCGCAACGGCGAGGACGCAGCGTTTTTCAAGGCGTGACATAAGGCCAGGGGCGGAACACAAACCTTCTAATTAAGGGGGCCGAAACCAACAAAACATCTTCATTGATAAGCTTAATTCATTATAAAAAACTGTATGACAGGAGAATAGAACCTATGACCACATACACAGGGGCCATATACACATAACCACCTGAGTTAAGCACAATTCATTGAATAATATTTCTAATATCTAGTATTTAAGGGATAAAACGCAGGCGTCATGGCCCCCCTAGACCCCTATTGTGTTCCGCCTCTGCATAAGGCGACAAATTATATGTCATATTACAATTATATATAAAGATATATGTTTTCTACATAAAATCTAATCAAATAATGATATTAAAATATGTGCATTCATATTAGAATAAGAAAAACCATATATATTTATTATTATAAAAATAGTTTTTGATTAAATATTTAAAATATAACTTAAATAGATAACTTTACGACTTTATTTTAATCGTGGGACCATAACGTTTATAAATTCGTGTAATTGTGAGTGATATGATCAGATAAATGTATAAAAGTGTAAAAATTTAAAGTTAAGTGTAAGAATACAAAAGATAGAAATAGAAAAAAACATAATTGTTTTGAAAAAAATTCATGCCATACAAAAAAACGCACGCCTCGGCGCGCCATGGCACGCCTCAAGCCGCCATAACATAAGCCACGCCTTATGAAAACGTTATGGGCTGTTTCGTAACGACGGAAACACGTCTTACACCATATCGCGCTACGACGCACGCCTTTTTGAACACTGGTCTTAAATGTTATGGTCTTTCCTTTAATTTATTGTTTTTAGCAAGGGGCCAGTTATAAAATGCTTAATGGGTTTCCAATATCACTATTATCATTTTCCTTATCAGCTAAAATTGTCGAACAAATCGTTTTGTTGGAAAAAAAATTACTGAGAGTTTACTGAATAAAACATATTCATCTTCCTCACTTAGTCGGTAAGATTCTTGATTATTAATATGCCTCTTATGCATTGATAAGATTTTAGGTTTTTGTCACATTCACTCGAAAATTAAGTGACACACGATTAATATAACTTGATAATATTTAATAAATAATCTATAAATGTTATTTTTATTCCTTTGATCATTGGTTTTTTATCAAATTAAAATCAAAATATTTTTTTGGGTTTATATTGAATCCAACTATCCAAGTAGTTGGGCCTTTCTTTGATCTTTTATATTTAAATAATAAAGTTGAAGCAAATTAAATATCAACAAAAATTCAAAATGAATCACGTACACGGTTCCACTCACAGCAAGAAGATGAAACGAAGGGATCTAGAACGTTCCTCCTTCCACGTCAGCTACTTCAACTAACGTGGCACGTAACTATTGGAGGATTCCCACGTAACTAAGCCGCTCAGGCCGCCTTTTTGAGACACGAAGTAACCGGCTAACTCGCCTACTCCGCGTTGATCTTCCGCCAGTGAAGTGTCTTCATTTGACCCCTATACTTTCAAGTGTTTGCACAAATGGCAACAGAGATTTGTATTATTGTCAAAATTAGCCCCCCCGCAATTTTCATTTTCGTAATACAAAATAAAATAATTGGGTCCTATTTCACATTATACATAGAAAAGTTGACACTTTTTCGTTTTAGATTAATTTAACATAAAAAATAATTATGATGATATTATTATTATTAACTTTTTTTTTATTTAAAGACTAAATTTTAAGTTTTTACAAATTAATACCTCGATACATGTTTAAAAAATACTGAACCTATTTTTGATTGTTAACGACTTTATAATATATGTATGACAATCAACTATTTTTAATGTGTGTATGACAACCAACTATATTAATTAAGAGTTACATATAATTATTAACAATTAAATATAAATTACAAGTTACATAATTTTATTTTTTTCTTTGTTTAGTTTGTATCATACATCTACAAATGGAAAGTTCATTACTAAGGAATTACTTCGAAATATTATCATTCGAACAACAATCAGAAATTGTCTTGTAAAAGTTTTTCGAACAACAATCAGAAATGGTCTTGTACACGTTTTAAAATTTTACGAAAATTCTTAATTTTTTCTAGTGTTTATTATTTAATTTCTTCACGTGTTTCTCTCAATAAAATATTAAAATTATGACTTTCAGTGTGTATATACATAAATTTCCTCTTTAATCCCCTGTATTATTCATGAATTCATCAAGACCCTTAAGATAAGATTAAATAAAAGAAAATTCTAAGAATAATCTAATAAAAAAAAGGTTAAAAAGTCAATAAAATAATATAAAAAAATTGCCATGGCTTTTGCGTAAGGACCAATCCATTCAGCTCTTTCAGCATTTGTTCTGTATAAACAGCACATTTCTTTCCTTCATTCTCATGCCCTTTCTTCATCTCTCCTATCGAACTCCGGCAAACACCAACAGTTTTCAGGCACAAAGTTGTAAGAATTTTCATATTGTTTTATTAGTTTATTTCATTGCATTTTTATCTTCTGTCTTGAATTTTAATTTATATAGTTCTATTTGCATATAATTAGTTTTTGTTTATCAAATTTATTATATACTATGAATAACATTTTAAAGTGGTGCAAGACTTCTTCATCTTCTTCGTTCGCAAATTAGGGTTTCCCGGTTTGAGCAACTCCTCTTTTAATTCTCTTTTTTTTTCATTGCAATTAATCGTTCTTTGATTTATTTTTCACATTATTAATTTCTATTTATTTTATGGTCTAGCAAATTACCTGTTTATTATTTTTGTATCTGTGCCTTTTTTTAATTAATATTCTATTATTTATCAATTTGAATATAGTTTAATTATACCCCCAATAACATTTTGTTTTCTTTATCCGCGGTTATTTACTAATCATTTATTATAATTATCTTCTGCATTATTGATTTGTTGAATGATCTAACTACTAGATGCAAATTAAGACTTATATAAATGTGTTCTTAGATGAGCTGTGTGTTGAAAAAGTCAAACTAAAAGATCATAATTAATCGTTTTGATCCGACATAAGTTGACTTTTGAATGCACCATGGCAATTACATCTTGAAGAAAAAAGTTCTTTTATTTTCTGGGATTTACACGAGACCAGTCTGTTTTTACACTTGAAACTTCACGGCAAATCAATGTGAATGTAAAAAAATTTAAAACCTTCACAACGTTTTATTATGAATTTCAAGTTTAAAAAGATGGTTTTACGGGTCTCACGAAAACAGGCTGATCCAAAGTCTTATATAATTCATCGTATCTATATTTTGGTTGCAGTTATAACATTTTACAGAAAAATATCGACGATGGCTGCCACTACTCCGATGGGAACTGATCTTCAAATCAATAAATTCTGTAACTGTGAGGGATGCATACGAAAGGTGAAAACAACACTCGGTGAAGTTGGTGGTGTCGAATTGCTATCAATGGATGTTGACACCGGAAAACTCACAATTTCAACCGCTAAACACCCACAAGTAATTCAGTTCGCTCTTCAAAAGAAATTCAAAAAAATGGTCGATATTCTACCTCAAGAAATCAACAACCCTCCGAACAGATCATCATTATCCGCTTTCAATAATACGAATAATAATGTTCAAGATATGGCAGAAGCACTTGTGAAAGTATCTAATCATGCCAAAGGATTAGAGAGTGTGGAATACAAACAATCGACTACTTTAAAGTTCAACTTCAACAACCAACCATCTTCATCTAGAATATTACCAGCAAATACACACCACGATGTACGAGGTTCTAATGGCTTTCGAATAAAAGATAACGATTATGAATATGTTTTGCCACCACCAACCACCGAGCCATCGGCTCCACTCATTCCTACAACTGAAGATGAAGTTATTGGATATCCTGCTGATCAGATTTATGGTACTTTCTCAAAACCCTCAAGAAATGATCATTCGCATAATTGTTGCACCATTCTTTGAGCTAACCAGATTTTTGTTATATTAATTTGGTTATGCTTCTTTTCGATTGTTTTAATATCTTCGATCATGATTTTTAATTTTGTTTGGTTTTACCTTTTTAGTTAATCTTGTACTTGTGATTAGGGATAATAAGTTAATTTGTATGAGCAACTTGGGGTTAGGATGTATTAATTGTCATAAACCCCCCCTACGATATACTTGTTTGCATAGCTAGTAAAGCAAACGAGTTTTTGTTTTTATTTTTATTTTTATTTTTATACACAGTTTTACATGTATTTGATCGATTTAATTTAATTATTATTTTTCTCAAAGATTTATGTGGTAAAAGTACAAAATATTGTTAATAATATGATATACACAATATTTAAATTGCAATCCTTTATTTTATGATGTTTCATGCATAGGCCTATGGTGTATGGTTGACGGGCGATTATTTGACTCCCGTGACTTTATGCCTGTGATCTCGAAACCATTTTTCTAAGGGGAATGAAATAGGAGGAAAGTAAAAAAAAACTCGTATTCTTGAAACATTTTTAGGAGAGTAATATATTATCAAAATGAAGAGTAATTAAGGAACCAAAATCGTTATTTAAAGTGAAAATTGAGAGAAAGGTGAATGGACAAAATTATCCGTCACTAACGAAAACTTAGCCGACAAAGTTAGTACGAAGGGCCATATGCGTTATAAAAATGAAACTATAGGGATGTTCCTTGTTAATAATTCTTTAGAGGGACCTTAGTCGTTAATTTATATAAACCACAGGGACCAAAATCATTTAACTCCTTAAGTATTAAGATGAAGGATTGATTACATAGTGCGGTGTTTACACAGTGCCGAGTTCTACACTACATAATGTTCCTCCACAACCACCACCTACACCTTTAACGTTTTAATTCATGACACAGGTACAACGAATTCACACAATCAAATATCTGGGAAATATAAATAAAATTTTATAAATATATTTAAAATTTAATATTACAATTAATGTTGTAATATTCAAAATAGATAACACTCTCAGTTAACCGTAAACGTTATTTTTCAGTCATTCTTTTAAAAAAAGCTGTTTGTAAATACTCTAAAAATTGTCAAAAAAAATTCCATTTCCAAATATTATATTTCTTTTAATATTATTGCAATGATGTACAGTTTAAATACGTAATACAATTTATTTATTATGTATTTATGTCACGGTAAAAAATCAAACAACTTATTTAAAAAGATTTTTTTTAAATAATATAATATAAAATTTAAATTTTGGTGTTTCTAAAAGTCTTGGCAAACGGTAACCGACGCCGATAGTGGATGAGTTTTGTCTTCGAGTTACTTGTTTTTTGAACAACAAAAAATATTACGAAACTCATTAAGAAAAAAGTAAGAATTATTTAACATTATTTTACAAAGTGAATAATTTATTCATGCTGTATTTTAAATAAATGATTTGTGTACAAATCAACCTTTAAAAGACAACCCAAACCATCCAAGTAATATCCAACACAACCATAAAATCCTCTAAAAGAACCTACTTCCCATGTTTCTGAAAAGCGAGGCTCGTCCTCATGCTTCTTTTTGTTCGTCAATACACACAACGATGAGAATACAGTTAAACTTCCTGAAGGCATAGCAGGTACTTTTATAATTGTTCCTTGTATCCCAGTTATTTCTTCATCCGCATCAAGATTGATCTATAGATAACAATTTTATGTCATTAATTAATACATGTTTGAAAATATAATTAATATAGATGATTGCAACATAAATTAAATATGATAAAAACAATTAATATTTGTGACCTGTGAAATTGTATAACCGCTGGGACCATTGTAACCACCATGTTGTTGAAAATAATGCACTGAATCACCAAGATCTTGAGTAATAAAAGCGATTGAATAAATCCATCTTTTCATGATCTATGAATATCTTCTTAAACTTTTGATTGCTTTCTAGCCGGAACCACCATGGTTCTCCACCTGTGCTTGATCCCCATAACATGGTCCTACTAATATTCTATCAAAAACAACATAAACTTAATTAACTTGTGATTATAAGTAATTAATTATTTAAATATTCTAATTTCAAGAAAAACAACAACATACGGTTTGAAGTTCTAAGGCGGCTTCTAGTTCTTGGACAATTGATTTCATCGTAGGGCGACCTTTTCTATCTTCATTTAGGCACTGGAGAATACTTCTAACGAACTAGCCTTCATTTGTTCTCGTAGACAAGGGAAGATGATTTCGTCTAATTTTTCCATTTCATAGTGACGTTTCGCCAATTCATATAGATATATAGGCTTCTCGTTTTCCAAAAACCTTGCAAGCCTCCCACATAAAACTTCAAATAATACCACGCCCAAGGAATAAACATCTGATTTTTCTGTAAGCAGACACGTTTGCACATATTGTGGGTCAACATAGCCACCCGTGCCACAAGGGTTTGTGATAAGATTGAAGTCTTTATCCGCAGGATCTATTTTAGACAATCCGAAATCCGAAATCTTGGCTTTCCAATTTGCATTTAGCAAAATATTAGAGCTTTTTATGTCACGGTGAATAAGCACCTTGTTCGTTGATCCACAACCATGAAGGTAACTTAGTCCACGAGCCGCACCAAGACATATTCTGTTATAACCCGATTCGAGATGGGTGGTCTCCAAAGAACAAAGGAAGAAGAAGAAGAAGAAGAAACTGCTATCTTTTCTGCATATCTTCAAATGATAAACATACAAACATATATAATAAAGGGAACCTGTCCCATTAACTACTCCTAAACATACTCCTAATCTGCCACCTCAACACGTTTAACATAACTTCTTAAAACTAACACAAGAACCATACGTAATTAAGATAGTATGATATCCCTAAATAAATAAAAACAACACTTAAAGAATGCATGTTCGTATCATATTCCAAGACGTTGCAACCATGTGAGGTCCGTGTTGGCTAGATACTTATCAAGGCTTCCGCGAGCCTCGTGCTTATAAACAATGATTTTCTCGCCACGGAAATTCGTTGAAAATTCGTAGAAAATTTATGTTCTATCAATAATCCTCTAAAATTCTTAGAAAATTTTCAACGACATTTTCTGTTGAAAATTAATTTCCGTTGAAAATACTCAATTTTCTAATAGTGACACCCTTCAATAAACAACCAAAACCATCTAAGTAAAAACCAGAACGACCATAAAAGCCAACGAAAGAACCTACATCCCATGATTCTGAAAAGCGAGTCCCTTCGTCTTCGCCAAAAGGCCCATGTGTCTTTTTGTTTGTCAATACACACAATGACGATATTAGCATAAAAAGACCAGAAGACAGTGTTACATCTCTAAATGTTCCTTGTATCCCAATTATTTCTTCATCGATGTCAAAGTTGATCTACAAAAAATATATAATAATGTCGTTAATGCATATTTGAGAATAGAAATTAAGACGACTCCTACATAAATATGATGTGATCATTGTTATTGTTTTTCAACTTGTTTGTTTGTATAATGAAAATTCAATGCCATCTACCTTTTTTATAACATATAAGTGGTTAAATTTAGGCATTGTTTGGTAAATATAAGCTAGAACAAGTCTATTGAAAGTTGAAATGCTACTTGGAGTAGTTTATGTGAAATTTCTGTCATTTTTTTTCAATTATAACCTTTATTTATATTAATTAATATTTATTACGATTCTTTATAAATAAATATTAATGAATAATTATTATTAATAAATAAATAAAATTATTAGTATTAATATTAATTAATAGTGTTGAAGTATTAATTAATTAATTTTAATTATACATTATACATTAATATTAGTTTTGTAGAACTATTGTTAAATGTTAATCATATCAAATTTTTTTACATTATTATTTTATTCAATTATTGTTTAGTATATAGTTAGTTATTAAAAAGCAAATATAAAAATTCTAATAATGTTTATGTGAAGTTAAATAAAAACTAAAAACTTAATGAAACGTCCAAAAACGTCTTATAAATATGGTGTTACACTTTTAGATATGACGTTCTATAATTTGGTCCTATAAACTTAAGTCCTATAAATTATTTCATTCATCAGTTTTATGTAATTGTTAACCCACCAACCCACAAGGGTTGGGTTATATTTTTGAATGAGTTGGGTTCACTACATAATTGGGCCCTATCAGTGACGCGGATCAAATCGTCGCTAATCCGCCGTACTCCATGGGCCAAAAAGTCGTAGGGTGATGCTATCAACAACGGATTTCAGCGACGGGTTAGCGACAAACATATTGAAAGACGGGTTGGCGAGGGACAAATTAGCGATGTATTAGCAACGGACCAGATAGCGACAAATTAATGATAGATTAGCGACGATCCGACTACAAAGATATTTGATTTACACTTGAATGCTGAATTCTTGGTTTTGTTCCATAAAACCCACAGTACATTTTGCCTAGGTGTCAAATCCCCTACATAGTAATAAGCAAACACATCATGTAGTGCCTCCTTAATTACAGTTACAATCATAATAAAATTAAACAAGAAGGTGATGTAGATCTCATATAGTACCTAGCTGTCTTTGAGAACCACCAGCAGAACTAAGATGCCCACTTAACTGAGCTAAGTTTGGGGATGTGTTTACTTCTTAACAACTAGAGACAACCTCTGAATCATTAATAATAAATATATAATAAAAACACGGTCGAATTCAACTACTCTTGCTTTCATACAAACAATACATTATGTGCAGGCAGCAAGTTGAAAACCATATTCAAAAGTAATCACTCAAAACAAACTTAACTCCATTACCACAAATGATACATACAACATTCCACACACTTCATCTTCTGCGACTTTACTTTACTTTACTGAGATCTCTGAGCTCCCGGGGGTGCTGTCGGAATTGGGAAGTGAAAGTTTTCTACACCAGCAAAATGAGGAACTTCCACATATGGGCTCTGCAAGGTCCATATAATCAATCAAATCAAAACTTGATAAAATCATATATATATATATATATGTGTGTGTGTGAATCAAATCAAAACTTGATAAAATCATATATATATATATATATATATATAGGGGCGGGTTCAAATAAGAACTCAAATTTGGTTGTGAACGTGAGGACAAAAGAGAGCGTGACACGTGTTCCATTCAAAGAAATATTCAGTCTGAATAATTTATATTCAGACACGTGTCGCGCTCTCATTTGTCCTCACGTTCACAACCAAATTTGAGTTCTCATTTGAACTTTCTTCTATATATATGTGTGTGTGTGTGACAAATCAAATACAGACCATCATGGCTTCGTTAGGTTACGAACCATACAAACCAATCTCAAAAAAAAAAAAAAAAAAAAAAGCCTTCGGAGCCCTTTAGCCGGAACGACCATGGATTTCCGCCTTTGCTTGATCCCCATAACCTCGTATTTCTAATATTCTACCATATCGGCATCAAATAACACACTTTAATTAATTTGTAATTATAAGTTTAAATTCTAATAATAAATATAAGATCACAACAATATATATATATATATATATAGGGGAAGGATCACACGAGAACCACCCATTTTTAAAGGAATAAAGGAATATTTTATGGACCACATATATGATGTGGGTCCCACATAATGTGGGACCCGCATCATATATGTGGTCCATAAAGTGTTCCTTTATTCTGTGGGACCCGCATCATATGTGGTCCACAATGTGTTTTTTTATTTATTTAAATTTACAAAGTTCTCGTTTGAACCTTCCTGTATATATATATATAATGGCAAGAAATTTAAAACGATAACATACGGTTTGAAGTTCTAAAGCAGTTTCTAGTTCTTGGACAACTGATCTCATCGTAGGGCGACAATTTTTATCGTCATTCAGACACCGATAAGCAATTCTGGAGAAAGCATCTAATGAACCACTCTTCATTTGTTCTCGTAGATTAGGGAAGATGATTTCATCTAACGTTGTCATTTCATAATGATGTTTCACCAATCCAGTTAGAAATTTACGTCTGTCTTCATATTTGAAAACTGTTGCTAACCTCCCACATAAAATTTCAAATAATACCACGCCGAAAGAATACACATCAGATTCTTTTGTAAGAACGCCAGTGTCTTGATATTGAGGATCGATATATCCCATTGTGCCACAAACAGAAGTGACAAGAAAAGTGAATTGTTGATTCGTGGGACCTATTTTAGACAAGCCGAAATCAGAAACCTTAGCTTCCCAATTTGCATCTAGCAAGATGTTTGAGCTTTTTATGTCGCGGTGTAGCACCCTGTGCCCTATTCCCACACCACTATGTAGATAAAGTAGTCCACGAGCCGCACCAAGACATATTTGAAGTCGTTGTAACCATGAGAGATCCTTGTTGGCTAGAGACTTATCAAGGCTTCCACGAGCCTCATGCTTGTAAACAATGATTTTCTCCTCACCTTCATCACAGAATCCGATGAGAGAGGCGAGGTTATCATGTTTGTAGTTAGCAAGCATCACGATCTCCATCAAGAACTCATGTTCACCTTGTCCGTGCTTCGAATTCACGTCCAACCGTTTTACAGCGATAACGGTACCAGCTGGCTCACCGGAACTGGTGGAGATCACAAGTTGACCTTTGTAGACTTGCCCAAATCCACCACAGCCTAGGAAATTACGATCAGCAAAGTTGTCGGTGGCCGATTTGATGTCATCAAGTGGGATTCGTAAAGGGTTTAGTTCTGAAATCTTAGACATGATGATATATGAATTTTGTTTTTGAAAGAAAATGGCAACGTCCATCTCATTTTATAACATGAAATTTTTTGAATATTTCAATTAGCATGCCAGACTTGAAAATATCCCAACTCCATTTTTTTCCCATGAAACATAAATGCTTTCCAAGTAGCAAAACTTAACCATCAAAATTTATGACACTACAAGAAGAAGAAGAAGAAGAAGAAGAAGAAGAAGAAAAATCTTCTCCAACAACCTTAAATTTCGTTGCCTGTGAGGTCTATTGTTGCTATAAATTGTCGCAATGAGTTGAAAAATGATTCAATGATTAATTTCCAAATACGTTGAAAAGGTTATTCTGTTATTTTGAAAAACTCAGTCAATACATCATCATTACAAAATGACAAGTTAAAACCGCGTGTTTCGTGAACCTTTGTCGTGCAAAAGGATCTACTGACCTATTGCATCGACATGCTAGATCTCGAAAAAAAATTGGTTGAAAATCGAAAGTCTCATCAGATATTTATATATGATATCGAGATGAACATGTTGTATCAATAGAGTTAAAAAGATTAAAGAAACTAATTTTTCTTAGTTTAGCTTGATTGGCCTATTGCAACAATACATTTTTTTTAATTAATATGGATATCCAACCCGCTATTCGAGCCGACTAATCTTAAAAAGTCTATTATTTTGCACTTTTGACCTTTGGAGTCCAAACTCAAACAAATCGAAGATGTTTATAAAATTTAAAAAGAGAACATATATATCAATCAATTAATGGGACGTAAATGTTGTTTGATTTTTCTCTCACGAAATTAAATATGTGTACAGCAGTACAGTTTAGTTTCTTTCCATCTTACCCCACAGGCCCACATCATGAAAGATTTGTCACCTGGGATATTGGATTACCGCCGGGGACATTTACCCCATATTGATCTCGTCATTAAATATTTTAATCTTTTTAAACTATAAATATTTTAACAAAATAATCAATTAAATAGTTTTTTAAATTTGAATGAGATATTGCTAAATGACCAAAATACCTTTTTTTGAAAAATTTGAAACCGAAATCCAACTACTATGGTTCAAATTGGTGATGGTCGAGGATGGTTCATATCGATGGTAGTCGGCGTTTGTTAAAGTTTGGTTCAAATTGGTGGTGGTCGACGATGGTTAATTTAGATGGAGCTGGTCGGCGATGGTTCAGATGGACGATAGTCTCCGGTGGTGGTCGGCGATGGTTAAGATGATGATGATCGACAATGGTTCAAAAGGCGGTTGTCGACGGTGGTGGTTCAAATAGGTGGTGGTCGACACATTTCAGATGGGTGGTGGTCCGTGGTTGTTCAGATCGATGATGGTTGGCAGCGGTTCAGATCGGCGGTAGTTCAGATCGGTGGTGGCAGTTAAGATTGACGGTGGTCGACAATAGTTCAGATCGATGGTGGTTTAGATTGGCGGCGGTTAAGGTCGACAGTGGTCGATAATGGTTCAGATCGATGGTGGTCGGCAACAGTTGTTCAGATCAACGGAGATCAACGGTGATCAACGGTGATCAACGGTGGTTCAGATCAGTGGTGGTCAGCGACGATTTAGATTGAGAATGAGGTGTGCAACTATTTTATTGGAATAGGGTTAAAGAGACATATTTGGGATTATGAATTTTATACATTCTATTCCGTCAAATACCATCTTGTTGCCAAGAAGTGTTCAATTCCCTTATTTGTAGAATTTATTGGAATTTGAATATTCCTTCCATGAAAAAGAATGAACCAAACGGGGAAAAAAATTTGGTCAATGAAATTCAACATTCTAATTTCATCAGATTCCTTCAGAATATGCGAACCAAACGTCACCTTAGGGTTTCCACAAACTTCTCCCGTTTGTGTGAAACTACTCCCCTCCATCTTCCTCAACACCTCTGACGTGAAACCCCCATCCAATCAACACACCGCCATCCACGACTTATGTTGTTTCCGCCAATGATCGATGAATGGTTCTCCAAGCACCAGTAAGTTCCGGATCTTTTTAATATGCGTTCCATTTCACCTTTCTTCCTTTTCATTTCAGATTTATTTATTTACCCCATTTTGGGATCTCACAGTTTACATAAAAATGGTGAAATGTAGTCAACAATAAAATAAAATGCTTAATTTGGACAAATATAAATACAATATAGTCATGATAATTACCTCTATGAGAGTTGTTATTTTGTAATACAAATGCTTTGAATTGAGTACCATAGTATAAAAAACAAAAGCCTTAATTCATTGTGTAGTTTTCAAATAACAACCTAAAGCATCTAAGAAATATCCATTATGACCATAAAACCCTTTAAGGTTACCTTCTTCCCATGATTCTGAAAAGCGAGTCCCCCTCACCTTACCAAAAGGCCCATGTGTCTTTTTGTTGGTCGAAAAACACAATGACGAGATCAGTATACGACCTCTTTTCTCCATGTCGTCAAATGTTCCTTGTATTCCGGTTATTTCTTCATCCATATCAAAGTCAATCTACAAATTATAATGTCGTATTGTCGTTAATTAATATGATACACATGAGTGTTAATAATGTACTTCTTTGTTTAACTTTAACTAGAAACAAGATCTGTCACCTGGGATATTGTATAACCACTGGGCCGTCACCACCACCATATTGTTGAAAATAATGCATCGAATCACTATTACTCGTATCTTTGATAGCAAAAGCAATCGAATAAATGAAAGTTGTGTTACCATCTATGAATATCTTCCTCAACTTTTGATTGCTTTCAAGCCGGAATGACCATGGTGCTCCACCTGTGCTTGATCCCCGTAACATGGTCTTTCTAATATTCTGGCATAAAAAATATAACACAAAGTTTAATAATAATAATAATAATAATAATAATAGGTAGATGGACGATTTATTCAAGGAAAACTAACATACAGTTTGAAGTTGTAACGCAGTTTCTAGTTCTCGGATGATTAATCTCATCGTAGGGCGACCTTTTTTATCTACATTCAGGCACTGATAAGCAATTCTGGAGAATGCTTCTAACGAACCGGGCTTCATTTCTTCTCGTAGGTTAGGGAATATGATTTCATCTGATATTCCTATTGGATAATGATTTTTCACTAATCTGGATAGAAATTTACGCTCGTCTTCATATTCCTGAACCATTGCAAGCCTCCCACATAAAACTTCAAATAATACGACACCAAAAGAATAAACATCAGATTCTTTTGTAAGTATACCGGCGTTAATATATTGTGGATCAACATAGCCGAGCGTGCCACAAGCATTGGTGACAAGAAAAGTGTACTCTTGATTCATGGGACCTATTTTAGACAACCCAAAATCAGAAATCTTAGCTTCCCAATTTGCGTCTAGTAAGATGTTAGAGCTTTTTATGTCGCGGTGTAGCACCCTGTGCCCTAATCCCACATCACCATGAAGATAACCTAGTCCACGAGCCGCACCAAGACATATATGAAGACGTTGCAACCATGTGAGGCCTGTGTTGGCTAGATACTTATCAAGGCTTCCATGGTCCTCATGCTTGTAAACAATGACTTTCTCGCCACCCTCATCGCAGAATCCGATGAGAGTGACGAGGTTATTATGTCTGTAACTAGCAAGCATGACGATTTCCGTTAAGAACTCACGTTCTCCTTGTCCGTGACTCACATCTAACCGTTTTACAGCGATATTAATGGTAGAAGGTGGGTCACCGGAGACAGCTAGTTGGCCTTTGTAGACCCGCCCAAATCCACCCTGGCCGAGAAAATTGTGATGGGCGAAATTGTTGGTTGCCAATTTGATGTGATCAAGTGGGATATGGAAGGTGTTTAGTTCTGGAACCATTGACATTTTATATGAAGTTTTGTTTCTGAATTGATGAAGGAAAATGGCAACCTCGATATCCTTCTGTATATATGACTTGAAAATATGAATACGTCAATATTCCAATTATAATGCCAGGCTTATAAAACGAAAATGGCATCATTGACATGATTGTAATACAAGATTAGTTGGAACTTTGCTATCAAATTCAGTTGACTGTAATACATTATTACATGTTGATATGTGTATTGTAAAACATGTGCATTAAATATAAATATTAATGGATTTTAATATAATTTGTTTATGACGAAAGATGGTTTGAGAATAGGAGTAAAGGCGATAAACATAAGAAGGGATCTGGAGATCACTTTTTATCTCAAGTCTATAACGTCAAAACAAATTGTCGCACAACGTCCACATATAGAGCTACTTCTGCTTAAACAACAATCTCAATTCCTTTCTATTGGTTTTCATGAGACGTGGCATTTATTGTTTGTCTCACAACCTTTCCTAAGATATTTGGCCCCTCTGGAATTGGATCTATAAAAGTTAAAAATTGAACGAATTAATTTTTAATCATTGGAAGATTGTAAATTAATATTTCATAAATAAACCCTCCATATATCATAATTAATCAACCGAAAATGTACTAAATCAATCAGCACAAAAGCAAATATCTAAATTTGTGATCCAAAACAATAAAGTCCAAGAACCGAGTGGGGCTGTCAGCCCTAATCAATGCCCATTTTTGAATGATATACAAACTTAATATTTGGTAATTTAAAGACCAATAATAGATATTAAATTGGGAAAAGGCAATAAAAGGTACCTGAAACTCGTGGTGCATTGTATGTTCCATACACAATCCCTACATGATAGCTTACTCACAAATGTAGAAGGAACCTGCATCCCATATTAAAGGAATTGACAGCAAGTTAGGAGCTCCTTAGTCCAGTTAAAACCGACTGGAAGAGTATTAGAATTTAAAACACAAACAAGTAATAAAATAAAACATGAATTTGTAGAGAAGCTTGTGGCAAAGCCAGATGCCGTCTAGCTTTCTGGCAAGAACGAAGAGAAAAACCAGGGACCTTAAACAAATCAATTGCATCGATGATGAGGAAAAAAGGTCTTGGTAAACAAAAACCAAATTACCAAATGAGTTTTGAATGAGATTTAAAGTATTTGAGGTGAAAGACTCTAAAAGAAACACCAATAGTCTCTCTATCTTAATATGTATCTTGGCGGTGAATGTGGATGCACTTGAAGAGGCCTGAAAAAACAATATTATATCTTCTTTTTGGAGTACCAAATTTGAATCAGTGATGCTGGAAATTAGCATATGGATTGGTGGTGATCGAAGCTGTGAAGTCACTTAGATGCACCAAAGAGCATTTGGTCTAGCGGTATCCAAACCTTTCTCATGGGAGGTCAGGGGTTCAAACCTCACCGAAGGTGAGGACAGTGTGTGAGTTTGTTTGTTTCATTCGCCGTATATAAATATTATATACTTCAAAAAAAATGTTGCTTAGATGCAACTTTTGTCTAGAGTATCAAACTCAAAGTAGTCCTAAAACAAACACGTGTTATAAACTTATAAAATAGAGAGTTCATTAGATAGGATTTAAATAATAAAATAGAGGGTTCATTGAAGATAGTCTAAACCAAAATCCAATTCGAGTTCCTTTGGAAGGAAACTACAACTGCTCTTCATCCATCCCTCTTGTCCGCCACGATCAAATATTTACAGATTTCAAACAAAGTAAGGAATCATAAAATTTGTTTCTTTTTTCTTTGATTTCGCATGTGGATTCACTTTTGATTGCAGTTTTTATGTAAAATATACCACAAAGACAACTTGAAATCGTGAAGAAAACTACATGCTTGTTCTTCAATCTATTGATAATTAATGGATGTTTATTTAATTTTGTTTCTGAGTAATTACTCAGAATCTGATATTTGGTTGAATGAAGTGATGATGTGTCCGATCACAACATGTTTGTTTGATCCAACCTTTTTAGGGAAACAGAGTACGTAATAATTAGGAGTTTTTGATACAGAAATACTAGATGAATCTATGCTTTTTTTTTTGGAAATAACAGTTTCTCTAATTAATTCTCATTTCCTTCCTTCAGATCCAAATAATAGTTTCGCCTTCTGGTTTGCTGCTCTAAAAGTAAGTAAGGATTTATATGTTTTAATTAGTTGATTTTTATTGATCTAGCCATTCCTGTTTCAATTTCTTCAATTGCAATTATCCAGATGGAAATTTCTCACAACACGATTTCCCAACATTTTCAGCAATCATAATTAGAGCTAGATGCCTTCTTCAATTGTAATGAAAATATATGACGGTTGTTATTTTGTAATAGAAATGCTTTGGATTAAATACCATAAACAAGAGCCTTAATTCATTGGATAGTTTTCAAATAACAACCTAAGGCATCTAAGTAATATCCAGCACGACCATAAAACCCTTTAAAACAACCTTTTTCCCATGATTCTGAAAAACGAGTCCCTCCTTCCTTACCAAAAGGCCCATGTCTCTTTTTGTTTGTCGACAAACACAACGATGACATTAGTATACGACTTCCAAATAGTACCATAAATGTTCCTTGTATTCCGATTATTTCTTCATCCGTATCAAAGTTGATCTACAAACAATAATCAAGACGTTAATTGATACATATTTCAGAATAAAAATACATATATTAATAACATTCTACTTCTTTGTTTATATATGTACATATATAATAAAAAAAACATAAATATGATACAAGATTTGTCACCTGGAAAATTGTATCACCACTGGGGCCGTTGCTACCACCATATTGTTGAAAATAATGCATCGAATCACTACTAGTTGTATCTTCGATAGCAAAAGCAATCGAATAAATGAAATTTGCATCAACATCTATGAATATCTTTTTCAACTTCTGATTGCTCTCTAGCCAGAACGACCATGGCAATCCACCTGTGCTTGATCCCCATAACATGGTCTTTCTAATATTCTACCATCCATCAAATTAACACACATTAAGTTTTTAAATTCTAATAATTAATATAATAGATAGATGAACAATCTTAAATCTAATTTATCAAGGGAAAAGATAACATACACTTTGAAGTTGTAACGCGGTTTCTAGTTCTTGAACGATTAATCTCATCGTAGGGCGATGTTTTTTATCGACATCCAGGCACTGAAAAGCAATTCTGGAGAATGCTTCTAACGAACCAGGCTTAATTTCTTCTCGTAGTTTAAAGAAGATTATTTCATCCGATACTTCCATTGGATCATAAGTTTTAACCAATCTGGATAGAAATTTACGCACGCCTTCATATTCTTGAACCATCGCAAGCCTCCCACATAAAACTTCAAATAATACGACACCAAAAGAATAAACGTCAGATTCTTTTGTAAGTATACCGGTGTTAACATATTGTGGATCAACATATCCGATCGTGCCACAAGCATTCGTGACAAGAAAAGTGTATTCTTGATTCATGGGACCTATTTTAGACAACCCGAAATCAGAAATCTTAGCTTCCCAATTTGCATCTAGTAAAATGTTTGAGCTTTTTATATCACGGTGTAGTACCCTGTGCCCTAATCCCACATCACCATGAAGATAAACTAGCCCACGAGCCGCACCGAGACATATTTGAAGACGTTGCAACCATGTGAGGTTCGTGTCGGCTAGATACTTATCGAGACTTCCACGATCCTCATGCTTGTAAACGATGACTTTCTCGCCACCTTGGTCGCAAAATCCAATGAAAGTGACGAGATTATCATGTTTGTAACTAGCAAGCATGACGATTTCCGTTAAGAACTCACGTTCTCCTTGTCCGTGCCTCACGTCTAACCGTTTCACAGCGACGTTAATGGTGGAAGTTGGGTCACCGGATACGGGTAGTTGGCCTTTGTAGACCCGCCCGAATCCACCCTGGCCGAGAAAATTGTGATCGGCAAAGTTGTTGGTTGCCAATTTGATGTCATCAAATGGGATTTGGAAGGTTTTTAATTCTGGAATCATGGACATGATAATATGAATTTTGTTTTTTGAAGAGATTAAAGAAAATGGCAACCTCGATATCTTTTTATATGTGACTTGAAAATATGATTATTCAAATACAAGATTTGGTGGCACTTTGAAATCAAATATGATGGACTGTAATGCATTATTACATGTTGATAGGTTTTAAAAAAATATATGCATTGAATATAAATGTTAATGGCTTTTAATATTATTTGTTTATTTGATCAACTTGTAGTGTTGATCTTGAATGTACACCCGTGAGTATGCAAGTAGAGGTATAGGATCACCAAATTGATGAGTATCTAGTTCTAGGGTTAGGTTCAAATGTGAACTCATTTTTTGTTGTGAACGTGAGGACGAATCTCAGCCACACATCTTCGGTTATGGTGGACGCGATCACGGAGGATTGACGCGATTCATGGGAGGGTGGAGATTATTAAAGGTGGGGAACCAAGTCAAAGCCGCCTTTATTGACCGGATAAGTGGCTGAGATTCGTCCTCACGTTCACAACCAAAAATGAGTTCACATTTGAACTTTCCTCTCTAGTTGTTCTATAGTTATGTGATTCTTTTTTTCACCAAAATTAATGAAATATTTTTTTAGCAATTAATAAACTAATTAATAAGAGGTTATGATCAAGGCAATACAACTTATAGAAAGACGATATAACTTGTATATCTTGAATGCTCAATTTTAACAAATTGTATAGATGATTATTTATATCATTCAAAGTATACGACTTAAAAACTAAAAGTAGAAACAGATATAGTCAAAGAGATATTATAATTTGTATTATATTAGCAAAACCATCAACTTTATCGATTGACCCACTGTTTTCTTTGGGTGTTTGCATAAAACCATTTAAAATAAAAAAGAAGCTACTAAAAATAACAAGAATCTTTCCAAAACCGGTCCAAACCAAGTCAAAGTTGGTTTGCGTGTTTCCATAGATTCTAAAGTTGATGTCTATAAAAGGTTGGCACAACAGTGAATTTAATTGAGCTTGACTACAAGGATCAACGACAATTATGTTTTCATTCTGGTAGGATTGAAGATGGCTAATTTTGCCATCGTATTTGTATTCACATAGATGGACTCGAAAAGCACAATTATAAAACATTAATTATATCAACCATTGATATACGTTGTCACTAAATATACATACTTAGACCTTGTTTGTTTTTTCATTTTAAGCTCTTAATCACCGCTTATATCTGATTCGTTTAGACGTTTCATGACCATTTCAGAACTGAAATCAGACTTAAGACTTCAACACCTCTTAAAAAACAAACGCCCCCTTAGCGACCAAAGATGCAACCAAGAGAGAGAAAGAGAGACCTTCCGGCCTAAATTTGATTTTGCTTCTAATGACTGGTCGTTAAGTTGTCGCAAAATGTCTCCACATCCAGAGCTATTTCTGCTAAACAACAATCTCTATTCCTTCTATCGGTTTTCATGAGACGTCTAACAACCTTTCCTAAGACATTAACCCCCTTTGGATCTATAAAAATTAAAAAATTTGTAACGAATTCGACAATTATTTTTTCTAATAATAATCGGAAAACTGTAAATTAACATTTCATAAATAAACTTAACGCTCAATTAATATCACAATTAATCAACCGAAAATGCACTAAATCGATCAGCACAAAAGCAAGTATCCAAATTTGTGATTCAAAACCATAAAGTCCAAGACCCGAGTGGGGTCTGTCTCTGTCAGCACTACCTAATCAAGGCTCATTTTTGAAGGATATACATTCAAATATTCAATATCCACACAGTGTAGCAACGATTTTTAAAAAAATTATACAGCTAGGGCCCATAATACCTATGGCCGAATAAGCCCAAAATGAGACCGGCTATGCAGACAATGTAATAAGGTCCAAACACCATAGGCAGCTTAACAGAAAAACAAATAACAGGAAGAAAGCATAAAGATAGGCTTAATTGGGTAAAATGTACCTGAAAGTTACTTTGGGGTGCATTGTCTGTCCCATAAATAATCTTTACATGATAGCTTACTCACAAATGTACAAGGAACCTGCATCCTATATTAAAGGAATTGACAGCAAGTTAGGAGTTCCTTGGTCCAGTAAAAATTGACTGGAAGAAAAGAGTGTTAGAACATAGACAAGTATTAAAATAAAACAATAAATTGTACAGAAAATGTTTGAAAGAGGCTCTAAAGAAACACCAATAGTCTCTAAGCCTATTATATTGTATCTTGAAAGTGAATGAGGATGCTCTCAAAAAGGCGTGAAAAAAAAACAAAATTATATCTTTTCTTCGGAGGACCAAATTTAAATAAGTGATGCTGGAAATTAGCATCTGGATTAGTGATGATCGAAGCTGTGAACTCAAAGATCCAACAGATGTTTGCTAATAGAACACAAATGAACAAGATCTGTTTGTATGCATTTTCCCAGTTGAATTTCAGTTTGAGGTTTTTTTAGTTGCTTATTTAAAGGAGGTAGATCATATGATAATTCCTCCTCTTCCTCCAAGCAACCAATTTTTTACACCCTCTAAGCCTATCTCACAGCTTCACTCTTCACTCTTCCCTCTGTCAAGAACCACAGAACCAACGCCTCTTAGTAATCTAGTATTATATATAAATATATATACACAAATGTATGTATATATATATATATATATTTGTGTATAATATATACATTTGATGTATATATATTTCCGCCTCGGCTCGGACCGCCTTGAGGCTTACGCCTCACCTCGTTGAGGGAAATCGCCTCAAGGCCTGATTCCGCCTTTTAAAACATTGAGCGAAAAAATTACCATCATGAATAACTCCAGCCAAATCTGATTCCAAATCTACTATTAATATGCAATATTCTATAATGCAAAAGAATACAACATTTGACTTGACAAGTAGTTTACAAGAATTCATTGTCTAATAAACAAACACCACGAAATACCACTTAATACCACAAAATTGAGAAAACTTGGACGGCGTGCTTAGAAATAGAAGGTGCAACCCAAAAAGGAAACATTGCATAGTCTTTTGGTAAAAAAAAAGAGAAGTGTTCTATTTTTTGGACATTGTGGGATTACTACATATATTCATAAGCTAAGGTTTATGTTTGTGAAAATGTTTTAAAACCCGGGTTTTTAGTTGACCCGGTGTGGTGACCGGGTCCCGGGTTAACCGGTTCAACCACCGAGTTAACCGGTTTCAATAATTTTCTTAATCTCTTGTATTTTTTTCATTTTCCTGCATACATACATATATATAAAGTAATAATTTGATGTCTACAAGTTCTAACATTAAAAATACACAAACAACAGGTTTTACATCAATCCAAATACATTAAAAAACACACATAACACAATTTTTTTTAATTTTAATATACAAACGGGTTAACCAGGTTTGAGAAACGGGTTTACCACCGGTTTAACCGGGTTTTTGAGAAACCCAGCCGGGTTGAAACGGGCCGGTCATATGCATTAACCCGGCGTTAGTTAACCCAGTCACTACCCCGTTCCCGGTCCAACCGGTTCGACAGGCCGGGTTAACCCGGGTTTTAAAACATTGTGTGAAACCATCAAGAATCATAAACTCGATGATAAATTAAGTTGCTTAACAGTTCGGCCTCAAAGATCATATCCAATAGCTTTATGCAACTATATATATTCATGATTACCCTTAGTATTAGTCTATTAGATAACACATCATAACCCTAACTCTAACTCTAACCCTAAATAATGAAGGTACAACTTCGTCTACCTTCAGTTCTTTGTAGACTCTGTTCAAACACCATTCAAAATCCTACTCGGTGAACATTATAATGAGTTGACACAAATAAAATAATATTGCAAAGACTCAAGATCTCGTATTTGGTTGACATCCTATTATAAATTCCGCAAAGTTGATAGAAAACCCTAACTCATCAAATTTATACATTATACCCTGGTTGTTACGAAATGAATTGCAAAGCCGTCTGAAACCATAACTCGAAGATTTATCAAGATCTGATTTCAGACTTTAGACACAAAATATGATAGCAATCAGAAGAAGTGAATGAATACGCAGGCGGGCAATGAAAATTGAAACAACAAGTGTGAACAGACATATAGCAATGGACTTACGGAGACCATATTCCAAAAATCGCTTGTCAGAAACGAGAGTAAATCCACAAAATCACATTCCTTCATCTTCAAATCGAGCAAATGGCGAAACAATCTCCCTTTTTTTGGGGATATATATTATTCGAGACAGAGGGTTTTTAGGGAGTGTTTAGAAAGGAAGCAGCAGAACCCGGACCATACGAATTGAACGGGTTTGGATAATATATTTCAATTCGTCTATGTAAATTGGTTTACATGATACAACATGAAAATTAAACGGGAGGGCCAAATTTTTCAACTCGAAAATGACCCGAATAACCCGTTTATACTAGGCCCTTGAATAAATAACATCAACAACTCACAGTTTATAGTTTTCTTTTAACAAAGTATATACTAAATTATAGGAAAAATTGCATCAAAATGAAACCAACTTTAAGGTGATTCCTATTTTGGAGAACCAACTTTTAAAAGTTTTATTTTAGTGTCCAGACCAACGTTTTCATATATTTAAGGGACTCATCAACCTAATCACCTACATGACATGGCTCAAGTAAACATGACACGTCATATATATATATATATACTAGAAGACATACCCGCTGCAATACAGCGGAATTTAAATATTTCATCAACATTAACGTTATAAGTCTTGAACTCTTTTAAAATATCAAATTATCTATCATTATGAACTTATAAATCGACATCTATTATTTTTACAAAACTCAAATATAATCCTAATTTAAGAGGAACAAAGTAGCACATTTATGACATATTTGATTTGACGAAAATGTAAAAATAATGGATGCCGATTTATAAGTTCATAATTATAGATAATTTGATATTTTAAAAGAGTTCGAGACTTCTAATGTTAATGCAACAGGTACCTTTCTGGTAATGGTATAATTTGTAAAAAAAGAAACATATTTTTTTAATGTAATTTGATTCATATACGATTATTTATTTTAATATGATAGGAGTGTAAAATGGAAAATAAAATAGCAAGAGATATGAACGAAATTTAAAAACTAATTATAGTATAGATAAGAGTGTAAAATGAAAAAAGTAAATAAATAACTGTAGAGCATAAAATGATTTTTTTTTAAAAATAACACGTTACATTTTCATGTATATAATAATATGATTAAATTGAAAAATATTCAATATTGGACTCATTTTAAAGGTATTGACGACACGATTATAATGGTATAATTTATAAAAATAGAAACTTATTTTTTTAATTATCTTATGATTGATATAAAATTATTTAGGTTAATACGATAAAGGTATAAAATGAAAAAAGTGAAGGACATAAAATAAATTAAATAACTAACTATATGGGTGTCAAGTATAACTTAAAAATTTAAAATAATTTAATTTACAAATTTATATAGGAAGTGGAAGGTTGGAGTAAAATTCTAAAGCTTTGGATGTTGTACCTCATGCAAAGAATGTTGTACCTCTTAAAAATGTAAATTTAACCGTTTAGCATGTTTTATATAATAGTATAGATAAATAACTACAGAGTATCAAACGTAATTTAAAAAAAAAAACAACTCGTTACGTATTCATGTATATAATAATATGATTAGATCAGAAAATATTCAATACTGGACTCATTTTGAAGGTATTAACGACACGATTATAATGGTATAATTTATAAGAATAGAAACTTATTTTTTAATTGTGTTTTGATTCATATACGATTATTTAGGTTAATATGATAAATGTATAAAATGAAAAATAAAAAGTAAGGGATATAAAAGAAATTAATTAACTAATTATAAGGGTGTAAAGTGTAACTTAAGTTTTAAAAATAATTTAATTTATAAAATTATATAGGTAGTTGGATGTGGGTGGAAAATTACTGATGCTTTAAATGTTGTACATCATTCATATAATTTTGTACCTCTTAAAAAGTGTAAACATAACCGAATAGCATGCTTTATATAACAGTATAGATATATATAATAAACTGCCAAGTAAGTTCCAAATCATATTATAAACTGCCAAGTAAGCTCCATATCATATCTGTAAATTATATTTCCTTATAAATTTCATTTATATAGTTCATGATCGTTGAATTCATGGTTAAGTTTCCCAAACACATGAGGATTGAGGGCATTTGTTATCAAATCCAAGTTTTAAAAACTTTCTGTAAAACCATTTAACAAAGTTATTAAAACCTTGAATATCATTTTTTAAATCTGATTCAATCCAGAAGATAAACATCAATCCAATTCAACTTGTTTACTCTCAAAATTAAAACGTATAGCATAATCATCAAATTCGAATTAACCCAACACAAATTTACTAAATCAATATACAAATTCATCATCTCTCATAAAAAATACACAAAATAAGTAAAAGAAAACACTAAAATTAAAATCCTAAATTTAAACCCTAAATCATCCGAGAAGAAGAAGAAATACAGAATGTCATATAAAATGATATTTTTGTCTCCATGTAATATAAAGGCAGTGTTGACTAAACTAGCCGCCCCCTTCAGGCGCCGACCACCACCAATGACCAGCCCCAACCACGCCTGTCTCTAATAACCAAACAACAATTGTCCCATTTTGTTTCCCTAATTGCAGCCTTCCTTGAATAAAAACAACAGCGGTGAATACGAGCGATGGCGCCCGATATTTTGCCTTTTCGTGTGATTCCTCTATGAGAATGGCAGTGCACGGAGGAAGGAGGCGGTAAGCAGCGGAGATGAGATGGCTCTGCAAGGAGGAGGGAGTCGATAGGCAGCGGAGGTGAGATGGCGGTGGCTCCGACTTTCTTTGCGTGTGATTAAGTGACGGAGGCGAGACACCTGCGCTTGCGCCTTTGATTTACATCGGCGACGTAGAATTGAGTTTTGAACTTTTGATTTGGAAAGATGAAGGGTTTTGTTCTTTTCATCTTGGTGGACGAGATTGAATGGTCGGTGTGTATTTTGATTGCTGGGATCTTTTTGGTGATTTAGTATTTGATTTAATTTTGTTTTCTTTTAGTAACAATGATGTGCTCATTTTAATTTCCACGTAAGCTTTAATAGGTTATTCATTTGCCACATCATCTTTAGCTGTCCCTTAAATATATGAAAACTTTGGTCTAGACACCAAAATAAAACTTTTAAAAGTTGGTTCCCCAAAATAGGAATAACCTCAAAGTTGGTTCCATTTTGATACAATTTTCCCTAAATTATAATAAAAAGTGATTGTACATTCCATATAGACCTGACAAAAACTGGCACAACATGCTAACTAGACACGAACGAAACGGATTTGAGTAATATATTTCAATCAGTTTAAGTAAACCGGTTGACATGAAAATGCTACGAAAACGACACGAAAATTAAACGGGTTGACATGACACGACATAAAAATTAAACGGGTCGGGTTACGGATTTCTTTGGTGTGTTCGGGTTAAGAAAATAAAAATAGTTTTCACTAACCAAACGCACCTTAAATATTTTAATTATCTACAAATTCAATAACGGGGTCAACCATATGGTAATCTTTTTTCCTGCTCTAAAACACTAGTAATTGATATGGATATTTCGTGGAGAGATCTTTCATTAGATTTGACTATTGAAAAGTCATAATAGAATATGATAGTTATTGGATTATATACTCAATTTTGATGATCTTATACATGTGTTTGTATACTCTCAACTCTCAAGTATTCATATTTTCAAGTTGTTTATTCAACATAAATATTGGAAGTTAAAAATATTTCAAATGGTCTACATTAGGATAATACTTAGGAATCAAGATCATTAAATAAACAAATCTCATTTGATTCCTCTCCTATATATATATATATATATATATATATATTAAATGTGCATTTTATTGTTTTTGTTAGCTTCCAACAAAATATGGTTTGTACAAGTTCTCGAGTATCAATGATTTTATATGTGTATGTTTACGGAAGTTCAAATGAGTACATGATCAAAATATGAAAATACGAGAATAGATCTCAACTGTAAGATCTATAAATTGCAAATATGGGGTTAGAGTTTCTGATTTCTTGTTAATATTAGTTTTTGATAAAGACAGGTGATTATGAGTTTCTAAATTGCATTAAGCTAAATTTCTTATGGATGATGGTTGTTCAAGAATGTCTATTGTAGTCACATAGGGTGGCCGGGGGTGGTCGGAGAAACGAGTTGCATATGGAAGGTTGTAAACAAACACTACAAAAAATGACTTTCACCCACAAAAATTACTCAGGGAAATTTCCGTAATTACCTACGGGTCATCTAAAAAATACCAATGGTTTCATAAAATCGCAGGTTTTTTTTTTAAATACCAAAGGATCATCTACAGAATCCTTGGGTAATCTATCACTAATTTGAATTACCCACCAGCAATTTAATTACCCACCAACTTTTGTGACGGTTTTTTGAAGAATCACCCTTTAGAGACAAAATTTTCAGGAAAAACTCTGTAGGCAAAAGTCTTTTATTTAGTAATGAAAACCGGTCGACATCTATATCAATTGGATCACATTCTGATAAGAAGACATTTTTCTTTGAAACGTCTGCTTACAAAGACATTTTCGGATTTTGTTTTTGCAGACCAAAGGACCAAAACTGGAGTCTACTCAACTCAATGACGAATATATTTTAATTGCAAGTTCAAGAAGAATGAGGTTTCTTAAAATGCTCATTAGTTTTTTCATAATAAAATCATATCTTAAATGCATTAAAATTATTGCTGATGAAATTGGGTACCATGCTAGATTATTGAGAACATATAATTAATTACTGAGATTAGATAGATTTATGATTAAATACACTTTTATTAGAAATTTCCCAAAGAGAACACGCATTTAATAAATATGTTAATATAAGAATCATAAAACTGGGTTTCTTTGTTGAGAAAAAAGTTTCATTGCTACAATTATTTCTTCATATGATAAAATTGTTTTATCATCATGACATTATATGTTATCTATTAATTTTTAAAGTTATTTAAAAACCTTCTCTAAGACGAAGAAGGAGAGTAAGAATTTTCCAAAAATTATCACCTGGGAAGAAAATTGATTTTTTATTATTCGTGTCAACAAGAACATTTAAAATTAAATGTTTAAGAAAAATATATAATGTTTTATGAATTGTACTAAATATTTTAATGATACAAGTAATAGTGTGATCTTCAAAATGAAAAAGCTGTTAGAAATGAATTAATTTTTTAAAAAGATTTTGACTTTTGCTTTATTCATGTGTTGTTTCACATATGAAACAACACATATGAAAATGCAGTGTTTATATATTGTTGTCTTGTATGTTAAACGTTTGGGATTGTTTTTGTGTATGAAAAAAAAGTCACAAACGTTTCACATATGAGACAAACATTGTATAAATATTGCACTTTTACATGTGTTGTTTTATATATGAAATAACATGTCACAAATGATTTTTAAGTTGGTACTAATTATTGAGTTTGTAGAAGAAGATGACTCAAGATATCTACGTGTATCTATATAATATCTCACCAATATAGCTACAGTACGATCCAATAATAAAAGGTTTAATTAACCATACTCACCAATAATTACATTGGAACCATTTATTGACACTTGTTATCTAAGCGTTTACCAAGTAAAAATGTGGTTTGGATAAAAAAAATCGATTAGAATAAACGTTGACCGAGTTACTGAGATTTCGATACTAGCCGGATAGTTGGTAATGTTGACCATAAATAACAAGTTAGCAGCTACCTTCAATTACATCAACGACTAAAGCAAACACTAACCAAATCTACTAGACCATAAATAAGTAAACACCGCCTTAATCATTAGTCTTCATGAAATAAAAGATTTTAAATTTAAGGAAACTAATGAAAATGTCATTTTTGGTAAAGTTGATCTCTTATCCATTTATTTTTAAGGTTTATCAAAATAACCATAGGTCTATAATTTTAATTTTTTTTATGAACCTGGGTAAAAAATGTATATACTTTTGCAGACCTATGACTATATTGATAATTTCCGAAAGAATGTGATTAGATCAATTGGTCAGCCACAAATAATTAAATTTTTTAATTTATCAAGTGTTATTAGTTTCAATTTTAAATTATTAAGTTTTATTAATTTCAATGGCGAGTGAAAATATTATATAAAAAAGTTTATTCTCTTTAAAAAAGCAAGAATCTTATAAAATTTAATTACCAAAAGTAAAAACAAAATATTAATTAAACCCAAAAAACTATTTATACGAAAAGATGGACTAATGGTGTTCTTTTTAAAGCCCAACCGTGGTAAAATAACCCAAAAAATACATAATAAAATAGACGGTAAAAAGTAAAAACATATCTCATGTCTGACCTAAAACAACTTATGTTTTTCACAACAAATGTTTATCAACTTATGTGGTATTGCACCGGAGTTTTAAAAAAAGTGTTTGGATGAGCTTATAGTGTTTCCACACCGGAATAAGTCAATAAGTTGTTTAGTGTTTGGCAAAAAAGTGCTTATATATGCAAAATGGTAAAATAGATCCTAATAAGTCATAAGTCATTTTTGATAAGTCAGAATGTTTTGACTTATGAAAAACTTCTTTTCATCGGTGAAGAACCTGTATAAACTGTTTTTTTTTTCATCCAAACATTAAAATTAGTTTTTCACCGGTGTGGCGATTCCACAACCGTATAAGTTAATAAGTTGTTTTGATGAGCCCCAAACAAACACCCCCCTCACTATCATCTCTCCTTTTCCACTCTGATTTTAATCTCTAGGATGAAACCACATTGTTTAGAAAGTTGTGTCTTTATTTTACCGGCGCCGGTGCCGGTGCCGGCAAGGCTGTTGAGATTTCACTCTTTTAGCTCAAGAAACTGAGCGGCTACTCGATGGTTCCGACCGGATCTTGGCCGTCGTTGATGTACTCATCGTCGCCGGCAAACGGATCAACAAGAACCCACCTACATCCACCTACACAAGCTGATCAACCACCCGCCGGAGATGATAATGAGCTCCGGCAGTTCCTCCCCCTCCCCCTCCTACACCTTCGTCAAGCTACGGTACTCCCACTGGATCTGCAGCACCCTCCGGCCCCTCCCCCACCGGCGGTTAAGACGAAGACCCTACTCCGACACCGGATTCAGAAAATAGTTACAACCCTCCTCCATCAGTTGGTGTTCTAGGGGTGAAAACTAGAGAGGGGCATCCATCGGAAAAACGAAATCTGACGAGTAAGCATCGTACGGATCGGTCAGCATCTCGGTCGGTCAGATCCCGGTCAGTTCCGTGATTTGGTAAACATGCTGACCGCAGACCGAGTCAGATTTGATGTCAGAAGCTAGTAAACAACCCCTTAGTTTTTAAGTATTTCGGTTGGTAGATGTGGAAACTCTGTGTGTTTGTACATATTCGTTTTCTTTTCCGGATTGTTTGTTGGAATCCGTGGTCTCGGAATTATAGTCTCAAAAAATAAACAATCTAACCATCAAGTAAGCATTTGTGTATTCTTATTCGTTTTGTTGTTTTTAAGTTTGATTGTAGTTTCTAAGTTTGTGTTAGAATTGATCAAAAAATAAACAATCTCCCTTGTTTTATTTTTGATTTTGAAGCATCACTATTTGTTTATTTTGTTTCGAATTACTCAGCATTTTATTGAAACAAACTTAACAACGATGTCAGTTTTGCCTTGGACCTTTTCTTGAAAGAAGCGTGTGGTTTTACTTTTGGAACTACTTAGGTTGCGTTTAGTTGTAGAATTTATGTTTTCTAGAAAAAATTTCTAGTGAAAGTGAAAATTTAGAAAACGCGTTTATTTCGTTTAGTTTTCAAAAAATTTCCAAAAAAATTTTCATTTTCATTTTCTAAATTTATATTAGATTTAGAAAACAACTTTTTTGAGTTTTCAAAATTTTCATTTTCAAAATAATTTTCTACATGTACACACACTTACACTTTTACACGCGTGCACATACACACTTTCACACACACAGATACACTTTCAAACACACACACACACACACACACACTTTCAAACACACACACACACACACTTTCACTTTCACACACATACACAATTTCACACACACTTTCACACACACACACACATTTTCACTTTCACACTTTCACTTTCACTTTCACACTCATACACACTTTCACGCACACACACACACAGTTTCACACACACACTTTCACTTTCACACACATACACATACAAAATTTCACTTTCACACACACACATACACACACTTTCACACACACACACATACACTTTCACACTCATACACAATTTCACACACACATACATACACTCACTTTCACACACCCACACACACATACACACATTTTCACACACACACTCACTTTCACACACACACACACACACTCACTTTCACTCACTCACACACACACACACACACTTTCACACTTTTTCACATACACACACACTTTCACACACACACACACACTCACTTTCACACACACACTTTCACACTTTTTCACACATACACTTTCACACACACACACACACACTTTCACACACATACACTTTCACACACACACACACACACTTACTTTCACACATACACTTTCACACTCATACACAATTTCACACACTTTCATACACACTCATTTTCACACATACACACATACACACACTTTCATTTTCACTCACACTTTCACTTTCACACTTTCATTTTCACTCACACTTTCACTTTCACACTTTCACACACATACACACACTCACTTTCTCACACACACACGCACACTTTTTCACACTTTTTCACACACTTCACACACACACACACTTTCACTTTCACACACACACACACACACACACACTTTCACACTTTCACACACACACACACACACACTTTCACACACACATACACTTTCACACACACACACACATTTACACACACAGGCTAACCGTACCAGATATTGTCCGGTTTGTTCACACACCTAAACTCACGGTTTTAAAACGCGTCTGATAGAGGTGGTATCCAAGTCCCTTATAAGGCAACGTTTGTTATCCTCCCCAATTAATGTGAGACATTACAACAACCAAACGTGTTTTCTAATTTTCTAAAAATGGAAAATGAAAACTCCGGGGTGCGTTTAGTTAACTATAAAACATTTTCAAAAAATAGAGTTGAGTTTTTATTCTCAGTTTTCTATGAAAATTTTAGAAAACGCATTTAGCTGAAATGATGGAGTTTTCATTTTTCATTTTTAGAAAAATTAAAAAACGCGTTTGATTGTGCATTTTCTACCACTTTTCATTTTCTATTTTTCCATTTTTTTCAAATTAGAATGTGTGTGTATGTGAAAGTGTGTGTATGTGTATGTCTGTGTGAAAGTGTGTGTGTGTGTGTGTGTGAAAGTGAAAGTGTGTGTGTATGTCTGTGTGAAAGTGAAATTTTGTGTGTGTGTCTATGTGAAAGTGAAAGTGTGTGTGTGTGCACGCGCGAAAGTGTCTGTCTGTATGTCTATGTGAAAGTGAAAGCGTGTGTGTGTGTATGTGTGAAAGTGAAAGTGTGTGTGTGTGTGTGTGTGTGTGTGGAAGTGCAAGTGTGTGTGCGTTTGATTGTGCATTTTCTACCATTTTTCATTTTATATTTTTCCATTTTTTTCAAATTAGAATGTGTGTGTATGTGAAAGTGTGTGTGTGTATGTCTGTGTGAAAGTGTGTGTGTGTGTGTGTGTGTGAAAGTGAAAGTGTGTGTGCATGTCTGTGTGAAAGTGAAATTTTGTGTGTGTGTTTATGTGAAAATGAAAGTGTGTGTGTGTGTGCATGCGCGAAAGCGTGTGTGTGTGCACGCGCGAAAGTGTCTGTCTGTATGTCTATGTGAAAGTGAAAGCGTGTGTGTGTGTATGTGTGAAAGTGAAAGTGTGTGTGTGTGTGTGTGTGGAAGTGCAAGTGTGTGTGCGTTTGATTGTGCATTTTCTACCACTTTTCATTTTATATTTTTCCATTTTTTTCAAATTAGAATGTGTGTGTATGTGAAAGTGTGTGTGTGTATGTCTGTGTGAAAGTGTGTGTGTGTGTGTGTGTGTGAAAGTGAAAGTGTGTGTGCATGTCTGTGTGAAAGTGAAATTTTGTGTGTGTGTTTATGTGAAAATGAAAGTGTGTGTGTGTGTGCATGCGCGAAAGCGTGTGTGTGTGCACGCGCGAAAGTGTCTGTCTGTATGTCTATGTGAAAGTGAAAGCGTGTGTGTGTATGTGTGAAAGTGAAAGTGTGTGTGTGTGTGTCTGTGTGGAAGTGGAAGTGTGTGTGTATGTGTGTGTGTGAAACTGAAAGTGAAAGTGTATGTGTGTATGTCTGTGAAAGTGTGTGTATAAATGTGTGTGTGTGTGAAAGCGAAAGTGCGTGTGTGTATGTCTGTGTGAAAGCCAAAGTGTGTGTGTGTATGTCTGTGTGAAAGTGAAAATGTATGTGTGTGTGAAAGTGTGTGTGTACGTGTGTATGTTTGCGTGAATGTGCAAGTGTGTGTGTGTATGTCTGTGTGAAAGTGAAAATGTGTGTGTGTATGTGTATGAACATGTGTGTGTGTGTATCTGTGTTTATGTATGTGAAAGTGTGTGTGTGTATGTGTGTGTGTGTAAAAGTGTGCGTTTGTGTGTGCGTGTATGTGAAAGTATGTGTGTGTGTATGTGAAAGTGTGTGTGTGCGTGTCTATGAAAGTGTGCGTGTGTGTGTCTGCGTGTATGTGAAAGTGTGTGTGAGAGTGTGTGTCTGTGTGTGTGTGTGTGTGAAAGTGTGTGTGTGTGTGTGCGTGTATACGAAAGTGTGTATGAAAGTGTGTGTGTGTGTCTGTGAAAATGTGTGTGTGAAAGTGAGTGTGCTTGTGTGTGCGCGAAAGTGTGTGTGTACACACACTTTCTAATTTGAAAAAAAATAGAAAATGGAAAATGAAAACTGTTAAAAAATGCACAACTAAACGCGTTTTCTAAAAATCTGTAAATGAAAAATGAAAACTCCACCATTTCAACTAAACGCGTTTTGAAAATTTTTCATAGAAAACTGAGAATGAAAACTCAACTCCATTTTCCGAAAACGTTTTCTTGGAAAATGAAAACAGTTTTCGCTAACTAAACGCACCCTTAATGTCTGTTGAAATATTTGTTTCTTTATGCAATGCTGGTGATTTAAGTCTTAGTGAGCAAACTTACTTGCTACTCATTCAATATCATAATTGTGTGATGTTTGGATTTCTATGGAAAATACTAATTAAGGAAGTTATACCCCATCCGAGAAGTAAAACCTTTTGATTTTTGTTTATTATTATTAATTTGCTTGATTTTTGATGCACACATAATGTCTTAAGTGCTATTTGTTCAAGATCATAATTGATGTTTTGTCTTAAGTGCTATTTGTTCAAGATCATAATTGATGTTTGAGGTCTGTTTAACAATTAGTCATGCGTTTCGATTGTAATTTCTTTCTTGATCTATTCAGGAGATGACTATAACAGTAGCTGATTTTCAAATCTATCAGTTTGATAACTGCACAAATGTATAAAAAAGGTGAGAAAAGCACTTTATGGGCTTGGTGGTGTGGAACTGTTACACGTGGACTCTGAAAACGGAACATTCACCATCAAAACTGAAAGAAACCTCGAAGAAATCAGGGTTGCTCTTGAAGTCAAGTTTGTTGGGAAATCTGTTTTTATAACCAAGAGCATCCAATATCCGAATCCATCCTCTACGTTCATTCAAGGTCGCTTCAATTACCATGATATTGAAGCATATGTGGCGCTATCTCGTGTCAATGGAGCAGAGAGTGTGGAATTTATATATAGGTTGGTTCATTTACAAACTGGATGAATTGTACAAACTGGTTCAAATCAATATAAAAATAATTTTTTTCATGATTTTTTTTCATCAAATGCTAAATTATTTTTGTTTGTAGATTAACTTTGATAAGGATGAAGAAATAATCGAGATACAAAGGACGTTTGGTGTAGTCCCGACCGTACCTTTTGGAAATATCACTCTAATATCATCGTTGTGTTTATTGACGAACAAAAAGACACATGGGCCTTTTGGTATGGAGGAAGGGACCCACTTTTCAGAATCATGGAATGTAGGTTTTCTTAAAGGATTTTATGGTCGAGCTGGCTCATGCTCGGATAGTTTTGGTTGTTTGTTGAAGGCTATACCATAACGGCTAGTTGTATTTATAGTATTCAATCATTTCTATTACAAATTGACATTGAACAAAAATATCATATATTATTATCACTTTTGTATTTATATTTGTCCGAATTGAACGTTTTATTTAATTGTTGGTTACATTTCTCTTCTTTTAATAAGATAGACATTGCAACGATAACATTTTGAGGAATAGATTTATTTTTATGTGATTCTTAACCAACATATAATCCCTTTTTATTTCAATTTGTATGTAAACTTAGGCCTTGTTTGTTTTTTCATTTTAAGCTCTTAATCACCACTTATGTCTGATTCGTTTAGGCATTTCATAACCATTTCCGAACTGAAATAAGACTTCAGACTTCGGACCTCTTAAAAAACAAACGCCACCTTAGACTTTTTATATGGTTGTTGTAACCTCGTAAATGAATTAGCTTGCGGGATTCATGAAGATGTTTAGCTTTTCATGTAATGAGATACATTAACAATGTTTAACAATCAAAGAGTAAAGAAAAACTAAAATAAATTTATGAAAATTTCAAATTGTTGGTAATTTAAGATCAATAACAGATTTTAAACCGGGTAAAATGACTAAAATGTACCTAAAACTTTGGGTGCATTGACTATCCCATACAAAATCCCTATATGATAGCTAGCTTACAAATGTAGAAGGAACCTCCATCCCATATTAAAGAAATTGATAGCAAGTTAGGAAGAACTCACTAGAAGAGCCTAACCCTAAATAATGAGTGCACAATTTAACCACCCTTCACCTTGTTCTTTGTAGACTCTGTTCAAGTACCAATCAAAATCCAAGTCGATGAACACTATAATGAGTCGACACAAATAAAATAATATTGCAAAGACTCAAGATCTCGTATTTGATTGACATCCTACTATAAATTTGCAAAGTTCGTAAAGAAAAACCCAATACATCATATTGAATAGATTACCCTGGTTTGTTACTAAATGAATCGCAGAGTCGGATGAGACCATAAATCGATGATTTAACAATATCTTATTTCAGACTTTAGACTTTAGACTGAAGATATAATGGCAATCAGAAAAAGTCAATCAATACGCAGACAATGAAACAACGAACGTAAACAGACTCATAGCAATTGACTCATATTCCCAAAATCGCTTCTCCTAAACAAGAGTAAATCAGAAACTCACATACCTTAATTCAACTTAAAATCGAGCAAACGGATAAACAATCTTCCATATAAAAAAATTATAGTCCCGTCCCTACTTACAAGTTCGGATATTATGTTTATATGTTTTCTGATACTAGTAAATTACGAGGGGTGTATTTGTTGATGACATGCAAAGTTTGCACCTCTTTAGTGTGTTTTGAGTTTTCCAAGGGTTTTTATATGGGTGGAAATAGAGACGGACTCGTAAATTTTTTCATTTCAGTTTAAATGTAAAAAATATCTAATTATTTTTATGACCAGGTTACCCGATAGTGTAATTATTGTTGATCAACACGAAGAATACACGATCCTTCAAGAATGTATCACGCTGGGAATCCCAACAATTTGTTTAATCGATACAAATTGTGACCCTGATGTTAACAATATTAATATAGACCCGTCATATGGTTTCTTGTCGTTGCATAGAAGATGCCATATTCGGGTCGGGTCTACATATATTTTAAAAAAACACAATATATATGAAAAAGAACACCAAAAATTAAGCTAAAAAATAACAAATTTAACAAGGACTCGAACTTGGCCTTTTGTACGGAGTCAAAAACATTTACGATCTTAGCAATTAAAGTTTTATGTTAATATTTCAATTTAAAAAACAATACAGTAACACCCAACAAAAGAGTATAGAGGCACCATTCAGAAAGGCAATTTTTTCCCCTTAAGATAGAAATTATCTTTCTGATTTTTGTTCCATCTATTTTGATGGGACATAAAAATGAATTTTGTCCATTGAGTTTTGTCTTGTCCCAGTTTAATGTCAAAACCAAACATGAAAAAACAATTTTTATACTATCATGTACATCAAATACATCTTAAAAAAACAATTGTATACTTAACATGTATCCTCCTTTGTCCTAACTTGTCATGTAACATTATTGTATTTTGGTTCTACATGAACTTTAATTGTCTTTATATTAACAAAAAAAAATCCATTTGATAATGGTAGGGATAATCGTGGTTTGATCTTCAGTATTTTTGGACTTGTGTTTTTTATTGGTAGTGCACTTTTACGAAGAAAATGGAGGGAAAAGGAAGAAGAGTGAAGAAAAAGAAAAAAAAATCGTGTTTTTGAGTTTTTGAAGGACGGAAAAAAGGAAATGAAGAAAAATTATGTTGGGTTTTCTCCCGAGTATGAAAGGAAAATGAAGGAAGTAAAATCATCGTAGAGAAATAAAAACAATTATAAATATTTGTAAAATTATATTTGTAAAATTTCACATCTATCCGCCAATTACATATTGTTGGAAAATAGATAAAGGTATATTTTAAAAAAACATCTTTTCATTTTTTTTCATTCTAAAGAACATTAAAATTAATTTTCTTTCATTCTAAAATAATTTTTCTTCTAACGTGGTATCAATGGATTATGTCCATACTATTTCGAAAATAAATTATTTGATTTCAAACATTGATCTTGCATCTAATAAAATAATAATTCATTAATTTAATATTACAATTATAACGTTATGTGAAGGTGGATCCTAAACTAAGGATGTTCATCCGTTGACATCTATTGGATATGAGGGGAACCGATCCGATCCAATCATCCATTGGATGTTAGATTTTGTCAATCAAACTGATCCGATTAACATCGGACAACCGAACCAAACCGATCCAATTGATGATTATATCGGTTCGGTTTCATCCATTTGATATTTTTATTGGATATCCGTCGAATATCCAATGGATGATCCAATGTGATTGGATCCATCCAATGTGTTAATTTAATCCAATTTTTAACGATGAAAGAAATTAATTAATCATTTTTAATATGTGTTAAAACAAACATAAGTGAAGCTAAAAATTCAAAAACTAACACAATTTTTTTTTGATTTAAGCAAATTGAACACAAATTAACTGGATGATAGTTGGATGATGGTTGGATGGATAACTGGATGGTCATCGGATGGTTAATTGAATGGTAACTGGATGTTGGTCGGTTCGGTTCGATTGGTTTTGGCCGGTTCTGGACTGGCATCCAAGAACCGCCTCCAAATTGAATGTTGAAATTTTCAATCTGATTAAAATTGGATGTCCAATTATAGTCGGCCGACTCTAATTGAATCGGTTATTTTTTGCACACTCCTATCCTAAACCATTCAACACCTAGCGTACAAGAAGACCTGGATATTTGATTGGTGTCATGAAAACCGTTCTTATTAATTTTTTAATTTAAACTCAATAATAAATGTGATCAAATAAAAATCAAGATTCTTAAAAAATATCATACTAGAGGAAAGTTAAAATGCGAACTCAATTTAGGTTGTGAACGTGATGACAAATGAGAGTGCAACACGTGTCTGAATATACAAAGAAATATTCAGACTGAATAAATACTATATTTAGTCTGAGTATTTCTTTGAACGAGACATGTGTCGCACTCTCATTTGTCTTCACGTTCACAACCAAATTTAAGTTCTCATTTGAACCCATCCCTATCATACTATAGTCTATATAATTTAAATCCATTCATCTTTTTTTAATTCCCACATTATCATATAATTTAAATTCAATAACACTATTTTTTTAGAATTAACGGAGGATAAAGTTAGCTATTAGCTTTATACTCGGACACATTAAAGCAGGTCAGGTACCTTTGACAGCCTATAATCGCCTTCCTTTCTAACACCATAAATCTTTGAATTTGTCTGAAAAAAAATCCCTTACAAGACTCAAACTTGTGAAGTACATTAACACTATTAAATAACGAATTTTATCAAACGTAAATCGAAATTTCGATTATGGGGCAAAAGAAAAATTTGGATAATTATTTAGATGACACGTGTAAATAATTTATTGGTTTGTGGAAAGGCGCTAAAAACATATCAAATTTGACCAAACCAAACCGCCTTAATCAGCGTTTGACCTACGCGTCAATCCTAAACCGACATTCTCCTGTATATATATGTATACATATATTACGCGCAAAAGCACTAACCTTCATCCTCATCCACCCAAGGCTCTTCATAATTTCCATTCCCTCGTTCTTATCTGCAACGAAATTTAGGTTCTTCTTTTTGTATTCTGTCTTTTATGATTTCGATTTCAAATCTGTTTAGCATCGATCGATTATTTTCAATTTCAAAGCTGTTTGATACGGCACCGATCGATTATTTTCAATTTCAAAGTTGTTTGATACGGCACCGATCAATGATTTCGATTCCAAAGCTGTTTGTTACGGCGACGAAAATCGATTTCAGATCTGTTTGTTATTGCATCGATCGGTGATTTCGATTTCAAAGCTGTTTCTTACAGCGTTGATTGATGATTTCGGTTCGAAGCTGTTTGTTACGGCATCCAAAATCGATTTCAAGGCTGTTTGTCGGCATAGATCGGTGATTCAGATTTCGAAGCTGTTTGTTATTTTCGATTTCCAAGCTGTTTGTTAGGCCTGATCTTTTTTCTAGTATCTTCTATAATTGGGAATGTCGCCTCGAACGCTATTTATTACTGTATAGTTTGGGATGTTGGTTCATGGCGGCGAGAAATTATTTACAGGTTCTTTTTCTAGTATCATGACAGTAAAGCTATTTGCTATGACAGATTGGTTCAAGGTGCTAGACAACGGATTCCAGGTTCTTCGTCTTATATATGTATTCTATCTTCGATGATAATTATATTTGGTTTGCAAAGCTATTTGTAACGGCAAATTCATCAGGTTAAACGGAATCATATCGAAGTTCCTGGTAAAGTATTCCATGGATTCCAGGTTCTTCTCGTATCCTGTACCTTTGATGATAATACGATTTTGATTTGAAAGTGATTTGTTAGATTGCTTGGTCATTTGTTGTGTGGCAGAATTCTCAGGGTTATCTAGAAGTTGTGGCTCTCTCAAGGTGTTAGATGATTACATAACCAGTTCTCGGTAACTCTTAACAGTTCTGCCGCAACGAAGGACTTTGTAATCAAGACCAAACTATTATCAAAAGATGGCCAAAGGAAGAATGGCTCATATGGATTTAACAGTTTCCCTTCGAGTAAATAACTGTGGCTAACTTATGAGTAGGGGTGCATGCTGGTTGGGCTAGGCTGGGTTCCCAACTCGGTTATGGCGGGTATTCTGGTTCCACTTTCATTGGGCCGTCATGGAGGAGGTTAGTTCTTTTGTAGGTCTCAGATCTATGCCAAGCCGCTATGGGGTATTGCGGGTCACTGTAGCCTTCTGATATATTTGCTTTCTAATAGTTTAGATCCTATTGAATTTTTTGGTGCTGACTTGGGAAGAGAGATGATTTGCACGATGATGAATGTGTTCTCTTGGGTTCTGCTTCATTTGGTGGCCATCCTAACTGCATCATTGCTTTCACTTCCCCTCTTAAGGTTATGTGACCAAATGGAGGGATTGCATGTTGAGTAACAAACAATGTGGTATTGGATTCAGGCCTTTATACTCTGGTGGAAATTTCAACACCTGAAATGGTTTTGCTTTTGGTAAATGGTCTTCTATTTCTCATATTTGAAGCTGATTGTTTTGTCAAAAGTAACGGCCATCAATCGATGCTTTCAATTTGGAAGCTGTTGGACCAAATTGTTATCTGCAATGGTTTACAGGTTCTTACTGGTATCTTGGGCCAATTATTCTCAGGTTATTTTAGCATCTTTTGTACTTGGGATATATGGTTAGTTATTATTGAGGAGTTCATGGTAAGGGATTCAACGTTCTTCTTGTGGTGTCTTCTTTCGTTAGGTGACTAGGTATAATAAAATTTTGACTCTGAAGCTATTTGCTATGGCAGATGCAGAGGGTTATTGGTTATAGGTGCGAATAATTATCAATTGGCTTATGTCGGCAGATTTCAGGTTCTTCTTTACTTCTATCCTTGATGGTTATATTTTGATTGCGAAGCTATTTGTTGGGGCAGATGCCTCAGATCCAGAATATTGGTTTTTAAGTGTGGAAACTATTGAGTAGGTTGTTATCGAAGGAGGTATTGGTGGTATTGGTAACGGATTCTCGTATCTTCTACCTTTAATAACTTGTTTGCAGTTTGGAAGTTGTCCTATACCTTGATGCTGTTTTGGGTTCTGGACTTCTGGTTCATTTGGTGACCATCCGAACTACAACCTTTCGTTGCTTTGCTTTCTTCTCTTAAGGTTATATGTGGCCAATTGCCAAATAAAGATGTTGCATGTTGATGCAGGAATGATGTACTGGATCCATGCTTTTATATGTTTGGTGGAAATTTCAGCACCTCAAATGTTTTTGGTTTTGGTAATGAATTCTTCATACTTAGAGGTTTTGTGTAAAGGTATGTGTTGTGGTGATTTGGAAGTGGTTTGTTAGACCCGTTCTCTATTCTATTCTTAACGGCTTTTAGGTTCTCCTTCCGTAACCTGGATAAACATCTTGAAGGGGCTCTTCAATATCTTCTAATTTTGGGGATGTCAATTTGAGAGATGTTTGTTATTGCTCCGGTGATTAATTCTTTTTTTAAACCTGTTGATTTAGCCAGATTGTTATCCTCAACTGCTTTCAGGTTCTTCTGGTATCTTGGGCAGACTGTTTTCAGGTTCTTTTTTTTGAACTTATTTGTTATGGCATATCTTGGGTTGGTTGATGGGGGGCAATTTTGGTTGGTTGAGTTTTTGGTAAATGATTCTAGATTCTTGCAGTATGTCCTTTCTTTGATTCATAGATTGTGACCAGATATTATCATTCAAGTGGTTCATGCCAGTAGATTTCAGGTTCCTCCTTTTTGCATTTTCTGCCTCTATATAAAATATACATGTCAACAACGGTCTATTTGTTATGGCAGATTTTGGTTCATAGGTGTGTGAAGTTATGAGTAGATTGTTATCCAAGGAGGTCTTGGTGATGAATTCTAGGTTCTCTCAGGTAATTTGGTTTCAATTGCAAGCTATTTGTTGTGGTAGGACTGTCTGGTCATTTTTGTAGCCGTGAGAAGCTAAGGTATTCATGATATAAGATTATTGAATTTGATAATTAGCTTCATTTCTTAAGTTATCTGTTATGGCATTATCTTGCAGTAGAATCAGGTGTTTCTGGTCCCTTGGGTGTCTTCATTGGTTGGAGCAGTACTTGATAGACGGTTGCTCTTTATTGTCACCTTTCATTTAATTTGTTTTTGTATCATGGTTGAAAATGATCAGATCTTTGTGTGTTTCTAGGGTTTTGTTTGTTGTTGAGAGATGGCTGGCTGTCGATTCATCATTTCATGGCAGTTAGATGGTTATATCCAGTCTTGTTTGTTGTCCTAACCTTGGTCATTGTTTATGGTCCTTGCATATCATCTATGTAGTTACTTATTTCTTTCTTTGTAGGTTGAACTTTGATCTCATTGGCCATTGGTTTTATTGTTATGATTCCTTTTACCAGTTTCTGTGGGTTGCTGAGATATGTGTTACATTGATTTACATTCTGTTGTGCTTACTCTCTTTGGTGGTAGGTACTAAAAAGTTTCTGCCCTGCCTATGCTTTCAAGTGTTCTCCTTATCTATTTGGTGGTGATGTCATGACCACAACATTTTGTTGCTACCATTTCCTTGCTATGTGGCGATATAAAAAGATTTCATACTGATCCAGGAAACATTATAGGCGTTGGTTTTTTTTGTTCTGTTCCAATTGTTTTTTCACTATTCTATATGCTAGGGTAGAGTGTGGTGATGTTGATAATATTTATGGGGTCTCTCCGTGTTCCCAGTGCTGGATCTCTCTCGGAGGACTTCCTCAATGGCACATAGTCTTGCCATGCTTAGCAGCAGCCATCTATGTGTATTCTTTACCTTTCTCTAATTTCATTCATTTTGGTTCATCTAATTATTGTGGCATCTTTTTTTTCTTCTTTTTCCTTTTTCTGTGTCTAGCAGATGTCAGGATATACCGTTGTTCTTGCTAGGGGATCGGCAACACGTGTTCTCTTTCCTGCCACTATCTTGTCTAATCTTTGATTCCTCCATTTCCCTTGTGTGAGCCTATGTGATTAGATGGTGTTATGTGTGTGTAGGTTCTATTGCCGCCAAATACAGTGGTCCAATCATCAAGATCGCCATTTGCTGGTTTTTCTATAATTCTTGTCTTCTATTTAAGCATTATCGTTTTTTTGTTATAGTTGTCTTGGGCTAAACTGTGTTTTTCTCTTGCTGTATGAAACATAAACATGTCATCTAGGTCTTCTTCTGTGGGACGGGTTATGTTCTTCCTTCCCACTATCTTCTCTAACTTTGATTCCGCCATTTCCCTTGTGCGAGCCTACGTGTGATTAAATTGTGTTTTGTGTGTAGGTTCTGTTGATACCAGATACCGTGGTCCAGTTACTGATATCAACATTTTCTGGTTTTTCCATAGTTCTTATGATCGTCTCTTGTTTTAGCATTATTGTTTTGTACTGTAGTTCTTGGCTAATCTATGTTCTCCTCCTCATATGAAACATGGCATGTAGGTCTTCTTTCTTGTGACATGGGTTACCTGCTTTCTTGCAACTATTTTGTCTAATCTTTATTTCTCCAATTTCCTTGTGCGAGTCTGTGTGTGATTAGATTGTGTTTTGCGTGTAGGTTCTGTTGATACCAAATAACGGGGTCCAATTATCAAGATCGCCATTTGCTGGTTTTTCTATAATTTCTATGATCGTCTTCTGTATTATCATTAATGTTTCTTATGGTAGTTTTTTTGGGCTAAACTATGTTTCCCTTGCTATTTGTAACACGCAATGTTGTGTCTGTAGGTTTGTGCGGTGCCAACCATGCTCTTTACCCGAAGTCACTGTTTGGTTGGTTTCTTTTATTATGATTTTACGTCTTCCAATCATAATTTTTCTTGGTCTTTTTGTTATTGCTCTTACAAAATCTTGCTTTACACTACCATACAAGGTCATTGTGTGAATCCTGTGTACGTTTTTGCATGATACCTAAGGGTAAAAGATAAAAGGTGTTTCATTTGTTCAATCCATAGCTTTTCTAATGCACAACCACAGTTTTATTCTTATTGCTTTATTTGGATGTTTACAAGTATTTATCCAAATGGTACTTTTTTGCCAACATTTTCTTGTAGTTTTATTGGGTCTGTGTAGCTTTATATTTCTTACTTTGTTAGTTTAGACGCTTGTGGCTGCTCGAATGATATTCTTTTTGGCAACATTTCCTTGTAGTTTATTGGGTTCGTCTTGTCGACCTGTAAGTTGTCTTCCTCAATGGCACACGAGTGCTTGCTGATATGGTTGGGCAGGCTGTTAATGCAGCACTTCTGTCAGTAGCAGCAGCAGATGTCTTCTTATGTTGTCTGTGATGTGATTACGATCTTCTTCTTATTCATTCATTCTGTATCACTCTCTCAATATTCTTATGTCTTTTTTTTGCATGCCTTATATGTGCAAGGTGAAGAAGTTGACTGCCTCTTTTGATTTACGGTAGGCAATGAATAAAAAGGTGACATTCATGCTGATAAATTATTATTCTCATGACTTCATCTGCAGAAAGCATTGCCGATAAAATCAGTTATTACCCAATGACAGTATAGTCTTTCTTCTTGGTCCCTGATTACCAAGTGTTCCATATTTATGATCATCGAACATAGCATCATGCCAGGTTGGTGTTGGCAGACCTGTTACCCTTTTTTTAATTACTGTATCGTTTTGGGCTGATTGATGCAAGTGGTTAGATGCAAAGTGGCAATGGCTGAATGGAGTTTCAGTAAAGATTCACCCTGGTTGAGCAAGGAAAAGATTTGGTTCTCTACAGTGAGTTTATTGTTTTTAACGGTATTATTTTTTTATGGTAACTTCCATACAGCTCTGCAAGTGTCTGTATGGTATAGGGTCCTTGGCTCCACAGGGGGTGGTTGTCTTCTAGCATCCTAATTTCATCTGGAACCTATAGGGCTTGGTAATGGTTAATCATGTTCTGTTTAGACGCCGCATTTGGATTACAACTTTTTTCGGCAGCCTGGGTTCTTCTTGTTTTCTTAGGGTGACAGTCATGGTGCTACCGTATTGAAACTGCTCGCCAACAGGGTGTGAGCTTTACCTCCTATGCTGATAACAGGTATTTCTTCATCATTAGATATGTACTTGCTATCTCTACGCTTCTTAGTGGCAGTTATCTAATCAACTGTTTGCTATCACCTGTTTGAAATCACATCAAATAGTCCAACGTTACTGTATAGGCAGGTAAGATGTTATGTTTTGTTTAATAGATAAAAATTGTTGAAGTTACAATCTTAAAACCAAGTTGGGGCGGGGGTTATCTAATTGTAGAGACGAAACATAATCTTTTTCGGCTGCTAGCTCATTTGTTTTTTTGAAAGTTCATTCAAGTAAATGCAATGCTAATATATGGTGGATGGATTTTGAGGATTAGTTGGGACAACAGAATAGTAGGGTAGTTACCTTTACTTGACTATAGATATATGGCTTACATCATATCTATTTTTGCAGTGAAGTGGTTCGGGATCCATTAATAACTATTAACATTGCACATTGTAGGATGTCACTAGGTCTTGAATTGACATGGACTGGAGTCAGTAGTTCGTTGTTTCTGAATTTAAATGAATTGGAATAGAAGATGATATCGCTGGTTCTCTTTGTCTTCCCTAGCGTTCTGATTAGATGCGAGTTGGCACTGTTGAAGTCTTGGTGGTCTCATTTCAGTGGTTCTTTCCGGATCATCCTGCATTCTAAGGGTTATTTTCTTTGGGTGGATTGTTTCGTGTTGCGTTCTATAAAGTTGTTCATGCATGGTGTGGTTCTGTGGCGACTTGGATTATGCTGGTTTTGCTGCAGATGTTAGGATCGACGTGCTATATGTTGTCTACTGAATGATATGGACTCATCAGCTTCACAGGGGATTATTCGTGGTATCTTTGGTTTTAGCAACTTATACAGAAGTTGTGTTTTCTTTGAAGTGGCCTATGTGATTGTTCTATTTCTTGGTTCGGTTATGGTTGATGGTATTATGCCTTGGATGGCACAACTGGATTATATCTTTTCCGGACTGCAAGGGTCAGGTTTTTTGATTTCTTCTTCAGATTGGCACGATTGAAGTATAGTATCTTTTGTATTATGAATCTTATGTTAACAAACTGCCCACTGTCCCAAGCCCAATTATAGATGATCAGCCCAGGCCTCGCGATACTTTCTGATAGTTAGTAGTAGGGAGGGCAGGCAAGAAATATAGTTTCTAGAGTATTTGGCTGTGAATCCTGGGCAGGAGAGAAGGCCAATCATCGGCTTCCTCTTGTTTTTGTCATCTGAATCTTATTGAATCCAATAATAAAAAAGCTAACCCTTTGTTTTTGGTTTGCTGTTTTGATTATTTTATCATGTTATATCTGTTAGGAGTACCAAGTTTTAACTCCACCTAGATCTCTCTCGGGTAGATCCAGCTGGTCCCCAGCCCGGTTAAAGGAGGAGGGAGACTGAAAACTTATATTTTAACTTTTTGTAGGTGAGGTTGAAAGTGGTGAGAACCATCTAACCTTATTGTTTACCTTCTTATTTGTAAACAAGTCTTCATTTGTGTGCATACTGTCTTCACAATCTAAGTTGTGTTTATTACAATAATTATAAACTAGATTGAAGGTTTTCTATAAAATATTATGACCGTGTAGGTTATGTTGGTCACTTATGACTCTTGCTAGTTTTCTATAAAATATTATGATCGTTTTCTATTATAGAATTACTGTTTTTTTGTGTGTTGCCATCATCTTTTTTATCTATTTATGTTCCCTTAATAGGTCTAAGGGGCTGCTAACCAAATGCTTACCGGGTAAGTGCTTACTATGCCGCTTACTTGACGGGTAAACATGGCAAGGACCGAAAATCTTACAACTGATAGCTTGGGATGTTGGTTCATGGTGGTGATAAATTATTTACTGGTTCTTTTTCTGGTAACTTGACAGCAAAGCTATTTGATTAGGTTCTTTTTCCGGTTCTTTTGCTATGGCAGATTGGTTCAAGGTGCTAGAACTTTTAATTAGGTATTACCATCCAAGCTGTTGATGACAACGGATTCCAGGTTCTTCATCTTCTATCTTCGATGATAATTGTATTTCAGCTATTTGTTATGGGCTTATGGCAAATCCATCAAAAATGAACTTGGGTATTGGTCCGTAGTGTAACTTCGTTTGATAATAGATTGCTTGGTTATTTGTTGTGGCAGAATTCTCATGGTTATCCAGAACTTGTGGCTCTGTTAAGGTATTAGGTCTCAGGTTCTCGATAACATCTAATAGTTCTGCCAACGTAATGGAGACAAAACTATTATCAAAAGAAGTCAGAAGAAGAACCTGCAATTATGTATAAAAAATTCCTTGAATAGCAATAGATGGTCAGAAGAAGAATGGCTTGTATGGACTAATAGTTTTCTTTATGAGTAAACAACTGTGGCCGACTTATGAGCAGGGGCGTATGCTGGTTGGGCTGGGCTGGGTGGTTTGCGGCATTTAAACAACCCACTTATTTACGGCGGTATTCTTGCTCTGTTATGGATAATGTTCCACTTCCGTTCGGCCTTCATGGAGGAGGTTAATCTGATATATTTGCTTTCTAATAGTTCAGATCCTATTGACTTTCTTGGTGCTGACTTGGGAAGAGCTATAATTTGCACAGTGATGATTTTCATGTCTTTATACTCTTGGTGGAAATTTCAACACCTGAAATGGTTTTGCTTTTGGTAAATGGTCTTCTATTTCTCATATTTGGAAGCTGTTGGTCTTTGGGTGTTCTTATTATTGTCGCATCTTTCTTTTTTCTTCCCTTTCCTTTTCTGTGTCTTGCAAATGTTGGGATACACGTACACCGTTATTCTTGCTAGGGGATCAGCAACGCATGTCTTCGTGTGAGTCTATGTGATTAGATTGTGTTATGTGTGTGGGTTCTATTGCTATCAATTACCGTGGTCCAATCATCAAATCGCCATTTGCTGGTTTCTCTTTAATTTTTATGGATAGTTGCCTTCTGTTTAAGCATTATTGTTTTTTTAATTGTAGTTGTCTTTGGCTAACCTATGTTTTTCTTTTGCCGTATGGAACATGTCGTCTAGGTCTTCTTCCCTGGGATATGAGTTGCATGCTTCTTTGCTTAATTTATGATTTCTCCATTTTCCTTGTGCAAGTGTGTGATTAGATTGTGTTTTTGTGTGTAGGTTCTGTTGATACTTGATACTGTGATCCAATTATTGAGAGCAACATTTGCTGGTTTTTTTTAAATTAAAATTACGTTTTATTAATTGAAAATAAAGGAAAGTGAGGTTTTTTTAGTAACTTTTAGAGTTTTATAGAGATTTTTATGTTTTATTAATATGGCAGGAAAACACATGACAAGTGACTATGGAAACTCTCAGTGACAGAAAGTCGTTTAATCGTCTCAAAAACCATTTAATAATTCATATTAATTAATTGGAATTCTTTTAATGACTATTACGTTTTTAAGAAAAATATATAAATAATTGATTGGTTTCTTTCATTACCTTTTTAAGAGGAAAACATGTTTTCTAAGTTCAATTAAAAATGTTACTAAATAGAATCGGATATATAGATTGAATGTAATTTTGATATTCTGGGTAGGTATTAAATAAAAAGTGTTATTAGAAAAAGATATTAATAACTATTTAGGCGACACGTGTAAATATTTAATTTGTTTCTGGAACATACCATAATTAACCAAAGCAAAGCGCGTCAATCAACATAATTGACCGCGTCAACCGCGTCAATCAACGTTGACCTACGCGGCTACTCGTCTTGCCAAACCGACATTCTCCTGTATATATATATTATTATAATGTGCCCTAAGACCAAAGCACCGACATTCATCGGCATCCATACGAGGCTCTTTATAATTACGATTTACTCGATCCAACGAGTTTTGGTTCTTCTCGCATATGCTTCTCTTATCTGCAACGGAGTGATCGTCATATCTTTGTTCACAGGTTTTCTCTCTCGTATATTCTACATCCTGTGGTTTAGATTTTAAAGGTATTTCTCTTATGATTTCGATTTCGATTTCGATTTCGATTTCATAGCTGTTTGTTACGGCAACGAAAATCGATTTCAAAGCTGTTTGTTACGTTAACGATCGGTGATTTCGATTTCAATTTCAAATGCTGTTTGTTACGGCATGATCCACTATGTCGATTTCGAACAGGAGATTTCAGTTAGATGCTTGATCATGAAGGTTTCAGCTTCTTCTTCTCGTATTTGGACGAACGGTTTGCAGGTTCTTTTTCTAGTATCTCTTATAATTGGAACGCTATTTGTTGCTATATAGCTTGGGTTGTTGTTTCATGGTTGCGAGAAATTATGGTTAGGTTTTATCATCCAAGGCTCAAATGGTAGAAGATTTCATGTTCTTGTAGTATCTTCTTCGTTAGGTGATAGATGAAGACTTGACAACCAAGCTATTTGCTGTGACAGATCGGTTCAAGGTGCTAGAATATTTGATTAGGTATTATCATCCAAAACGATGGCAACGGCTTCCAGGTTATCTTCTATAATTAAATTTAGATCAAAAGTTATTTGGTATGGCAAATCCATCAGGTTGAGCGGAGTCATATCAAACTTGCTGATAAAGGATTCCAAGGATTCCAGGTTCTTCTCTTATCTTGTACCTTTGATGATAATTCTATCTCGATTTAAAAGTGATCTGTTAGATCAGATCAACTTGATTATTGGTCCGTTGGGCCTTCATGGAGGAGGTTAGTTGCTCTGATATATTTGCTTTCTAATAGTTCAGATCGTATTGACTTTTTTGGTGCCGACTTGGGGAAGAACTATAGTTTGCGTGGTGATGATTGTGTTGTTTTGGGTTCTGATTCATTTGGTGACCATCCTAACTGCATTGTTGCTTCATTTCCCCTCTGAAGGTTATGTGGCCAAATGGAGGGATTGCATGTTGATTAACAAAGTAATGTGGTATTGGATTCATGCCCGTTATACTCTTGTGGAAATTTCAACACCTCAAATGGTTTTGCTTTTGGAAAATGGTCTTCTATTTCTCATATCTGAAGTTAATGGTTTTGTCAAAAGGTAACGTCTATCAATCGGTGATTTCAATTTGAAAGCTGTTAGGCCAGATTGTTATCTGCAATGGTTTTCAGGTTCTCCTGGTATCTTGGGCCAATGGTTTTCAGGTTCTCCTGGTATCTTGGGCCAATTGTTTTCAGGGTGCTTTCATTATCTTGTGGTGTCTTTTTTCGTTAGGTAACTAGGTATGTTAAAATTTTGACTGAGTAAAGGGCCAATTCTCCTTTACTCCTATCCTTGATAATTATATTTCGATTGCTAAGCTATTTGTTGGGGGCAGATGCCGCAGATGCCAAAGATCCAGAATATTGGTTAGTAAGGGTGGAAACTGGGTAGGTTGTTATCAAAGGAGGTATGGGTAAAGGATTCTAGGTTCTCGTATCTTCTATCTTTAATACCTTGTTTGCAATTTGGATTGTGTCCTACACCTCGATGCTGTCTTGGGTTCTGGAGTTCTGGTTCATTTGGTGCCCATCCTAACTACAACCTTCTCTTGCTTTCCTTTTTCCTCTTATAGGTTGTGGCCAGTTGCCAAACAAAGAGGTTGCATGTTGATTCAAGAAACAATGTGATATTATCCCTGCCTTTATACGTTCGGTGGAGCACCTCAAATGTTTTTGCTTTTGGTGATTGGTAATAGATTCTTTGTATTTAGACATTTTGCCTAAGCGTATTTTTTTGTGGTGATTTGGAAGTTGTTTGTTAGACCAGTTCTCCATTCTTGACGGCTTTTAGGTTCCCCTTTTGTAACCCGGACAAACATTTTCAAGGGTCTCTTCAGTATCTTTTATTTTTGAGGAAGTCAATTTGGAAGATGTTTGCTATGGCATCAGTGAGTAAATCTGATTTTGAAGGTGTTGGTTTTGGCATGATTGTTATCCTCAACGGTTTTCAGGTTCTTTTGGTATCTTGGACTTTTCAGGTTCTTTTCCTAGCATCTTTTTTAAATGTATTTGTTATGGCATAGCTTGGGTTGGTTGATGGGGCAATAATTTTTGGTTAGTTGAGTTCTTGGTAAATGATTCTAGGTTCTTGCGGTATGTTCTTTCATTGATATTCATAGATGTGATGACCAGATATTATCATTCAAGTGGTTTATGCCAGTAGACTACAGGTTCCTTCCTTTTCATTTTCTGCCTCTATAGTAATTATACATGTCAACAACAATCTATTTGTTATGGCAGATCCAACCAGGATTTGGTTCATAGGTGTGTGAAATTATGAGTAGATTTTTGAAGGAGGTCTAGGTGATGGATTCTAGGTTCTCCCATGTAATTTGGTTGCAATTGCAAAGCTATTTGTTATGGTAGGACAGTCTGGTCATTTTTTGTAGCCGTGAGAAGTTATGGCCAGATAACATCACCAAGGTATTCATGATGAGGTTCTTGAATTTGATGATCAGCTTCATTTGTTCAGTTATCTGTTATGGTGTAGTGTTATTGTTCACTTACTTGATTAGTGGTCAACAGAAATTGTTGGTTTGGAAGATATGAAGTCAGGTGCTTGTATATGTGCATCATTTGGCAGTAGAATCAGGTGTTTCTGGTCTCTGTGGTGTCTTCATAGGTTGAAGTAGACGGTTGCTCTTTATTGTCACTTTTCATTTAATTTGTTTTTTGTATCATGGTCAAAAATAATTAGATCTTTGTGTGTTTCTAGGGTTTTGTTGGTTGTTGAGAGACCCGGCTGGCTGTCGATTCATCATTTCATAGCAGTTGGATGGCTATACCAGATCTCATTTGTTGGGCTAACCTTTGTTATTGTTTTGTGGGTTTGTTTATGGTTCTTGCATATCATATATGTAGTTACTTATTTCTTTCTTTGTAGGTCTAAATTTGATCTCAATGGCTCGGATAACAAAAAAGTTCTAAACCTTTATGCATGCACCCCTGTACAAGTGCTGCGTACAAGTTCTTGCCAGGATGATTCGGAAAGATCAAACCAATTTGAATCGCCCATAGATAGAGTCATCCCATCCACGGCTAACTTACCACCAACGAAGAATTCCTCGTCCCTTGGATACGTAGATTCACTACTTTGTTTTTATCATCACGATTTCTATTCCAGTTTCTGTGGGCTGCTGGTATATGTATTACATTGATTTAGATTCTGTTGACTTTTGGATGCTGGTGTGGGAGAGAGTTATGCTTGTTTTCTTTGTTGGTAGGTACTAAAAAGTTTCTTCCTGGGGTATATGCTGTCAAGTGTTCCGCTGATCTATTTGGTGATACTGTCATGACCAAGGTGTAAGAAGAACATTGGAGCATCATCATTCCATTTGTGGCTGCACTGTTAATTGTGAATACTTTTTGACTAGAAGTAGGACTGTAGAAGCTTTGTTTTTCACACGATGCTTCCAAAAAATATGAAAGGAATTCTTCTTGTGGACTGCGATTTCTTTGATTTTAAATGGGTTGGTATAGAATGTCTTTTAATTTTATTTTTTTATTACATCTGTTTCCTTCTCTATCCTTTTCTTTTGCATAAATGAAATGTGCAAGGATGAATTTTTTTCTTTCCTCCACACGCAGATCTCCAGACATAATTGATGATCGCTTGTGTAGACATATGGTCTGTATTTATTCTTTTTATTTTCCTATCTAAAAGTTTGCAAGTATTTTTGAAAAGGGCGAGTCATAGCTGATTATTCATTACTGCTCATGGTCTCGTTCTGCATATCTTGCAGGTTTGTTTGTTTGTCGTCTTTCTCAATGGGACATGACTACTTGCCAATATAGTTGGTTAGGATCATCAAGGCTGGAGAATTGGCAGAGCCCATTACCTTTTAGTCGTAAATGTAGTTGGAAAATAATGGGGGCAAAAGAACAGCTGCAGCCATCTTGACCACATTGCTATTGGTTTATCTTCACATCATTTTTTGTTACTTCATATTTTAATTTATTGTAGGCAATATATAAAGAGGTGACATTCTGCTGATAAATTATTATTCTCATTACTTCATGTGCAGAATTCATTGCCGATATCAGTTATTACCCAATAACAGGACAGTCTTTCTTCTTTGCCTCTGATTACCAAGTGTTTCATATTTACGGTTGATTTTGGGGTTTCTCCAGACCTGTTACTATTTTCTGTTATTTAATGTATCTTTTTGCACTGATTGATGCAAGTGGTTAGACGCAAAGTGGCAAAGGCTGAATGGAGTTTCAGTAAAGATTCACCCTGGTTGAGCAAGGAAGAGATTTGGTTGTCTACAGTGGGTGTATTGTTTTTAACGGTATTATTTTTTTATGTTAACTTCCATACAGCTCTCAGCCCTGTAATTTTTATGGGGTTTATCCGTGTTCCCAGTGCTGCATATCTTGCTGAGGACTTCCTCAATGGCAGATGATGGTTACCAGCTAATTTTGCCATGCAGCCTTTGTGTTTAGCAGCAGCCATCCCTTTGTGTATTCTCTACCTTTCTCTTATGAACTCATTTAATTCATCTTGGTCTTGGGTCCTTTTTTTCCTTCTTTTTCTTTTTTCTGTGTCTCGCAGATGTCAGGATACACCGTTCTTGCTAGGGGGATCAGCAACACGTGTTTTCTTTCCTGCCACCATCTTGTCTAATCTTTGATTCCTCCATTTTCCCTTCCTGTGAGTCTATGTGATTATATTGTGTTGTGTGTGTAGGTTTTAATTGTTCTATTGCTACCACGGTCCAATCATCAAGATCGCCATTTGCTGGTTTCTCTTTAATTCTTATGAATGGTTGTCTTCTGTTTAAGCATTATTGTTTTTTCTCTCTGTAATTCTTATGGATGGTTGTCTTCTGTTTAAGCATTATTCTTATGGCTAATCTATGTTTTTCCTTTGCTGTATGGAACATGTCGTCTAGGTCTTCTTCCGTGGGACGTGGGTTACATGCTTCTTTGCCTAATCTATGATTTCTCCTTTTTCCTTGTGCAAGTCTGTGTGTGATTAGATTGTGTTTCTCTTTTCTCGAAGTCACTGTTTGCTTGGTTTCTCTTATTATGATTTTATGTCTTCCAATCATCATAATTTCTCTTGGTCTTTTTGTTGTTGCTCTTTCAACTCTTGCTTTACACTACCATACAAGGTCATTGTGTGAGTCCTGTGGACATTTTTGCATGATACTTCAGGGTAAAAGATAGGAGTTTTTCTTTGTTCAATCCATAGTTTTTCTAATGCACCCCAGTTTTATTCTTATTGCTTTATTTGGATATTTACAAGTATTTATTCAAATGGTACTTTTTTGGCAGCATTTTCTTGTAGTTTTATTGGGTTCGTCTAGCTTTATATTTCTTACTTTGTTAGTTTAGACGGATCTGGCTGCTCGAATGATATTCATTTTGGCAACATTTCCTTGTAGTTTTATTGGGTTCGTCTTGTAGACCTGTAAGTTGTCTTCCTCAATGGCACACGAGTGCTTGCTGATATGGTTGGGCAGGTTGTTATTGCAGCACTTCTGTCAGTAGCAGCAGCAGATGTCTTCTTATGTTGTCTGTGATGTGATTACGATCTTCTTCTTATTGATTCATTCTGTATCACTCTCTCATTATTGTCATGTCTTTTTTTTGCATGCCTTATATGTGCAAGGTGAAGAAGTTGACTGCCTGTTCTGACGGAGCTGGAGTCTAGTTTATGGCTGTTCTTACCATCATCACCAGCACCTACTTTTTCTTTCTTGCTACTGCTTTAATCATTCATTGATTTCTCAGTTTTTCTTGTGCATGTCTGTGACTAGGCTGTGTTTTGCTTTTAGGTTTTCTTGGTGCCAAACACAATGGTCCAGTTATGAAGATCATCATTTGCTGGGTTTTCTATATATATATATATATATATATATATTTGTTTCTGTTTTCGCTTTGTAGATTTTTTCTTTCCATTGTCATGGTAGTTACTTATCTTATTCCTCTGTTAATAGGCCTTAAGAAGATTCTTCGGTCAGATGACCTGGGTGTTGGTTATTGGGAGTAAACAGAGAAGCTTTCATACTTGCTTGCTCTTTTTGTCTAGCAGCTATGGAAAACGGAATAGGATTGGATTGTTGTTCTTCCTTGTGAATCATGATCACCTATGTTTTCTTCCTTGATACTATTCTGTCAATTATCTCAATTCTGAACTGTTATTGTGTGTATGGTTGGATGATGTGATTGTGTTTTTGTCTGTAGGTTCTGTTGGTGCCAAATATTGTAGTCCAGTTACCGAGATCACCATTTTGCTTGACCATTCTGAATCTTATGACCATTTTGGCAGTTTTTTGTTTTTGTTTTATGGGGTCTATCAATCTCTGTCCTGCTCAATGGCACAACAGTATCTGCTAGTATGGTTTGTCTATGGATTACATTTGTGTTTGCAGCATGAGAACACTGTGTCTTTCACTTGGCATGACTTCTACCTCTTGTTTAATCTCATTCCTTAATGTTACAGCTTCTTTATTTTCTTCCTCTCCCATGTGATCTCATTTGGCAGGTTCTGACGTATATGAAAATGATTGGATCTCGTTCTTCTTGTGGATCTTTAGCACCTGAGTTTTCTTCCTTTCATCTAGTTTCAATTTCTCGAGTTTCTTTTTGCAAAATTGTGCATGATTAGGGTGCATCTCTTGTGTAGGTTATGTTGGTGCTAAACACTTTGGTCCAAATATCAAGATCACTGTTGCTGGTTTTCTATAAATCCTACAATTGTTCTCCTGTTGTAGGATTATTGGTTTTTTGTTGTGTCAATCTTATATTTCTTCCCTTTTAATAGGTCTAAGAAAAGCTCGTGTGATATGGTTGTTTTATGTGTAGGTTCTGTGGCTGTCAAGCACCATGTCCAGGCCATTTGCTGGTTTTTCTTAATTATTTTGACAATTGTCCGTTTTGCATTACTTGTTTATGGTTTTTCGTGGTCATGGGAACTGTTCGTTTGTTCATAGGTTTAAGAAAAGCTTGTGCTGTCAATTGGAGCGTCATCTTCCATATGTGGATGCACTGTTGACTGCTTTTCTTCTAAAAGTAGAAGCTTTACTTATCACATGATGCTTCCAAAAAATTGGAAAGGAATTCTTCTTGTGTACTTCAATTTCTTTGATTTTTGATGGGTCTGGTATAGAATGCCTTAATTTTATTTTTATTTTTTGCTTCAGTATGAAGTTGCGAGTATCTACTAGGAACGGTCAAGTCATTTAAGGGAAGTACCAGCCATTTAGCTTCAGAAAGTGATTGTTTTGTGACATTTTCTTTGGAGTTGCATCAGGCTCATCTATGTTCCATTTATTGCTTATGGTCTCGTTCTGCATATCTTGCAGGTTCTGTTTCTCCATTGTAGTTGGCTACGGAATAGTTACATGTGTTATCTGCAGAACATGTCTGGGTCCATCTCTTTCTGTGACTCCTACTTTTGCTAGTTTAATTTCAATTCTCTTCGTCCTGGTGTGTTTATTTTTTAAAATCTTTGGTAAAAATCATTAATGTCAAATAGGAATTGGTGAAAGCATAGGATCATCAAGGGTCGAGAGTTAAGTAGTGCCAGCCCGTTTTTAAATCCTCCTGCAACATGGCTACCTGTAACCGACTAAGATGATTTTTATCCATCCAAGTTCTGAGGGTACATGGGGTAGTTTCCTGCTTTGAAGCTTTGTTAATCTTCTAGTTTGTAGCTGATTTGGGAACTTTGGTAACAAGTTCTACTATTTTCCTACTTTGAAGCTTTTTTCGTAACACTGATGGAAGTATTTGCGGAGATAATTAGCAGAGGTTTTAGTCCCGTACCCGTTATCTTTTAGTCATATTTGCAGTTGGGAAATAATAGGAGAAAAAGAATAGCTGCAGCCATCTTGGCGACATTGCTACTGGTTTATCTTTCTCATTTTTTGTTTTTACTTAGTAGTTTGATTTATGGTAGGCAATGAATAAAAAGGTGACATTCATGCTGATAAATTATCATTCTCATGACTTCATCTGCAGAAAGCATTGCCGATAAAACCAGTTATTACCCAATAATAGTATAGTCTTTCTTCTTTGTCTCTGATTACCAAATATTTATGATCATCGGACATAGCATCATGCCAGGTTGATTTTGGCAGACCTGTTACTATTTTCTGTTATTTATTGTGCGTCTTTTTGCACCGATTGATGCAAGTGGTTGGACGCAAAGTGGTAATGGCTGAATGGAGTTTCAGTAAAGATTCACCCTGGTTGAGCAAGGAAAAGATTTGGTTCTCTACAGTGAGTTTATTGTTTTTTACGATATTTTTTTATGGTAACTTCCATACAGCTCTGTAAGTGTCTGTATGATATAGGGTCCCCGCAAAGCTCTCTACAATAGATTATTGTTATGTAGTTATTTATTTCTTTCTTTGTAGGTCTAAATTTGATCTCAATGGCTCGGATAAGAAAAAAGTTCTAAACCTTTATGCATGCACCCCTATACAAGTGCTGCGTACAAGTTCTTGCCAGGATGATTCGGAAAGATCAAACCAATTTGAATCGCCCATAGATAGAGTCATCCCATCCACGGCTAACTTACCACCAACGAAGAATTCCTCGTCCCTTGGATACGTAGATTCACTACTTTGTTTTTATCATCACGATTTCTATTCCAGTTTCTGTGGGCTGCTGGTATATGTATTACATTGATTTAGATTCTGTTGACTTTTGGATGCTGGTGTGGGAGAGAGTTATGCTTGTTTTCTTTGTTGGTAGGTACTAAAAAGTTTCTGCCTGGTTATGCTATCAAGTGTTCTGCTGATCTATTTGGTGACACTGTCATGACTACAACATTTTGTTGCTCCCATTTCCAAATTAATTGTTTTTTCACTATTCTGCATGGAAAGTTAGAGAGTAATAAATGCCGTTACCATCTAGCTTTAGATTTGTTACTCGTCAATTTGTAAGTATACGTGTGTTCAGCTGACATTTTTTGGCTATGTTCTTGATAATTTTTATGGGGTTTATCCATGTTCCCAGGGCTGCATATCTTGCTGAGGACTTCCTCAATGGCACTTGATGATTACCAGCTACTTTTGCCATGCAGCCTGTGTGCTTTAGCAGTAGCCGTTTTTGGTTCATCTCTTTCTTGTGGTTGCTACATTTTGCTTAAACTCATTTCATTCACTTCGGTCTTGGGTGTTCTAATTGTTGTGGCATCGGTTTTTTCTTCCTTCCCTTTAATTTTTCTGTCTCGCAGATGGATACGATGTTGTTCTTGCTAGGGTATCAGCACTCGGCAGTGCTTGTGTTTTCTTCCCTGCCACTATATTTTCTAAACTTTGATTCCTCCATTTTCCTTGTGTGAGCCTACGTGTGATTAGATTGTGTTTTGTGTGTAGGTATTGTTGATACTAGATACCGTGGTCCAACCATTTTCTGGTTTTTCTATGATTCTGAAGATTGTCTAATGTTTAAGTATTATTGTCTTGGCTAATCTATGCCCTCCTTCTTGTCTGAAACATGTCGTGTAGGTCTTCTCCTGCGGGACATGGTTTACCTGCTTTCTTGCCAGTATTTTGTTTAATCTTTGGTTTCTCCGATTTCCTTGTGCGAGTTTAATTTGTTTTTGTATCATGGTCGAAAATGATTAGATCTTTGTATGTTTCTAGGGTTTTGTTGGTTGAGAGATGGTTGGCTGTCGATTCATCATTTCATAGCAGTTGGATGGTTATACCTGATCTCGTTTGTTGTCCTAACTTTGGTTATTCTTCATGGTCCTTGCATATCATTAATGCAGTTACTTATTTGTTTCTTTGTAGGTCTAAATTTGTTCTTAATGGCCATTTTCCTTGCTATGTGACTACGTAGGGAGATTTCATATTGATTCAGAAACAACAGTTACGGGCATCAGTTTTTTTTTTTGTTTGTTCTGTTCCAAATTGATTGTTTTTTCACTATTTCATATGTAAGGCTAGAGAGTAATGAGCGGTGTTATCATTTAGCTTTTAAATTTGTTACTCATCAATTTTTAGGTGTATGTGTGCTCGGCTGACTTTTTGTCGATGTTCTTGATAATTTTTATGGGGTTTATCCATGTTCCCAGTGTGTGCTGCATATCTGCATATCTTGCTGAGGACTTCCTCAATGGCACATGATGATTACCAGCTAATTTTGTCATGCAGCCTCTGTGCTTAGCAGCAGCTATCTTTGGTTCATCCCTTTGTGTATCTCTGCCTCTCTTATAAACTCATTTAATTCATTTTGATTTTTATCTTTTGTTTCCTTCCTTCTTTTTCTGTGTCTTGTAGATGTCAGGATGCACCGTTGTTTTTGCTAGGGGTTTCAGCGACGCATGTGTTCTTTTTCCTGCCACTATCTTGTCTAATCTTTGATTCCTCCATTTCTCTTGTGTGAGCCTATGTGATTAGATGGTGTTATGTGTTTAGGTTCTATTGCTACCAAATACTGTGGTCCAATCATCAAGATCGCCATTTGCTGGTTTTTCTATAATTCTTTTCTTCTGTTTAAGCATTATCGTTTTTTTTATTGTAGTTGTCTTGGGCTAATCTATGTTTTTCCTTTGCTGTATGAAAGCATAAAGATGTCATCCAGGTCTTCTTCCGCGGGACACGGGTTACGTTCTTCCTTCTCACTATCTTTTTAATCTTTGATTCCTCCATTTCCCTTGTGCGAGTCAACGTGTGATTAGATTGTGTTTTGTGTGTAGGTTCTGTTGATACCAGATACTCCAGTTATCGATAACATTTTTCTGGTTTTTCTATAGTTATAATTGTCTTTTGTTTTAGCATTATTGTTTTATACTGTAGTTCTTGGCTAATCTGTGTTCTCCTCGTATGAAACATGTCTTGTAGGTGTTCTTTCTTGGGACACGGGTTACCTCCGTGGCCACAAGGGGATTTATTTTTACCCCTCCCTGGATTTGAACCTGAGACCTGGTACTTTTGACCTTTGGAGCCCAAACTCAAACCATTGAGGCACCAATCTTGTGGTTTGGGACAAGAGTACTTGCTAATATGGTTGGGCAGTTGGTTATGGAGCACTCTTATCAGCAGCAGCAGATGTCTTCGTCTGTTCTTTTTATTACAATCTTCTTATTGATCTCATTCTGTATCATTCTCTGATTATTGTTATGTCTGTTTTTTCTGCATGCCTCATATGTGCAAGGTTAAGAAGTTGACTGAATGTTCTGACGGATCTGGAATCTAGTTTATGGTTTTTCTTTCCATCATCACCACCTATGTTTTCTTTCTTGCTGCTGCTTTGATCATTCTTTGATTTCTCAATTTCCCTTGTGTGTCTCAGTGACTAGGTTGTGTTTTGCTTTTAGGTTTTTTATATATGTTTGTTTATGCTTTTGCTTTGTTGATTTTTTGCCTTCCCACTATCATGGTAATTATTTATCTTGCTCCTCTGCTAATAGGCCAAAGTAAGATTTTTGCAGTCAACTGAATCGAGGGTCCATCTCTTTCTGTGACTTCTAGTTTCGCTAGTTTAATCTCATTCTCATCGTCCTGGTCTGTTTATTTCTTACATTCTTTGGTAAAAATCGTTAATGTCAAATAGGAATTGGTGAAAGCATAGGATCATCAATGGTGGAGAATTAAGTAGTGCCAGATCGTGTTTAAGGCTTCCTACAACATAGCTACCTGCAACCGACTAAGATGATTTTTATCCATCTAAGTTCTGAGGGTACCTGCTTTGAAGCTTTGCTATCTTCTAGTTTGTAGCTGAGCTGGAAAGTTCGGGAATGACTTCCTATAACGCTAATAAAGTATTGTCGTCGTTATCTTATCTGCAAGACATTAACAAATAACTTCCTCTATGATGATGTGCTAGTAGGGTATCTTTTAGTCGTATTTGCAGTTGGAAAATAGTGGGATGAAAAGAACAGCTGCAACCATCTTGACCACATTGCTATTGGTTTATCTTCTTTTTATGTTGTTACTTCATATTTTGATTTATGGTAGGCGAAAGAGGTGACATTCATGTTGATAAATTATTATTCTCATACCTCGTGCAGAAAGCATTGCCGATAAAATCAGTTATTACCCAATAACAGGACAGTCTTTCTTCTCTGCCCCTGATTACCAAGTTCATATTTATGATCATAGAACAGGTTGATGATTTTGGGGTCTCTTCAGACGTGTTACTATTTTCTGTCATTTACCGTATCTTTTTGCACTGATTGATGCAAGTGGTGAGACGTGAAGTGCTATAGGCTGAATGGAGTTTCAGTATAGATTTACCCTGGTTGAGCGAGCAGGGAAACGATATGGTTCTGTACAGTAAGTTTCTTAAAAATTTGGATTATTTAGTAGTTCATGCTAAACGGTTCCAGGCTCTTCTTGTGGCATCTTCTTTTATTATGTAATTAGGTGAAAACTGAAAAGGCATGGAAGATCAATAGGGTTATGTATTCATAGATGCAAGAAATTATGATTGGATATCATAATTCAAGCTCATGTCGGCAGATTTCATTTGGTATTTTCTATCGTCAACGGGGATTATGTTACATTTGCAAACATATTTGTTAGGGCAGATCCATCAGGGTACTGGTTTTATCATCATGATTTCTATTGCCAGTTTCTTGCTGATGTATGTGTTATGTTGATTTTGATTCTGTTGTGCTTGTTTTCTTTGGTTGTAGGTACTAAAAAGTTTCAGCCTGGGACATGATTTCAAGTGTTTTCCTGATCTATTTGGTGACACTGTCATGACCACAACATTTTGTTGCTTGCTATGTGGCTATATAGGGAGATTTCATATTGATTCAAGAAACAATATTTATAGGCATCAGGTTTTTTTCGTTTGTTCCGTTAAAAATTGATTGTTTTTTCACCGTTCCATATAAAGTTTAGAGGGTAATGAATGGTATATTACTATTTAGCTTCAGACTCGTTACTCATCAATCTGTAGGTATATGTGTGATCAGCTGACTTTTTTTGGCGATCTGTTCTTGATAATATTTACTGGGTCTATCCATGTTACCAATGCTGCATATCTTGCTGAGGACTTCCTCATTAGCACATGATGGTTACCAGCTAATTTTGCCATGCATGTGCTTAGCAGCAGCCATCTTTGGTTCACCTCTTTGTGTATCCTCTACCTTTCTCTTATTTCATTCATTTTGGCGTTGGGTGTTCTTATTATGGTGGCATTCTTTTTCTTCCTTGTCCTTTTTCTGTGTCTTGCAGATGCAAGGATACACCGTTGTTCTAGGAGGCGATCAGCAGCGCATGTGTTTTCTTCCCTGCCACCATCTTTTCTAATCTTTAATTCCTCCATTTGCCTTGTGTGAGCCTATGTGTGATTAGATTGTGTTGTGTGTGTAGGTTCTATTGCTACCAATTACCGTGGTCCAATCATCAGGATCGCCATTTGCTGGTTTTTCTTTAGTTCTTATGATTGTCTTCTGTTTAAGCATTATTGTTTTTTATCTATTTATGTTCCGTTAATAGGTCTAAGGGGCTGTTCACCAAATGCTTACCGGGTAAATGCTTACTATGTCGCTTACTTGACAGGTAAACATGGCAAGGACCAAAAATTTTACACTGATAGCTTGGGATTTTGGTTCATGATGGCGAGAAATTATTTACCGGTTCTTTTTCTGGTAACTTGACAGCAAAGCTATTTGCTATGGCACAGATCGGTTCAAGGTGCTAGAACTTTTGATTAGGTATTACTATCAAAGCTGTTGATGGCAACGGATTCCAGGTTTTTCATCTTCTATCTTCGATGATAATTATATTTAGATCGCACAGCTATTTGTCATGGGCTTATGGCAAATCCATCAAAAATGAACTTGGGATATTGGTCCGTAATTCTCATGGTTATCCAGAACTTATGGCTCTCTTAACGTATTAGGTCACAGTTTCGCGATAACATCTAATAGTTCTGCCAACAACGAAGGACTTTGTAATGGAGACAAAACTATTATCAAAAGAAGTCAGAAGAAGAACCTGCAATTATGTATCAAAAATTCCTTGGACAGCAATAGATGGTCAGAAGAAGAATGATTTATATGGATTTAACAGTTTTCTTTATGAGTAAACAACTATGGCTGACTTATGAGCAGGGGCGTATGCTGGTTGGGCTGGGCTGGGTCGTTTGCGGCATTTAAACAACCCACTTATTTACGGCGGTATTCTTGCTCTGTTATGGATATTGTTCCACTTCCGTTCGGTCTTCATGGATGAGGTTAATCTGATATATTTGCTTTCTAATAGTTCGGATCCTATTGACTTTCTTGGTGCTGACTTGGGAAGAGCTATAATCTGTACGGTGATGATTTTGTTGTCTAAGGTTCTGATTCATTTGGTGACCATCCTAACTGCATCATTGCTTTAATTTCCCCTCTTTAAGGTTGTGTTGATTATGTGGCCAAATGGAGGGATTGCATGTTGATTAACAAAACAATGTCGTATTGGATTCATGACTTTATACTCTTGGTGGAAATTTCAACACCTGAAATGGATTTGCTTTTGGTAAATGGTCCCCTTCTATTCCTCATATTTTAAAGCTCTTGGTCTTTGGGTGTTCTTTTTATTGTGGCATCTTTCTTTTTTCTTCCCTTTCCTTTTTTGTGTCTTGCAGTTGTTGGGATACATGTACACCGTTGTTCTTGCTAGGGGATCAACAACGCTTGTGTTTTCTTTCCTGACACCATCTTGTCTAATTTTCGATTCCTCCATTTCCGTTTGTGCGAGTCTATGTGATTAACTTGTGTTATGTGTGTAGGTTCTATTGCTACCAATTACCGTGGTCCAACCATCAAGATCGTCATTTGCTGTAATTCTTATGGATGGTTGTCTTCTGTTTAAGCATTGTTGTTTTTTTTTTAATTGTAGCTGTCTCTGGCTAACTTATGTTTTTCTTTTACTGTATGGAACATGTCGTCTAGGTCTTCTTCCGTGGGACATGAGTTTCATGCTTCTTTGTCTAATCTATGATTTCTCCATTTTCCTTGTGCAAGTGTGTGTGTGATTAGATTGTGTTTTGTGTGTAGGTTATGTTGATACTTGATGCCTTGGTCCAATTATTGAGAGCATCATTTCTTGGTTTCTTCTAAAAATAAAATTACATTTTATTAATTAGTAAGGAAAGTGAATTTTTTGTAATAACTTTTAGTATTTTATGGAGGTTCTTGTTTTATTAATGTGGCAGGAAAATATATGACAAGTGAGGTTATTGAAGGTTCAATCATTGTGGTTACTCTCATCGACAGAAAGTCGCTTAATCGTTCCTAAACCATTTAATAATTCATATTAATTAATTGGATTTTTTAAAACGTTTTTAAGAAAAAAGTTATAAATAATTGATTGGTTTCTAGGATATCGTTTCATTACCTTTTTAAGAGAAAAACATGCTTTATTAAAAATGTTACTAAATAGAATCGGATATATAGATTGAATGTAGTTTTGATATTATGGGTAGGCATTAAATAAAAAGTGTGATTAGAAAAAGATATTGATAACTATTTAGGCGACACGTGTAAATATTTAATTTGTTTCTGGAACATACCATAATTAACCAAAGCAAAGCGCGTCAATCAACATAATTGACCGCGTCAACCGCGTCAATCAACGTTGACCTACGCTGCTACTCGTCTTGCCAAACCGACATTCTCCTGTATATATCTATCATTATAATGTGCCCTAAGGCCAGAGCACCGACATTCATCGTCATCCATACGAGGCTCTTTATAATTACGATTTCCTCGATCCAACGAGTTTTGGTTTTTCTCGCATATGCTTCTCTTATCTGCAACGGAGTGATCCTCGAATATCTTTGTTCACAGGTTTTCTCTCTCGTATATTCTACATCATGTGGTTTAGATTTTAAAGGTATTTATCATAGAACCGATCGATGATTTCGATTTCGATTTCATAGCTGTTTGATACGGCACCGATCGATGATTTCCATTTCAAAGCTGTTTGTTACGGCAACGAAAATCGATTTCAAAGCTGTTTGTTACGTTAACGATTGGTGATTTCGATCTCGATTTCAAAGCTGTTTGTTACGTTAACGATCGGTGATTTCGATCTCGATTTCAAAGCTGTTTGTTGTGGCATCGATCGGTGATTTCGACAACAGGCATGGATCCACTATTTCGATTTCGAACAGGAGATTTCAGTTAGATGCTTGATCATAAAGGCTTCAGGTTCTTCTTCCCGTATTTGGACAAACGGTTTATAGGTTCTTTTTCTAGTATCTAATAATTGGAACGCTATTTGTTGCTATATAGAAACGATGGAACGGGTTCCAGGTTCTTCTCGTATCTTGTACCTTTGATGATAATCCTATCTCGATTTAAAAGCGATTTGTTAGATCAGATCAACTTGGTTATTGGTCCGTTGGGCCTTCATGGAGGAGGTTAGTTGCTCTGATATATTTGCTTTCTAATAGTTCAGATCCTATTGACTTTTTTGGTGCCGACTTGGGGGAAGAACTATAATTTGCGTGGTGATGATTGTGTTGTTTTGGGTTCTGATTCATTTGGTGACCATCCTAACTGCATTGTTGCTTTCATTTCCCCTCTGAAGGTTATGTGGCCAAATGGAGGGATTGCATGTTGATTAACAAAATAATGTGGTATTGGATTCATGCCCGTTATACTCTTGTGGAAATTTCAACACCTCAAATGGTTTTGCTTTTGGAAAATGGTCTTCTATTTCTCATATCTGAAGTTAATGGTTTTGTCAAAAGGTAACGTGTATCCATCGTTGATTTCAATTTGAAAGCTGTTAGGCCAGATTGTTATCTGCAATGGTTTTCAGGTTCTCCTGGTATCTTGGGCCAATTATTTTCAGGGTGCTTTTATTATCTTGTGGTGTCTTTTTTCGTTAGGTAACTAGGTATATTAAAATTTTGACTGAAGCTATTTGCTATGGCTGCTCCATAGGGTTATTGGTTATCGGTGTGAATAATTATGTCGGCAGATTTCAGGTTCTCCTTTACTCCTATCCTTGATAATTATATTTCGATTGCTAAGCTATTTGTTGGGGGCGGATGCCGCAGATGCCAAAGATCCAGAATATTGGTTAGTAAGGGTGGAAACTGAGTAGGTTGTTATCAAAGGAGGTATGGGTAAAGGATTCTAGGTTCTCGTATCTTCTATCTTTAATACCTTGTTTGCAATTTGGATTGTGTCCTACACCTCGATGCTGTCTTGGGTTCTGGAGTCTGGTTCATTTGGTGCCCATCCTAACTACAACCTTCGCTTGCTTTCCTTTTTCCTCTTAAAGGTTGTGGCCAGTTGCCAAACAAAGAGGTTGCATCTTGATTCAAGAAACAATGTGGTATTATCCCTGCCTTTATACATTCGGTGGAACACCTCAAATGTTTTTGCTTTTGGTGATTGGTAATAGATTCTTCGTATTTAGATGTTTTGCCTAAAGGTATTTTCTTTGTGTGATTTGGAAGTTGTTTGTTAGACCAGTTCTCCATTCTAGACGGCTTTTAGGTTCCCCTTTCGTAACCGAGACAAACATTTTCAAGGGTCTCTCCAGTATCTTTTATTTTGAGGAAGTCAATTTGTTTGCTATGCCATCACTGAGTAAATCTGATTTTGAAGCTGTTGGTTTTGGCATGATTGTTATCCTCAAAGTTTTTCAGGTTCTTTTGGGATCTTGGACTTTTCAGGTTCTTTTCCTAGCATCTTTTTTAAATATATTTGTTATGGCATAGCTTGGGTTGGTTAATGGGGGAAATAATTTTTGGTTAGTCGAGTTCTTGGTAAATGATTCTAGGTTCTTGCGGTATGTTCTTTCATTGATAAATAGATGCGATGACCAGATTATCATTCAAGTGGTTTATGCCGGTAGACTTCTGGTTCCTTCCTTTTCATTTTCTGCCTCTATAGTAATTATACATGTCAACAACAATCTATTTGTTATGGCAGATCCAACCAGGATTTGGTTCATAGGTGTGTGAAATTATGAGTAGATTATTGAAGGAGGTCTTGGTGATGGATTCTAGGTTCTGCCATGTAATTTGGTTCCAATTGCAAAGCTATTTGTTGTGTAGGACAGTCTGGCCATTTTTGTAGCCGTGAGAAGTTATGGCCGGATAACATCACCAAGGTATTCATGATGAGATTCTTCAATTTGATGATCAGCTTCATTTGTTCAGTTATCTGCTATGGTATAGTGTTATTGTTCACTTACTTGATTAGTGGTCAACAGAAATTGTTGGTTTGGAAGATATGAAGTCAGGTGCTTGTATCTGCATCATTTTGCAGTAGAATCAGGTGTTTCTGGTCCCTGTGATGTCTTCATAGGTTGAAGTAGTACTTGATAGACAGTTGCTCTTTATTGTCACTTTTCATTTAATTTGTTTTTGTATCATGGTCGAAAATAATTAGATCTTTGTGTGTTTCTAGGGTTTTATTTGGTTGTTGAGAGACGGCTGGCTGTCGATTCATCATTTCATAGCAGTTGGATGGTTATACCAGATCTCGTTTGTTGTGCTAGCCTTTGTTATTGTTTTGTGGGTTTGTTTATGGTTCTTGCATATCATATATGTAGTTACTTATTTCTTTCTTTGTAGGTCTAAATTTGATAATGGCTCAGATAAGAAAAAAGTTCCAAACCTTTATGCATGCACCCCGGTACAAGTGTTGCGTACAAGTTCTGGCCAGGATGATTGGGAAAGATCAAACCAATTTGAGTCGCCCATAAATAGAGTCATCCCATCCACGGCTAACTTACCACCAACGAAGAATTCCTCGTCCTTTGGATACGTAGATTCACTACTTTGGTTTTATCATCACGATTTCTATTCCAGTTTCTATGGGCTGCTGGTATATGTATTAGTGTATTACATTGATTTAGATTCTGTTGACTTTTGGATGCTGGTGCGGGAGAGAGTTATGCTTGTTTTCTTTGTTGGTTGGTACTAAAAAGTTTCTTCCTAGGGTATATGCTGTCAAGTGTTCTGCTGATCGATTTGGTGACACTGTCATGACCACACAACATTTTGTTGCTCCCATTTCCAAATTGATTGTTTTATCACTATTCTGCATGGGAAGTTAGAGAGTAATGAATGGCGTTACCATTTAGCTTCAGATTTGTTACTCATCAATTTGTAAGCGTACGTGTGCTCAGCTGACATTTTTTGGCTATGTTCTTAATTTTTACGGGGTTTATCCATGTTCCCAGGGCTGCATATTGTTCCCCCCTCTTCAATTCCCAATGATCAACATCCTAATCTGTAACCTTGCTGAGGACTTCCTCAATGGCACTTGATGATTACTAGCTACCTTTGCCATGCAGCGTGTGTGCTTTAGCAATAGCCGTTTTTTGGTTCCTCTCTTTCTTGTGGTCTCTACATTTCTCTTAAACTCATTTCATTCACTTTGGTCTTGGGTATTCTAATTATTGTGGCATCCGTTTTTTCTTCCTTCCCTTTAATTTTTCTGTGCCTCGCAGATGGAATGATTACTAGCAGTGCTTGTGTTTTCTTCCCTGCCACTATCTTTTCTAAACTTTGATTCCTCCATTTCCCTTGTGTGAGCCTACGTGTGATTAGATTGTGTTTTGTGTGTAGGTATTGTTGATACCAGATACCGTGGTCCAACCATTTTCTGGTTTTTCTATGATTCTGATGATTGTCTAATGTTTAAGTATTATTGTCTTGGCTAATCTATGTTCTCCTTGTTGTCTGAAACATGTCGTGTAGGTCTTCTTCTGCGGGACATGGGTTACCTGCTTTCTTGACAGTATTTTTCTAATATTTGGTTTCTCCAATTCCCTTGTGCGAGTTTAATTTGTTTTTGTATCATGGTCGAAAATGATTAGATCTTTGTATGTTTCTAGGGTTTTGTTGGTTGTTGAGAGATGGTTGGCTGTCGATTCATCATTTCATAGCAGTTGGATGGTTATATCTGATCTCGTTTGTTGTCCTAACCTTGGTTATTCTTCTTGGTCCTTGCATATCATTAATGCAGTTACTTATTTGATTCTTTGTAGGTCTACATTTGTTCTCAATGGACATTTTCCTTGCTATGTTTCTACGTAGGGAGATTTCATATTGATTCAGAAACAATAGTTACGGGCATCAGTTTTCTTTTGTTTGTTCTGTTCCAAATTGATTGTTTTTTCACTATTCCATATGTAAGGCTAGAGAGTAATGAGCGGTGTTACCATTTAGCTTTAGATTTGTTACTCATCAATTTTTAGGTGTATTTGTGCTCGGCTGACTTTTTGTCGATGTTCTTGATTATTTTTATGGGATTTATCCATGTTCCAAGTGTGTGCTGCATAACTTGCTGAGGACTTCCTCAATGGCAGATGATGATTACCAGCTAATTTTGCCATGCAGCCTTTGCATTTAGCAGCAGCTATCTTTGGTTCATCCCTTTGTGTATTCTCTGTCTTTCTCTTATAAACTCATTTAATTCATTTTGATCTTGGGTCTTTTTTTTTTCCTTCCTTTTCCTTTTTCTGTGTCTTGCAGATGTCAGGATGCACCGTTGTTCTTGCTAGGGGATTCAGCAAAGCATGTGTTTTTTTCCTGCCACTATCTTGTCTAATCTTTGATTCCTCCATTTCCCTTGTGTGAGCCTATGTGATTAGACGGTGTTATGTGTGTAGGTTCTATTGCTACCAAATACCGTGGTCCAATCATCAAGATTGCCATTTGCTGGTTTTTCTATAATTCTTGTCTTCTGTTTATGCATTATCGTTTTTTTTATTGTAGTTGTCTTGGCTAATCTATGTTTTTCCCTTGCTGTATGAAACATAAACACGTCATCTAGGTCTTCTTCTGCGGGACACGGGTTACGTTCTTCCTTCTCACTATCTTTTTAATCTTTTATTCCTCCATTTCCCTTGTGCGAGCCTATGTGTGATTAGATTGTGTTTTGTGTGTAGGTTCTGTTGATACCAGATACCATAGTCCAGTTATCGATATCAACATTTTTCTGGTTTTTCTATAGTTATGATTGTCTCTTGTTTTAGCATTATTGTTTTATACTGTAGTTCTTGGCTAATCCCTGTTCTCCTTGTATGGAACATGTTATGTAGGTCTTCCTCCTTGGGACACAGGTTACTTGCTTCCTTGCCACTATTTTATCTAATCTTTGATTTCTCTATTTCCCTTGTGCGAGTCTGTGTGTGATTAGATTGTGTTTTGTGTGTAGGCTCTGTTGATACGAAATAACGAGGTCCAATTATCAAGATCATCTGCTGGTTCTTCTATAATTTCTATGATCGTCTTCTGTATTAGCATTAATGTTTCTTATGGTAGTTGTTTTGGGCTAAACTACGTTTCCCTTGCTAACGTCATGTAGGTCTTCTTCAGTGGGGCACAAGTTACCTGCTTGCTAATATGGTTGGCGATGGAGTACTTCCTCTATGAACTTAAATTGTCAAACTGTTGTTCGTTCTCATTTCTGAATTACTATTTTGTGTAAGCTTGTATAGTGAGAAGCCGTTGTGTCTATGTTGTTTGGTCCTAACCATGCTCCGTTCCTGAGATCACTGTTTGCTCGGTTTCTTTTCTTCTGATTTTACGTCTTCCAATTATCATGATTTCTCTTGGTCATTTGGTGATAGCTCTAACAAAATCTTTCTTTTACTTTATAATACCATGCAAGGTTACTTTGTGAATCCTGTGGACATTTTTGCATGATATTTCAGGGTAAAGGCTAAAAGGTAAGGTGTTTTCTTTGTTCAATTCATAGGTTTTGTAATGCACCACAATTTTATTCTCCTTGATGCTTCGTTTGGATGTCCACACGTATTTATTTGAAAAGGTTGTCATAGATGGTTCCACCGTCTAGCTTTATAATCTGTTACTCGTTAACTTAGATGGATATGGCTGCTCGAGTGATGTTCTTTTTGGCAACATTTCCTTGTAGCTTTATTGGGTTCGTCTTGCAGACCTCTAGGTTGTCTTTCTCAATGGCACACACGAGTACTTGCTGATATCGTTCGGCATTTGGTTATGAAGCACTTGTTTCAGCAGCAGCAGATGTCCTCTGCTGTTGTCTGTGATTACTATCTTCTTAATGATCTCATTCTGTATCATTCTCTCAATGTTGTTATGTCGGTTTTTTTCTGCATGCCTTATATGTGCAAGGTTAAGAAGTTGAAGGAGCTGGAATCAAGTTTATGGTTGTTCCTACCATCATCACTACCTACGTTTTCTTTCTTTCTACTGCTTTGATCATCATTCTTTGATATCTCAATATCACCATCATTCTCTGTTAGTAGGCGTAAAGAAGATTGTGCAGTCAACTGAATGATCCCAGTTTCTGTGGCTGTTGTGAATGCCTTTGACCTGGGTGTTGCTTATTGGCAACCTTTGGTTGCTGTGACTGTCTTACTTGCCATGGTCCCCCCCCCCCAACATGCGGTCGGCCTTATTATCAGTCTATCTCCTTTCTTTTGATGGAATATCTCAATACTCGAGCTCCTGCTTTCTGGAAGGGGCGAAGTCAACGACTGAGGCCAGAATATGTGAAAGTAGAAGCTGAACACAAAGCAGCCAATCGAAACCAACCTTTGAAGAGGCACGAATCACCAATGATCACCTATGACTTCTGTGTACCACTAATGCCACAAAGGATTTTGATGATCTTATTGGCGCATACCACGGTGGGAGTGGAAGGAGAAACTCTTATACTTGCTTGCTCTTGTTGTCTAGCAGCTATGGAAAACTGAATAGGATTGGATTGTTGTTCTTGCTTGTGAGTTGTGAATCATAATAACCTATTTTCTTCCTTGACATTGTTTTGTCAATTCTCTGATTTCTGAATTGTTATTGTGTGCAAGCTTGGATGATATGATTGTGTTTTCGTCTGTAGGTCCTGCTCAATGGCACGATAGTACCTGATAGTATGGTTGGATATGGATTACATTTGTGTCAGCAGCATGAGATATCGTTGTCTTTCACTTTCTATGACTTCTACCTCTCTTGTTTAATCTCATCCCGTCTTGTTCTTGTCTTAGGTGTTCCCATTATTGTTATAGTTTCTTTATTTTCTTTCCGTCCCATGTTATCTCATTTGGCAGGTTCTGACAGATATGAAAATCATTGGATCTCGTCCTTTCTAGTGGATCTTTAGCACCTAGGTTTTCTTCCTTCCATCTAGTTTCAATTTCTCAACCTTTTCATTTTGCATAATTGTGGGTGATTAGGTTGCATCTCTTGTGTAGGTTATGTCACTGCTAAACACTTCCGTCCTAATATCAAGATCACTGTTGCTGGTTTTCAATGGATCTTATGTTCGTTTTCCTGTTATAGGATTATTGATTTTTTGTTATGCCATCATCTTATATTTCTTCTCTGTTAATAGGTCTAAGAAAAGCTCATGTATGATATGGTTGTGTTCTGTTACTGTATGTAGGTTCTGTTGCTGTCGAGCACCATGTCCAAGTGTTAAGATCGCCATTTGCTGGTTTTCCTTTATTCTTTTTGACCATTTTTCGTTTCGCATTACTTGTTTATGGTCTGTCCATGGACAGAACCATGCCTGTCTGTTGGAGCGAATTGGATGATCGTAACCAAAACCTACTTTTTTCGGCCCCTTTTTACGCATCCGGATTTCCGGTGCTCCAGAAAAGAAGATTGGATTCGACGAGAGTCTCAGCGAGAATAGGCAGCTTTAGTGTCAAGCACATCATCATATCATCCTGTTTCTTTGTTCATGGGTGTAAGAAGAACATTGGAGCATCATCTTTCCATTTGTGGCTGCACTGTTAAATGTGAATGCTTTTTGACTAGAAGTAGAACTGTAGAAGCTTTGTTTATCACATGATGCTTCCAAAAAATATGAAAGGCATTCTTCTTTGTGGACTACGATTTCTTTGATTTTAAATGGGTCCGGTATACAATGTCTTTTAATTTAATTTTTCTTATTACAACTGTTTCCTTCTCTATCTTTTTCTTTTGCATAAATGAATTGTGCAAGGATGATTTTTTTTTCTTTCCTCCACACGCAGATTTCCGGACATAATTGAAGATCGCTTGTGTAGACATATGGTCATTCTTTTTATTTTCCTATTTAAAAGTTTGCAAGTATTTTTTTAAAAGGTTGAGTCATAGCTGATTATTCATTACTGCTCATGGTCTCGTTCTGCATATCTTGCAGGTTTGTTTGTCGTCTTTCTCAACGGGACATGGCTACTGCCAATATAGTTGGTTATGGATTACATTTGTGTTGGCAGAATGAGACACTTTTGTCTTTAACTTGGCGTGACTTCTCTCTTTTTTAATCACATTCCTTATTGTTACAGCTTCTTTGGCAGGTTCTGACAAATATGAAAATCATTGGATCTCGTCTTCTTGTGGATCTCTAGTACCCGAGTTTTCTTCCTTCCATCTAGTTTCAGTTTCTCAAATTTCTTTTTGCATAATTGTGCATGATTAGGTTGCATCCCTTGTGTAGGTTGTGTTGGTGCTTAACACTTTGCTCCAAATATCAAGGTCACTGTTGCTGGTTTTCTATAAATCTTGCAGTCGTTTTCCTGTTATAGGATTATTGGTTTTTTTTCGTGCCATCATCTTATATTTCTGCTCTCTTAATAGGTCTAAGAAAAGCTCATGCTTGATGTGGTTGTGTTTTGTGCGTAGGTTCAGTTGCTATCAAGCACCATGTCCAGGCCATTTGCTGGTTTTTCTTAATTATTTTGACCATTTTCCGTTTTGCATTACTTGTTTATGGTTTGTCGTGGTTATGGGAACTGTTCGTTTGTTCATAGGTTTAAGAAAAACTTGTGCTGTCAATTGGAGCGCCATCTTGCATTTGTGGCTGCACTGTGACTGCTTTTCTTCTAGAAGTAGAAGCTTTATTTATCACATGATGCTTCCAAAAAATTCGAAAGGAATTCTTCTTGTGTACTTCAATTTCTTTGATTTTTGATGGGTCTGGTATAGAATGCCTTAATTTTATTTTTCTTTTTTGCTTCAGTATGAAGTTGCGAGTATCTACTAGGACGGTCAAGTCATTAAGGGAAGTACCGGCCATTTAGCTTCAGAAAGTGATTGTTTTGTGACATTTTCTTTGTAGTTGCGTCGGGCTCATCTATGTTCCATTTACTGAATGTGGAATAATAGGTCTTCTTCAAGTCGTATGGTATCTGCTAATACGGTTGGATATGGAGTACTTTATTTTTTCCCATTTTAAAGTTTTCAAGTATTTTTGAGTCATTAATCATTACCATTATTCATTACTGCTCATGTCTCATTCTGCATATCTTGCAGGTTCTGTTTGTCCAATATAGTTGGCTATGGAACAGTTACATGTGTGTTATCTACAGAACATGTGTTAGTCCATCTCTTTCTGTGACTTTTACTTTTGCTAGTTAAATCTCAATTCTCATCGTCCTGGTCTGTTTAATTTCTAAAATTTTTGGTAATAATCGGTGATGTCAAATATGAATTGGTGAAAGCATAGGATCATCAAGGGTGGAGAATTGGCGGAGCCCATTACCTTTTAGTCGTAAATGTAGTTGGAAAATAATGGGAGCAAAAGAACAGCTGCAGCCATCTTGACCACATTGCTATTGGTTTATCTTCACATCATTTTTTGTTACTTCATATTTTGATTTATTGTAGGCAATGTATAAAGAGGTGACATTCATGCTGATAAATTATTATTCTCATTACTTGATGTGCAGAATTCATTGCCGATAAAATCAGTTATTACCCAATAACAGGACAGTATTTCTTCTTTGCCCCTGATTACCAAGTGTTTCATATTTACGGTTGATTTTGGGGTTTCTCTAGACCTGTTACTATTTTCTGTTATTTAATGTATCTTTTTGCACTGATTGATGCAAGTGGTTAGACGCAAAGTGGCAAAGGCTGAATGGAGTTTCAGTAAAGATTCACCCTGGTTGAGCAAGGAAGAGATTTGGTTGTCTACAGTGGGTGTATTGTTTTTAACGGTATTATTTTTTTATGTTAACTTCCATACAGCTCTCAGCTCTGTAATTTTTATGGGGTTTATCCGTGTTCCCAGTGCTGCATATCTTGCTGAGCACTTCCTCAATGGCAGATGATGATTACCAGCTAATTTTGCCATGCAGCCTTTGTGTTTAGCAGCAGCCATCCCTTTGTGTATTCTCTATCTTTTTCTTATGAACTCATTTAATTCATCTTGGTCTTGGGTCCTTTTTTTCCTTCTTTTTCCTTTTTCTGTGTCTCGCAGATGTCAGGATAGACCGTTGTTCTTGCTAGGGGGATCAGCAACACGTGTTTTCTTTCCTTGCCATGCAGCCTTTGTGTTTAGCAGCAGCCATTCCTTTGTGTATTCTCTATCTTTCTCTTATGAACTCATTTAATTCATCTTGGTCTTGGGTCCTTTTTTTCCTTCTTTTTCCTTTTTCTGTGTCTCGCAGATGTCAGGATAGACCGTTGTTCACTGTGACTGCTTTTCTTCTAGAAGTAGAAGCTTTATTTATCACATGATGCTTCCAAAAAATTCGAAAGGAATTCTTCTTGTGTACTTCAATTTCTTTGATTTTTGATGGGTCTGGTATAGAATGCCTTAATTTTATTTTTCTTTTTTGCTTCAGTATGAAGTTGCGAGTATCTACTAGGAACGGTCAAGTCATTAAGGGAAGTACCGGCCATTTAGCTTCAGAAAGTGATTGTTTTGTGACATTTTCTTTGTAGTTGCGTCGGGCTCATCTATGTTCCATTTACTGAATGTGGAATAATAGGTCTTCTTCAAGTCGTATGGTATCTGCTAATACGGTTGGATATGGAGTACTTTATTTTTTCCCATTTTAAAGTTTTCAAGTATTTTTGAGTCATTAATCATTACCATTATTCATTACTGCTCATGTCTCATTCTGCATATCTTGCAGGTTCTGTTTGTCCAATATAGTTGGCTATGGAACAGTTACATGTGTGTTATCTACAGAACATGTGTTGGTCCATCTCTTTCTGTGACTTTTACTTTTGCTAGTTAAATCTCAATTCTCATCGTCCTGGTCTGTTTAATTTCTAAAATTTTTGGTAATAATCGGTGATGTCAAATATGAATTGGTGAAAGCATAGGATCATCAAGGGTGGAGAATTGGCGGAGCCCATTACCTTTTAGTCGTAAATGTAGTTGGAAAATAATGGGAGCAAAAGAACAGCTGCAGCCATCTTGACCACATTGCTATTGGTTTATCTTCACATCATTTTTTGTTACTTCATATTTTGATTTATTGTAGGCAATGTATAAAGAGGTGACATTCATGCTGATAAATTATTATTCTCATTACTTGATGTGCAGAATTCATTGCCGATAAAATCAGTTATTACCCAATAACAGGACAGTCTTTCTTCTTTGCCCCTGATTACCAAGTGTTTCATATTTACGGTTGATTTTGGGGTTTCTCCAGACCTGTTACTATTTTCTGTTATTTAATGTATCTTTTCGCACTGATTGATGCAAGTGGTTAGACGCAAAGTGGCAAAGGCTGAATGGAGTTTCAGTAAAGATTCACCCTGGTTGAGCAAGGAAGAGATTTGGTTGTCTACAGTGGGTGTATTGTTTTTAACGGTATTATTTTTTTATGTTAACTTCCATACAGCTCTCAGCTCTGTAATTTTTATGGGGTTTATCCGTGTTCCCAGTGCTGCATATCTTGCTGAGCACTTCCTCAATGGCAGATGGTGATTACCAGCTAATTTTGCCATGCAGCCTTTGTGTTTAGCAGCAGCCATCCCTTTGTGTATTCTCTATCTTTTTCTTATAAGAGGTTTTCCCTGACTTTGTCCGTGTCAACAAACAATTCGAAATACCGAATCGAATTATTAATTGTGTCATAAAGGCCCTTATGCCCACGTCCCAATCGCCCTCCCGGAGGGATATGTGCATCTAAAAGATCTTTCATACTGTGCCCAATCCCAAAATTAGTTAAGTGGTTATTCTATTTTGGGTAATAAAGAACTTAAGTGGATTGTCCCACACTAGCACTTCCGCGCAATAATTCTACCAAAGGGGATCCTATTACAGGAATAGCTTCAGCCTGCAATCCGAACTGAGGACGGGTTTTTGGAGTTAGCTCACCCTCGGATTGAATGCGCCCCTCTACCATATCTGTACAAATAGAATAGCCTATTTATACAGATTTAATTCATCTTGGTCTTGGGTCCTTTTTTTCCTTCTTTTTCCTTTTTCTGTGTCTCGCAGATGTCAGGATAGACCGTTGTTCTTGCTAGGGGGATCAGCAACACGCGTTTTCTTTCCTTGCCATGCAGCCTTTGTGTTTAGCAGCAGCCATACCTTTTGTGTATTCTCTATCTTTCTCTTATGAACTCATTTAATTCATCTTGGTCTTGGGTCCTTTTTTTCCTTCTTTTTCCTTTTTCTGTGTCTCGCAGATGTCAGGATAGACCGTTGTTCTTGCTAGGGGGATCAGCAACACATGTGTTATCTTTCCTGCCACCATCTTGTCTAATCTTTGATTCCTCCATTTTCCCTTCCTGTGAGTCTATGTGATTAGATTGTGTTGTGTGTGTAGGTTCTATTGCTACCAATTACCGTGGTCCAGTCATCAAGATCGCCATTTGCTGGTTTCTCTTTAATTCTTATGAATGGTTGTCTTCTGTTTAAGCATTATTGTTTTTTCTCTCTGTAATTCTTATGGATGGTTGTCTTTTGTTTAAGCATTATTCTTATGGCTAATCTATGTTTTTCCTTTGCTGTATGGAACACGTCGTCTAGGTCTTCTTCCGTGGGACGTGGGTTACTTGCTTCTTTGCCTAATCTATGATTTCTTCTTTTTCCTTGTGCAAGTCTGTGTGTGATTAGATTGTGTTTCCCTTGCTATTTGTAACACGCCATATTGTGTCTGTAGGTTTGTTCGGTGCCAACCATGCTCTTTTCTCGAAGTCACTCTTTGCTTGGTTTCTTTTATTATGATTTTACGTCTTCCAATCATCATAATTTCTCTTGGTCTTTTTGTTATTGCTCTTTCAACTCTTGCTTTACACTACCATACAAGGTTATTGTGTGAATCATGTGGACATTTTTGCATGATACTTCAGGGTAAAAGATAAAGGGTGTTTTCTTTGTTCAATCCATAGCTTTTCTAATGCACAACAGTTTTATTCTTATTGCTTTATTTGGATGTTTACAAGTATTTATTCAAATGGTACTTTTTTGGCAGCATTTTCTTGTAGTTTTATTGGGTTCGTCTAGCTTTATATTTCTTACTTTGTTAGTTTAGACGGATCTGGCTGCTCGAATGATATTCTTTTTGGCAACATTTCGTTGTAGTTTTATTGGGTTGTCTTGTAGACCTGTAAGTTGTCTTCCTCAATGGCACACGAGTGCTTGCTGATATGGTTGGGCAGGTTGTTAATGCAGCACTTCTGTCAGTAGCAGCAGCAGATGTCTTCTTATGTTGTCTGTGATGTGATTACGATCTTCTTCTTATTGATTCACCTTATATGTGCAAGGTGAAGAAGTTGACTGCCTGTTCTGACGGAGCTGGAGTCTAGTTTATGGCTGTTCTTACCATCATCACCAGCACCTACTTTTTCTTTCTTGCTACTGCTCTAATCATTCATTGATTTCTCAGTTTTTCTTGTGCGTGTCTGTGACTAGGCTGTGTTTTGCTTTTAGGTTTTCTTGGTGCCAAACACAATGGTCCAGTTATGAAGATCATCACTTGCTGGGTTTTCTATATATATATATATTTGTTTCTGTTTTCGCTTTGTGGATTTTTTGCCTTTCCATTGTCATGGTAGTTACTTATCTTATTCCTCTGTTAATAGGCCTAAAGAAGATTCTTCGGTCAGATGACCTGGGCGTTGGTTATTGGGAGTAAACAGAGAAGCTTTCATACTTGCTTGCTCTTTTTGTCTAGCAGCTATGGAAAACGGAATAGGATTGGATTGTTGTTCTTCCTTGTGAATCATGATCACCTATGTTTTCTTCCTTGACGCTATTCTGTCAATTATCTCAATTCTGAATTGTTATTGTGTGTATGGTTGGATGATGTGATTGTGTTTTTGTCTGTAGGTTCTGTTGGTGCCAAATATTGTAGTCCAGTTACCGAGATCACCGTTTTGCTTGATCTCTGTATGAATCTTATGACCATTTTGGCAGTTTTTTTTGTTTTATGGGGTCTATCAATCTCTGTCCTGCTCAATGGCACAACAGTATCTGCTAGTATGGTTTGGCTATGGATTACATTTGTGTTAGCAACATGAGACAATTTGCCTTTCACTTGGCATGACTTCTACCTCTTTTTTAATCCCATTCCTTATTGTTACAGCTTCTTTATTTTCTTCCTCTCCCATGTGATCTCATTTGGCAGGTCCTGACAGATATGAAAATGATTGGATCTCGTTCTTCTTGTGGATCTCTAGCTCCCGAGTTTTCTTCCTTTCATCTAGTTTCAGTTTCTCAAATTTCTTTTTGCATAATTGTGCATGATTAGGTTGCATCGCTTGTGTAGGTTATGTTGGTGCTTAACACTTTGCTCCAAATATCAAGATCACTGTTGCTGGTTTTCTATAAATCTTGCAGTCGTTTTCCTGTTATAGGATTATTGGTTTTTTGTCGTGCCATCATCTTATATTTCTGCTCTCTTAATAGGTCTTAAGAAAAGCTCATGCTTGATATGGTTGTGTTTTGTGTGTAGGTTCAGTTGCTATCAAGCACCATGTCCAGGCCATTTGCTGGTTTTTCTTAATTATTTTGACCATTTTCCGTTTTGCATTACTTGTTTATGGTTTTTCGTGGTTATGGGAACTGTTACGTTTGTTCATAGGTTTAAGAAAAACTTGTGCTGTCAATTGGAGCGTCATCTTCCATTTGTGGATGCACTGTTGACTGCTTTTCTTCTAGAAGTAGAAGCTTTACTTATCACATGATGCTTCCAATTTTGAATTCTTCTTGTGTACTTCAATTTCTTTGATTTTTGATGGGTCTGGTACAGAATGCCTTAATTTTATTTTTCTTATCTGCTTCAGTATGAAGTTGCGAGTATCTACTAGGAACGGTCAAGTCATTTAAGGGAAGTGTCGGCCATTTAGCTTCAGAAAGTGATTGTTTTGTGACATTATTTTATTGTATTTTTTTTATTCTATATTTGGTGATTTTTCTTACATCTCCTCCTCCCGGAGCCCAAGTATCATATACGCCCCCAAAATAAAGAGCAAAGCAGGATCTGAAGTATCCGCCTTGTTGGGTAGAATGCCTTCCGCACGCGGCATTGCTCCGTCAGGCTTTCGCCCATTGCGGAAAATTCCCCACTGCTGCCTCCCGTAGGAGTCTGGGCCGTGTCTCAGTCCAAGATGCCTTGGTGGTGAAATGGTAGACACGCGAGACTTGGTTGCGTCGGACTCATCTATGTTCCATTTACTGAATATGCAATAGGTCTTCTTCGAGTCATATGGTACCTGCTAATATGGTTGGATATGGAGTACTTTATTTTTTCCCATTTTAAAGTTTTCAACTATTTTTGAGTCATTAATCATTACCATTATTCATTACTGCTCATGTCTTGTTCTGCATATCTTGCAGGTTCTGTTTGTCCAATATGGTTGGCTATGGAACAGTTTCATGTGTGTTATCTGCAGAACATGTCTTGGTCCATCTCTTTCTGTGACTTCTACTATCGCTAGTTAAATCTCAATTCTCATCGTCCTGGTCTGTTTATTTTCTAAAAAATTTGGTAATAATCGTTGATGTCAAATAGGAATTGGTGAAAGCATAGGATCATCAAGGGTGGAGAATTGGCAGAGGTTTTAGTCCTGGACCCATTACCTTTTAGTCGTAAATGTAGTTGGAAAATAATTGGAGCAAAAGAACAGCTGCCAGCCATCTTGACCACATTGCTATTGGGTTTATCTTCACATCATTATTTTGTTGTTACTTCATATTTTGATTTATTGTAGGCAATGTATAAAAGGTGACATTCATGCTGATAAATTATTATTCTCATTACTTGATGTGCAGAATTCGTTGCCGATAAAATCAGTTATTACCCAATAACAGGACAGTCTTTCTTCTTTGCCCCTGATTACCAAGTGTTTCATATTTACGATCAGAGAACATAGCATCATGCCAGGTTGATTTTGGCAGACCCGTTACTATTTTCTGTTATTAACTGTATCTTTTTGCACTGATTGATGCGAGTGGTTAGACGCAAAGTGGCAAAGGCCGAATGGAGTTTCAGTAAAAGATTCACCCTGGTTGAGCAAGGAATAGATTTGGTTGTCTACGGTGGGTTTATTGTTTTTAACGGTATTATTTTTTTATGTTAACTTCCATACAGCTCTGTAATTTTTATGGGGTTTATCCGTGTTCCCAGTGCTGCATATCTTGCTGAGAACCTCCTCAATGGCATTGGCAGATGATGATTACCAGCTAATTTTGCCATGCAGCCTTTGTGTTTAGCAGCAGCTATCTTTGGTTCATCCCTTTTGTGTATCCTCTACCTTTCTCTTATGAACTCATTTAATCCATCTTGGTCTTGGGTCCCTTTTTCCCTTTTCTGTATCTCACAGATGTCAGCATGCACCGTTGTCTTGCTAGGGGATCATCAACACATGTGTTTTCTTTCCTGCAACCATCTTGTCTAATCTTTGATTCTTCCATTTCCTTTCCTGTGAGTCTATGTGATTAGATTGTGTTATGTGTGTAGGTTCTATTGCTACCACTTACCGTGGTCCAATCATCAAGATCGCCATTTGCTGGTTTCTCTTTAATTCTTATGAATGGTATGTCTTCGGTTTAAGCATTATTGTTTTTTCTCTCTCTAATTCTTATGGATGGTTGTCTTCTGATTCTTATGGCTAATCTATGTTTTTCCTTTGCTATATGGAACATGTCGTCTAGGTCTTCTTTGTGGGACGTGGGTTACTTGCTTCTTTGCCTAATCTATGATTTCTCCTTTTTTCTTATGCAAGTCTGTGTGTGATTAGATTGTGTTTTGTGTGTAGATTCTGATGATACCAAATACCATGGTCCAATTATCAAGATCAACATTTGCTGGTTTTTCTATGGTTCTTATGATTGTCTTTTGTTGTAGCATTGTTGTTTTGCACTGTAGTTCTTGGCTAATCTATATTCTTTTTGTATGAAACATGTCATGTAGGTCTTCCTCTTTGGGACACAGGTTACTTGCTTCCTTGCCATTATTTTGTCTTATCTTTGATTTCTCCATTTCCCTTGTGCAAGTTTAGATTGTGTTTTGTGTGTAGGTTCTGTTGATACCAAATTACGTGGTCCTATTATCAAGATCGCCATGTGCTGGTTTTTCTATAATTCCTATGATTGTCTTCTGTTTTAGCATTAATGTTTCTTATGGTAGTTGTTTTGGGCTAAACTATGTTTCCCTTGCTATTTGAAACACGCTATGTAGGTCTTCTTCCATGGGACACGGGTTACCTGTTTGCTAATATGGTTGGCAATGGAGTACTTCCCTTTATGAATTTAAATGATCAAACTATTGTTCGTGTTGATGAATTAATAGCACTGTCATCGTTCTTGTTTATGAATTACTATTTTGTGTAATCTTGCATGATGAGAATCTGTTGTGTCTGTAGGTTTGTTCGGTGCCAACCATGCTCCTTTCCCGAGATCACTGTTTGCTCGGTTTCTTTTCTTATGAATTTACGTCTTCCGATCATCATGATTTCTTTTGAGCTTTTGGTAATAGCTCTTATAAAATCTTGCTTTGTAACACTATACAAGGTTATTCTTTGAATCCTATGGACATTTTTGCAAGGAGAAGGTTTTAAGCAAACTTTTATAACCGTTTTTTACCAATTAAGATCATGTTAACCATAAACTATTTACAACATATTTATCAAACAACACAAGGTAGTCATTAACTAATAATTTGTACAATATATTCAACAGGAAGTTAGGTGCATCGTAATTTTCTGAATTGCTTGTTTGAACTGTTATAATACATCTTAAACATAATAGTGGGTAAAAAACTTTAACATTGTTGTGCTCGTCATCTTAATAAAATTAATATTTCTTAAAGGGATTGACTAATATACACTTTTTGTGTATTGATTAAAATACATTAGAAATTTTGGTATTAACTCGGAGAAAATTACCCAATGTCTACAATTACACCTCAATCTATTTTTTGACTCAACTACCTCCACTACTTCGTACAAGTATTGATTAAACGTGTATAAAACAACATATATAATTCTATATTGTAATCGTACTTGTAAATATGATGATTTAAATTGAAATATAGAATCGTACTTGTAAATATGATGATTTAAATTGATTGATAGGGAGCATCTCCAATAGCATATCTAAAATAGAGAAAATGTAGATTTTGGACTAAATTTTTGCTCCAATAGCATCTCTAGAAGTTTCTCCATAACGGAGAAACATGAGAGTGATTTTTCTTCAAATTTGGAGATTACTTCAAAAATGATTATTAAATAGGAAAAATTATATTTTATTAATATTCTCACTCTTCCACCAATAATATAGAAGTTAATTTAAAAAGTTTTTAAATATGTTGAATATTTTAATAATATAAATATTCTTTTTTTGAAATAAAAGATCATAAAGTAAAAAAAATTCAAAAATCGCAATGAAAAGCGTCCATTTTCATATTTGGCGAGCATCTGGAATAACTAGCGAATTACAACTCTATTGTACTGCAATTGGTGCATTGATCTTTGGCTCTTTAAAATGGAGATGTTGTTAGAGATAAATGCAAAAAAATTTAGAGATTTTGATTTTTCTGTCTCCATTTTAGAAAAAATTTAGAGATGTTGTTGGAGATATTCTAAGAACTACCATTGTGGAGAGATTTTTATTAGAATTTAAAGCGGCATAGGTGTTTGAACAAGAATATTGAGTTGTACCATGAAGTTTGTGAAAACTGACATTTTTCTTATTTTTAGTTTATTTTCTTGACCATTCTTGATATATATTAATATAATTTATTTAATGGGACCCATAAAAATGAGATTCTTATAAAAACTATTATTGTGGATTTTTAAGGAGGTTTTAATTAGATAATGTGGAGACGAGTTGCCAACAAAAAGTGAAAAAAATAAAAAAAAGGTTTTTATAAGAGCAGAGGTTTTTACAAGAACCTTCTTTTTGTACTTCTTGTTATCACATCATGTTCGTCTAATCAAATTAAGAACTCTTTAAAAACTTCACAGTGGTAGTTCTTATAAAAACCTCTTTTTTATGGGTCTATTAAATTAAATAAGTAATATTAATATATGTTATTTAAAGTCAAGAAAATTAAATGAAAAATAAATAAAATGTCATTTCTCATACAAATCATGGTAAGAATCAAGGTTCTTGTTTAAACACCTATGATACATCAGGTTTTTATAAGACCCTTTCCACGATGATAGTTCTTATAAGATAATGCATTTTTTGCTTAAAAGAACCTTGCATTAGAGATGCTCTAAGAACCTTCTTTGAAAATGTTCTTAGATCGTTTTCAATGCAAGTTTTTTATAAGCAAAAAATGCATTCTCTTATAAAAACTATCATTGTTGAGAGGGTCATAGGTGCTTTAACAAGAACCAATGTTTTAAAACCTGGGTTAACCCGACCGGTCGAGCCGGTAGGACCGGGACCTAGGGTAGTGATCGAGTTAACAAACGCCGAATTAATGTATATGACTGGCCCGTTTCAACCCGGTCGGGTTTCTCAAAAAACCGGTTAAATGGGTGGTAAACCCGTTTTTATATTAAAATTCAATTTTTTTTAAATGTATGTTATGTGTGTTTTTTTAATGTATTTGGATTGATATATAATTTGTTTTTTTTGTATTTTTAATGTTGGAACTTGTGGATATCAAATTATTACTTTATATATATGTTTGCAGGAAAATGAAAAAAAATACAACGAATTAAGTGAATTATTAAAACCGGTTAACCCGGTGGTTGAACCGGTCGGGATCCGATTATTACATCAAACCAACTAAAACCCGGATTTTAAAACATTAACAAGAACTTTGCTTTTTACCATAAATTTTGTGAGAAATGACATTTTACTTATTTTTTATTTTTTTGACTTTGTATTTAAATATATAATAATTATTTGTGTTAAAAGATTCAACATGATCCACTAAAATAAGGTTTTTATAAGAACTATCATTATGGAATTGTTGATGAGTTTCTTAATTTAATAAGGTGGACTTACGATAAAAAAATGTAAAAAAAGAAATTCTTATAAAAATAAAAACGTTCATCGAAGATTCTCTTAGCTTTATTAACAAAATGATTATGATGATGATGATGATGATATAATACTAATAATAACATCAGACTTGTTTTAAATGTACCGACGAAAATTTACAATGTTATAATCATTTTGATTTGTTACTATTATTTTAATTAGTATATTGATAGTTAATTAATATGTTTAAAGAAAAATGATGTATAAAAATTAAGGATGAACAATGAAAAATAAAATGGATAAGAATTATAAACCGCCACTATCCACGTAGGAAAGGTTGAGATAGTGGGATCCACCACAATCAACGTCATTTATGTTTAATCGTTAATCGCCCTCATATTCCACTTGGACGACGCGTGGACGGCCACGTCTCTAAGTTGCTTTCGCGGGAAGCAATAAGATCTGGTTTACGCGTATGCTGACGTCATCCTATCAGTCAAGTTCCGAGTTACTTCAACGCCATTTCGAGCAAATCTCTATAGCCATTTCTGCCAATACTTGAAAATTTAAGGGGGTAAATCAAAAATACAACAAGAAGTCAGTTATTCTATTTTCACTTTACCCCCTGCAAATATCAATTGTTTGAACAAATTTACATAGATTTGTATAATCGTTAACATGGTCCCCTGGAAATCTATATTTGTTTTAAAGAAGTTATGTTATTGTAATATATTTCACACTCCACTCGTTTAATACATAAAAAATAAAAGGTTCACCGTGACTTATTTATTGAGTTTTGTAATTTTGGGTTTTTATTTTAGATTTATGATGATATTTTGGTTGATTATATGTGTTAGAGGATAAAACGGATGAAGATTAAGCAATGTGAAAATGGTTGCGGAGTGGAAAAAATGTCTTAATAGAAACACTTGTAATTGGAATTTATTATAAGTTAGGTACTGTTTGATTGTATTTTTACTAAGGTGGCGTTTGTGTTTCTAAGAGGTGCTAAGGTCTGAAGTCTGATTTCAGCTTTGAAATGGTTATGAAATATCTAAAGGAATCAGACATAACTGGTAATTAAGAGCTTAAAATTAAAAAACAAACAAGGCCTAAGTCATGTATGCAATAATTTGTCTATGTGAATTAAATAAAAAAGTTATTTGTTTGATGAACTGAATAAATTGTTTGATGATATAAATGATAATTTGACCTTTTAGTATTTGTTTTCTTCCACAATAAAAAGTAAAAACATACTTTTGTTTATATGATTAATGAATGCTCATGAATTTTTGCATTTTCATTGATTAGACTTGGAATTAGGATTACAAAAAACCAAAATATAACCAAGATTTTTATCAATCATTAAACATTTTATGTGCATTTCCTTCAATAATTAAAAAAAACTAACACACATATAAAACTGATCAATTAAACAATACAAACCATTAGACCTGTTTAAATAAAAAATATAAAGAACTCCTCAACATCATTAGAATACAATCAATTATAAATGTTTTAGTTTAATCTCTAATACTTTGTTACACATTTAAGATCCCCGCATTAGCAACTCCACACTACCCTTTTGATCTAATTTGTTGGCCCTACAACAACACATTCGACCAGTGTTGACGCAAACGAATATTACATTGGTTGCTAGTAACCAACCATTATCAATCTCGACCCATGTACTTTGAAGCTTCATAGGTTTAATAGTAACAATCCACCACCACCCAAAAAATTGTATCAATTTCAGTGTAGTGGCAATTGTAATTGATTATAATGGTGGGAAAGGTGGGTTTTTATGGAAAGTTAAGATGAAGGCGGGTTGGAGAAAAATGTTGGAATCATCAAAGCAATCTTAACCGAAAAATCATACATATGAATTTGTTTATGGGATGAGGAAAATATATTTTGTTTTAACGGTTATGCTATATTTTCTCTGAAATAGAATATTTAAAAGTTAAAATCTCTATAAAATTACATTCAACTTCAACATCTACTTTCTTTTAACAATTTTAACATTAACTATATTATTAAAATATTATTTCTCATGTTTAAACATTTATTTTCAATACATCTTATTGGTAGGAAGTATTAAAATAATTTCTCTTTTTATTTAGAAAATTTTCTAAATTTAGAGTTTTATAACCTTTATTTCTTTCACTATTTTAACATACAAGATGACATAGTTGTTGTAGACTTGTAAAAAAAAATTACTAATTTATTTTCTCTATTTTAACATAACTGTTAGAAATAATATATTAACTTAGAGCATCTCCAACAGCTATTGTAAAATAGAAAAATGGAGGATTTTAGTAATTTAAGGGCTCCAACAGTTATGGTATATCAATTGCTAAAATAGAAAAATGGGAAAAAAGAGAAGAAAAATCTATAAATTTAGAGAATCTCTAAAAATATATAGAAGAGAGAGAAACAATATTTTAATTATATTCAACCAATCAAAATAATTGAAGTTAAATGTGTAGGAGAGAGAAATAATATTTTATTAAATGATGAAATATTTTATTAATATTGTTAATGATAAAGTTGCTAAAATAGAGTAGCTGTTGGAGTTTGATGCAATTTATTATAGAGATTTTGACTTTTAATATGCTATTTTATAAAAAATTTATAATAGTTGTTGAAGATGCTCTTACAAATTTTAAAATGGAAATTTATATGAAAATGAAACCAAATTCTACCTGATTTTTATGTTAGAGATCGTATTTTTTAAATCATCACCTAAAGACTGGAGTAAAATTTTTGTTTATTTAATGGTCGATCGAGCAAAATAATAAACTAATAAAATATTACAATGCATTATCATCATTAATTAAAAAATTTTAATTGCAAAAGTGGCTCCTCCAATTCTCCTCGCCTCCGTCGCCGCTTAGAGGATTTTTGTGTTATGGCAACAAATGCTAAATTGCTCCATTTTTTTTTACCTTTAAATAGCCATTAATGGGAACACATAAATCCTGTATGAATTCAAGATTAGATCAGCAATTGGATCTTGTTTTTCTATAATGGGTTGTTTATATCTATAATTGTTGATTTTAGGGTTCATAATTGCTCTATATTTTCATAATTACTATTGATTTAGGATTCACAACTGTTTTGTATCAAAAATTCTAAGTTTTGGATTTGTATAAAAATTTTCAAAACCCTACTCAGCCATTCAAGACTTTTAGGTTTATTTATTATTTTGTTAATGATTTTTTTAATTTACAAACAGCCCCTTACTCTTTTAGTCGGCTTACTAAAGCCTTTGCCTTGGTCCTAAATTAAGGTTAGTATTGTTTCTTTATATTATGCAAGCTGGCAAGTTGCGGTTCATCATCGTTGTTAACTTGTTAACCTTAATCTTAATTAGAGTTAGATTGTAATTAACTTGAGTTCGATTTTCATTTTTTTTTATTATAAATAGCTGAAAAAAGTTCATTTCCAAATATACAGAAATTCCCCCAATTACTTTCTCTCTCAATATTATTATCATCCATTGATTGATATATCTTTTCCAGATCTGTACAAAATTCTCGCTGGGCCCGAATCCCACTACCCGCCGCTGCCGTCAAGTATCTACAATCAAGTAAGCATTTATGTTTTCTTCTTCATTTTCTTCTTGCTGTTTATAAGTTTGATTGCAATTTCTAAGTTTATTTTACAAATTGATCAAAAACTCAAATCTCCATTGTTTTATTTTCGATTTTGAAGTTTATTCTGTTTCGAATTACTTGCATTTTATTGAAACAAACTTATCAACGATGTCAATTTTGGTTTGATCTAACCTTTTCTTGAAAGAAGTCGTAGTGTGGTTTTACTTTTGGAACTACTTGATATCTGTTGAAGTATTTGTTTTTTAAATGCATTGCTGCTGGTTTACGTGTTATTCATTCAAGATGATAATTTGCGTGATGTTTGGATTTCTATGGAAATTACTAATTAAGGAAGTTATATCTGATCCGAGAAGTCAAATCTTCTGATTTTTGTTTATCGATGCGGTCATGATTGCTTGATGTTTAATGCACTCGTAATGTCTTAAGATTTGAGTGCTATTTGTTCAAAATCATAATTGATGTTTGAGGCCCTGTTCATAATAGTTAAGAAATTCAGGTGTAGAATATTTAAGATCTCAGATCTGAATTCGTAATGGTGTTGTTAGTTTAAGATCTTTGAAAATACGAAGGAAACCAAATTTGATCATGACGATTTAAGTAACAATAAAGAAAGCTTAAGTTTAGTTTATTTAAGAATTAAGACCAGATTACTTTATATCTATTTTCTTAGGAGATTTGAGATTGGCTCAAATTACTTGTTCATTTAATAGGCTGCATTTGAATCAAGCAGATATTGTTTTTTTGCCCCCTTTTTTACAAAAATCGCCTCACATTCTTGAAAATTATTTTTTTTGATATTGATTTTGAGGATTCTTGACTTTTTTTCACCATAAACAAATTGATTCTTCAAACATGTATAATTTGCGTTCTAGAGGTCTACACGAAGTCTGATTTTTGTTATCTAGAGATCTATAGTTATTTGAATGTTTTTAAGTCTAATTGAAGATGATTCTACATTTCAACTTTTGCACACTGTATCTCGAAGCAAAGCTCTTTTTATATGCTTACAGAACAATTTCTCATATGTTTTGATTGTAATTTCTTTCTTGACCTATTCAGGAGATGACGACAACAACAGCTGATCTTCAAATCACCCGGTTTCATAATTGCAACACATGTATAGGAAAGGTCAAAAGGGCACTTTGTCGGCTTGATGGTGTCGAATTGTTAGATGTCGACCCTGAAAATGGTAAATTCACCATCAAAACTACTAGAAACCCTGAAGAAATCAGGGCTGCTCTTCAACGCAAGTTTGTTGGGAATTCCGTACTTCTGTCCAACATAATCAACCATTCGAATCCATCCTCTGCTATGATCAACCCACGTAATTCTTCCATTCAAGGTCCCCTCAATTATCATGATGCGGAAGCAGTGGTGGCGGTAGCTCGTGCCAATGGAGCACAGAGTGTGGAGTTTAGGCAATCGAGTAGTATCATATTCAACTTTAACAACCAAGCAACCACCTCTGGAACAGCTACCTACGCTCCACCACCACCACCACCACCACCATCAGCACCACCACAACAAGAAGAAGACCAACCAACTACTTTTGGATCAGCATGGGCAAATGAGAATGTCGGTGGTCACAACGGAGATATTGGTTATGGATATGTTAATCCGCCACCACAACAACCGACTACCTCTGGATCAGCATGGGCAGATGGTTATGGTGGTGCTCGCAATGAAGATTTTGGTTATGGATCAGCTCCACTGATCCCCACAGCTCAAACTCAAGGCTATGTTTATGGGTATCCTTATCCTAATGAGCTCTACAGGGACGATGACTATAAACATGGTGGCTGTTGCACCATACTTTGATATTTATCATTTTTCATCTTATTATACAGAGTGAGCGAGCGACTGTGTGTGAGCTATTTATTATTTGGAGTGAGGTTGGTTTGTTTCTTCAATTGTTAACCCGCCAATAGTAAAAAAAATCAAATTTACCTTTTCTTTTTGGAATCAAATTTACTTCTATATAAAAGCTGCTTTTTTTTCTTGAAATTAATTTACTCCAATGTTTTTGAAAAGCCATTTTTATTGCACCAAACTCAACAACCAGTTTAGACAGCAAAGCTCAAATACCTCCTGACGATTTACTGTGGAAGTTACACGTCATCTCATTCATACAAGCTCTATTTTGGACAAATTTAACTCGTTACGAAGCCCTCATGGAGGAGAACAAGATCTTACAAATAGTTCCACAAACTTTTACTTGTGAAACTTTAACCCATTTTTTCTAATAAAATGACCAAAATGCAATTCACTTAACGGTATAACAGCTAACGGCCATGGACCAAAACCACAATGAAATGAAACATGAATGAATGACCAACCATCCTTGTAAATTCAAAAGGTCAAAAGACGAAAATCAAAGTTTTCAAAAACCTTATGAATGATTTACATTTAAAAAAACCATCAACATGTAATTATGTATTAAAGTCAACGAAATTTGGAATCAAAGTTCCATTTACTACCTGTTATAATTAGTATGTAAATATTTACTACATGAGCTCCATTAAAGATACAAAGATGTTTGCTAATAGAATAGAAATATATTAATTGCTTGTTTAAACAAATTTTGTAAAAACAACTTGGGAAACGCCTAATCAAAGTAAAGACAAACATAACACAAACTCAAATTGAAAAATCAATATATATTACATCCATGGTCATGGTTTCAGAATATTTATCTTCTATTAGTTATTAGAATTAATAACATCGTGTTAGCTATTATATTAAACCTTCTCGATTTTGCTTGTTTGGGTTGATGCTTAAAAGTTATCGATTTTGAACACAAATAAGGGGAGACATCTAACAGATTTGAATAGGTCAAGATTTTTGTGGTTTAGATGGGTTTCAATATTGAACAACGATTATTATTGAGGTTTTGTTTGATCAGGTTTCGATTGTGTTTGAGTATCGATTTTTTTATTTTGGGTTTCGATTTTGAACCTGAATTTTGAACTTCTATCTAAATTTAGATTTTCATTGAATTAAAAATTTGAATTTCGAATTTCCGGCAAAATTCAGATTTTGATTTCGGCAACTAATTAATAGCTTCTATCGTTACCCGACTTAAATCGAGGAAACTCCCGATCATTTCCTTCCACAACCAAGCTCTCCAACATCTATATCTATACTATATTATAAAGCATTTGGCAAAAACTCTTAAAAACATATTATTATGCAGTTAGTACAATTGATTAAAGCATAATTACTTAAAATTAAAAAATGGTATTATTTTGGTTATTTTGGTTAATTTCCTTATTAAACCTATATTATAATTTAAAAAAAAATCTGAAATAAAGAAAGTTTACAAAAAATAAAATCTATTTTTTCAAAACTAATAAAATCGTATTATAACATTGATAAAGACAAAAAATAAAATACAACATTGAAATTAAAATGGATCTTACTGCATTGCGCGAGTACCCTTCTAGTTATTTAAAAAGAGTCTCAGCTCTCTCTAATACATACGAAAATACGATAATCCTAGATCTCCACCAAGGTAAACTTCACACATTACTTACATTTACGGTTTCTACGAAACTGTTTCGGCCGTTGTATCTTGGCCTCCTGGGAAACAAACGCAACATATGGAGGCAAATTTGTTTTAAGGAAACCGTGGCAAGCACAGGCTTCAGCTGTCCTTTTACGATTTTGCTTTTATCGATTTTGAATACTTTGTATAACAACTGCATTATCTCTAAGCCATATATATATATATATATATATATATAGAGGAAAGTTCAAATGTGAACTCATTTTTGGTTGTGAACGTGAGGACGAATCTCAGCCACTTATCCGGTCAATAAAGACGGCTTTGACCTGGTTCCCCTCCTTTAATAATCTCCACCCTCCCATGAATCGCGTCAATCCTCCGTGATTGCGTCCACCATAACCGAAGATGTGTGGTTGAGATTCGTCCTCATGTTCACAACAAAAAATGAGTTCACATTTGAACCTACCCCTATATATATATATATATGTATTATACATTCACGTTAAATTTAGAAAAAGAAAAGGATTTTTTTGAAACTTGTTAGCAAAGTAAAATTTTAATAAATATATAGGGACACTATTCTGTTTTTTATATTATGCAAGCTGGCAAGTTGCGTGTCATGTTAACCTTAACATCCCTGTTTTAATTTGGGTTAGATTTTTCAAACTTTTTTGTATAAATAATTGCAATAATTTAATTTCCTAATATACAGAAATTCCCCCAATTACTTTCCTAAATAAAAGGTTAGATCCAAACCAAATTCCCGCTGGGCCCGAATCCCACTCCAAGCTGCTGCGATCGAGTATCTACATTCAATTCAAGTAAGCATTTATGTATTCCTCTTCATTTTCTTCTTGCTGTTTTGTAAGTTTGATTGCAATTTCTAATTTTATGTTAGAATTGATCAAAAACTCAATCTCCGTTAACGTTATTATATTTTTGATTTTGTTTTGAATAATTACTCGCCATTTATTGAAACAAACTTATCTGTTTGATCTAACCTTTTCTTGAAACAAGTCGTAGTGTGTGTGGTTTTACTTTTGGAACTACTTGATATCTGTTGAAGTATTTGTTTTTTTTTATGAATTGCTGCTGGTTTAAAGTCTTAGTGAGCAAACTTACGTGCTATTCATTCAAGATGATAGTTTGAAAGAAGTCAAATCTTTTGATTTTTGTTTATTAATTTGCTTGATGTTTGATGCACACATAATGTCTTAATTTAAGTTCTATTTGTTCAAGATCATAATTGATATTTGAGGTCCTGTTTCAACAATGGTGAAGAAATTCAGGTGTAGTATGTTGAATTCGTAATGGTGTTGTTTGTTTAAGAAGATCTTTGAATATTTGAGATCGGCTCAGATTACTTGTTCATTGAATAGGCTGCACATGAATCAATTAGATATGGTTTTTTACCCCTTTTTTTACAAAAATCGCCTCAGATTCTTGAAAATTAGTTTATTTGATTTTGATTTTGATTTTGATTTTGATTTTGATTTTGAGGATTCTTTGACTTCTTTTCACTATAAACAAATTGATTTTTCAAAAATGTATAATCTGAGTTCTACATTCAATAATTTTATTCAAGACAGACAAGTTTTAAAAGAAAAACAAATATCCCCCTAACTCTCGAGAATTTTGATTCTATGTGCGCAGAAATATCATTTAAGAAAATGACCTTAAATGCGTTTTTTATTAAATTCATAATCTCCTAGCCTATATAAGAAAAAAGTAAATTTTGTTTATTTAATTTGTTTGTACATTTATCTATTATTTTAAATTTCATTATTGTTATACGATAATAGTTGTTCTACACCTTATCTAGAGGTCTAATTACTTGAATGTTTTTAAGTCTAATTGAAGATGATTAAGCCGTTACATGGGTACATTTTAACATTTATATTTCAACTTTTGCATGCTCTATATCTCAAGCAAAACTCTTTTTACATGCTTATAGAACAATTTGTCATATGTGTTGATTTTAATTTCTTTCTTGACCTATTCAGTAGATGACTACAACAACAGTTGATCTTCAAATCACCGAGTTTCATAACTGCACCGGATGTATAGCAAAGGTGGTAAGGGCACTTTGTGGGTTTGATGGTGTCGAATTGTTAGAAGTCGACTCTGAAAATGGGAAATTCACCATCAAAACTAGTAGAAACCCTGAAGAAATCAGGGCTGCTCTTCAACGCAAGTTTGCTGGCAAGTCCGTATTTCTGTCCAACAGAATCAACCATTCGAATCAACCACATAATTCGTCCAATCATGGTCCCCACAATTATCATGATATGGCAGAATCATTGGTGGCGATATCTCGTGCCAATGGAGCACAGAGTGTGGAGTTTACGCAATTGAGTACCATCAGAATCAACTTTAACAACCAACCAACCACCTCTCGAACAACTACGAATGCTCCATGGTCACGACCACCACCACCACCACAACAACAACAATACCAACTGACTACCTCTGGATCAGCATGGGCAGATGATTATGATGGTGCTGACAATGAAGATTTTGGTTATGGACTTGTAATCCCTCGGTAATTTTTAATTTACATTGGAGATGCCCTTAGAAAATGGTTTTGTTTTTTCATTTAAAGCTCTTAATCACCACTTATGTCTTATTCGTTTAGACGTTTCATAACCATTTCAGAACTGAAATCAGACTTCAGCATCTCTTAAAAAACAAACGCCACCTTAATATCATATGAAAGGGAAATTATTGAAAATAAAATTAATCCGGTTCATTGTCAATATACCGTTTTGATAAATTAGTTGTATATATTTGTTTTTGGAATCCAAGGGGCATGCTTACTTTGGCTCCACTATTTTTTTGTCTAGAGCCTTTTTTTTTGGGAAGTCAGTTGCTAAAGAATGATTCATTACAAAACTGTTACAAAAGTTACTAGGTTGGTGTGTTCAAATGGTGGGGGTGGCCGTATCTTTTACTTTGAGCGAACTACTAGATAGCTCGCACTCTCGCCATTTCAAGCTTGAGATTTCACATTTGAAAGGTGGTATTTGTGGACAGCTTTGTACACAACTTGGAACTATCGTAACAAATGAGTTTTTTTGAATGGACAGTTTGAGGCTGTCGATTCAACACCTCTCGTTCCTTTGGATTTTCAAGTGGGCTAAAGATTTCTTTGTCAGTTGGGGGGTTTGGCTCTCTTGGCTAGTTTTAAATAACATATTTATAAAATATTCGATTTAACATCGAAGATGTTTAATATTTAAAAGAAGATGTTCTATCTCAAAATCAACTAGATGTTCATTCCCTGTAATTGGAACTCCCCTATGTGTTTTTAACGTCAAATCGATTATGGTTCTGACCCTCATTGTGTTTCTTTATTCCGACCCAACATGAGAAAGGACAAATAAAACATTTTTTCTCTTGTTAAAATTTAGCATGTAACGCATGAGATGGCTTATAATGCATTGAACCCTTGCAACTTTTCAAATCCCTTTGTACAAATATCATGTCCAATTCTAATTTTCTATTACATGATGTTCTTGGAGATTTAAAGAAGTGGCTTTTAATTTTCCTTCTAGATTTAATATTATCTTCGATATCAAATCCAGACTATTATCGCCTCAAATAACTTATGCAAGTTATCTTGTCTATAAAATAACAAAAATCCACTTTGAATTTTTGGCTCCTATGTTAGTGATAGATAGAAGAGGCTATACTGGGATAATAATAGGTCATATCCATTTCCGTAGTCCTCAAACCCCATTTATTAGTCCAAAGGATGACAAAAACACCTACAAACCATTAGATATACCCAAATTCAACGGCCTTCCACGACTAGGGAAAAACGATGATCGGATGGAAGTTCAAGTACGGGAATTTCGAACTGGCACGATCCTTGAAATGGTTTCGGTGAAAGTTGAGTTTACGAGAACTATTGAATACACTTCCAACTCGATGGATGGATTTATTGTGCAAGGCATTGAGTTTAAACCCTTATAGAATTTCTTTTTCATGTTTAGGTCGTGACTAATTGTAAACACAATATGTTTTTATTTTGGGAGAAGTTTAGAAAAATCCAATAAAAATTTTCCATTTTGAATGATCAAGTTTTTAAAATTTTGTTTTGAAATGAATAAACTACTGAATTTTCTCATTTTGAATTTGTTTTTATATTTTAGAGAAATTATAGAGAAGTTATATTATTTATTTTTTTTATTTTTTCTGTGCGAGTTTTTTTTAGTTTTCGGTGACCGGATTAAACGGATTGGTCTGATTGGTTGGATAAGCATCCATACCAGTGGGTCAAAGGAAAAAAAAGTGACTCGTGTCATGTTATCAGTGGATGGTGGGAGGACAGGCGCGTGTTGGCGCGTGGCTGAGTTGCTTACGCAGTACGCAATGTATTCTGGTTTACGTCATTCTCACCGTGAATGTTCACCGTAACCTGAACGCCATTTCTATTAAACATCTGTAGCCATTTTTGCCAACATTTGGAAACTGAAGGGGGTAAATCAAAAAATACAAGATGGAGTCAGTTAATCTATTTTTGCCTTACCCCCTGCAATTTTCAAATATTTACACAAATGACGACGAGATTTGTATAATCCTTAATCTAGTCCCCTGACAATCTATATCTCTTAAAATGAAAATTGCATTATTGCAATATAAGTCTAAGAAGCAATACATTTAACACTCCACTCGTGTATTACATAAAAAATAAAAAGTTCACAATATCACTACCCAAAATAATCACAATAAATTATACTTCAACACATGAGCTAATATTTTGAGTTTTGTAATTTCGGGTTTTTATTCAACCGAAGCGATAGTGTCAATTTTTTGGGATTACTCAATATCTTATGAGGGATTTGTTTTTAATGCACTGCGGGTGATTTATTAGGCTGTTAAGCAGTATAATGAGTTCATTCTTTCATAAGATCAAAATTTCATTTCACATTAAATTAGGGAATGAAAAATCACTCCCAATTTCATTCTTTGTAATTTTTATTTTCATTCTCCAACATTGAACCAATATAGAAAAATTATTATCCTCATTTTTAAATAAAAAAAAATTAGGGAATGAAAAATCACTCCCAATTTCATTTTTTGTAATTTTTATTTTCATTCTCCAACATTGAACCAATATAGAAAAATTATTATCCTCATTTTTAAATAAAAAAAGACACGTTAATTTTTATTAAGAATTATATTTTACCCTTTTAGTAGAAAATTAAATAAATATGTTAAATGTCCACAATGACCTTAATTTAACGAAGGTTTTTAATAGAGTTAGTTTCGTAGACGAAAAACGAAATGAAATCAAAACCGTAACAACTAAAAAAAGAAGCTTCTAGAAATCAAGGACAAAATGGAAGCTTCTAGAAACCACAGGGACTCAAATCGTAATTTTCTAGATATATACAAGTTTAGTTGTACACTTGTACTTGACTTAAAAGTTCAAAATTGTCCTTATACATTACATGGGCATTTAAGAAAAGGGTATCATAGTCATTTGGTTCGAGTCTCCACCCTATATATACCCCCACTCCCAACCACACTCATTCAGATTCAAACAAACCTTCATCTGGAGCCAAATCGTTTCCAAACCTTATACAAGTAAGCATTTATGTATTTTTCCAGTTTTTAAGTTTGATTGCAGTTTCTAATTTTATTATGCCGGTAACTATTTGAATTGATCAATAACTCAATCTCCGTTCTTTCATATTTGATTTCGAATCATCGGTAGTTTGTTTATTTTGTTTCGAATTACTCATTTTATTGAACCCAACTTATCGACGATGTGGATTTTGGTTTGAGATCATAGTTCACAATTAATGAATCATAATTGATGTTTGAGATCCTAGTTCACAATTAATGAAGAAATTCAGGTGTAGTATGTTTAAGATCTGAATTCGTAATGGTGTAATATGTTTAAGATCTTTGAATATTTGAGATCGGTTCATATTACTTGTTCATTGAATAGGCTGGAACGCGATCCCGTATATGAATCAATCGGATATGGTTTTCCCCCCATTTTTTAAAAAATCGCCTCAGATATTTGAAAATGATTTACTTTGATTTTGATTTTGATTTTAGGATTGACTCTTTCTTCACTATAAACACATTGATTTTTCAATTATGGTGTTCTCCATTTCTTCTTCCTGGTTCTTGGATAAATTTATGTTGTGTCCTCTTTTGGGATTGTTTTGAAATCCTTTGATTTTTTAGGGTTAATGTTAATTTAAAGAATATGGTCTACAGCATAAGAATCTGTGTGTTTCTCTATTTGAAATCAGAGTTCTTAGAAGTTAGAAGGTGTTATGTGCTTATGTGGTACAGTACATACTCTATGGCTAGATAAAGGGTGTAGAAAGGTTAGAAATTGGAACTCTTTGTTGCTTTGTTCTACCAGATTATGTTAATAAACAAAACTGATTGGTTTTTGGCTTAATATCTAAGCAAGGTGAATTAGATTAGATAGGCATCATGTATCTGTGTTCTACATTCAATAATCTTATTCCAGACAGACAGGTCTTAATAGAAAAAAGAAACATGCCCCTAACACTCTCGAATTTTGATTCATGTGTGCAGAAACTCCATCTCCTTTCTTCATCGATAAGGGTTTTTACCCTGTTCCCTGGTTTGAATATCTCTTCTTCTAATTCATTTTTTTCTCTTTCTTTCTTTAATTTGTTCATAAAAATTTATCTATTTTTTTAGTGTCATTATTGTTTTACACTACGTCTAATAATTGTATTACACCAAGTCTGTTCTTGTTATCTAGAGGTCTAATTACTTAAAAAAAAAAAATTAAGTCAAACTGAAGATGATTCTGCTGTTACCGGGTACATTTACATATCGAATTTTGCACACACTATATCTCGAAGCAAATCTGTTTTTATATGGTTTGCAGAACAATTTGTCATATATTTTGGTTGTATTTTCTTTCTTGACATATTCAACAGGTATCAAAGATGACTACAACAACGGTTGATTTTCAAATCGTCCCATTATATAACTGCACCGAATGTATAGAAAAGGTGGAAATGGCACTTTGTGAGTTTGATGGTGTGGAATTGCTAGATGTCGACTCTGAAAATGGGAAGTTCACCATCAAAACTACTAGAAACCCTGAAGAAATCAGGGCTGCTCTTCAACACAAGTTTGCCGAGAAATCCGTTTTTATGTCCAAAAGGATCAACCATTCGAATCCATCCTCTGCTTTGATGAACCCACGTAATTCGTCCATTCAAGGTCCCTTCAATTATCATGATATGGAAGCATTGGTGGCTGCATCTCGTGCCAATGGAGCACAAAGTGTGGAGTTTACCCAATCGAGTACCGTCAGATTCAACTTTAACAACCAACCATCCACATCTGGAACTGCTACGAATGGTTGGGATTCTGAAGATGGTGGTTATGGATATGTTAATGGTCCACCACCACGACGACAATACCAACCGACTACCTCTGGTTATGGTGGTGCTCGTAATGAAGACTTTGGTTATGGATATGGTCCTCCTCCACCGCCGCCACGGACCACCACCAGCGAGCCATCAGCTCCACTGATCCCCACGGCTCAAGCTCAAGGCTATGTTCATGGATATCCTATTGAGCTCTACAGAGACGATGACTACAAACGTGGTGGCTGTTGTACCATTGTTTGATATTTATGATTTTTCATATTGTTTCATCTTATTATACTTAGTGAGTGAGTGAGTGATTGTTTGAACTAATTATTATTTGGAGTGAGGTTTGTTTGTTTGTTAGAAAAATAACCCCCCAATAATCAAAAATCAAATTTGCTTAGAAAAGTTTGTTTGAGATCCCTTTTGATTAATTTTCCCTCCAAGGTTTGTGTGTGTTGATGGTTATAAAATTATATTGAAAATTAATTAGGATGCCTCAAGGCATGAAAGAACAAAAACCTTAAAGCAATATTAGACCGGATTGAACGAACCAAAAATGTATAAAAATGTATTTTTTGTCCTGCCAAAAAAACAAGGAGATTTGATAACATCATAAACTATTGAATTACACCTTAAATTAAAACTCTAAAATCTTATGCGATTCTTTTACCCTTGTACTTCAATTTTGTTTGTCCAATCCAATCTTATTTAATTATGCGGATGTACCAATTATGCGGAAGTACCTTACACATGATAAGTTGCCTCTATTCTTTGGAATGTGAAAAGGTGAAAACTCCGAAGATAGTTTCTATAAGGGAAATTGCTTCAAATGGACAAAATTAGAAACCCAGATTGGTTTCCTAGCCATTCCTCTCCCTGATTTACCCAAATGTCACTACGTTCACAAGTTTCATGTCCGCAACTTGCGGACCCAAATAAAAGGCATTTTTTTAATCATATTCAAGCCATATATGCAATTGCGACTACCATGTCCGCAATATGACAGACAGGTCCGGAATTGCAATGGTACCACTTGCTAAATTGGTTGAATTTTATTAACTTTTTTTGTCTTTTAGCTAGGTCCGCAAGCTATGGATATAAAACTTGCGGGTTATAATGGCATTTGAGTAAATCGAAAAGAGGAATAACTAAAAGATTAATTTAATTGTCTACTTTAAGTTAATTTCCATTTCTATGATGCATATATGAGTATCTGACGGCAAAATAGAACGCATGGTTTCTAGATTCTCATGCCTTCACCTTTATTCGTCAAGTCTTTGTTGAGTTTTGGTCAATGTTCTATAAACTCGTCGCGACAGCCGCCATGGCACGCCGTGACTTAAGGCTTGTGTCCGCCGCCACGTTATGTTTGTGGCACCCCATGGCCTAATGTGTGGTTTTTGTAACACCATATTTGTTTCTTTTTACCGTTAGTGTCTTATTTTTCCGTTTTTAATATATAACATAATTTAAAATGCTTAATATCATTAACTCATTGACTAATAGTAGCAAAACAAATGTTTATATATGTATATTATTATATATGATGTACAAATTTGTCGTCATAAGACACGCCTTGAAAAACGTCATGACTCACCGTGGCTTCCAAGGCTCAAGACTTGACCTCGCTGTCACGTCACGTCTCACGCTATTTAGAACCCTGGTTTTGGTGGAATCGACCTCAAAAAGGTTACCTTTCCAAAGGCCCCCCTTTAGGATACGCTAAAAAAAATAATAAACCAATTTATATTATTTTCGTTAAAGTCAAAAATATTTTTTAAAAAAATTAGTCGGGACCTATTTAGGGGTGTGCATCGGGCAGGTCGGGCGGGTTCGGGTGGAAAAATCAAAAACCCGATCGGGTTTCGGATATGGAAACAAAGACCCGAACTTTAGTCTTCGGATTTCGGATTAGTTCGGGTTTGGGTTAGTCGGGTTTTGGGTTGAGATCGGTCGGGTTTGGGTATCGTTATAATGCAAAAAAATTTATATAAATTTAATTGATTTTGAGGATGAATTCATATTAATCGATAAATTGATGAAAGCGACACGGTTTGATTCAGAAACTTTATTTCATTGGGGTCTTTCTCGTCTTTCTCTCTTTCAAGTTTCAAGATTGTACAGTTTAATGGTAAACTTTGATTACCATTAACCCCCAGAATAGTTAACGAGTCTTTCGGTAAATTTAGAAATTATAAAACATTTGGACCGACTATAATATAAGATTTTCATAATATAATTAGATAAATAAATATATTTATATAATATTTAACTATATATGTATAAATATTTCGGGTTTTCGAACGGGTCGGGTGAACAAATATCAAACCCAACCGAACCTAAATATTGTTAGTAAATAGACTATTATTGAAATGATTTTCTTGATTACAAAATATTGTAACCCCTCATTTTGTAATCAAGAAAATCATTTCAATAATAAATATCTCCACAAAAATTGGGTTTCGGATTTCGGATTATTCGAGTTTTACACACCCCTAGACCTATTTATACCTGATATGCTTAATGTTGCTTCATTAGGAACCCTCGGGCCTCTAAACCTTCCACACTCGAGAGAAAGAAATCTCCTCTCCCTTTTTATATATTTTTTATGTAAATTTTTTAAGTTTCATGCATTATTTATTGTATTTAACAACTCGATATATGTTATTATTTATAGATTGTAATGTTGTTGTTTTGCATACAATTAAATTTATGATCATAATGCTTATGACATGATTTGTTTTATGTTTTTACAATATTTTCAACAAACATCAAGATGATATGTTTAAGGGTAATTATTTAAACTGAGTTCGTTCGATGGGTGTGACTTGTGAGTGTGTGACGGTTATCCAAAATTGCAATATCCAAATTAAATTATTCAGTTGTTGAATAACCATTCAAAATCTAATAAAACCGATTCAATACAATCTAATTACCATTCAAAATCTTTAATAAAACCTTTTTGTAACATTTGATAACTTAAATACTCAATTTTAAAAAATATATAAATTTTAATGAAAGGATGACTGCGAAAAAGAACAATCAACTTTATATTTATTTTATCAGATTTTACAATATTGAAGAATATGTTCGAGTTCCTCTTACATACTAAAAACGAAAAATAACTTGAAGCTAATTTTTATTAAACAACTCAAATTTAATTATAGAAGTAAACCACGATTTTTGTCCATTTGGATTGAGAAAGATTGTGATTTATGGTTTTGAAATTGTGATTTTCGTCTCTATATTCTATAACTTATTGTTATTTTCGTTTCAGGGCCTAAATATGTTAAAACTCTCCACAAACGTAGGGTATTCTAGTCTTTTTGGTTTATTAAATACATTTTAGTTTCTTTTTTGGTATTTTAGTCTTTAATATAATAAACTATATATTTTTTTATTAAAAAAATTAAAACACATAAAAAGGTTATATTACTTTGTACAATTTTTTTTGAATTTCTAGTTATTATAATTTTAACTTCTTATGAGTTCGGTTTTCGCCACTAACATTGTTCAAGTGGAAGTCATTTGAGTATCCCTCACATAAAATTGTTTTTAATTATTTATCTTCATTAGTGATCAAAAAATAGTAAGTACAACATTTTAACCATAAAAAATTAACCGTGTAGCCTCTAATGAAGAAAAAAGAATTTAAATACGATCATGTGAAAGGTATTCAACATTAACGACTTGCACTTGAATGACGTTAATGATACAAATCGAACTAATAACAAATTAAAATTATAATGACAAAAATATGGGAAAAGTTATATAAAAATATTTTGTTATAGACAATATTTAAATTATATAATTTTATCATGTATGAATTCTTTTATCAAAAATATTTAATTTTATTAAATCAAAAGGAGTGAATACCAAAAGAGTGTTGTCATTTACACCCTAGTCTATATCATGTCATCCAATTGGATTAAAGCATATGCATCTATTTTGACTTTTTATGTGTGCTATTTCTGAGTACCCACACGATAGAGTGGTCTGACTGGTGCAGATTGTCGTTTGCTATAGAGCCTCCACCTCCCCATTGACGTTTTCTAGTTGTTTTGCGTTTCCTCTGTTTGTGCTTTGTTTGTTCCGCTGTTGTTTCCGTGGCTTTTCTTTCTCGTGGGATGTTTCTTGCCGTCCCCCGTGTTTTGTATCATTCTATTTTTTTCGTGTTAATGCATGTTGCCTTTCTAAAAAAATGTTTGTTATCATCTACTAATAGACTAGGATCTATTACAATATACAAGGCTAGGGTGTAAAAGTAAAAAGTCATACCAAAAATGGAAACCCAAAAGGATGTTTAATATTCCCTTCATCCCAAATTAAGTGTCTACATTACTATTTTTGTTTGTTCCAAATTAAGTGTCCACTTTTACCAAAGGGCCTGCCTAGCGGTACCGGGGTTTTGCAACATCCTCAAGGTCTCGGGTTCGAGCCTTGGGAGTGGTGGTTTCCCCTAAAATGGTGGAGGTATTATTCCTCATAGGTGATGTGGCTCTGTGGAGGTGCGAAGGTTCGATCCCGCGCTGCCCCAGGGGTTGGAGTTTAATTCGTTACTAACATAACCACTAACACTAACGCTGCCGTTCAAAAAAAATGTCCACTTTTAAAAGTAAAATTTCAATTTCTCATTCTATCCTTAAATATGAGATGAATAAAGTTTCTCTCTCTACTATTAAGGGTATAAGTGTCATTTGGTTATTTAAAAGTGTAAAATTGTACATTACTAAAACTGTGTGTCATTTTTATTGTGGACACTAGACGAAAGGAGTAATTCAAAAAAAATCAAAAAAACTAAATACCCCATTTTTAATAGATTTTTTAATCTTACGCAAATTAAAAAATTTACAAAATACACCAACAAAAACCCCAATCTTTTACAACCCACCACAATATGCTTGAAGATTCCATTATTATTTAATACAATAAAATATAAGCGCGTGTGAGCGCGTGTTGTGAGTTGCTTTCGCGGGAAGCAATGTTCTGGTTCTGTGTATGATGACTTATAGTTCATCCTCCCCGTCAAGGTTCCGTGTAACTTTGAAGCCATTTCTGTCAACACATAAAAAATTGAAGGGGTAAATAGAAAATAAAAGATAACGTGAGTTCATCTATTTTTACTTTACACCTTCAATTTTCAAGTATTGGCATAAATGACTACAGAGATTTGTATAAGCATTAATACAGTCCCCTGACAATGTTCATTCGTCATATATAAATTGATTGCTAATATAAGTCCAACAGCATTAAATTCAACATTCTACTTGTGATCTATATAAAAAATATAAGATTTACAATATTCTATCACGACACCACACAATCAATAAAGATTATATTATGCACATGAATTATTTTTGAAGTTTGTATTTTTGTGTTTTTATTTGTAACAAATATGCTCTTTTTTGTTTTGAGTTTGAGATTTATGGTTAGATTTGGTTGAAGACACAATATTTGTAAAATAAAAATGGACGAAGATATGTGAAAAGCTTTTGAGAATAGGAAAATTGTCCAAAAGAAAACACATGTATACTTTAACAATTACATTCAACTCCATTGATTATTATATTTTAACAATTTTAATATTTATAATATTATTTAAATATTCAATATATTTAATAAAATATTATATTCATAGACATTTTTGTTTTAATATATCTTATTGATAGGATATCAAAATTAACAAAAGAAAAATCTCTAATTAGAAATTTTTACAAATTTTCTCATCTTTTGTTTATTTTAACATAAAAAATATACAGTCCATCAAACAAACAAAATTTTGAAATTCTTTTTATTTTTACTTTAAAGAGTTGTTAAAAATATTCTTTTAACTCCATAGATTTTAAAGTTATCCGTATTCGTGCCAAGTGTACCAAGCCTTTGACTTGATCCTTTTGCTTAATGGAAGTATTAGGGCCAATATTCGTCTTTTATGCAAGCTGGCAAGTTGTGTGTTATCATCGTTGTTAAGCTCCCTGTTTTAATTAGAGTTAGCTTTTCATTTTCTTTTTTATAAATAGTTTAAAAGTTCATTTCGAAATATACACAGAAACTTCCCAAATTACTTTCTCTCTCAAAAATATCATTATTATCATCTATTAATTGATATATCTTTTCCAGATACAAACGAAATTCCTGCTGGGCCCGAATCCCACTCCAAGCTGCTGCCATCGAGTATCTACATTCAAGTAAGCATTTATGTATTTTTCTTCTTGATTGCAATTTCTAAGTTTATTATGCCGGTAATTCCTTGAATTGATCAACTCAATCTCTGTTGTTTTATTTTTGATTTCGAATCATGGCTGTTTGTTTATTCTGTTTCGTATTACTCGCATTTCATTAAGCCGCGTAATGATTAAACTAGCTTATTCGTACAGACATTTTGGATTATTTACTTACAGCTTAATGAAAAAGAAAACATCTTAAGTCGCACAGACGCCTCCTTCTCTTCATCTCGCCTCTCTTCTCTTCTTTTCTTGCCTAATCACTCCAATACAAAGACCGACGACATGGCTGCTTCTCTTCTCTTCTCCGACGACGCCGACGCCGTACTTATCTGCTTCTCGGGCGACGCCGTACTTCTGGGGCGACGCCGACGTCCTACTTCTCTGCTCCGGCGACATCGAATCTGCTTCTCCGTCGACGCCGACGCCGTACTTCTCTGCTCTCTTCTCACCTAATCGCTCCAACAGATTCACGCCATTGCTGCTTCTTCCCTCATCTCTCTCTCGACTCTGAAACCCCTCATGTCCTTCCCGTCAACCCCAAATTTATCGTCCTAACCACAGACGAGAAGAGGAAGAAACTTTGATACCGGTTTAAATTGGTAAAATGGTAAACCCTAATTTTAATTTTGAAACCTTGTATGCAAGTTGAAATTGGTTAAATGGATTTGTTAATCAATGTTTAGTTCATTGAGCGGTAAAATGGTTAATTGGGTCATTCAGATCGTTCATTCAGAGAAAAAAAGAAATAACAATATATTTTTATCTGGTCAGTCAACTTTCAACTTTACCCATACAGGACTTAATAGAAAAATTGGTAAACAGCCCCTAAGGAAATTTCATCTGATCGAGTGATTGGAGGAGTCAAATCTTTCGATTTTTTGTTTATCGATACACACTCGTAATTGCTTGATGTTTGATGCACTCATAATGTCTTAAGTGCTATTTGTTCAAGATCATAATTGATGTTTGAGGTCCTGTTCACAATAGTAAAGAAATTCATGTGTAGTATGTTTTAAGATCTGAATTCGTAATGGTGTTGTTTGTTTAAGATCTTTGAAAATACGAATTGATCACGACGATTTAAGTAATAATGGGTTTAGTTTGTTTAAGATCCAACTTGATGATGTTAGTTATAGAGATTAAGCTTAGGCTTAATCTCTAAGAAAGGAGTGAATTAGATAGGAATCATGTATCTGCGTTCTACATTCAATAATCTTATTCCAGACAGACAGGTCTTAATAGAAAAAAGAAACATGCCCCTAACTCTCTCGAATTTTGATTCATGTGTGCAGAAACTCCATCTCCTTTCTTCACCGATTAGGGTTTACCCTGGTTTGAATATCTCTTCTTCTTCTGATTCTTCTTTTTGCTTTCTTTATTTAAGTTTGTTCATATATTTATCTTTTTTTTAATTTCATCATTGTCTTACACCACGTCTAATAATTGTTATACACCAAGTCTGTTTTTGTTATCTAGAGGTCTAATTACTTAAATGTTTTTCGTCTCTCGAAGCATGCAAAGCTGTTTTTATATACTTGCAGAACAATTTGACATATGTTTCGATTGTATTTTCTTTCTCAACCTATTCAGCAGATTATCAGAGATGACTACAACAACGGTTGAGCTACAAATCATCCCGTTACCTGACTGCCCCAGATGTGTAAGAAAGATCAAAAGGACCCTTGGTGGGTTTGATGGTGTCAAATTGTTACATTTCAACTCTGAAAATGGGAAATTCACCATTAAAACTACTAAACACCCTGAAGAAATCCGGGAAGCTCTCCAACGCAAGTTTTCTGGGAAATCCGTCATTCTATCCAATATAATCAACCATTCAGATCCATTATCTGGTTTGCTTAACCCCCGTAATTCGTCCATCGAAGGTCCTCTTAATCTTCGTGATATAGCAGAAGCATTGGCGACAGTATCTCGTGCTAATGGATTGCGAACTGTAGAGATTAAGCAATCGAGTACCATCAAGATCACCTTTGGCAACCAACAAACCACCTCTGAATCAGCTACAAATGTTCTGCCAGTGCCGCAATACCAACCGACAACAACCTCTGAATCAGTAAGGAGATCTGAAAATGTTTGGGGTTCTGAAGATGGTGGTTATGGATATGTTAACCGGCAACCACCACGAGAATACCATTACCAACCGAGTACCTCTGGATCAGGATGGGCAGATGAGAATATGTGGGGTTATGGTGGTGGTCGTAATGAAGATTTTGGTTATGGATATGTTCCTCCACGAACCACCACCGAGCCATCAGATCCACTGTTCCCGAGGGCTCTAGCTCAAGGCTATGCTTATGGGTATCCTATTGAGATCTACAGGGATGATGACTGTTTATGTTGCTGTTGTACTATCCTTTGATATTATCTTATACTGAGTGAATTAGTGAGTTAGCTAGTTAGTGAGTTAGTGAGTCAGTGAGCTATTTATTATTTGGAGTGAGGTTTGTTTGTTTGTTAAATTGTTAACCCCCCCAATAATCAAAATCGAATCACCGTCCTCTTTCCCTAAAACGTAATTGAAATCGAATTTACCTTACCTCTAGACACTTGTTTTCTTGAAATTATTTACTCCAAGACTTATGTGTGTTGATGGTTATAAAACTATATTATCATATATATATTTCTTAAAATTAATTAGGATGCCTACAAGGCATGAAAAAACAAAAAACTTTGAAACATATTGTGTAAATTTAGCAAAATAAACATGTATTTTTTTTTTGTCCAATCGAAGAATAGGGAGATAAAACAATATTAGTAAATTATTTAAATCACACGTATCAAATTAAAACTACAAAATCTTCTCTAATTCTTATGCCTTTGTACCTCACTTTTGCTTTTTCAAGTCCAATTCAATTCAATTATGTCCATTAAGGGTGCTCAAAAAATCGACCAAACCAATCAATCCAACCCAACCCGATGAACCCGATATCATTTTATATTTTAGTTTTAATATAATTATTGAATCTCTATTAATATATAAATTAAACAATTACACCCATCACGCACTTTTTCGTATACATATATTTTCAATCTATTATCTCTCTATATATAATTCATTTGTATATTTTAGTATATATATATTGAGAAAAATTAATTGGATGTGGTATATTTCAAATTCAATAAGTTTTCATAAGTTGTATCAAATGACTGATGATGAAAAAAAAATTGTGACTTATTCAATGTTAGCAGAAAATTTTGTTGTATCAAACTATCAACCCGAACGGGTTGGGTTGGGTTGAACTTTTGGTTAGGTTGGGTTGGGTTGAAAAATTCTCAAACTGATAACATTGGATTGATTAGTTAAAATACCTCGAACCCGTTCAACCCAACCCATGAGCACCCGTTCATGTTGGAGATGCTTATAATTTGCAGTTCAGTTCAGTCCAATTCAATTATGTTCATATTGAGATGTTCTAATGTTGTGTTCTCGAACTTCATTTTAGAAAAGGAAAGAAAGGAAAGCGAGAGAAAAAAGGAGGAAAGTAAAAAAGGAACTCGTATTCTTGAACTTTTTTAGGAGAGAAATGAAAGGAAAGGGACCGAAAGAAATGATAAGTTTCCTTCCAAAACTATCATTCCACATGTGGGAGTAAATGAAAAAAAGAAATTAAAATAATTAAAAGAATTATAAAATTACCCAACTTTTTATTATAAATGATATATTTTTAAAAGTATATTTGTAAAAATAGTGGTATCAACTTGAATAAAAGGATTGCCAAAAGCCCAGGACTGATTAAGCCCAAAATAAGACCGGATAGACTCAGGTGGCGTTTGTTTTTTAAGAGATGCTAAAGTCTTAAGTCTGATGTTAGTTTTAAAAAGGTTATGTGATGCCTAAATGAATCAGACATAAGTGGTGATTAAGAGCTTAAAATGAATAAACAAACGGGCCTCAGTGATAATGAATCAAGCCCATTAACGCTTTAATTCTTCTGCTTTCATTATTTGATCCAAAACCCATCATTTGTTCAAATCAAATAACTGCTTAGCGACATTTAACAACGTATTTAGCAACAGAAAAATTGTTGGTGAGATATATTGTATTTACCAACCAATTATTCTTAACCATTGTATTTTGAACATAAAAGTAAATATAATAAAATAATAACAATTATTCACCTGTTCAATGTTCAATCCAATACATTTTACAAAATAATAATTTTTGTTATAGTTTTTCTTAATAATAAAAAAGTTAGTAAACATTTGCTTGCATTTTTAGATGAAAAATTGGAGTCCAACCCCACCTTGATTGAGGTTCCAATTTTATATTTGGATGAAAATATTTAGATTAATTGTTAATTTCAACGTGGGGTATGGTTTATGATAATATATTTGTAGTCTTATATGACTTTTATTTTCACATATCATTTAGTAGTGAGAAAATCACAAAGATTGTGTATGTCGTTACATAAAATTAAATATCCCGTCCCTTGGATTTTTTTATGGATTTGTTGTCTGTGGTTTGCTTTTTGTTATAGATCATGTATCTTACTGTAACTTCGTTAAATTTGTTTGATTAAATTAGAGTTCTTATAGTTTTTTTAACCATTACTTATAAAACTGTTTCAAAATATCCAATTACTTGATGCCACTTGCCTCACCCCCCACATTCCCTTCTCCGGCTAATACATACCAAAACACAAACACAGACACAAACCAAATCAATCCAAATTCAAATCTTGATCATAAAACTAAAAATCATAAGATCGAACCAACATCAGATCAAATCAAACTGAAATTCAAACCCAATATTAATCAACTTCTAAAATGCAACATCAGCCCACTTAAAATATATATATATATATATATATATATATATAGGGAGGTTCATGCGAGGACGGTATCTTTTTACGAGAACGCGAGTAGCTTTTTTCATGTACAAAATCATATGTGATTTTGTACCAACATCAAAAAATCACATGTGATTTTGTACTAACATCAAAATCACATATGATTTTGTATGTGAATCAAAATCACTACATGAATCATATATGATTTTGTATATGAAAAAAGCTCTTCGCGTTCTCGTAAAAAGTTACGTTCTCGTATGAACCTGCCCCTATATATATATATATATTACTACTGGGCGCTTACCTAGTCAACGCTTAGACCCGGCTCTACCCAAACATATAAACGTTAAAAATATACAAATTTATTCAAAGAAATTGTTAAGCAAATCAAAAACCCTAAAGCTAAATCAAAAAATCAATTCTATATTAAGAATTTTGAACAAGAACACCCCCAAGTCCAAAATATGTTAATCCCAAAATAAGCGGGTAGGCCCAATGATCTTGAATAAGGCCCGTTAACGCTTTAGTTATTTGATTCAAAACCCATTATCTTTATTTTAGATCATGATCAAACTCAACATTAACCAACTTCTAGAAAACATAAACGTTAACAATATACAAAATTATTGGAAGTAAACGTTATACAAAAATTCTAAATCAAAAACTCTAAATCTAAATTAAAATTTTTAAGTAAGAAACACCATGCTTTCAGTATTCATAACAAAAAAAACCCCAAATTCGATCTACCGTGTTTTAATGGTGAAGTTGTTCATGTGGTGAGATCTTTCTGATGGTTCCAATATGTAACAAAAAGAAGCCTAGAAACACCTACAAAGATACAAGTTTGATGTCTTATAATCACAATTTGTCGGAATTAGTCTAAGAATAGCTCGAGATGCCCTTGCAAAAAAGATACCAGTTTGAGGTTCTTGATCGAAGTTGATGCGCTCCATGGTTTTGACATCTCAATCTTCCTTGACTTAGTGGCCGTTTACCAAACGTTGAGCCCGGTAAGTGCTTACCGGTAAAAATCAAAATTATCACTTATTTACCGTGTAAGATTTTAGTCCACCAAAACGGTATCGCATGTAACATTTTATCCGGTAAATGCTAACCGTGGTAAGATTTGTCGCACTCACTTACCAGGTAAGACTCTCGTTCTTGCTTCGCTATCACTGAGTAAGATTCTTTGTCCTTATCATGTTTATCCGATAAGGTAATGTGACTTGTCAAATGTTTACCGTATTTGGTAAATGGCCCCTTAATGAAGTTAGTGTTATTGTGTTAGGGACCCAATCCGTAATGAATATTAAAACACAAGTACTCAATTGTCAATTCGTATAAAAAAAATTGAGGAACTCATGATTTTCATAATCACAAGCATGATATGTGATTGATTTCCGCCATCCGTAACATTTATTTGTAAAGATATTGGATATCGACAAACATTTTGAACTTAACTGTAAAATACAACAACGCGTGACCAAGATATTTTTTAATATATAGAAATCATGCATAACTTGAATACAAAAAGCATTATTGTAGACCGCTCAAATTCAATAATATCACTTTAGTACAAAAATTGGAAGACAATGTCGTATTACAATTTATCTGTCATGCATACATCGCCATTGATATAATTTTTTAAAGAAAATGCTACAAAACTTACTTAAAAATAAACTAGTTTTAAAGGTAATAATACTCTTGAGACGATATAGCTAGGACAAATAATTAGGATAATATATAGTTAATAATTGAATCTTTAAAAGTAATTAAGATTGTTACTCAACCTTTACATATAAATGAAAGCATGAATATGTAATATGTTTTGAAGATTTCATCAATTAATATCATAAAACCAATCCATTTTTGTGACAACAGAGTTCTCTATCACGTATACTAATATATAAACATATTTTACCTAAATAAATTGGTAACATGTTGAACTTGTAATAACTGATGACATAGATATCCCGTTAGGAAACAGGTTACCACGAATATTCGAATCACTAATTTCACATCAATTCTTGCAATTATTGCCATTAAACTCAACTCTTAAAAAGCAATTCAACTATTCTATAAAAACAAAACCCCTTCCCACCAGATAGCATAGGTTCCGGATATTAATCAGTGTTAGTGGCCGTTTACTAAGTGCTTACCCGTTAACTACTTATCGGGTCACTTTTCCTAATTTCTTCTAACAAAACCTCTCTCCCACCAGTGCTACTGTCCACGGGCGAATATCCACCATCACCAACATAAAGTTGCATATAAATATATTACTATGTACTTTCTTTCAGTTTCTTGCACAACAATTTGTTTTACATTTTGATTAATGTAGTTATAATATTTTCAGAAAAACATATCAAAGATGAGCGGTCCTACAACGCGTTTTCTTCAAATCGCTCCATTTGATGGTTGTGAAGGATGCATAAAAAGGGTACAAAAGACATTTCATAACTTTAGAGTTATGTCGTGGAATATGGGGATCGAGATCGGAAAATTCGAAGTCTCGACTGACGAACACCCCAAAGTAATTCGAGACGCTCTTAGACGTGAATTCCCCAAAAGAATTGTCGTTTTGGTACAAGAAACCATGCCTCCAGATCCACCACCTACTTAGACCTGGCAAATGTGTCGTGTCGTGTCGGGTTCAAAGGTTAAACGGGTTGAGAGTGCCTAACCCTAACCCGGCCCGTTTAATATTCGTGTCGTGTCGTGTCAACCCGTTTAATTTTCGTGTCATTTTCGTGTCAACCCATTTAATTATATTGGTTGAAATATATTATCCAAATCCGTTTCTTTCGTGTCTAGTTAGCATGTTGTGCCAGATTTTGCCAGATTTACATGAAATGTACAATCACTTTTTATTATTATTTAGTATATACTTTGTTAAAAAAACTATAAACTATGAGTTGTTGATGTTATTTGCCTAAGGGTCAAAGTGGTCTAATATAAACGGGTTATTCCGGTCATTTTCGAGTTGAAATTTTTGACCCTGACCTTACCCGTTTAATTTTCGTGTCGTGTCGTGTCAACCCGTTTACTTAGACGGGTTGAAATGTATTACCTAAACCCGTCTAATTCGTGTCGGGTTAGCGTGTCGTGTCAATTTTTGTCAGGTCTACACCTACTGATATTAGTAATTCTCCAGTAACTCCTAATCGTAATGATACAATTGAAGCATTGAAGATCGCATCTGAAGCCAAGGGATTAAAGAGTGTATCATTTAAGCAAATAATATCAACGAATGGAGATGTAATGAATGAGTTCAAGCTTGAATTTGATAATTATGAGATGCAACCAACTGCGTTTAGATCAGTATCTGGACCTGACCACAATCTTGTTCCGATAGATGGTTTGTTAGGGTGCAATGGTCATGATCAACCATCCGACCATGAACTCCTACCAACTTGAGTGGTTTCATCATCCAGATGGTCGTACCGGTTGATCAAATACCAGATCTCGCTTGTTTGTGATTATATATTTAGCAATAAATATTGGTTGTTACTATAATTAGAGTTAAATATTATTATGAATATTGTTTGTGAGTCTAAATATTTTGAGGCTTACTAGATTTTAGTTATTGAAACAATTCGTTAATTGTTACTTCTTATTGATAATCGATACGTAGATCAAGATTAAATCATGAAACCAACCAGAAACTTATAAACATAGTTTTTAAGCTTCTTGTTTTAACTTGTATCATTAAATTGAATGTTCAAATACTTGAAATGCAACATAAAATGGAAGGTGAATTTTAAATGGCTCTTTGGTTTTGTTTACCGAAAAATAAAATGCCAAAAAAAATTTAGTTTAAAAAAAATTATATATGCAAAATTTCAAAGCCGCAAAAAGTCGACAAATTTCACTTTGGTGAATATTATTTGAAAATTTCATAATTTTTTCTTCTTTTAGAGTTTTAAAATGGTATACTTTGGATAATTTATTTTTTGTATTTTTAAAAATACATATTTATTACATCAAAGCAATATTTAGACATGTTTATGTGATCCATTTGTATAAAAAGCTTTAGTTCGTCCCTAATTTTAAAAGGCTTTATGTTCCACCCCTAATGCTACAAGACTTCCTTTAAAAATAGATCGGTTTCGAGGGTAATATTACCCTTGGATATAGGACAAATAGTTAATAATTGAATCTTTAAAATGAAGATCACTAACCAACCTTTAAACATTAATTAAAACGTGAATTTGTAATATGTTTTGAAAATGTCGTTAATCAATATCATAAAAACAATCCATTTTTGTGACAAGAGATTTCTCTATCATGTTTAATAATAAATAACAATTTTTAAAAATATTGTACATCAAAATACAACAATGATTAGTTTGTTTATATTAGTGTAATAATGATTTTTTTTTTCTCATTCAATGAAACAAAAATTCAAAAACTTTTAATATTTCAATTACTTATTTCACAACAATCTTTTGCAATTAATTTTATTAAACCCAACACTTAATAGTCAATTCAGCTCTTCTATAAAAAACAAAACCACTTCCATGGGATAGCAGAGGCTCTAGATATTGATAAGTGTTGATATTGATTCTTATTTTCTTTCGGCAAAACCATTCTCTTACCGGCACCACTATCCGTCGGCAGATACCCAACATTACCAACGTCAAGTGGCATGTGAAATTATTTTTATATATTTTCTTTCAATTTTTTTGACAAAAATTTGTGTTGTATTTTGATTAATGTAGTTATAAATTTTTCAGCAAAACGTATCAGCGATGACAACTCCAGCAACATATGTTGTTCAAATCGTTCCATTCGACGACTGTGAAGGATGCATACTAAGAGTACAAAAGACACTTCATAAACTTATAGGTACATCATGGAAGAAGGGGGGGTGAGAACGGAAAATTTGAAGTTTCAATTAACGAATTTCACCCACCGGATGAAATCGTACGTGCTCTTAGACGTGAATTCCCGAAAAAAAGTGTCGTTTTAGTACAAGATTCCATACCTTTAAATCCACCAGCTACTAATATTAGTTCTTCAATAACTCCGGATCGTGATGACATTAGTTCTTCAAATCCATCCTGTACTGATACTAGTTCTTAATAACTTCGGATCATAATGACATAAATGATTAATCTAAGATAGCATTTGAAGACAAGGAATTGCATATTTGCACGATGTATGGTTTAAGAAAATAATATTGTTGAAAGTATGTTTTTCGTTGTCATTTATTTGTGTTTTATTTCTCATACATTTATTTTTTTCAGGAAAGTTGTTGTATCATTTGTTGATTGTTGGAGGGCTTAAAGTGTCATTTTCTAATACTTGTGAACTGGAACCCGTTAATGTAAGAAGATAAAAGGGTGGTGGTGTTATTTGGAAGGAATGGAGTTGATCTCTCTCTCTCTCTCTCTCTCTCTCTCTCTCTCTCTCTCTCTCTCTCTCTCTCTCTCTCTCTCTCTCTCTCTCTCTCTCTCTCTCTCTCTCTCGAATTTTGTATATTTAAAGGAATAAAGAAGCACCCTTAGGACCACATATAATATGCTCCCGATGATATTGGTTCGATATGACTATTATGAAAGTTGTTTTCTCGCCAACTTCATTTTAATGTGTCCTCTCTCTCTCTCTCTCTCTCTCTCTCTCTCTCTCTCTCTCTCTCTCTCTCTCTCGAATTTTGTATATTTAAAGGAATAAAGAAACACCCTTAGGACCACATATAATATGGGTCTCACATAATAAAAAATCATATATGATTCAATGACGGGTCCTATTGAACCAGATATGATTTTTTCTTGTATGAGACCCACATCATATGTGGTCCTAAGAAAGTTTCTTTGTTCCTTTAAAGAGGGGTGGTTCTCGTATGATCCCTCCCCTATACCTATATATATATATATATATATACAAAATACATGTAAAACTTTTACATTATGAAACAAACATATGTGTAATAATATCTTAAATCATATTGATGAAAAAAAATCATGAAAAGATTTATTTTTATATTGATTTGAATCAATTTGTATACTTTGTATATACATAAATATTAGTTTGTATTTGAACTTCCCTCCCCCCCGCCCCTCTCTCTCTCTCTCTCTCTATATATATATATATATATATATATATATATATATATATATAACGATAATCAAATAAAAACCAAAAAAATATTACAAACTCGTAAAAATCGATATAAAAATATATTTTTTCATGATTTTTTTATCAAAACCTATAATTTAAAATATTGTTTCATATATATGTTTGTGTTCGCCTTATGAATATAATTACATGTGGAAAAAAAATTGATTCAACTAGTGAAACAAAAAATATGCATAAAAAAGATTCATATGGTGAAACAAATAAATGTGAAAATTTCACCTTATGAAACAAATATATGTAAAATCATATCTTAAATTCTAGCATTTGATAAAAAAATTCATGAAAAAAATTATTTTTATATCGGTTTTTATTTGATTAAGCCCCTATATATATAATATATATATATATATATATATCATTAGTTGCCTAAATGATTTGTTAAAGAGCAGGCTCTTAGTTTAGATCTGGAATTCCAGTAAGGTTAGTCTTGAATAATTAGTAGAGAAAAGTTTTATATTTTTAATAACATCTCTAACAAATTCTTTAAAATGGAGAATTAAAAGTCAAAATTTCTAATAACACCTATAATCAAAACTTTGATTTTCTTTTCTCTTTGAGATATAATTCAGAATTTTCTTCGAATGTTCGATATCAAAATAAGTGATCTCAAATCAAGATCGAAATCAAAGACGAGTAGGGGTTAGGGCTTTGAGGTTTTTGACCAAGGAATTCATGAATGTTAGATGTTTGCTCGAAGAAGAAATCGAAGGTTGCTAATAAAAGTTATGACTTGTTCTTGTTCTACTTATTCAAGATCGGGGTTCCATAAAATGGGTATCATTGAAACAGATCTCTTTGATAAGCTGAGGTTCTTGGCCTTGGTAAGAGCTTGAGCAAACCGGTACAAACGGGAGAAAATGGAGTTTTGTATTACGTTTTGAATATTTTCCTTAATGAGATCTCGAGCAAACCAATAGAAATGGAAGAAAATAGAGTTTTGGATTAGAGTTTTGAATCTTGGTCTTGGTGAGATTTCGAGCAAGCTGGTATTGTTATGAAATTCTACTTTGATGAAATAATCGCCGCAAACCACAATCATCTTCCATTAAACACACATCTTTCTTCCTCGATTATACAATTATGAGAAACTAATGAGTATTGAGCAAAAACCATAAAACTATTGTTGATTATGGTTTTGTTTTTTTTGGGTTTTCATTTTCGTTTTAATTTTGGGGTTCTGATAGTATTTATGGAGGATATTTTTCATCTTTTTTATAGATTTGAATATAATTTGTAAATCATTTGTGAATTTATGTTTTGAATTTGCTTGGGTTGATGTTCATCTTCTAGGACATTGAATGTTGTTCACTTGCTCATGTCGCTAATTTTTTTTTTTTTTTTTTTTTGAAGTGCTAGCGAATAAAATTAAATCCAAGTCATAAGTCATGTCAACAAATAAAATTGAGTTGGTTGTCGTGCCATTTATCACGTCTGCTCGATAACTTGGTAATGTTTAAAATATGAATCAAAACACAGTAATGGTTGTTTGGTAGTTGTTGAATGGCTGGTGTAGAATGATTAAGTGGTCGAAAAAATCAAGAGACTTTTATGGTATAGTATAAAATGAAATATAATTATTTGGTAATTATTTAAAATGTAATTAAGACTCTGAATGATTAATGGGATACAAGATACAAAATGATTCAGAAGGTTTTAAAACTATTAAACGACATACTTATTTTTTACCAAACAAGATTTATCTTTTAACGATTTAAAAATTGTCTATTAATGCTAAATGTAAAGTAACAACACTAACGATTTAAAAATTGTCTATTAATCCTTTAATTATTTGATTCAAAACCCATTATCTTTATTTTAAATCATGATCAAACTCAAAATTAACCAACTTCTAGAACACATGAACATTAAGAATATACGAATTTATTGGAAGAAACTGTTACGCAAAATGCATGTAAATTAAAAACTCTAAATCTAGATTTTTTATTCTAAATTAAACGTTTTAAAACAAGAAAACACCCACTGTTATCCCCAAAAATGAAAATGTTTTATTTCCTTTTTTGAGTAAATTACAAATTTCGTCCTTATGGTTTGGTCAAATTTTGGATTGTGTCCTTTAGCGGGTATCCAGTTCCGATGCTCACCCCTAACAATGACTGTAATTTTGTTTTTTTTATGGATAAGGTCCCTTAGAGATTGTTAAAAATCGGTCCTGGGCCGGAATAGTGTTTTTTCGGACCGGACCTTCATAACCGGTCCCGGTTTGCTCGAAAATTGTTTGGCCCGGTTAAAGTTCTCCGTAACCAGTTATGGGTAACGGGTCCCGGGTCGGGTCCAAACCGATCCTATACTAAAAAATTGATAAATTATTGATATTATTTTAATATATTTATTTGGGTCACTCAAATACAATTAAAAATACGTTTTATTATAGTTTTATAATTTGTTTCAATCAAATGCACATAAAAACTACGTTTATTATAGTTTTATAATTGATTTTCAACCAAATACATTTAAAAAATACATTTTATTATAAACGTGTAATTGGTTTTCAATCAAATACACTTAGAAAGTTAGAAATACATATAAAAATACATTTTTTTTGTAAAATCGGACTGGTCCCAACCGGTCACGTAACCGATTTTTGGCGGGGCCTATGAATCGCTCCAAAAGTGAAATTCGTGTCGGTTTCCGGTCCTATAACCGGTCATTATCAGTCTTGGAAATAGATATAAATTTTTGAAAATGCTACAAAACTTCCTTTAAAAAGAGATCGGTTTCGAAGGTAATGTCACCCTTGGATATAGGACAAATAATTAATAATTGAATCTTTAAACCAATGAAGATCACTCACGAACCTTTTAACATTAATGAAAACGTGAATTTGTAATGTGTTTTGAAAATCTCATCAATAATATCATAAAACCAATCAATTTTTGTGACAAGAGATTTCTCTATCATGTCTACTAATAAATAACAATTGTTAATAAAATTTGTACAATAAAAGACATCAAAATACAACAATGATTGATTTGGTTATATTTAGTGTAATCAATTTTTTTCTCCATTAATGAAACAAAAATTCAAAAACTTCTATTTTGTATCCAGATAAACAGGTAATCTACTGAACTTGTAACAGTTAATGACATAGATACCTGTTTACAAAAAAGTTACCATGAATATTTCAATTACTTATTTTACAACAATCTTTTGCAATTAATGTCATTAAACCCAACTCTTAATAGGCAATTCAACTCTTCTATAAAAAACAAAACCACTTCCATGGGATAGTAGAGGCTCTGGATATTGATAAGCGTTGATATCGACTCTTATTTTCTTTCGGCAAAACCACTCTATCACCGGCACCACTGTCCGTTGACAGATTCCCAACATTACCAACGTCAAGTGGCATGTGAAGATATTTTTATATATTTTCTTTCAATTTCTTTGACAAAAAAATTGTGTCATATTTTGATTAATGTAGTTATAAAATTTTCAGCAAAACGTATCAGCGATGACAACTCCTGCAACATGTGTTATTCAAATTGTTCCATTCGATGGTTGTGATGGATGCATACGAAGGGTACGAAAGACGCTTCGTAAACTTATAGGTACATCATGGAAGAAGGGGGATGAGAAAGGAAAATTCGAAGTTTCAATTAATGAATTACACCCACCGGATGAAATCGTACGTGCTCTTGGACGTGAATTCCCGAAAAAAAGCGTCGTTTTAGTACAAGATTCCATACCTATAAATCCACCATCTAGTGCTATTAGTTCTTCAATAACTCCAGATCGTAATGATACTAATTCTCCAAATCCACCCTCTACTGATATTAGTTCTCCAAATCCACCCTCTGCTAATATTAGTTCTTCGGTAATTTCGGATCGTAATTGTATTAGTTCTCCAAATATTCGTTCTTCAGTAACTTCGGATCGTAATGATATTAGTTCTCCAAATCCACGCTCTACTAATATTAGTTCTTCAGTAACTTTGAATCGTAATGATATGATTGATGAATCCAAGACAACATATGAAGACAAGGGATTAAAGAGTGTATGGTTTGAGGAAATGATATTGTTGAAAGTGTGTTTTTTGTTCTCATTTATTTGTGTTTATTTGTCATGCACTTATTTTTGTAGGAAAGTTGCTGAACTATTTGTTGATTATTGGAGGGCTTAAAGTGTCATTTTCTAATATCTGTGGACTGGATCTTGTTAAAGTAAGAAGATAGAGGGTGGTGGTGTTATCCGGATTCCGGAAGGAATGGTGCTGATATATAATTATATATCTCAATAATCAATAATCTGTAAAGTTGTTCTCAATAAAATAGATGATTTACAAGTTCTTAAATATTTAAGTTTATTGGTCAAAAAAAAAATTAAGTTTATTAAATGAACCTTTTTCTATACTTGTATTTGTATAGTGATATATTTAGTACAAACCATTTGGGCTTATTCAAGGGTTGGGTTTAAAAGGATAATAAGGGATCTCCACCTTTAGTATTGGGATCAAATTAAATACATACAATATTTTTTAAACCAATTATTCATATATTTCGCTTTAAAAAGACTACTCATAAATCCGAATCGATATAGATATACCACCAACATAATTTGCAAACATAAATCATAAAACAAAGAAACAAGTTTCATACACCAAAATACAAAATACAAATATCGTATAGAATAAACCCTTCATAACAGATAATTGGATGGTAATTGGATTGAATCGAATCGGTTTAATTTTGTTGGATTTTGAACCGGTATCCAACAACCAACAAATCCCATTTGAATATAGAAACCCCAGATTCATTCTGATCCAATTACTATTGGATATCCAATTCTGATCGGTCGGTTGTAATTGGAATCGATTGTAGGCCACTGAATTCTGCAATATTCTTAAGTGCTTTTGCTTCCATCTCAACAAGTCGTCTGCAGAATTTCTCGACATCTCCAGCTTCTTCGGTTAACACCAATCTCAACTCCTTCCACTCGTATTCACGGGACCCGTCATCCATCACGGGTCCCACAACCTTGCCTAGAAGGTCCACCCCTTTCCGATCAATAGAAACCACCACTACATCCTTCACATATATACACAAGATATCAAAGAAATGAACATGTGATTAGTAAGGGGATTTATACTGAGATCATACCTTCACATTCTTATTCAAGTATGTAGCACATAAAATCATCAGGGCTCGACGTCTAGCTTCGCTTCGATTAATCCCATCAATCAAACTTGAAGAAAAAAGTGCTACATAAAACCATATATCAAAAACAATGTAATCTTACAACTTTGAGTATCAATCCCATATTATCCCCTAAAAGATAGTTTACTACCAAATGTCATCGACACCAAAAGAAATTCCTGCAAAATTTTCTTCTCGAAAATGTAAACTTGAACTTAAGGACCGTTTTTCTAACACAAATTGGATAAGTGCTCAAATTATGTTGTTTTTTTAACAAAAACTATTGCTAATGTTTTATAGTAAATATGGTAAATAATGGCTAGTTGGAAGTGAATCCTAGAAAGGCAGGAGACTTCTATTTTGGGATGAAGGGTGTAGAATATATATATATATATATGTGTATATATATATATACAGAGAGAGAGAGAGAGAGGAAAGTTCAAAGGCGAAGTCAAATTTGGTTGCGAACATGAGAACAAATGAGAGCGCGACACGTGTCCCATTAGGAATAATGAAGGGATTTCAAAGTGAATAATGAAGGTGAAGTTCATACATTATTTGGTATGAGTAACACGCATTCAGAGTGAATAACACAGCATTCAGTCTGAATATTTCCCTCGGTTATTCAGACTGAATAGGACATGTGTCGCGCTCTCCTTTGTCCTCATGTTCGCAACCAAATTTGAGTTCTCATTTGAACCCTCCCCTATCTATACATATTATCAATGGGTAGGAAGATACTTACATAAGGGATCAGCCTTTGATTCCTCCATGTCCTTTAAATCTACTTCATGGCTGCTTCCCTTGCCTTCTATATAAGTGATTGAACTGCATTGTCAAGAATTTGTATTACATGTATGCTAGCATCCACGATATAAGTATGTATATACATACACATGTTCAACAGATAGAATTCAAGAAGTCATAGGAAAATCCAATATTTATGCTCACAAGATGCAGTTAAAAATTATGTTGATAAAATATTAGTAAAGGCCTATTCCTACCTTATATCAAATTTATAAATCATGTATTGTCGATCTTCATCCAATAGCTCTTGGAGATTTTCTCCACGAGATGTAGAGCTGAAATTAGATGAACTTAATATACCAGAAACCGAATAACTGAACTTCTTTATCGCCTCCCCTTCTGATATTATCGACTCTCGAAGGCTTTCTGCAGCTGTCTTAACCTGATAGAATTCCATAACTAAGGATCATAGATATAACTAGATGCAAACATAAAGACAATCAGCAATTTCTTTTTATTAAAACATCATTTTTTGTAATTTAGATTACACAATACTGATAAAATGTTATTGATCATAGCCTCATAGAATCAAAATGTAAGCGAAGACTGGTTAAGTTATAAAGACAAATAGACCTTTTATGTTTAGTTTCTAAAAGTGTACCTTCTTATCACCAAGTGGCACGACTTCACCAATAAGAGCAACCCGATTAGGAGGCTGTATCAATAAGAGATTTTTGGTGTTATTATTATGATTGTATCAAGATATATAGTATGGTCCTGCAACACTCTCATTCAAATTTCAGATTGCAAAGCTTTATGGTGTGTGTGTGTGTGTGTGTCTTAACTGAAAGAAAATTAACTAACCAACCTTCTTTAAAGATTGAAGCAAACTTGCAAGTGATCCTGGTATGGGAGTTGTGACAGCCAACGAACCACGTTCATCTATAACTGTATTCTTTTTAAGCAAAATGCACGAATCAGAACGCTAGAGGGGCACTTTATTTCCCAGTAAAGTACTGAGCATGTATCCAATATCCATATTTCATTTTTTCAAATAATAACCTTACAAAAGATTACCAGACTTATGCCAATCAACTTGTAGTATAAATTATATCATTTCAACAGGTTATTAAGGAACTAAATTGTAAGAAAATGTACACAGAGATGGAAAAATCTAGCCATACCACATTATGCAAGTCACCTTCGGGTACCCAAATATATGGCCTTCCCTTCTTCACAAAGTATTTAACTTTTGAACTGTAGATTTCTTCTTTGCTGTAAAAGGAAACACACACACACACACACACGCAGACACGAAGCCATAGAAATTGATTAATACACACAATAAACTACGGCGATAAACAATCATACGAGCACTGTACAATTGAATAACCAAACAACACCCTACTAATCAAAGCCGAAAAAGAAATTAGACCGGTACCTTCCTTTAGCATCAGCCTTAACTGTATTGAGAGTACCTTGCCAATTTGACGCCAATATAGTCTGCAATAATAAAACGATCAGTTACATACCCATTTGATTAGGTGTGGTATAGAGTGAAATAGTGATCTATACCTTGCATTTTTCGGCGAACGTTAAGACAGTAGTTCTTCTCCCTTTCATCATATGTAAAAAGGAGTGATGCACACCAACTGTTTGTTGTAATTACACAGATAAAACACGTAAAAGAGTTTGCACCGAGGTCGCCCTGACTACTGAACCGAAGTTTAGCCAACAAAGTTTGGTTTGGGTTTTGCCGTTTGCGTGCTTGTTAGACCAGGAGGGAGGGGTCGAGGGTTTTGCAACAAGCTAGCGGCAAGGGCGTCAACGGCACGGGTCACGAAACCCTTTTATCCGAGCTTACAATTTGCAATAACTTTGATTTCAAGATGCTTTATATATGTGCTCAAAAAAATACACCCTCGTAAAATGATTTTTATAATTTAGTCATACATAAAAATAAGATTCAAATTCATTGTATTTAAATTTTTATTAAAAACTTCCAATTTTTTAAATAAATACAATTAAAAGTTTAAAACAATATCATGTGATTTATTCTGTATTTAACTAATAACTAAATACTTATAGTATTTGTTACTGTAATAACTAAAAGTCTAAGGTGACGTTTGTTTTTTAAGAGGTGCTGAAGTCTGAAAACTGATTTCAGTTCGGAAATAGTTATGAAACGTTTAAACGAGTCAGACATAAGTGGTGATTAAGACCTTAAAATGAAAAAACAAACAAGGCCTAAAAGGATACAATGCTCATCATTTTATAATTTTAGGGGTCATTTACTTATCAACACTTATCAGAATCCTTTTTTGTATTTTTTTGTTGTCAACTTATTTTCACCTTATCAAATTAAAAACTCTTTTAAAAGTTTACGATTGTAGTTCTTATAAGACCCCTTTTTTGTGAGTCCCATTAATACATATTAAAAGTCAAGAAAATAAAATAAGAAATATGTCATTTTTCACAAACTTTATGGTAAGAACCAAGGTTCTTGTTCAAAAACCTAGGAGACGTTAGTTTTTTATAAGAATCTCTCAACGATGGTGATTATTATAAGTCACTACACTTTTTACTAATAAGAATCTTGTATTGGAGATGCTCTAAACACTTACCTTGATAAGCACTTACCGGTTTAATTGTCTTACCGATGAACATAATAAGGATCAAAAAATTTACTTGGCAAGAGACAAGTCAATGTGTTAATTCTTACCTAGTAAGTGTTTATTAAGTTATGAACACCTTCAAATTAATTTTGATGGCCATGAAGATTACTTCATAAGGTAAAGTAAATGACGACTCTTATCGATAAACATTTATGTAATAAATGTTTGGTAAAGAATCTCTTATTCATGGTTCTAAAAAAACAATAACGTATTTTTATTTTCTTTTTATTTTGATAATTAGGTTTTAAAAATCGATATCAGAACGATTTTATTTTTAAAAGTCATAATAGAAACAATTCAATTTCGTTAGCATTTTACAAGTTTTTCAATGAAATTTATATTTCAACTACTTAATTTTGACATATACAATAATCTTTAAAAAATGATTAAAATTAAAAATAGAGTAAACTACGATTTTCGTCCCTGTGATTTAAAAACTGTTTTTTTGGTCCATGTGGTTTCATTTTGCTTCAATTTTCGTCCTTACATCTAACAGAGTTAATGAAGCTGTTAAAAAAGTTTTACAAATTTACATATTTAGTCCTTGTGTTATATAAAGTTTAAATATTTAATCCTAAATTTCATTTATTATATTACTAACTATTAATTTGGCACTTATATATGTATTATTATTCTTTTTTTTCTTTATTATATTTTAATACTATAATATATAAATATTATTTTAATACTATATATATATGTTATTCTTTCTATATATCTTTTTTGATAAAAAATCTCTTTATATACTTATAATTAATAAAAATAAATAAGTTTTTTTGATATTTTAGTTAATAACTTTTTTTATTATTTAATCGAAATTTTATTTATTTATTTAAAACCGGTTGGTATTTTTGTTAAACTTCTTTTTTAAAACAGATTGGCTTAAAATGAGAAAAAAAATTACGAATCATTAAAATTATTGATAAATAAGTGATATCTTTTTTTAAAAGTTTTATATTTATTTTAAATTATCATTTGAAAAAGTGTATTTAATAAAAACAACCGATTGGGTATAAATAAAACTATTTTTTTCTCGAATTCTATTTAAAAAAAATTCAAATGATAATTTAACATAAATATAAACTTTGAAAAAAAAATCACTTATTTATCAATATTTTTAACAATTCGCAATTTTTTTTCATTTTAAACCAATCAATTCTTAAAAAAAAAATCAACCGCTTTTAAATAAATAACAAAATTTGATTAAATAATAAAAAGAGTTATTAATTAAAATATTAAAAAATTCATTTATTTTTAGTAATTATAAATATATAAAAAATATCAAAATATATATAAAAAATAACATATATATAATATTGAAATAAATATAAAAAATAAATATAAAAAATAACATATATATAATATTAAAATATATTAAAGAAGGAAAAACAAAAATGATATAATATATATATATATATATATAAATGCCAAATTATAATTAGTAATATAAGAAATGAAATTTAGGATTAAAAATTTAAAATTTATATAACACAATGACTAAATATGTAAATTTTTAATTTTTTTTAACAGTTCCGTTAACTTTGTTAGATGTAAGGACAAAAATGGAAGAAAAATGAAACCCCAGGGACCAAAAAAACAGTTTTTAAACCACAGGGACCAAAATCGTTATAAATGGTAAACCACAGGGACGAAAATCGTAGTTTACTCTTAAAAATAAAATAAAACATTAATCGTAACGTTTATGTAGGATATCAAACGTCGTTCAATTTCTAAAACTACTAGAACTTCGGTGTTCATTCTGCCAAACTACAATATCAATATATCACGCTGGTTGTGACCGACACTGGTTACAAGCAAACGCAATAGTCGTCGGTTCCAAGAAGCTTGCAGTAATGGCGGATGATGGCGATATACGTTGGGGGTCTCCTGAAGATGAAGAATTAGAGGATCAATCGTTCGACATAGATCGACACATAAGGTATCTCGAGATGAATTACCACCTATTGCCATCTCCGTATGAGGGCCAAGAGATCATCCGTCTTACTCTCGCCTACTTCACCATATCCGGCCTCCACATCCTCAATGCACTCGATCGTGTGAGCCCTAGCCACTTATTTTTTTCATGTTTAATATATTTACTTTCTCTTTTATTGGCGAAAAGTCGTGATTAAGATCTGAGTTTGTTCAATTAGGGTTATTTCTTGCCAAGAATTACTTCATCTCTAGGAATGATGGACTTCGATTGGACATTGGCGTGCTTTTAAAGCATTTCAGGAAATGGCTTGTTACAATATTTCAAACCTAATATTACTAGATTTATTTGGTAAAAGTAGTGTTTGTGGGATATCATTAGTGTTTGTTGAAGCCTTAACCTACAACATATGCCTCTGTACCGGAATAGTCTATTTGTTGGGTGTGGATGAAATGATTACTAATGCTATTTCGACAACCTGCATACCGGAATAGTATGCAGGTTGTCGAAATATCATCATTCCTATTTTTGTTGCTGTTATTTAGATAAAGATGGGGAGTGTATTGGGAGTATGATAACAAATATTTGTTTGCTTGTTGAATGTGCAATGGAGAAGTCCAAACAAAACCTAAATGGCTTTCATATTTTGAGTGATCAAGTCTCCCTGCATTATTTTTCAACAAATAAAGTATTGCACTTAATGAAACCGAAAAATTTGATTCCTGTGACCAATAAAACCAGTTATTGTGGTAAAATCATGGAATAAACCGAATAAACCTAACAAATATGCGTATTTTGAACAAATATCTACAAACATAGTCATATGCCAATTTATAATGCTTATTTAGGTTGATAGAGAAGCTGTTATCAATTGGGTGTTATCTTTGCAAGCTCATCCTAAGAATGAAGCTGAACTTAACAATGGTATGAACTAAAGCTCTGCCTCTTTAGAATTGTATGATATTCCTTCCGTAGTTCACGACTACGGTTTAGAAATCACCGAGCCTAATTGTGGGTTGGTTACTGCAGGACAATTCTATGGATTTCATGGTTCCAGAAGTTCCCAGTTTAAATCTCTTGATAATGGGGTATGAAATCAGGTTAATCACTATTTATTCTATTCAAAAATTTGCCTGTACAAGAAGTGTCATATTTTCAGCTTTTCTTTTTGTTCAGGTGTATTTTTCTTAAGTCTGACATCTGCTTTACAGGTTTCAGTTCCCAATAACAGTCACTTGGCAAGCACATACTGTGCCTTAGCCATATTGAAGACTGTAGGCTATGACTTTTCTCTTACCGACTTTAGTTCAATTTTGAAGTCGATGAAAAATCTTCAACAACCTGATGGGAGGTAACTAAACACTTGCAATTGTGTTCTTAACTTTTGAATCATTCTATTCCGAAATTTTACATATTGACTTATAGAGTAATTTGTACCTATATTGGATCATACTTGATGTGATCGCAATAAAACTTAGCACCATGCTATTTCAATCTAACTAAGCACAATTCATAACAAGTAACGGCACCTAAATTTCGAGAACTACATTGTTACATATGATGCTACAGGTTTTATAAGTAGAATCCTCAACCAGGTATGAGGGCATTGGTTTACTTATATCCATGCTATCTGTAGTTAAACTTCTCCTTTCTTTATGAAAGCTTGTAGGCTACAATGGGATTGCTTCACATTTATTGGCTCACATATTTTCTTTTACTTCTTTCAAACGAGCTGTATTCACACATCTATAGTGTTTCTTACATAAAAACATATAAATTTGATAGTAAAAGAAATAAACTTTTTCTGCTGTAAGTAGCTGATATTTAGCCTCTGACAACCATTAGTCCATGATACTCCATTTGATTACACTGGTTTTATCTTTTTTATATGTCTATATTTAGGTATTTGCTTGGCATTAATGTGCAAAGTTAATATGCTTTTGCTGACTTTATTTACTTTCCTTTTTCTTTGTGGTTTATTTGATCTTCCTGACATGAATTATATTGATTATTCTTGCTTCCTTACTTCTTTGTGCATCAGTTTCATGCCCATTCATACAGGGGCAGAGACGGATTTACGGTTTGTATATTGTGCTGGTAAGATTCTATGCTTTTTCCAGCAACACGTCTAAGTTTAGTTCTTTCTAGATTGAATTTCATCTTAGCCTCTTGATCTTTTAGCTGTTATATCTTCTCTTTTGGATGATTGGAGTGGCATGGATAAAGAGAAGGCCAAGAACTACATATTGAGTTGTCAGGTATATTGTTCACCTTCTCAAATGCCATCTTCCAGATGTAGGGTTTAACTTAGTGGCCGACCACTTGAAGTATTTCATTCGATTAAATATTAAAGAGAGTTGGAAATGCGGAAGAATTGGTGCAATATAAGTAGTATATAATACAGTTGTTTTGTAGAAAAGGGCTCCTATTTTCTTTGCCCAGCCAAAAACAGAATTTTTAAGGTTTCTTGTTCTGAAACACATGCTTATGGCTTATAAGACAATGTTTCCTTGCAGTCATATGATGGGGGCTTCGGACTAATTCCTGGTCAAGAGTCACATGGTGAGTTTTCTTGCTATTTTAGGCATGTATATGTATACTTTTTGAATTGGAAATTTTTTCCTTAGTCGATACATTAGTAACTTGAATACTCTCTTCGGCCCAAAAATAGACGAGTAACATTTGACTTGGCATATAGTTAAATAAAAATGGTTGGTTATTGGTCAAATATCTAAAATGTATTAACAAGGATAAAATAAAAATAAAATAAACAAATAAACTTGTGAACATATTCAAAGTTAACAACATCAAAGTAATGATCACTAATCAGCAAAAAAACTACTTTGAATTGAACACTTACCAACCAATGAAAGGCTGCAATTTTTGGGACAACCCAAAAAGGAAAGCATGTCATTCTATTGGAGATGGAGATAACAATAATTTACATAATTTTTGTGTGGTAGATATCCAATGATGAACTCTTATTATGACTAGTCTATGATTACTGTATCATGTTCTTTATTATGCTTTAATTTACTAATAACTATGTTTATATTCTTAAAAAAACAATTACTTCTGTAATTTTCTAGTTTTTCAATTCATTTTCTTGATTAGACGTTTCTATTCAGCATCTATCGTTGCTCAAAATTAGTTTCTGGCCATTTTTTCCGAGTTTTGAGTATCTGCATTATGTTAACATGAATACTTATGATAAGAATTTTTACTTCCTAAAGTTCTTTTTAGAACCGAATTTTTTACTCATTAGCCATTCTTACTTCTAGAGTCACAGGTGGTGCAACTTACTGTGCTGTTGCATCTTTGAGGTTGATGGGATTGATTGAAGATGACCTAGTTTCTCGATGCACGTCCTCTTCCATCATAGACGTACCATTGCTTCTAGATTGGTGCTTGCAGGTAACATTTTCCGTTAAATGTTATGTGAAGTTACAAGATGGATCTTTGTGAAGGTCAACTGAACATTTGAGTACAATCATCTTTCTCGTGTCCCAGAGGCAAGCAGATGATGGAGGGTTTCAAGGAAGACCTAACAAAATTAGTGACACCTGTTATGCTTTTTGGTGAGTTCACAGTAACTGTAGAATTCAGTTTTGTTATCTAATTTCTTTTGGGGTTCGTTCATTGGTTTTACTTTCATTCTGTAGGGTTGGTGGAGTTCTGAGGATCTTAGGAGCTAACAACTTCATTGACGAAAATACCCTGCGTAAATTTTTGCTGACATGCCAGTCCGAGGTTTGCTACTTTTCCAATCTTTATTCTATTTTGTGGCACCCCTTATCCTTAATTTAGTGAAATAATCAATATGGAGCATATATTGAGATATCCTTTTGGGTATGATTGTGTATTATTTCCAGTCTCCAAAAACATAGTGAAGCTGTTTTCTTGAAATAAAAAGAGTTATCCTATGCGTTTTAGTCCTTTGATATCTTTATTCTGTGGGTCTCAGTGGAGAAGAAATCAAGTTGTAAGTGGCATACAACTTATAACCTTAAATCAACAAGAATAATTAGTTTGACCTTTGAGGGTCAGACCTAAAATATTTCAAATTAAAATCTCAACACCACCTTTTGCTGTGTGTACTTTGGGAAATTTACCAAAATAGCAATTTTTTACTTGTGGTTTCACCAAATAGCCAATTTCTCCCAAAAAATTACCAAAATAGCCATCAGGTTCGTAATTGCCAAGGAGTGAAAATGTAAAAAAAAAAAAAGTTTCTGAACTAGGTTTGCAATTTCAGGGACCAAATATGTAAAATTTGGAAATTACATTCGCAATTGCCAAGGGGTGAAAATGTAAAAAAAAAGTTTTTGATCTACGTTCGCAATTTCAGTGACCAAATATGTAAAAGTTGGAAATTACATTCGCAATTGCGAAGTTGATATTGTAAACCTAGACCAGAAACTTTTTTTTTACATTTTCACCCCTTGACAATTGTGAACCTGATGGCTATTTTGGTAACTTTTGGGAGAAATTGGCTATTTGGTGAAAACCACAAGTAAAAACCGAGTATTTTGATAAATTTCCGGTGTACTTTTTGGAGTTCATATTAGTAGTTAAGCTCTCTTGGAAATTTGTTAAAAGACGCTTGGAAAGTTTTCTAACTTACATTTATCCCGATTGAACTCGAAAAGTCTTACGGAAGTGTCTCTAATTACTGCAACACTCCATGTCTTCATCATGTCTTAAATACCAATTATTAAACTCTTTTAAAGGGTAAATAGGTACCCTTGGATTAATAGATTGCCATGAAAGAAAATGTTGTACTAACCTTAATCCCAAAATAATGGTTCATATTTCTATAATAGTTTGTCCCTTAAAAAGTGTCTATTTTCCAATTTTACCCTTAATTACGATGTAAAAAACTTCATTACTATCTATTATTAAGGGTAAAATTGGCATTTAGTTAATTAAAAAGTGTAATAATTACAACTTTCTATTCAAAAGAAAAGATATTGTTGCATGTGTTCATATATTCTATTTGCTTATGGCCTCAATTAATTTATCATTTATAAATGTGTTCTTTTCTTCTTTTCTTCCATTTTCTTTTGCAGTATGGTGGTTTCAGCAAATTCCCTGGCCAACTACCGGACCCTTATCATTCATATTACGGATTTACAGCATTCAGCATGTTGCAAGAAACCGGTCTCAACTCTTTCAACGTAGAATTGGGTATAAGCACCATCACAATATGATCTAACTTCACATAACTTTTTAAAAGGTCATCATGTGTCATTTATTGTGTAACTTTATTTGTAATGTTATATATTTGCTGTGCATACCAGACCTTCATTTCATGAAATTGAAACGGGCTCTTGTGTCATCTTAAGCCCGGAAAATTTAGCAAAATACTGCTATCATGATTTGTACCATATGTATGACGAATTGTACTCGGTACTATATTCGAACATTATATTTTCAGTTTTCGTAGACCTAATCAGTCTTAATGGTTGGATACTATCACAAAAAAGGGACAATGATTGACACAGAGGTCATGTTTGGAAATTTAGTTTGTCCCTGGTGATTGTAGCTTTCAGTTTTGTTTTTTTTTTCTTTTGAAATTTGTACTGCCAGCAACTGGTACTCCTTTTTTGGGGCAGAGTTTTAGTCAAAATGACGTTTTTGCCCTCATTGTATTCGTTGCTGAAGTAAGCCAATCATTTTGAATGGTCTTTGTTTCAAAGTGTATGTTTTATTGAGTTGCGTGCAATATTAGACTTTTTGTTTCATCAAAATAGCTAGAACAAAAAATCTAGACGACAGTATAAAAATTACTGAACAGTTTATGTCAAATTAAAACTCTAAAATGTTGCACATTCTTTCACCAACCTATCTTGTTTTGATCTGTCTAGTCTCGTTCGGTCTATTTTTCTCTCTTTTTGTGACACCATGTAACACAATCTTTGGTCGACTTTATTATGTCAAAAAACTTTTCTATTAAAGAACATTGTGTGATTATATAACACACTATTATGTTTACTCGTACTATGTCGTCTTGTGATTCTTTTATCTTGGAAAGTACTACACCACGTTCGTTAGATACGCATTATCGGTTTCTGCCATTTGCTTGCTTATATTAATACATACACTTTAGGCATATAAGTGTAAATAAATGATAACAAAAAAGGGCAAGTAGAGTATAATAGGGAGTAAAAGTGGGTGAAAATGGGGATGTGGGGGTTGGTAAAACTTTCGGCACATGTACCATTTGTCACGGGTATCTTTGTTGGTATTTGTTGTTTAGGTAAAAGTCCAAGTCATTAAGAGACACCCAAATTCCTAATTTCAAACTTGTTTTTATTGTTGCTTTTCTTAAATAGGTCAAAATACAGTTTACCTCCATGCCCTGCCACCACTTCTTATTTTATTTTTTGTTGATCAACCCCTTGAGCTTTTCATATAAATACAAATCAAACCATATGAATTTAATATACCTCGTTCAAGATTGGAAGCAATGATGTATGTAGGCTTGTTGTCTATCATATAGAGTAGAGCAGTTGTTTATGTTTCTGTAAAAAGTGTAAGATGAATATTTTTGGCAAAGTAGACGATAATCGCACACACGTTAATAATAGTACATGTGAGAATTATTACATTTAAAGTGGGTTATTTTCGTAACTAAAAATTTTCTCTGACATGTATAGTTGTTGCAAGTCTTTACTGGAGGTATCATGAGAGACTGTTTTTTGTAAAAGGAACTTGAATAGAAATAAAACAAAATAAATTTGTCGTAAATTTGTTAATGCGGTTAGATTTATAGAGTTGTGTTTTTGTATATATTGTCAATTGAACTTCATGTTTGGTGAAAAAATCTAGAATAGAATGTGGGGTTTGATTTTTAATAGTGAATGAAATCAACGATATCTTTCAATTTGACAAGATCTTATACAAATTTGTGGGTAGCTAAAAAAGCGCAAGTGATTGGCCCCTAACATATTACCCAATATATTCAAAGTAAATTTATCTGTCATAAAATATACTCGGTATATAGGTACCCCACGGGTCCATTTAAGATCATTACTTGTTTTTTTATTATTTATTTATATTTTAAGTTTTTAAATTAGACGTAGTTATTAGGGTTTTTTAACACAGAAGATAATATATTAAAAATCTTGATTATATGGTAAAAAAGATTAAGGATCTGTCTTTTTCAAGTTAAATGTAATATATTTCAAAATTTTATTAAGAAAAAACACATCATCTAAAGCATTTAAACATATATTTATTTGTATCATATGGTATTTTTTAATCTTTATAGACATTTTCATGCTATAAATCATTACATAAATAGTAATTAAATAATAAATCTTTGAGTACGTTTCTAAAATAAGAGTTATAGAGTAATTGACCTCCAAAAATGTCATTGTGCGACATTCTTCACAAGAATTTAATAGTTTTGGTCTAATTATGTAAAAGAAGAGAACTTTAGGGATCTCTTTTGTAGTAATTGAAAAGATTAAGGCTCAAGTTGCAAACTCTTGTAATCTTCAGGGTTATAATCGTATCTCGCTCTTGATCTTTTACCACATTGTGAATCTGTGATTCATGCTTGTTGGTTTGTTAATCATTTAGTGGTCCTAAATTATATGTACTCTTCAAAAATGGTCCTTAAACTATAAGTGATTTGTAACATAGGATCCTAAATATGTTAATTCATTGCAAGCAACAAACTCTACAACTCCATTTCTTGATATCTACCTTTCATCATAACAGTACAACATCAACATTAACATTCTAAAATAGGTTCATTCGTCTAGTCATTTTCTTTATCAAATAATAGGATCACTAGACAAAAATAAATCTGAACAAAGATAACAATAACTTAACTTACATTATTATTCAAACAAAAATTAAAGTCACTTTTTCTACTTGTAATAAAAACCCAAGTCAAGCCGTGAAAATTGACAACATTATATGATTTGAGCACAAAAGATTGCTCTCCAGCTAAAGCTCAAAAGTCAAGTTCAAACAGATATCAGTAAAAGTATTTGATTAACCAGTATCTATTTTGAGTTTTAAAATTTAATTATAATGAGCTCAAAACGTAATACTAACGTGTTCAGAGGAGAATAAATCAAAAAGGTCAAAGAAAAGCTCACTCTTTTTTCTTAAACTAAAACTCTTCCATATAGAATGATTTATAAATTTTACTATATAATATACAAGCTATTATAATAATACTAATGTAAGATAATAAAGTTGTCTTTAGTCTAAAAGGAGAGTTGAGAATTCAATCCACAATCCTTTGACAAAGAAAAAAAAACATTAATCAATACTAACATCATCTCAATTATGAGATAAGGGATTACACTTGCCATCTGAAAGAGAATGCTGTCTCCCACTTTCTCAAGAAAACAGGATGCATCTCATAGACAAGTCTTTACACCAAATCTTTATATCCATCCACACACACACAAAAACCTAATTCTTTTCTTAAAGACCCATAAACCATATTAAAAAAAGTACCAAACTTTAAGACTTTTAGGTTATCTTGAAGAAGTTTACCATATCATAATATATAACCTTAAGTGAAATTTTAATTAAATTCATTACCTCCTGATCTATTAAAAGAAAGAAGGTTTAATTAAAATCTCATTTAAAGTTATATACTTAAATATAAATATACTGTCTACCAGCTTCTAGAGAAGGTTATTTAGCTAAATAGGAATGGCAACAACAGGAACAAAACAAGAAACAAAAAATTGTACTAGCAGAATCAGAGTCAGTTTGGAACCACTATTGGAGCAAATATCGAGTGAGTGGTACAAAAGCCATCTAGATTCTAGCCAACACACAGATTTTTATTTATCTTTTTGATGTGATCCAGCTTTACATGATTACAAATTTGCTGAACCACCCTAAAATCATCTCTAACCACCACACTAAGCATAAAGATTCAATCAATTCTGATATTGGAAAATGGGAAATTGGAGAAGAAAAGTGTCAATTTCATTAATTGATAGAAGAAACTCTACTTGCAATGGGCTTTTGTTGAATTAAAAATACTACTCAAGCTCTCATACAAAGTTTAAATATTAAAAATATGTGTACAAATAAGAACCCATTTTTGTTAACTGATGAAGCTTCTAATATGAGATGGGATTCTTGTGAAATTGTGGTCTGAATGTAGGAGGGGAAGCAGCTAAAGGTAGTACCTGTGAAGAGCTTGAAGGGTACTGTGATGAGATGTTGTGAATATGATCAACCTCCCTTTCTTTAGTGACAATAAGTGTGATAAAAGATCCATTTTTATCAACTTCAGTATATTCATCATGCTTTTCAACACAACCATCAACTTCAAATCTTTCAATCAGTTTTCTTCTCTGAAGTTTATCTTCAGCATCTCTCAAGAACTTGAACTTTGGAGGTGGTGATGCCCAAATCCTGTTGAATTCTGCATCACTTGCTGACTGAAACAGAGGACTGAAATATGTAGAATCCCTAGGAGTTATTGGAGGAGTCAAGTATGGTGGTGAAGCAATTGGAGTGAAAAATGGAGTGTCTAAAGAAAGCACAACATCACTCAAACTCCTTCCTCTTGACCCTTTTTTACTTCTATCTTCTGATTCCAAATCTTCCTTTGTTTCTTCTTTGATTGTGAAGAGAAATCTTGGTGGGCCAGAAAGGTTTTGCAACCTCAAGAGCTCAGTTTCAACATCATATTCTTCACCAAGTGGTCTGAGCCATAAGTTTGGGTGGTTCAGTAGTTGCTGGGATGACGCAGCTTGTGGTTCATGAACCTGGGTGTCTGTGGTTAGCCCTGTAGAGCTTAAAGATGAGGGCTTTCTCCAACAAAACATATACAAGAATTCTCTTGCTGGGCTGTTGTAACTTTCTTGAATCTCTCTGTTGGTTACCCTCTTCTTCCACCATAACAAATAGTAGAGTTCAGCAATAAGAGCTAGCAATAAACACCCAAAAACAAGACTTAAACCAAGTCCTACACTACTTGAAGACCTCATATTTGTTTCCACTCACATCACAGATGCCAAAAAGAACAGTTTTCTACTTTTCTTACATGATGAACCTCTCACAGGACTTTTCACAAACAGTTGGTGTTCATGAAAGCTTCCAGAAAAAACGTCGCCAAATCAATGTAGTATGGAGAAGCCCTGCTGCTCTTATCTTTATCCGAGAAGAAAAGAAACCGAAGAGACTGACTTAGACCATAAAACTTTGGCTCCAAAGATAGGGGGATAGTATATAATACCCCCAAACACCAAACTATTTTAAAGTGCTATTTTATCTACAGTGCTGAAAAACAGTGGAAAAAAAATGCTTTTTTTTTTACTTGAAATCAAACACTTAAATGATTATGCATGATTAAACTCATGAATCACCTTTTCACTTTATACCCACAAAATTAAACCAACATCCATCACTGTATTTTCTCCACATTGTAGAAAAAAATTCAAATTTTTTGATGTAACATAAAGACCATCAACATAAAATCTTCGAGATAAAGATTCTTTTTATAAGATATAAAAATGAAAACTTTATTTTCGAGATAATAGTCTCAAACAAAAAAACTAATCATAACTTGTATATCTCATTCAAAAGTATGGTATCGGGAATGTATGTATACGGACATGGTAATTATAATCAAAATTCAAAAAATTTAAAAGAAAATTGCATTTAACTCTAACGTCTTCCATTTTAAATATTACAGTACAACATTGCTTATGTTATTAAAATATATATTTTCCTCCTAAACAGTTAATTTCAAAGTTATTTTCTTGATGAAATATAATTAAAAAAAAATTATTTTTCATGGTAATATTTTTTAAAAATCATTCAAATTTGGAAATTTTATACCTCCTTTCTCCATCTTGAAAAATCTATTTAAACAAAATTTGTCTAAAATCTCTATTTTCTCAATTTTTTTTTTAAAGATGCTTTTATTTAAAAATATCTATCTAAGTTCCCATAAAAATCTTTAAACATCCAATGTAGTTAACGCAGTTTTAGTATTACCAACTAATATTCACTACAAAGCCAAATACTATAAAAAAGAGTATCACTAAAATATCACAAACAAATTTTCACTGTTTGATAAATAGTATCCAATCAAATTTGATGATTAAAGGACCGTTTAGTATCAGGTATATTCTTACTGGTAAAAGTCACTATATTCACTTATCTTATCGAATATCAAAATGGATTGTTGGTCAACGTTTATCACCAGTAAGTTTAGCAAATAAAAGTTAGTACTTTCACTTACTCGGTAAAACCCTTATTATTGTCTTACCTCTTACTAGTAAGATTCTCGATCTTTACTAGTTTACTACGCTCACCCAATAAAGTAAATGACCTAATAAGCATTTGATAAACGATCTGTAAGTATTTATTAACATAAAAATCTTCTATGTTATATTGTTTGGTTGGAGATGGGCATCCACTTTATTTTGATAAAATCAATTAAAATTGGTGCAACTTTTAACTATTGTTTTGCAACAACATCTAAAATATATTTTCATTAAAAGTGTTTTTTGTGCTTTAATTATAATTTTATTTTTGTGAAAAATGCATTGATATTTGTTGGTTTAGGAATAAATGATATATAATAAAGTGGATAAAAAAAGTGTGCGAAATCCGAAAAAAGCGTAATTTATGGTTAGAGAAGGGGATGCCCACAAAATCACATGGTATCACATAAGCAAGAAAGTGATGTATCATTCAATACTGTCAGTTTTTGCCCTCTTCCTATGTTACTTTTTATGATTATTATTTCTACCAAATTAATTATTGTAATTAATAAAATTTATACAAAATTTTTGTTTACTATGTATAATTCTCTGCAATTTTTTGGATGAATTTTTTAAACATTATTTATCCAATTAATTTACGAGATTCTTGCAAAACATATTTTTATTTAATAAACGTGACCTCCATAAGATTAATAACAAATACAGAATTGAAGTCAATTCATCAATTATACATAATAAAATATGGGAAAGAAAGTTAATGTATTTCATGAAAATAATTTTTTAACCATCATAATTGTTGAAACCGAATCCATTAATGTGTTATAATGTTTTTTTTATCTTCTTATATATAATTATTTATTTAAAAATTCAAAGTTTAAATAAAATAAAAGAAATTAATTCAAGCTCTTTTTAAATTTTGTTTTATATATATAGAAAGCAGCATTTAAACTTTTCTTTGATGTTATGAATGGTTGCCCTCCATTTATTCATATCAATAACATATTTGTGTCATCTTTTCATTTCCATTTTTAGGAGTTTGTAGAAATAAATTACTCCTTATAAAAATGTATAAAATATATCAGATAAAACCTACCTTTAAAATTGAATATGATCTGTACATATATTATCCTTTTAAAACCCTATTTTTAAATAATATTTTCTAAATATGTTTGATTTTGTTTAGTTTATATTTTAAATCTTTAAGTTAGAAATGAATTTAATTTCAACATAGTACTTGTCTATTTTATAGGGATTTTTTTTACCATAATGATTTATTTAGAAGTAAAAGTCAATATAAATAAGCACCGTTTAAATAAATAAAATATTAGTTTAATATTGTCCGTGTAAAATAGATGGGCTTTTTCAAACATCAGGCTGTTTTAGCTGGAAAGCCCGAAGCCCACTTGGTATTAATGTTTATAGATGCAAATTCGTAATTATTTGTCTCTTTATTGACTATCTTTCTCAAAATATTTGATTATTAATTTATTATGTCTTATCGAGTAAAATAAAATTGGATTATAATAATTAAAAATTATAAAGTTATCATATTATCATCGTGACGTAAAATTGACTTCATGGGTTTATTTGTATCAAATTGAGTGTATTTTGCTCATCTAAACAAATGTTTACTCCTTATAAAGTATTTTTTGACAATAAATTGGATAATAAAATGAATAAAAACAATGAATATTGTAATTCTTATGTGACGATTGAATCAAAAAATCATAGGATCTTTTTTTATGTTTACATATAGATAACCTATTAAAAAACTCGTGTTAAAAAAAAGAGGTATTAGATTGATAATGATTTTGTATAATGACAATTTTTTTTCTCAAATACTATTTTATATATTCTAAAAACCTGGTTTATAAACCTTGTACAAGTCCAAAACTTGCTAAATATAGATGATGGTGTGTTATGACATAAACCTTAACACACGTAAAACTATGTTTAAGAAAACATAAACAAATGTAAAGAAATAAAATCCTAGCAAAACACTATGCGTTCAACATCTAAACAATGTTAGAAGCTTCTTGTCTAACCTCTGTGTCTGAATCAGAATCCAAAAACTGAAACAGTATTTGTGACGAAGGAACAGCATTGGCACGACATACAGGGCAAGTAGAATGAGAATAAAGCCACATATCAATACAAGGCACGTGAAAAGAGTGTGAGCATTCTGGTAAAGTACGTAACTCTTCACCCTCCTCAAATTCACACAAACAAATCGAACACATAGCATCATCATCACCGCCTTCTCTTCCACTTACTCTTAATCTTGACCCCTTTTGGTGTTTGTGTGCTGGGATGAGAAGTACCACTGAGTTCTCCAAACTGTAATCGTTATCTTGATGAAGGTTATGTTGGTTCACATGGTGTGGTGGGGTAGGGCGTCGCCAGTAATTGAACCAGCCAACGGTGATGAAATGGTAGACGGCCACCAGAATCGCTACCAATGATACTATTACGAGGAGGGAGATCAATTTGAGTGTCAAAGGGTTGTCTTCCATGATGCATTTAGAATTTTTTTTGTAGAAATTATGTGATAATTTAGAAGGCGGCATAGGGAATCTTGATTATAATTGCGGACTATACAATGAAGCCAATTGTCCCATTTGATGATGTTGATATTAGGTATCTTTTAAATTTGTTGACTTGATCAACCCGTCTTCCAAGTATTGTCTTATTGGAAAATAATACATATTTAAATTTTATTTTTAAATTCGTAAATCAATCAAGATTTTTCCTAGAAAAATCATGAACTAATAACAAAAAAAATGAAATATATATTAATATATAAAAAAAGAAATTACGTTATAGAAACACTATAAAAAAACAGGATTTACATAGAACTCTTAATAAATTAAGTTCTAACCTTAACTCTCATCTTCACTAAACCCAATCTTATATGTATTTGATAAACTTTTTATGCAAACTTTTTATGCAAAGACGAATACGAATACTATGGATAAAGTGTCAATTTTGAATTTTTTTTTATAATTTTATAGTTTATTTCATTTATGTTTGGAGAGTATTTTGTGTTTTGTAACTTTTTTTGTCAACCTAAGAGAATGATGAAACTTATAAGTAATTCACAATTTAAAAACTTATTAATATTTCACAAATTTTATTTTATATTAATGTGGGATGGGTTATCTGGAATCCATCATATTTAAATTTGTTCACAACTTACAAATATTATTTATCATTACTATAACACTAGTTGTTGTATCTTTCTGTTAAACAATATTTGATATACGAAGTTTTCAAATTTTATATAGCAATAACTATAATAATATTAAAATGTGACAACTACACGATTTTAAAAAACATTTTGATAGTTTTGACAATTGATTGATAAGCAAGTGCCACATGCCTCCTCTCTCCTATAATTCGTATTGATAAAAATACTTATCGATCCAATAGCATTAAATTAAACTGAGGAATGTATAACTCAAAGTTAATTATTGGAATTGTTTTATAGAAAAATAAAAACATAAAAATAACTTTCTTGAAAATAATGACAGAAAAGGAAGTTTGATTCTATGACGTCTTTAACATCAAAATATGCTCAAAGTTATCAACTTCTAAAAAATATGTTTAATGCAACACTAAAGTATAAAGTAACAGATTAGCCTAATAATTTTAAATCGAACTTAAAATCATGGTAAAAGTTATTCACAACTTGGTCTTACTTGAGCCTTATAAAGAACTCACAAATCCCATTTTCTAATTTTCAAAATACTTGTATTCTGAAATACATATTATGTTTGATGGGGACCAACTGAAAATTTCTTGTTTACGCATTCTCGATAGCCTGGACGTCGTCTCGATAGCTTATGGATGTTTTATAGATTTATAAGGTGGCACCCCTAATCTTTTGTGCCTTCTCTCATCATGATGGTTCGATTTAGTCGTCATGCATTCAATATGCTCCCGATGATATTGGTTCGATATGACTACTATGAAAGTTGTTTTCTCGCCAACTTCATTTTAATGTGTCCTCTCTCTCTCTCTCTCTCTCTCTCTCTCTCCCCCTCTCTTTCTCTCTCATTCCAAAAGTTGAAACTCTCAAACCCTTCCACCGAAACCTCTTCTTTTTCATTTGCATCTCATCAACATACTTGAATATGCTTCTTCTCGTATCCATGCTACAGGTTTTGTACTTCTCCTTGCCTTGTCGTCGTCTCTCTACTAGGGTTTTCTTTGTTCAGTTAGAAAACATGGAATGGAGTTGTGCATTTTGTAAGATGGCAAACAATTGCATCAAAAAAGCAGCTCCACTACTTTGACCAAATACATAATACCCTTATACGAAACTGTGGGGATGTAAAGAGTGGGTTCCTCATATTATGAATTATTACCATTCAATGTTTTGCCTAAGAGGGATTATCAATGCTCATGTTATGCGTTACACGAATGAAGGAGTTACGAAATATCCAATTTCTATCCACCACACGAATTTTCTGAAAGAATTTTGCAACAAATAACTTATAATGACCAAAAGGTCACTTGTCAAGTAGTAACAGGATTACAGGTACAACGAGTTATTTAGGAATATGAGTTTAAATGGGTTTTTAGTTAAATTCATGACCTCCTAGTTTATTAAAGAAAAAATGGATTTATATTCGTGAGAAGGTCATGGATTTAATCAAAATCCCATTTAAGGATATATATATATATATATATATACCTAAAAATCTCTTCATATGGTAAAACCCAACTTTTTAGGAGATCAATAATTCAAAGGTCACCAAAGGGCCTCTGGCCTAGCGGTACCGGGTTTTTACATCATTCTCAAGGTATCGGGTTCGAGTCTTGGGAGTGGTGGTTTTCCTAAAAATGGTGGAGGAGTGGGGGTTTATCCACTAAGGTGAAGGTTCGGGTCCCGCATACTGCCCATATGGATGTCACTGTGGGTCCCAATCACTAACTTCTAACTACTAACTTGCTGCTCAAAAAAAAAATCAAAGGTGAGGGAGTAAAGCACGTCTTGATTGGAATTGGACGAAGTGATGTTTTATAGGGAGGTAAAAAAATGTTTTCATACTCAAATCTGAATGAAGTTTTTATGTCATCATCAATGAGAGCAGGTTAATAGAGAAAGTGCCCACATGATCATCATAAATAAACTATCAAGAGTCAAGACAATATTAAGACCATCATATTAAAGAAATAAGTGTTTGATGTGTTGGGTTTGGTTCCGTTGAGAATGGTAAGAGAGATCTTCATCGTCGGATCAGTCTTAATTGAATATTAACAGTAGTGAGATGTATCAAGATGCACCTGCTCAATTATCGTATCAAACGCAATTCATGGGATGAGACTATGAGAGTGAGATAAAGTGATCAAGGGTCCAAATCACTTCTTAAGCTTCTCATATTAACTCTTATTCTCACACGCTTCTCTGCCTAGATGTGTTCAATGTCTATTAGTGTGGTAGTCTAATGAATTTTTTTAAAAGAGAATGATTGTCATGTAGAAATCATTATTTACTAGGCGGGAAAATGATTTTAAAAGTAACCAAGAGACTATAACAAATGAATCTAGACAGTCACGATAAAAGAAAGCATGGAATACAAAGATGGATCACCGTATAAATCTATAAAATTATCAAATACATATTGCAGTGGTTTCGATCATATCGAAAATGTGTAAATGTAGAAGTTTTGACGGACCTTAATATCATTCTTAAAATACATATATCAATAATAAATAATATACATATATATATATATATATATTTTATATAAAGTCAATAAAAAGGGGAGGTAGAGTAATGGGTAAATAGGGACCGTACCACCACCGATAATTGCACCTTTGCGTCCACCTCAAACATCATCCTCGACCCTTGTTCTCATGCTTAACGCCGTCTCCTTGTACATACTCATTGTTGCCTTTTTTTTAAATACAAAATAAATTAAGTTATTAAGTTAATCGTTGTTGTTTTTTTTTGTCAATATTTATATGAACAAATGACATTTTTATATTATTCGATTAATTAATATCATTTATAATATTTTCATTTTAATCAAATGATATTAATATATAGATAGTTAAATTTTTTAAAAGGGAAAAAAGAAAAGGGTTTGATGAGAAAATGTCTAATGATCTGAATGAATTGAACGAATATCAAACTATTAATATATGATAGATAAAAGAATTTTAAGTTTTTATCCATTTTCATTTTGAAAATGTATTTGGAAGACATATGAAAGTAAATCAAAGGCGTTTCTTAAATCTAACTTATTTTATTTGATTACATGGAAGATAAAGTTATTATTAAATTAATTTTGTGCGGTTAGTTTAACTGGGTAATAAGGTCTGGACAAGTGGACTTTTAAAGATTTTCCTTAAAGGTTATCGGTCTGAATTCTACAATGTCATTGAGGATTTTTCTGGCTAGGAGTCCTGAAGACCGAAGTAATCAAGGTATGTACAAGCTAATCCAGACACACATGGTTAACAAAAAGGATTATTATTAAATTTGTTTGGCTTTTTAATTTACCAAGTTTCTTAACATTTGTTTTTATTTTTCGTGATTATATAAATTCCATTATTTTTCATCAAGATTACATGAATTAGTAACAAATTATATTAAGAAGGAACTCAACGAATTGATTAACCAATAAACATTTAGATTCAAAATGATATATTTAATTTGATTGTTGGAATAGATTATAAAGTATATAAGTAAAAAAAACGTAAAAATACACCCAAATTTCATAACTTTATCATAGGGGGTGTGATTTTTCAACTAATTAATGCAGTTTGAAAAATCAAAATCACATAATCAATTACTAAAACTAGAGTTAGTTAATGTAGTTTGAAAAATCAAAATCACATAATCACTTACTAAAGATAGAGCTGGAAAAAAAAGATAGAGCTGAAAAGACAGTTTTACATTTATAGCAATAATCAAATTTTCATAACAAGTTTTTACTTGCTTATCCAAGTTCAATTATTTTAATTGTTGATAGCAAAAAGTCGTAATCATAATCGTTTTAACAGGTATTCGTAATTTGATGTAGTGTGGTGGTCAATTTAAATGTACATTCAGATACCATTTCATTTTTGTTTAATAGACGAGTCAATATGGTCTGCAAACCATAAAATTCAATGGTAATTTTGAAACAATATTAATCATAATGTTCCCAAACTCCATATGTCCTCTTTATTCATCAATCAATACGTATCACATATAATTGCTATGTTATAAAAAAAGAAAATTAAAATTGATAAAAGAAAATTGAGGTGTGTCATGAGTTGATTGATGATACATAAAAACATAAAAAATATGTTTATATAACAAGATGACCTTTTGGTCCAACAATATGTCAATATATATCAAAGTTGGTGGTAACAACCTCTTTTCCTAAGAATTAAATGATTCAAACCTTACTAAAACTAAACAATATATACAAATATTTACTATTTTCTTTTGAAGCATAAATATTTACTGTATATATAAATGTTATACACGAAATAAAAAAATGTCTCCATGGCCTTTATACATTCAACCCTTTTAAAGATTATATCCTATGGTGCAAAGTTAACTGTTATAATATAACATACTCAATTATTTGAATTTAAGATGGATACTATAGGTCCACATAACTTAGAGCATCTCCAACAGGTTCTCTATAATATTTCTAAAATAGATAACTAAATATTAAAATCTTTAAAATAAATTGCAATCAACTCCAACAGATTCTCTATTTTAAAGATTTCACTATTGATTATATTATTTAAATATTCTATAATTTTATGATCCCGATACACTTTTAAGAAATATATATATATATATAATGATATTAATTTACTCTCATTAGTGGAATAAATAAAAAATTCATTTCTCTTTCTTCTATTTGGAATTTTAGAGAAATCTTTATATTTAGAGATTTTTTCATAAATCTCTATTTTAGAGATTGGGATAGATAATCTGTTGGAGGAGTTTAGAGAACAAAATAGTGTTTTTCTCTATTTTAGAGAAGCTGTTGGAAATGCTCTTAATATATTGATTTTAGAGTAAATCGTTACATTTTTAGTCCCTATAGTTTGTTTAAAACTTTTATTTTCGTCTTTATGGTTTTAAATTTATAATTTTTATCCTTAATGATTTATAATTTATTATCTTTTTTTATGATTTAAATTTTATTGCTTTTTTCGTTGCAGTACTTTACAATATATTTATATTATAGTCCTTCATCCTTAAAAGTAGTGTTTTGGTCTAAGAGACAAAGTTAGAAAATAAATTACAAACCATACGGATAAAAACACCAAACAAAAAATATGTAATTGTCAGCAAAGTTGTTTACTTTTTTTAATCCAAGAAGTTTTTCTTACTTTATACACAATACATAGGTCATCGATTCAGCATTGGCTAAAAAAGGGGATAAAATCCCCAATAAGCAGTTCAAATCATTTTATCGATATGAGTGTTCTATATTGATAAAATATTTATTTTGAAACCATCTCTATATTAACATAGTGGTAGAAAGAGTACCATCTTTGCGTACGAACTTCAAACAGTTTAGCTTTAACCATGTTAATGGTCCCACATTATTGGTTGATAGAGAATCAAAGTGAATTTTCCAATAAATTACGAAATGTTGTAGTTCTTACATATGATTTCTGAATTTATTTGTTAACATGCTTCTTTCTAGTATCAATCTATGCTACCAACTTTGAGTTTGAAAAGTCTACATACATGTTTGTTTTAATCCATCATTATTTTTGTATAAATATATAAAAATTAAAATAACTTTCTAATATATGACATAACTGATACGTTGTTGAGTTTTCAATTCTACAAATTATAAATTTAAAATTCAATGCCAATAAGATATACGGATTAAGATATGCCAATTAAAAACTTATTTGCTTAAGATATGTTTTTAAAGTAATACATGTTGAACACAGATACATACACACATCAGAAGCTGGCTTTTCGATGCCAACACAGGTTTGATTTTGAGGATCTATAAGGTTTTGGAAGAGTCAAACCTTGCCCTTAATTCAATTTTGATACAAGGTCAACCTGTTTGATGTTTTATTTTATAAATCATTCGGAACATCTTTTTAGGATCTATTAGTTAGATTCTTATAAAATCCGACGTATTTAGTGAGTATGGTCATGGGCTTTAGTTACGATATTGTAAATCACATAACTCATTTTTTTTTCCTTCATAACTATAGGTATTCGGGTCTGTTTACGCATACACCTTAACTAATCTTACAATACTATGAAACTAACAGACGGAAAAACTATAAACAACACCGAGAAAATTCAAATTATTGACCAACTGAAAGCAAATTCGATGTTTAATCATACAAGCTATCTCCCAAAAGTTACAAACTCAAATTCTTTCGATATGGTTGTAGCTTGATTTCAATAGCTGATTTAGTGTCGGACTTAAAAATAAACTAAATTGTTTTGAAAACTTAATCAAGTACACATGGTATGTCTATTTTATGATTTGTCTTTTTAATATTTATAAGTTGTTAACTTTATGTTTGATTTTTTTAGTAATAAGCATAATTTAAAATTAATAAATATTGTTATTTTATTTGATGACAACAAAGTATATATATATATATAATATATAAATCTTATTCTAGTACTAAACGAGGATATTGTAGTTATAAACGTCGCGGGGAATACACACGAATACACGATCCTTTTCATAAAAAAAGTGGAGATAACGGTGTTAATATTAACGGCGTTAATTTCGGTCGTCGAAAAACAAATCCCGCGGTTTCAACTGGTGTAGGCCCCTTCTCACAGCGCCAAACCCACACACGGCACCGTCTCTCCCTTCTCCGTTAACACCGCTTCTCTCTCTCTCTCTCTCTCTCTCTCTCTCTCTCTAGGGTTAATATCACAGAGTTTTCCCCAATCTCGTTTTTTCATTGGTGTCGGCGATCAAATGCGCTGTTTGCAAAGGTATCGTTCGATCCTATCCCTAATTTCTTATCAGTATATTGATTTCTCTAGGGTTAGGGTTTCGTTGATCGTTCATCTACCTTGAAATTCATTTTATTTCTCAATCGATTCATGTGACACCTTATATCATAAATTGGTGGATTTTTTTTCTTTGATTTGTGGTTTTAAACATGTATATGGGGTGGTTTAGTTGTTTTAGCTGCAGTATTACTCATATTGGGTATGCTGTGAATTGATTTGGGGAAATTACCGTATAAAAGGGGGATCTTTTTTCTTTTTTTCATTTTCATTTGATTTAGTTTTAGGATATGATTATATGAGGTTCTTCTCATGCTGTTGAGTGTTGATTGTGGTGGGACTAAAGATTCCACCGAAGAAGATACAAATACTATAATGCCCGCAAAAGAGAAATTGGGCGGAGATTTGCTGACCACCTTATCCATGGACAATAATCATTTATCGACGATTCTGTCCATGGATTCGAGTTTGTCAGCACATGATGAGATGGAAAGAGAGCTGAATCGGGCGGTGGATCTTAGCTTACCGCCCGATATCAATCTCCCACTCTCAGCTGAACCTAGCCCTCCGCCATCATCGTGGAACGATACTTGTGATATGTTGGATGTTGGATTAGGTCCTCAACATTATGAGGTGGAAACTAATATCAATGTAACAAAGATTGGGAAAAAATGCGCTAAACGGCTTGATAGCGTATGGGGAGCTTGGTTTTTCTTTAACTTTTACTTCAAACCAGCTTTGAATGAGAAATCGAAGAACAAGGTGAATAGGGAGAACGGGTATGATAAAAACGATTTGAAGTTGGATGTTTTCTTGGTTCAGCACGATATGGAGAATATGTATATGTGGACTTTTAAAGAAAGGCCGGGAAATGCATTGGGGAAGATGCAGCTAAGGAGTTATATGAATGGCCATTCTCGACAAGGTGAAAAGCCGTTTCCTTTTAGTGCCGATAAGGGTTTTGTTCGATCTCACAGAATGCAGAGAAAACACTATAGGGGTCTCTCAAATCCCCAGTGTGTTCATGGGATTGAAGTTGTTCGATCTCCAAATTTGATGGGATTAGATGAGGAAGAAAGGAAAAGATGGATGGAGCTTACAGGAAGAGATTTGAACTTTGCTATTCCTCTTGATGCTAGCGATTTCGGTTCTTGGAGGAATCTTCCTAGTACAGATTTCGAAATCGAACGGCCTCCTGTTATCAGGAACAACAATTTGACTAATGGAAATCACCAACCAAAAAGATTGCTGAATGGTTCAGGGTTGAATCTTTCAACTCAGCTTTCAGAACATGTAAACGGTGAAGCAAATGGAAACGGGATGGATCTTATGGTCGGTTGCAACAGTAAACGGAGAAAAAACTTCTTCCCACATGGCAACGATGATGATAATTCAGATGGGGTTCTTGATATCCATCCTGTCGAGCCACATTGGTTGAGCGAGTTTTCTGGGGTTATGAGAAACGCATATGGACCAGTAACGGCCGCCAAGACTATTTATGAAGATGAAGAAGGGTTCTTGATCGTGGTGAGTTTGCCGTGTGCTGATCTTCAACGGGTGAAAGTTACATGGAAGAACACCCTCTCACACGGGATCGTTAAGATCTTTTGTGTCAGCACTGGGTGTATGCCAATCTTGAAAAGAAAAGATCGAACTTTTAAGTTAACCGATCCAGCACCTGAACACTGCCCACCAGGGGAATTTGTTCGAGAAATCTCTCTTCCAACACGCATTCCAGAAGATGCGAAATTAGAAGCTTATGGTGACGAAAGTGGAACCATGCTCGAGATCATTGTGCCTAAGCATCGTGAAGGACCAGAAGAACATGAGGTGCGTGTTTGCCTTCGTCCCTCTCCTTGGAATGAACGTCCGTATGTTGACTTGACAGAAACCTTAATTTAAGAATTATTGGTGGAAGAACGTTGGTTGGGTGGCTGGGTCTTCATTGTTTTTTGCTAACCTTACTATATACTCGTTGAATCGAAATTTGCATGAAAAAGATTGAAACTTTTGATCTAAACAGACCACAGAAATGTATGCTGAATAGTAAAGGTTGCAAATTTGTTGGAGACTGAGTAAGTAGTAGAAAAGTCTAAAAGTGAAAAAAGTTGCATTCTACAGATATCTTTGTTTTCCTTCTTTTGCTTGTTGAAACATTAAAAAAAAGAAAAAGTGTATAATTGTCTTTGTTTGTTTTTTGTAGGACAATTTGGTAGTGATTTGTAATAGATCATGGTTGCTTTTTGTGCCATCGTTGATCTATCTTATTTTTTCTTCTTGAATATAGTGTTTGTTTGCATCATTTTAACCGAATATGGTTGTGATGCCACAATTAGTTGCCTGAATTAATGGCGGTTTTGTACAGGAACAATGAACCGATTTTAATCTTTCGGGCATCTGTTTTTCTTTCTTGTATCACAAGATTACGTTTGATTTTTGCACAGCGTTATGAAAATTTTACTGCGATTGTGTGGTTGAGTGTTTTGTATGATCCAACATGTTTAAAGGTGTATTTGATTCCTGCTGTTGGTTATGGGTTGGCCATTTTTTTTCAGTGTCTTGTGTTCTTCTCGAACATCCTTCAAATTTATTAGATTGGAGATATTTCCAGAATTTATTGTGGTTGGTAATGCTTTGCATTTATTCTAGTCTTGAATGTTGGTGGTAGAGATGGCAGAAACCCTGTGTAAGGAACCACGTACCCAAATTTGATTTGATTGGGGAATATCCCCAAAATTTGAAACCGTTAAATCGGTGAACCCATAATCCTCATGGGATGGGTGTTATCATTTACATCCTAGTCTATATATTAAACCCTATTCTACATATGAGTGTGGATGTGTGAGTGTTCCTCGATCAAAATAGATAAAACAATAGACTAGAGTGCAGACAGCCACAAACCAGATGTGTGCTTTTCCATTAACATTTAGATTTTTAAAACATTCCAACATCAAAACACAAACAACGATTTACCAAAAAAGAAGGCAGTCTTTCACCAAATACCAAAAACCAAAATATCCATCACCAGCCACAAAACCATAAGACAGTCAAGAGACTTAATCAACTTCTTCAATTTTGGGACCTGCACCGTTTCCACCAGCAGCACCCATATCCCCAGGGAAACCACCAGCACCTTGATACATCTTAGCAATAATAGGGTTACATATACCCTCCAACTCCTTCATTTTGTCCTCAAACTCCTCCGCCTCTGCAAGCTGATTCGAATCCAACCACTGCACAGCCTGCTCAACAGCATCCTCCACCTTCTTCTTTTCATCCGCAGGAATCTTTGAAGCTATCTTGTCATCCTTAATCGTGTTCCTCATGTTGTATGCATAATTCTCAAGCGCATTCTTTGCTTCCACTTTCTTCTTGTGCTCTTCGTCTTCAGCCTTATATTTCTCAGCTTCTTGTACCATCTTCTCAATATCCTCCTTTGACAACCTTCCCTTATCATTGGTTATGGTGATCTTGTTCTTCTGACCACCAGCCTTGTCTTCAGCAGAAACGTTCAAGATCCCATTTGCGTCAATGTCAAAACAGACATTGATTTGGGGGACGCCTCTGGGTGCAGGAGGAATGCCAGAAAGTTCAAATTTTCCTAACAAGTTGTTGTCCTTTGTTCTTGCTCTCTCCCCTTCGTAAACTTGAATTAAAACACCAGGTTGATTGTCAGAATAGGTCGAAAAGATTTGCTCCTTTTTGGTGGGAATTGTAGTGTTCCTTGGAATGAGCACAGTCATGACTCCACCAGCAGTCTCTAAACCAAGAGACAATGGAGTTACATCCAAAAGCAAAAGATCTTGCACTTTCTGGTTACCTTCACCACTCAATATAGCAGCTTGGACAGCAGCGCCATAGGCAACAGCCTCATCGGGATTAATGCTTTTACAAAGCTCCTTTCCGTTAAAGAAGTCTTGCAAAAGCTGTTGTACTTTTGGGATTCTGGTAGATCCACCTACAAGTACGACATCATGGATTGTGCTTTTGTCCATCTTGGCATCTCTTAAACACTTCTCAACAGGGTCCATACATTTTCTGAAAAGATCCATGTTCATCTCTTCAAATCGAGCACGGGTGATGGTTGAATAGAAATCGATACCTTCAAACAGAGAATCGATCTCAATGGTTGTTTGAGCTGTAGAAGAGAGAGTTCTCTTTGCTCTCTCGCATGAAGTCCTTAATCGTCTAAGGGCCCTTGGGTTTCCACTGATATCTTTCTTGTTCTTCCTTTTGAATTCCTGAACAAAGTGATTCACCATCCTGTTGTCAAAGTCTTCACCTCCCAGGTGTGTGTCACCAGCAGTGGCTTTCACTTCGAAAATACCCTCTTCGATAGTGAGAAGGGAAACATCAAAAGTACCACCACCAAGGTCAAAAATAAGCACATTTTTCTCCCCAGAAGAGGTTGCCTTCTTATCAAGACCATATGCAATAGCTGCAGCTGTTGGCTCGTTGATTATACGCATCACATTGAGACCAGCAATTGCACCAGCATCCTTTGTAGCTTGTCGTTGAGAGTCATTGAAGTAAGCAGGGACAGTGACAACAGCGTTCTTAATGGAGATGCCGAGATAAGCCTCTGCAATCTCTCGCATTTTTATGAGAACCATTGAAGAAATCTCCTCTGCTGCAAATTGTTTATCTTCTCCTTTATAAGTAACAACAATCATTGGCTTGTCTGCAGGGCCAGGAATGACTTTGAACGGCCATAGCTTCATATCACTTTGTACAGATGAATCAGTAAATCTTCTGCCGATCAATCGCTTAGCATCTGCCATTAAAACCAAGCTTCTTGTAAGTATGCAATCAAGCATTAACAAGTGTAAATACCATAACTCACATAAGCAAATCGCAATATCAATTCCAGAAATCCAATTTATTGAAAATTTCAGGAAAGTAGTAAGCAAAAAACACAGCACATGGACATTAACAATACAATGTGCCATTGTTAATTGGGAATAGAAGATATACTAACCTGATATCCTATTTTAAAGGAGACATTGGAAGAGAAATTCAAAACATGCCTAATTCTTCTTATGTGATTCCTAACAATGACGAATCCCGAATCAAATAAATATTCGACATTGTACATCATACACGTGTATAATCTATATGTAGACAATGCAAACCTAACGGTGCCAAATGTAACAAATGCTCGCATATATTCCCCACAAAATATCCCAATATAAGCACAATTTTCCATCATATTCAAGTAATATTAGATTTCTAGGGTAAATCATTCAGTCCCGAGCTTCAGACACAATAACTGCACCCTTATTCCATTGCATTGTACAACGAGACCCATGCATTGATGCATGCACAATTTAGGGATGGATCTCTTATCGTATACTACGAAGATTTAGGAAGAAAAAAACTTAATAGCGGATAGTCAATTTGTGAAAGCCTTATGCTGATAGATCATTCATCTAGCACCAATGAACTTATAACATACGATATCGAAACTGAAAACCAATTCAGCGTGAAGCATATAGAACAATAAACACAAAAGCCGACAACGTACACAAAATCAGCGCAGAAAAACCACAAAAACAGAGTAAAGCATGAAAAGCTTACCAAAAACGGTATTGATAGGATTCATGGCGACTTGATTCTTAGCAGCATCACCGATCAGACGTTCAGAATCAGTAAAAGCAACATAAGACGGCGTTGTTCTGTTCCCCTGGTCATTAGCGATTATCTCAACGCGATCGTGTTGCCATACTCCGACGCATGAGTACGTCGTACCTAGATCGATTCCGATTGCTGGTCCTTCACCTTTTCCAACCATGTCGTCGACTAGATCACAGAAAAATACGCAGGAAATTTAAAATTAAAATAGAGATTATCGGAGGAAGTTGCACTGTTTATCAGCAAGATGACGGAGGTTAATGGTGGGTATCGGATTTTATACTGCTATTATTTTCTAGAAATTTCTTGGCCCTGATCTTGGACCGTTGATATTAGCGGTCAAAGATGAATCAACGGCTGGGAAAGAGTCTCTAAAATCTTTGACTTGTTTGAGTTACGCGATTTTCGTCCCTTCTCGTTTCTTCTGGAGGTTTCTACAATCCCTCAAATTTTAGAGTAAACTACCATTTTTGTCCTTATGGTTTGTTATTTATAACGATTTTCGTCTCTGATCTTGAAATTTTGCTTTTTCAGTCCCTGTGGTTTTCATTTTGTGTCTTTTTTCATCCTTGAGTCTAGAAACAACAAAAAGTACCCATTAAAGAGAGGGTAATTTGGTCTTTCATTTTTTTCTATTATTTTTATATTTTATTTTAAGCAATATACAACTAAAGACAAAATCTACCTAACCTTTACAAACCCACGTGAACAAAGTACAACCAACCCCCCTGGAAAAAAAAACCCCACTACTATCATCTTCTTTTTCTTTTCTTTTTTCATTTTCTTAAATAACATCTACCTCTCATCTTCAGTCCTTAAGGACCACCGCCCTCCTCCATTGTTACAGGAATCAGTAAATCAACCACCGGCACCTTCTATATATGTTGTCTCTAGTAAGTGGTAACCACCACTATAGTTGGTTATCTTTTCATTTCTCAATCACCATCAACTCCGCCCGCCCCGAGGTGAAGGAAGATCCGGGAGAAGATGTGGTTCACCGGCGAGTGATAGAGGTCGCCGGTAGTGAGAGGAGGAAGCTGAATGTGAAGGAATAAGGGGGAAGGTCGTCATTCATCCAAACACAACCTCTACTTGTTTTATTCTTCAGATGCGATTAAGCTCCGATTGGATTCCGGATGGAGAAGAAGGCTGGAGATGGAGGCAAGGTCCCATCATCGATGACCTCCGCCATTGCAACGTTTTTGAGATCCATGGTTGCAGGACCTGTGACCTCCTCCCCTTTTACCCTTCACGAATCGTTCAAGGTGTGTAAAACCATACCGATTTCAGGAATTTAGCGACATTTTACGTCTCATGGCCGTGTTTGGATTTTGGAGAGAGAGATGACTTATAGTTTTAGCCATCGGCACCGGAGATGGGGGTTTGTGTCTTCCATTCACATGAAGAAGAAGAAGAAGAAGAATAAGAAAATAAATAAATAAATAAGAAAAAGAATTAGAATTAGAATAAGAAAAAAATCGATTAATATTTTTTTTAAAAGACAGAAATGCCCCTGATATTAACTGGATTCTTTTGTCAGAATGGTCAGAGGGACGAAAAGAGAAGCGAATTACAAACCATAAGAATGAAAAAAGCAGTTTTTAAAGACCAAGGACGAAAATGGTTATAAACGTCAAACCACAAGGACGAAAATCATAGTTTACTCCAAATTTTAATTGACGTGGCTTTTTTTATTTTCAATTCATCCCCTTTGTTTTTTTTAATTGCGCTTTATCCCTCAAACTATTTGGATTGACGATCATGCCTATAGGGTTCATAAAAGATCCGTTCGAACCCTGGTTAAGCTTCAAGGTTCATAAAAGATCCTTTCGAACTCAAGTACCTAATATCGGTCAAACAGAATAAGGGTTAGTATGCTCTATATGAAATGATAAATTTGATATATTGATGGTAATTTGAAATAATTTGATATAAATGATGGTAATTCAAATGAGTTCAGTTCGTACAAAGTAAAAACTATATATTGATGGTAATTTGAAATAATTTGATATAAATGATGGTAATTCAAATGAGTTCAGTTCGTACAAAGTAAAAACTATGTTTCATGTAGTTTTGGACAGTTCTTAATTCTTATGGATTGGAACAGGAACAGACCCATAAATGTTTTCAAACAGTTGCACCATTTAACTATAAGAAAAAAATGTCGAGATATTTTTCATAACATTATAATTGGTCTATTGGTTAGTTCATTAATTTTGATACCTGAGGTATTGGGTTTAAGTGTTTTATAGTGCATTTTTTTAGAAACATAATAAATTTGAAATTAAAAGCAAAAAACTAAGAAAATGATACTGGCAAGATTCAAACTTTGGTCTTGGGTGTAAGAAAAGCCTTGCAAACCAACTATGCCAATGAAAACTTGTGTTAATATTGTAGTTTTAAAATATATATGGTTGCACACTGCAAAACGATACAATTGCACCTTTCACAAACCTAATTTTTTTACCCTTCGTCGGAGAAATAATACGATGGTCCGTGCCACCGTTGGTTACACTACAGGTCCGCCCCTGGATTGGAGGAAGTTAAGGTAGAGGTGGTGGTTGAGATAGCAGAGACAGACCCATGATTTTTTTTTTCAAATGTGACTTCATTTGATTACAATAAACACATATAGAGATATTTTTCACCAAATAATTGGTTAGTTCATTGCTTTTCATATGTGATGTCGTGTGTTCAAGTTTTTTTTTTATTGTACTTGTTTTTTTCTTCAGAGACATAACAAATCATAAATCTAAGGCTAAAAACCAAAAAAATAACATTAACGGGATTCAAACTCGAGTCTGTGGTGGAAGAAAAGTCTTGCAAACCAACTCTACAAAGTCAAACTTATATCCTCATTGTAGTTTCAAAATATATATTGTGGCACACAACAAATTGATATATTGACACTTTTCACGACCCCTATTATTTTTTACACTACGACGGATGAACACACAGTGGCACGCGCCACCAAAAAAACTGTGGGTTCGTCCCGATGAGGTAGAATTGGTGGTGGAAGTGGTTGCGGAAGATAGGGGAGGTAGAAATGGTGGTTGTTGGTGGTCGACGGAGATGGAATTATTGGTGGTTGATAGTGCAATCAACAACGGTGGTTGTGCAGCTAGAGATGCTGGTGGCCGATGGCCGCAATGATGGGGCGGTGAGGTGGTGGTGACAATTAAACCAAACATCATATTAGGGCTATATCAAATGGTGGTGGATTAATAATTTTTCTGATCTTGTCCATCATTCATTGTGAGTTTTGTTCCACCTCTATTGGTGGAACAAAAAAAATCCCAATTTTGTCATATTCACCAATGTAGAATAATGAGTTTTTGTCTTGTCATGTCGAATTCAGTCTCATATACTAAGATCGAACCGTGATCAATATTCATGTTCATATCGAACAACTTTTATGCCACATAATATGAACTCCACGGATTTCAACTAATGATGTATTGGATGTGTGCTTTCGATTATTACATAATCATTCATCCTATTTGATATAAGTGTTGCATAGAGGCTCACAAGTCAGGAGGATACACAAGATATTTTTATTTATTAGTTTTGTGTTTTATGTTTTTTTTCTGAACATACAAAACCAACACTGGAAGAATATTTGTGTCTTTGAATAACACATGTCAATAAAACAGAAGTTCGACAACATGCAACAATATTAATACATGGCATAAATATTAACATTTTTACAACAGTACAACAATCCGAATCTCGATGACAGGGTTATACTTATACAAAGAAAAAGTGTCGGTAGACGAACACGAGCTATAATCATTTTGTTCATTTTTCATTCCTTTCAATGAACCTTTTCAATATAGTCGCATATCAAAACCCAACGTGTTTACGAAGCAAAAAATTGATTTCCTTATAGTTTTTAGATTGTTTTATTTTCATATATGAAGGAATCATGAAAACCATAGCATGTTGTGAATTATTTCAATTTTGGTTGAAAAACCCAATTACTTTTACTTTTAAACATTGAATATGACGATACATGATTGATTTAGAGCTTAAGGCCTTATGTGTTTTTAACATTTTATCTCTTATTGGCCTCTTACTGGTTAAGAGATTGACCCAATAAGAACATTTGTTTTTTAGATGATAAGAGTTTGTAACTTTACAGCCTTTTTATCTATTAAAAGAAAAAAAATATCGTTTATTCTTCTCTTACCATAATTTAACGGTGATATGAGACATGATTTGTTTTTGCCATCACTTCGATATATTTAAAAAAATATACAAAATATAACTCACATAGTATAAGTTTAGAACCTTTAGCTTAAAGTTGAATAATAATGCTATGATTTATAAAACTAAGAGTTGAATACATGGATGATGGTAAATATGATTGAAATAAATAACAAGTTTTATATAAATTCAATAATATTATAATGGTTTGAAAAGTAAAAGATTAATAATTATACATATAAAAAAAAAAGAATTAGTTTGAAAACTAACAAACAATTTTATTGATTATGTATTTAACTAATGGAGAGGTTGAAATTCTTGTTTTTATAATTGGTTGGTGAACATTCTAGGTGGTAACAAATTGGCTTTTCAAAAAAAATAAAAAATAAAATAAAAACCGACATAATTCTTTAGATTTCGATATCTTTTAAAACAAATAACAAAAAAGGGTTGATATTAATGTAGCATCCAACAAAGATTATATTTTTCTTTTGAAAACAACATACTTTTGGTTGAATTTTAAAGATAATGATAAATTATTGATTTTTGACAAACATAATATTTTCTTTAAGATTTTATCCACAGACCACAATAGGTTTATTTTGACGTAAAAATTAAACATAGCGTTAAAAAACAAGGTGCAGGATGGTGTGACAAGTTGTGTTAAGATAAAAATCGTAAAAAATAATTTAAAACTTTGATCACTTTTAATCTTAAACTTATCGCTGAATTATGATTCACCTGATACATTTCATTCTAATGTACATTTAAGAACAAATGTCTCTTTTTATGCCGATCACCGTGACTATTCCTTTCATCAAAAGCCAACCTTAGAAAACATTCCAGTTTTATAGCAACATAATTTTATAAATTTTTTTATTATAGCATTGTACTTTCAGTTTTACTTATTACAACAATGTACTTTCAAATTATTTTTTATTACGGTTTTGTACTTTGAAAAATTTACCCATTATAGCAACAGCTAACTTGTTACCTTTTAAACAAGTTAACCCCCCCTTTTTTTTGCTTACATGACTTAAATGAGATGACATGGATGACACGTCATTATGGTTACATGACATTAATAAAAAAATATCTTGCAATTTTTTTTAAATTTCCACTTTATCTACTGATTATTCATATCTCACACAGTTTATATCATTCTTAATTATCTCAATTTTTTTTAGTAATTTCCTTATGTCGTCATTTAAAAAAAATCACTCTTACTAAATTATATGCAAATTAAATATTCTAGAGTGACATTTTTTTAACAAATATAATATTTTTCTTAAAGATAAATATTTTATTTATAAAAAACGTAACACTTGTGATTTAATTTTTCTAATTCAAAAATTTCTTATTTTATACTTTTTTTAAAAAAATTAACGATATAAATTGTCTTTTAGAAATTTTCTTAATATTATTACATTTTAATGAATATTTTAAAAATAATCCAATTAATTTAATACATTTATTGAATTCAATTTTTTGAAGCCAAATAGATGTATTTTTTTCCATATAAATAATTTCTTTGTAAAAAACCCTAATAATTCTTATTTTCTTAGTTAAGAAAATCTATTTTTATACATTTTTTTAATATTAGGGAAATAAATTATGATCTACAAATATTCTTAATATTCTTATATTTATGAATAATTTAGTTTTTTAATTAGTCTAATATATTTATTAAATAATATGAAAAGTAAATGTATTGAAAGTAAAATGTTATAATAAGAAATGTCACATTAGCAATATATTACATGTGGACAATCTACATAGACAATGAGGTGGCATGGAAACCTAGTATAGTGGGTAAATTTAAAAAAAAAGGTTACCTAATGATATAATAGGTAGATTTTTCAAAGTACAATGCTCCAATAAAAAATAATTTAAAAATACATTGCTGTAATAGAAAAAACTATAAATGCAATACTATAATAATTTTTTTTATATAAATAGGTTGTTACTTACATTTTTACCCTTTAAGATATTTTCACAATAATTTAAATATTTAATTCAATTCTAGGATCTTAAGGGGGTGTTTGGGATTGCTTATAAAAACAAATTGACTTATTCCGGTACGGCACCGGTGATAAGCACTTTTAAGTGTTTGGTAAAATAGTTTATACCGGTGACAAACCGGGATATAATAGTTTTTTAAGAAGTAAGGAACTCCTAACTTATTAAAAGTTGATAAACACTTTTTTAATAAAAGCTATAAGTTGTTTTAAATAAGCAATCCCAAACACCCCTTAAATGTGAACGTAATCTTTCATTCAATTGCTTCAATTTATTTATATCACACTTTATGGAGAAATGTCTCGGTCTGTATATCAATCAAACGGGCTTTCGCTGATCACCGTTCCTGTGCTGCTTCCTTTTCGTCTAGAACCTTCTTCTCTTAACCATGGCATCTCCATCTCAAGCTAGTCTCCTTCTTCAGAAACAGCTCAAAGGTCTTGTTTACTTTTTTCACTCATAGGGTTTCAATTTTGATTTGATTTCGTTATTTTCTTTAGATTTATGCGATGAGGATCCGTGCTGTATTTTTGCAGATCTTTGTAAAAACCCTGTCGATGGATTCTCGGCCGGTCTTGTTGATGAAAGCAATCTCTTCGAATGGAGTGTCACAATTATCGGTCCTCCCGATACATTATAGTGAGTTTTTTTTATATCTGTTCTGTGATTAGAAGATCGAATTTCATGTTTTTTTATGTTGTAATTGGGAAGCGGAAAGAGGTTCTTTTGGTTCCTCTACTAGTTTGTAGTCAATTTCTTTTTCATGTGTTCCGCTGTTAGTTTTATCTATACTGTCAATTGGGGATTTTCCACGGTATCCTTTGCCCTTTTGCATTTAATTGGGGTTCTAGGGTTTAAGAAGTTATTTTGTTATCATAAAATCCAATATAACGCTTACAAGTTGATATAGTACATGATCTCTTGATACAATGTGGTGAATATTTGGAACTTATGTCTAATTTGATGCATGAACCAATATAGGTAGAATGGAAGTTAATTGGGTTTCGTGGATCATGGATTGGGATGATATTCTTGATTTACTTGTTAGGGTTTTTATTTAGTCTTGCCTTTTAGTTTGATGTATCTGCTTAGAATTCTTATTGTGTTTCAACTTAGTTGGGGTTTAGGACCTTGATTGATCACAAAACCCATCACTATGCATTGTTTTTTCGTGAAACGTTTTAGAGTTTCTTGATGTATTATTAATCTTCATGAGTTTAAAAACCAAACCAAACTAGCCTAGTATATCTGATTATTGTTATCAACTTAGGGGCTGTTTGGTTGGTCTTCCATTAAGTGCTGTATGGATAAAGCTGTCTGTGTGGATTAATCCGTCTGTATAGATTGGGAAGGTTTTCGTTTGGAAGGGTTTTTTCATAGAGGGAATGAGCATGTTTCTTAATCGGGAAGAGCAAGTTTGGAAAAAACTTGGCTTTCTGCATAAAGATCCACTCTAGAAGCTTACTAAATAAGCAACTTTCTATATCATTAGGCCACTACCAAACAGTCATGTATAGCCGACCGAGTAAGCTGTGAGTCCCATTAAGCTCATTAAGCTGCTAACAAACAGACCCTTATTATGCTTATGTTACAAAACGGTCTGTTTTGTCATTTTTATTTCGGTTTAAAAAGTTTTTAGGTATATAAGAGGGATAGTTTGATCATTATAATGATTTCCGGGGTTGCCCATGTTTCAAAATGAGGAATTTGTTTCTCACTTCTGATTTCTGGATGTGTTTTTTTTAGTGATGGAGGTTTCTTCAATGCAATAATGACATTTCCACCAAATTATCCAAACAGCCCTCCAACAGTGAGATTTACCTCTGAGGTTTGGCATCCCAACGGTTAGTATGCTGTATATATATATATATATATACTTATTAGTTATTTCAAATATTGGTTTCTTTTTCTTTTCTTCTTATCATCCTACACCCGAAACCTTATCTCTTACAAGAAAGATGTATCTCTTTTTGGTGTTGTACAGTTTACCCTGATGGCAAGGTCTGTATTTCAATCCTTCATCCTCCTGGTGATGATCCTAATGGATACGAGCTTGCAAGTGAGCGTTGGACACCAGTCCATACGGTACGATATCTATTATTTTAAATAAAGATGCGGGATTACAACCTATATGTAATAATACCCACAATAACCGTAGATACTTAACAAGTAACAATATAACAGCCACTTATCCTAAGGTAAAGAACCATAAATGATAAAATATAAATGTTGGGATTCAGCATAATGATTATCACATGAATTATATTCAAATTCTTGATGTAAACTTCCATCCTAACCTTTCGGTCCATGCCATGTACCTTGTGTAATAAGTCAAGAAACTACAAAGTGACAAACTGAAATTGATGTAAATGAGTAGATTGAAAGCTTTTCATTTCAGCAATAGTACTCACCAAACACATTTCATCATTCAACATCTTATTCTTATTATGCTTGTAATTGAGTTTAATTTATGTGACTTCTTATAAACAATTAGATATTATAAAAGGCTTAGTTTCTGTGTTTCTCCTATTATCTATAGTACTAGTATATATACTAAATTCAAAATGTAATATTATCAGGTGGAGAGCATAGTCTTGAGTATTATATCAATGCTTTCAAGCCCTAATGATGAATCTCCTGCAAACGTGGAAGCTGCGGTAACACCCACGTTTATTCTCTTCTCTTGTGCATCGCTTTTATAGTTTCTTTTTGTATCAAGTGTTCTTTTTTCTCGATTCCCCTGGTTTACGAAAATGCAAGAACACTTCTGGACCTCCAAATTAATTAACATATTATAAAAATTAGAATAAATGAAAACAAATTAGTATTTATCCATAATTTTCTGTTATCCTAGATTTATCCTTACCCGGTCCCTTAAATTTTGTTATTATCATCGAAGACTTTTTATGTCGATAATGATGTCATAATACTATGATAATGATCTGATTTTTCCGTGATAATGATTTGAAATTTTTGAAGACTTTTATGATGTGATTTTAATGTGATAATCTATCTAATAATTGTGTGATTTTTGTTGTGATAGCGGTATGATAATGTTTTGATAATCGAAAACCAACGATGATTCGTTATGTGATTTTGCTGTGTTAACAATGTGATAATTATTTGATACCGGTTAGCATATTATTTGTATGTGATTTTAGAGATAAGACTAATCAAACCATGTAGGTTCCGTTGGAAGTTTCCATCAGGAATGTCACAAAAATTAAAGATAAATACGAAATCACATGATTATTCTTTATTAATTACTTTATTTTTTTAATTTAAATTATGGGTTAAGTAATTTGGAGGCCCATAAATGTTATTGCATTCTCGTTAAACAGGGTGTTCTTGTTTGAACCTCCACCTATATATACACACATATAGGCTTAGGATCGTGTGAGAAAGAGAGTTAAGGTGAGAGGCGTGAGAAAAGATTTGAGCCCTTGATCACTTTTAATCTCATACCCATTTAGAAGGGAGTTGATCCGGTGCATCTTGGTGCACCTCATCTCGGTGCATCTCATCCTAATATAGATCCCTTCTTACGCTTCTCACCTTAACTCTCCTTCTCACCGAAACCCAATTCATAGACGGCATAGGTCGTTTGAGAAGGAGAGTTAAGGTGAGAAACGTAAGAAGGGATTTGGACTCTTGATCAACTTTAATCTCAAACCCACCCATAAATTGTGCGTGGATTGATCTGGTGCACCTCGGTGTATCTCATCCTAATGTGCATCAAGTGTGAAGATCCTTTCTTACGCTTGTCACCTTAACTCTCCTTTCTCACTGGAACCCAGCCCTATATTAGACAAACTATATGTGAAATGTCTTGCATGTAATCAAGAATGACAAAATCTTGTCGATTGCAATTAATAATGAAGATGGGCAATAAAATAAGTAGTTATATCTTGAAACTTACCAAAAATGGAAATGTTGCATTGTTATGGTTGCAGAAAGAATGGAGAGAAAGAAGGGAAGAGTTCAGGAAGAAAGTGGGTCGATGTGTAAGGAAATCACAAGAACTCATGTAAAATCCATATATATATATATATATATATATATATTTATATATATATATATATGTATGTATGTTGGGCATCATGTAGAATCTCCATTTAAAGTTGGTCTTTTGTGTTTCCATTCCTTTTTGTTCTTATGACATTTTGTTTACACAAGGGATGGATTATTTATCAAAGAAATTCCAGAAGCTTTTGTTTATTTGCTTCATCAACTCAAACTTCACCTCGACATGATTTATGGTTCTTGACCCTTTTGCCCTTACATTATTGTTATTCCTTCTCAATGATGCCTTTAGAAGTTGAAATATACTTATTTTATCTTTCTTTTTTTGTGTGTTATTATTGTAATCCTAACCGCCTCCTTACAAATTTGCAGATACCAGATATTAGTGATAGTTTTTTTTTATTTTATTACATTTTGTTATTATTAAAAATGTATTTAAGAATACAAGTATTATGGTATTAGTCAAACTGATCGAACATATATTGGACTGAATCTATTGATGTTAAATTTGGTTTAGCATGTCAGACTGTTTTTAATTTCATATTAATTATAATTTTCATTCTTGGATTATAATACAATTTCATATCTTATTGCATCAAACACAACCATTTGTACTATATTATTAATAATTTGAGGGATAAAGTTTTTAGCTTTGTTAAAAGCGAAGATTACATGTTATAATGCTTGAGTTAAATATTTGAAAAAGAGTCAAAAACTAAGTGATACTCATGTCTTTATCCTCACTAATACATGTTTATACCTACTATTAATACTCCATAAAAATATGATTTACTCTATAAATATTTTGTTTGTCTTTTTAACAGAAGAATTATATTAATTTTCATTTTTATTTTTTACGATAGAATTTTACATATCGTACAATGCACTATTACTAATAAAATTAAAACCTGTTAAGATAAAATTATGATAATTAACAACCTGATAATATAAACTTTTAAAGCTAAAGAAGAAGTTCAGTTTTTATAAAATTTTAATTGATTTTACAAATTGAAACTAATTAATTTTACCGTTGGTTTGATAAGGTAACAAATTAAAAAAAGCCAAATTATATTATTTTAATACATGATCCCACCATTCTTGAAGAAAGAAGCGGTCTTTGAATACGTGGCAATATACCGGTACTTCTCAATTATCAGCACTATAAACTTAAAACCGGTGGGTGCTCTTACGCCGGTCACCGGTCACCGTTCACGGATCAGGAATCCACTTCCGATCCCGACGATCACCAATCCAGGATCGCATTCTCGTTTCCGCCGGCGTCTTGCTGCTCTACGCAGGTCTTGCTTCTCACACATCTCGCGATCACAATTTTCGGTATGTTGAAATTTCTAGGGTTTACTTCTGGTATCACTCCTCAGACTTAGATCACTTGAGTTATCTTAATGCTTTCTGTTGTATAATGATTCCATCCTTCAGAGATTACAATTTACATATTTGAGATTTGGGGGTTTAGTTTTGGTAATCTCTCCTTAGACTTAGATAAAATGCTTCTGTTGTATAAAGATTCCATCTTGAAGTTTCTGTTGTTTTTGAATGCTTCTGTTGTATAAGATTCTATCATCCATAGATTACAATTTACACATTTAGTTTGAATTTGGGGTTTGGGAACTTTTACATTTTTTCTGTTGATTTGTTTGGGAACTTATATGCTTAATGCTTCTTATATCTTGACTCTTGAATACTTCTGTAATTCAGCTATCTTGATTCTCTAGCTTTGACAAGTTACACAACACATTCTTAAGTGTTAATCTTGATAGTGTAGACTTATAGTGTGAAATTGTTAGGATGTTTGACAATTGAGAAGGTTTGGAAATTGATGGATTTGGATATTTGCTAGTGTTAATCTTGATAGTTTAGACGGTAGACTCATTTGAGGTCATTGTTGAATTTGTAAAGGTTAGTGCTCCACTTTTGTAATGTAGTTACATACAGTTATTTTTTTATTGAATGTTGCAGTCAATGTAATATCATTGTTTATTTTGTTTTCTATTAAAGAGGACCAGACAAATTTCCTGGCACCATCCTGATCATGGACATATACATCACATTTTCTTTTCGAAAAAGCCAATGTGTAGATATCTTCATGTTGTTTTCTAGCCAAAGTTTGTAAATGATGCACCCTCATGCCTTTTTATGGCTATAATATTAATACCATTTCATTTTCTTTTTGAAAGTAAGATCAATTTTTGTTTTGGTTAGGCTTAAATGTATATAATAATGACGTACTTTATTTCCATTCTTATTATGTGTGTATTCTGACGATGTCAATTGTAATTTAACAATAATAATCAAAATACGTAAAATCATCATCACTTCAAAAGGAGAAATTCTGACGACAACGATGGAAATGCAAATGGACTTCGATCGCCTTGTACTTTTTGAGCATGCTCGCCGGAGCGCTGAAGCCACCTATGCCAAAAACCCTGACGACGCCGAGGTTGGAATTTGAACACTATGTGTTTTATATATATATATATATGTTTGTTTCTATGTATGCATGATCTTTTGGTATTTATTCTATAAAATAGTCTGAATTATGAATTTTCTTCTTGTTCCTTGATTGGCATAGAACCTAACGAGATGGGGAGGGGCTTTGCTTGAATTGTCTTCATTCCAGAGTATTGAGGAGTCGAAAACTATGATAAAAGGTAATGACCGATTATTTATGATGCAAATGCGTGGATTTATGTTTTGGAGTCGATTTTGTAACGTTCTTTACTAGAGATGGGGTAAAGCAAAACAAGCTAATATGTAGGTTTAATGAATGTTTTTGCTAGAGGTTTGATTTCTATTCGTTTTGGTTTGTTTAAATTTTATTCAACAGAAGCTATATCGAAACTGGATGAAGCATTGATGATTGACCCAAAGAGACATGACGCATTATGGTGCATGGGTAATGCTCAGACTTCTTATGCCTTTTTGACTCCTGATAAAGATGAAGCTAAAGGCTATTTTGATGCGGCTCATATTTACTTTCAGAAGGCAATCGATGAGGCAAGTTTTACTTCTATAATGGATTGTGAAATTCAATTTCATGAGATGCCAATTATTGGGAATAACTCATCATTAGCTTTATCTTTATTTGCTTATATACTATCATGGATGTATAATGACTCTAAAATTATGCACCATTCATGTATGTATGCTTTTCCTTTTGGTGTTAGCAATTTAATGGATTAGTTATGTCCGTTGCAGGATCCAGGGAATGAACTTTATCGCAAATCATACGAAGTCGCTGCAAAGGTATGTTTTGCTGTTCATGGCTGTCCATTCTCAGCCAAATGATGGATTTTGGTCTCACTATATGTATGTGTGTGTGTGTGTATATATAGGGTCAGGTTCAGGGGGAAACACCAAAAAAAAAGAAAACTGAAGAACACTCTGGGGAGCCCTCCATCTGGACGGTATGCACAAATGGATACCGGTAATTTGTAACATGCACTAATGCTGTAATGCATATGCACTAAGGGTGTATACAGTCCGGATGGAGGGCTCCCAGGGTGTTCCTCAGTTTTTTCTTGTTTTAGTGTTTTCCCCTGAACCTCCCTCCCTCCCTCTCTCTCTCTCTCTCTCTCTACATATATATATATATACATCCATGAGCTTGCATATATATCATCTCATGTAACATGAATTTATGGCTGATCCTTAAGAAACTTGCATAGGGTAAAGGAGTTGAAGAGTCAAACACGTAAGTAGTTAACTGACTTTTATATGCGTAACGAAATTTTCTATTTATCAAATAGCACACATGATGGCTCCTTAGTTCTAATACCTATGCAAATAACACAATATGCAAATACCTATGATGGCTTTCTGTATATGACTCACTGGGAAAAAAGAAATATGCATTTGCTTTTTTAAGGTTCAGGAGACTTATCTGCTGGTTTGTTGCTGAAAAGGTTCCACAGTTGGAATGACTGTTGCTTTTTGTGACTCGGTGAATTTATTATATTTGTCTTAGGGGCTATTTGGTTGGTTTTCTATCAAGTACTGTATGGATAAAGCTGTCTGTGTGGATTAATCTATCTATATAGATTGGAAGGTTTTTGTTTGGTTGGGTTTTTTCATAGACGAAAGGAGCGTATTTTTTAATTGGGAGGGGCGGATTTGGAAAAAAAAACTTAGCTTTATGCATAAAGCTCACCCGTAGAAGCTTACTGAATAAGCCAGTTTCTATATCAAGCCACTACCAAACAGTCATGTATAATTGACCTAATAAGCTGTGAGTCCCATTAAGCTGCTAACAAACAGACCCTTAGCTAGTTAGGTTTTGAATTAGCTGAATAGAAGAAAAATTATTGCAATTTCAGGCTCCTGAGTTACACGCAGAGCTCCATAAACAGGGGTTCAATCAACAAGTTATGGCCTCCGGGGCTGGAGCAGGTTCCTCAGCATCTTCCAATGCCAAGGTATTATCTCCTGCTCTCTTCTACTTTTTGCTGTAATTGTGTTGCTAATGAATAATACTCTATCCGGATTATTATATTATGATTTTGAAACTTCCTGTATATTGAAAAGAAATATAATAGAAATGACATCTGTTATGTCAATGAACACTAAGGGGCTGTTTGGCAGTTGCTGAATGGTTTGGTGCAGAATTATTAAGTGGTCAGAATGATTAAGAGGCTTTTATGATCTAGTGTAAAATGAAATATAATTATTTGGTAATTGTTCAAAATGAAACTAGGGCTCTGAATGGTTAAGGGAGGTCCAGGATACAAAATGATTCAAAGGGTTTTGGAACCATTAAGAGACAGACTTATTTTTCGGCAAACAAGATTCATCTCTTAGCGATTCAGAGACTGCCTCTTAATGGAACTGTTAAGAGGTAAACAAACATCCTCTAAGCCCCGTTGGTTTGAGGGCTTTTGTAAGGTTTTGAGGGATTTGGAATTGAATTCCATTATAAATTGCTATGGCTGCTAAAGATGGTCCAATACCGACCAAACGACTATCTTTTCTTGAAGGACAATAATGTCATTCTACTTGTTGGTGTAGATTTATGTTGGTATCAAATTGCAGGGTTTGAGGTCACAGAAGAACAGTGATCTGAAGTATGATATATTTGGATGGGTTATTCTTGCTGCAACCATTGTGGTATGGATAGGATTTGCAAAAGCTAATGTACCTTCACCTTCTCCATGATAACCTCATTTTTTTAGTGGTTACTTTACTTCTTATTTGATTTTGACCCCATAATACAAATTGTTGAGTGATTAGGATATAACAATTTTGTCTTGAATTCAATCAAAAAGTTTGATTAAGCATAAATCTATGAACCTTATTTTTCTTTTTTGCATTATGTTAGGTTTGGATGATGGTTATAAAATACTTTTTTGAAAATGATGTGTTAGTTTAATGAAACAATTGAGTGTTTTTACCACCTTTTGGTGTACTAAAAGAAGATTGTTTTTACTCCTAAGTCCTAAACACAATAATGTCCCCCAACATGTATTAAATAACCTTGTTTTGCAATAAAACTCAAAATTGGTCGTAAGGGTGCATTTGGTATGTGGGACATGATTTAAAAGAACTTGTGGTTTCATATTTGGTGCTACATTAAACTGAGACAAGATAGAACTGAGTGGGACAAAATTGCCTTTTTTTCCTTCCACCAAAACAGCATTAAGATTGATAAATTATTAAACTATCCATGTCAAATTACAACCCCAAAATATTTGACGGTTCTTTCACCTATCTATCTCACTCTCGCCCATCCAGTTCAGTCATGTACCAAACACAACCTAAAAGGATGAGACTACACGAAGTTCATCAATGGTTCATGTCTTTCTAAAAGTTCATCAATTCGGTGCGATTGATAATAAAGGTCCCAAAAACTTGACCTACTCATGAGTATTATCACATGTGATGAAGGTGTTCTCACGTTTTATAAAATGAAGGTATTCTCGTTTGAACAGGGTCTAATCAAACATATATATATATATAAATAGTTTGTGATAAGCGTAAAAACCAATATGGACCTATCATTTTAATAATTAATGTTATTTACTAAAATAAAATAAAAGGTAAATTGGTAAATTTAATATCTCATACAACCCTATATGAACCGACATCGATCTTGTCTATGAAGTCTTCAATGAATCTAGATCTCCATCTCCATGGAATCAGATTTGAAAACTCTAGATATCAAAGGTCCGCATCAAAAAATAATTCCAAAAAATCCGGATCTGAAACATCGAAGATTCTGCATCAAACCAGATCTGGTATCATAATGGTATCACAATGTGTATCTCATTATGTTTTTGTTATTTTTCAAAGTGTATATTGTCGTGATATCATAATGGTATCACAGTGTGTGTCACATTATGTTTTTTGTTATTTTTCAAAGTGTATCACAATATCGTCGTGGTATCATAATGGTACCACAGTGTGTAAGGTGAACGGAGAGAGAAGAGTTTAAAAAATACCAAAAATACCCTTTCATTAAAATTTTAATCAAAATTACCAAAATTATAAGTTTTCTAATTTAACCATGGATTTGTGGTTGAGATTGATTCTTACAGTTACCACAAACTAATCAGTTATTCCTCGAATTGTCCTTAAATAGGAGTTAAGGTGAGAAGTGTAAGAAGAGATCTAAATCAATTATCACCTTTAATGGCAAACTCATCCATGAATCGCGTTTGATACCGGGATTGATTCGGTGCATCTCATACTAATGTGTATCAAAGGGTAGAGATCATTTCTTACCATTCTCGTTTTAACTCTCATTCTAATCGGAACTCAACACTAGCATTTGACAACCATTTGAATTAGAGTTTGCTCTAAATAAAATCATTCACATACAAACAAACCCCCTTAAACAATATATATTTTGAGTAAATTACAAAGTTGGTCCTTGTGGTTTATAGAAAATACCTTTTTCATCCCTATAAATTTGAAATTACAAGATGGTGATCGGGATTTGTAAAACCGTTCAAATTTTGGTTCCTCTTTAACGACCGTTAAAGAATTCTGTTAAATGAGTAACGATGCGTTTTTTTATCTTTTTTTTGTCTTTTATCCAATCAAAATTAATGTTATGATTTTTTCCATGTGGTTTTTAATTAGGTAAAAGACACAAAAATTAAAAACAAAAATTCCCTTTATTTAACAGATTTTTTAACGATTGTTAAAAAGAGAGATCGAATTCGAATATTTTTATAAATTATGATGGTTATCTTATAATTTTAAAATTATAAAAATAAAGTGTTATTTTTCAAAAACCACAAGGTCCAACTTTGTAGTTTACTCTATTTTTTTATTCGGTTTAATAAAGGTATGGAAAATGCGCAATGACCCATGAATTATTTGTGTTAATAGAATAATTGATGTTATAATTATGTCAATCATATTCACTGTGGCAATAATAATTCTTTTTAAAACAAGTCCTATTATTTTCAAAGTTTGATTATTTTTAATCTTAAAAAATTCAACAACCTTGTTATACTTTTTAATAAAAAATTGGACTTATGAAGATGAAGTTATTGTATTACATGGAACTAAATAGTTTTTTTATTATAATTTTCATTGATTATCCGTTAATACCATTAACCAATCATTCTTGAAGAGTAAACTATAAATTTGGTCCTTATGGTTTCTGGAAAATAAGATCTTTTCTTATTTCATTTTTGAAATTAAAATATGATTATTATAGTTTGTAAAAATGTTTGGATTTGGTACATTCCTCTAACGACTATTAATACTCCAATTAAATGAGAATCAGTTTCGTTTATTTATCCTTTTTTTTGTCTTTTATTCAATCAAAAACAATTTTATGATTGTGGTCTATGTGGTATTTCATTATGTATTATAAAAAAAACCATTAAAAAGAACAAAAATGATTCTCATTTAATGTAAAAAATTTAATGATCATTAGAGGGAGTGGTCAAGTCAGGACGTTTTTATAAACTAGGATTATCATTTTGTAATTTTAAAACTATACTAACAAAAAAAAGTTATTTTCAATAAACTATAAGGCTATGTTTGGCAAAGGTAACTGATAAGGTAGCTGATGACTTATAAGGTAGCAGATTAATAAGTCACGTTTGACAAAAATTAGCTTATAAACATGTAAAATGACCAAAAAGTAGTTTAAAAATAATAATAATTAATATTAATCAGGGGTATAATCGGAATAAATGATAAAAAGTTCAATAAGTCACTCCCAACTAACTTATCAATAAGTTAGCTTATAAGTTAACTTATAAGTAATAAGTTAGTTTGTCAAACATGTAGCTAGAAAATAAAATAAAGTAACTTATAAAAACATCTCCAACAGATATGCTAAAAAATTTCTATAATAGAGTAAAAAAAGTCAAAATCTCTATAAAAATTTACATTCATCTCCAACAGCTACTTTATTTTAGCAATTCTACCATTAATTATATTAATAAAATATTCAATACATCTAATAAAATAATATTTCTCTCTCCTACATATTTTTATCTCAATACTCTAATTGGTTGATATAATTAAAATATTAATTCTTTCTCTTTTAATAAGTTTTGGAGATTTCTCTAAATTTAGAGAATTTTACAACTTCTCTCATCTTTTTTGTATTTTAGCATATATGATAGAATAGCTATTGGAGCAACTAAAATGCTAAAATTATATTTTTTTTCATTTTAGCATAGTTGTTGAAGTGGTCTAAGTCACTTTATTTTTACCAAACAATGCCTACGGACCAACTTGATAATTTAATCTTAAATTAACGATGCATCCCAAAATATAAAAGTCTAGAAAAGGAAAAAAAGAATATATAGAAAAAGAATAAAGTAACTCCATACCAATCATCATCATCATCTCTGTTCCTTTTTCTTCACAGACTTCACGCTTCACAGTTCACACACACCCTCTGCTTTCCTTCTTCTTTCTCTCTTTCTCCATCTCATATATAATTTTTTATGTTCCCCATGGAAATCATGCTTTCCCCCGTGATTGATTTAAGCTCTGCAACAACTCACATCTCCAGAAGAATATAGAAATCATTCTCATGATTCACCCCTTTCATACCTATCTATAATAATTGATTTCATTCAGGTTGTACTGCCACCGCCGACCACCGCCGCCGCCGCCGTGAACGGTGAAGCACACGACGGAGTAAAAAATGACTCGGAACGCCGGCGGTGTTGAGAGTCCGTCTCCTCGACCTCGGATCCACCAAACTCATCCACACGATACGCCTCATTTCCACTCCACACTCTCCGAACGCAAGCTCCGCCGTTTCAATACGTTGATTTTCATCTTCCGGCTCGCCGCCTTTTGCTTTGCTCTTTCAGCCGCCGTGTTCATGCTCGCCACTAAGTCCGGTTCCCCTCGTTGGTACGAATTCGGTGCCTTCCGGTAAACTTCTTCTCATAATCCCCTTTTTTTATTTCAAATTTTTAACAGATTGAATAATGAATACATCAGATTCAAAAAAATTAGAAATAATTGTAGCAAAACAAAAACTCCACAGATTCGTTGTTGCAGCAAATGGAATAGTCGCTATATATTCATTGTTCGAAATGATTGCTTCTGTTTGGGAAATTTCTCGAGGTTCCACCATTTTTCCTGAATTCTGTCAAGTTTGGTTTGATTTCGGCCACGATCAGGTTCGCATTACTGATTATTAATTGCATCAGATTAGGTATTTCATTGTTTCATGTAATTTTTTCAGAAATTTTCATCTGGAGATATTCAAATTTTGGCAGCCATTAATGGCGCTAAGTTTCGTGTGAATTTATTTTTTCAAAAGAATGTTTGTATCTGCAAAAACTCAACACAGATGCGGACACACGGAGATGGTGATGGTACTAACCGAGTCAATGAAACGATGTCGTTTTTGTATGTAGGTTTTTGCGTACTTGTTGCTGTCGGCGGACTCGGCGGGGACTGAAATGGCGAGACAGCTGAGAGGGATTGCCACGTGTACGGCCAACAATGCGTTTTGCATCCAATCAGACATCGCCATAGCCTTGGGATTCGCCGGATTTTTGTTTCTGATGATCTCGTCGTTGCTATCGGGATTTAGAGTCGTCTGTTTCATAATCAACGGCTCTAGATTTCATCTGTAGGATTGTTTCAGGTTAGAGAGACACACCTGATTATTTGTGAGAGGAAAGACTGATTTGATAAGGCGTGCCGTGTTTGTCCCCCTTCAATGGGTTTGTGCCACGTGGCGAAGTGTACGATTTTCCCCATGCTTCGTGGGACTGTTTGGAGACAGATTTATATGTTTCTCCGTTTTCTTTTATTTTTTTCCAATTCCAACTCATTTCATTTCAAATAGAAACACCCATCTTTTGCGAATAAGAGTTCATTTATTATTATTATTTGGATATTGATATATGACTTTAAGAATCGTGTTATATTATATATTATTGTTTTACGTAAATGAGAATTTAAGCATATGCTATATATTCTTAAGATTGGGAGCATTAAAAGCCAAAAGAATTAAAAAAAAGTTACATTCAACTATTACTCTCTATATTTTATTTTGTTTTATAAAAATAGTCACTAATCTAGCCACTTTAAACAAAATTTAGTATATATTTTCATCTAAAAAATCATCAAAATGGTCATGAAAATTGCAAGATAACTTTCCTAATTGTACGGATTTTATGAGCTCATGGTCCCTCTTATTTGCTAATTGTATTAATTAGAAATCATATGGTATAGTAATTTCTTAGAAATGGATTTATTTGAATGGTTAATTAATAGTGTTTGGCTATAATCCTTTTCGGACTATGGACCATTGATTCTATTACTGTTAGTAATCAATGATAGAATAATTATATCATAGAGACAAAGGACATAATTTACGTGGATGTAGTACGTATTAGGTTTAGTTGTTTCCATGCTTTAATGATAGTTTTTTCATTTTTTCCTTTCACTTGTACGGGGAAGAAGTGGGAATTAGAAGCACTCGTAATTGACTAATTTAGTTGACATATGAAATGGCATCAATTGTTTTATTTATTGTTTCAACCATTATTTCATCAAAACCGTGAATATAAGTAATTCCATCACCTACTTGAAGTATAACACTAGTATTTACAATATTTATTCCTCTATTATATTGCTTAATATTACTAATTTTGTTGGTTTGAATGGTTACAGTATTTCTTAATTTTGTTTTGAAAAAAAAATGTATAAATCATAAAGACTTGTACGGTGTGTCTTTCATCTTCTCCGATACGACAATTCTGACACTGATAGTATGTAAAGGTAACTCGTTTAAACAAAATTTAGAGTTTTCAGAGTTCTTTGTAAGACTTGCTGAAAAATAAATTGTCAGACGTAATTGTTTCGTAGTCGTTCCCTATCAGGATGTTAGGATGTTTTTGTAACGGTTTATAACCATTTTTTAATTGGTTAATCAATTGAAGTAAAATAATAGAAACATAAATAAAAGTGTGACCATGTAAACTAGAAGATTCGACCCGGATCACGATTTGGAAAACTTGTCGGATCCCAAATAAATACCGACGTCGACACGGTTCTCTCAAACAAGTCATCAATATCATGTCCGAATAAACGATACCGTGCCACCGCCATTGAAGAGAAAGTACTTCTGGGGGTAACGTTGGTGCTGTTTCTTATGAATTCCGTAAGGTATAATCGACTACTTGTGATAATATGGATTTGTATTTTCTTTTTATTGTTCAGTATCATCAACGCGAAATCGATTATGTTTTGTTTTTACGCTTCGAATCTCGATTGATTATATGGATGTTGGTTCATTAGATCAGTATTAATCATGATGTGCGTTGTTCTATGAATAACTATCCCGTCAATCGGAATTCACTCTCCCGAATCTATGAAATCGCGAGTTGCAAAATGGACTCTCTTGATTGAAAGTTGAAACCAATGGGGTAGTCCTGGCTAGAATAATTTTCACAGTTATTGTTTTGAATTTAATATGTTTCAGATCGTTATATGGGCTACAAAAAGCGAAAAGTCATGATTTGATTTGATTTTGTTCTTGATGCAACTTTTGTTTGTGATTTTGATGAATGTTGTTCCTAATTTCCGAAGTGATTTTTTTTCAAAAAGTTTTTTTGATGTTGTATGGTTTTCATTCTGGTGTTTGGTTCATGGATTTTGAAAGAATTGGAATGGATAATTCCTTTGACCAAAATCCAAATCCTATGTTTGGTTCACAATAAAAATGCAGGAATCCTTTGAATTCCACAAATTAAAGAATTCATCATTCCTTAGCATAAGTGAAAGAATTGAATTCCATTTCTTTCCATTGAACCTTGGTCAAATTCCATCAAATTCCATTCAAATTCCTTTGATGGATTTCAATTCCACCAAATTCCATTATGTGAACCAAACGCTCACTAAGAATATGTTAGATAAAAGCCCACATATCTTTGGTGAAATACGATAATTTCACTCTTTTAATTGCAAAAGTGAATGATTATGAAGCACATATTTTTCATAAGAGAATGTAGTATTGTAACTGAATATCTGTTAGAATCAGAATCTATGAAGCAAATGGTGCCATGGTGTTTGTATTTGAAAAGGAGACTTAACTCATGCATTATGACAGGAAGAACTTGCTTCATTTATTTAATTTAGGGTGAAGAATGTACACTCTCGATTAATATATCTGCTTTTGTTATTTGGCATTGTTGGGCATCAACGTGGTTAAATTAGTAACTTTGCTGTTTGATTAAGCTAGGAGTGCTTCAAATGTTTACCGCCACTCAACTTTCTGTCGGTGTTTCTTCTTTATTCAAGGGTTTAACCATTAAACACTATCTGATTTCTTTTGGAGTGGGATATTTGACCCACATATTTTGTGTCTGTGAATTTTACAACAGCTTATATTGCAGTTTCTTGTAAGACAAACATTGGATCGATTGATCACTGACTTTGGTTGTGTTAACATGTAGTCATATTGCTCTTGAAATAAATATGATTGGCTGCTTGGTGTTTGATTTGAAGGTGGGGAAACCTGTGTAAATGCTTTACTTTGTAGCACTTTGATTAATCTAACAATCCATGCAGTTTCTCAGGACGAAGGATGTGATGTGATGTGATGTTATGGGGGGGACTTTACGCCTTTTCCAGTTAAATAAGAAGCTGGAGCTGAGAATTACTTCTGCTGAAAATCTACCTAAAAGTCGTTTACTTGGTTCACTTGCAAACAAATCTTCAAAGAAGACGCTTAAATGTGGTACTTCAATGAAAGTCAGTATGGTGGCCACTGGTGGTGCTGGGGAAATCGCAGTCTTTCTTTTGACTACTGCAGTACTAGAGATGGTCCGGAGGTTCTCTTCTGCCAACTGTCCATTTATTTGGCGTGGGATTCAGGCGCTTCAAGTTCTCTGCTTCCCGCCATTTAAATGGATCCAGAAATGGGCTCCTTTCACTGGTTTGGTTAAAGGAATGCAGGTTGGATTTACATTTCTGCTTCGTCATACCATCAATCTGAAAACATATGATTTTTTTGCATCTTTTAATGTCGGTTGGTGTCATTTAACTCTTGTGTTTAACTTGAATTTAACCATACAAAGTTGTGAAGATGTGCATTTGTGGTCATCATGGCAACGAGGACCCTAAATCATTGTCGTCCTCTCATGTTATGCGGTTTGTTTATCTGTCTTCTACTCTTGTTAAATTCTTCACAATATCTGATACTTTAATCTCTTCTGCCAGAGTTTGTCAAGGCCATTGATGTTCCTCTCAGTGGCAACTGATTTCTTTGATGAATCAAGCTCATCAAAAGGAACACTTAGTGGTTTGAGTGCTGATCTTACAGAACTATCTACACAGCTGTCCACCCGAGGCACAGGGTGTGTAATTCTTGCTTTTTTTTAAAGGTTCTAGTTTCTAAAAACTGAATCAGATTAATTAGTTTTGGTAGTAAATATGAGGAGCAGGTAGACCGTTTTGTGTAGTCTGATGTTCACAAAATTTTGATTATGTGATATGTGTTGTGGTTAAAATAAAATGAGATTGGGAATAAGCTTATGTTTGATAAGCATATGCACATCTTGACAGATGCTTTGCTGCACCATTTATTAAAAAAAAATCCCCTTGACCTCACTGGTCCGATGGGTATAGAGCTGATGCTGCTTATAGTATTTGTTATATTGTATGGTGGAAGCTAAATACTGCCTGTGCAGGACTTAAATGTGGAAACCTAGTGAGAATTCTGCCTCAGTAACGCCATTGTTCATGTGATTTTCCTTTTTGTTGATAGATCAGTATTGTTGCTAATTGAACAAGAAAGGGAAAAAAAATGAAGTATCCATGATCAGGATGGTTGGAAGATGTCAATAATTTACTCATTGTTAAATTCTCCACAATCAATAGCAGCTGGGATGAAGTTTAGCTTAATGTCAATTTCAGACACACTTTATACCAGGAGTAGCTATTTTGCTCATTGTCTCTCTAATCTCACTATATGGATTTGACTTATGCTGCTGTGGCTAGATTCTAGCTGCTTATTCTCCCAACTTTGTACTTTATAAAACCTTGATCGTATCTCAAATATTTGAGTTATGCAGGCCTGTCAACAAGGTTTCAAGAAGTCTTAATATGGAAGATTGGTTGGTGGAACTCTATGCAGAGCTTGATAAGCAGGGTATTACTATACCAGAGAGGTACTATCACTTTTTTATTTTATAGGATATATGACTACACTTGTTTTTGTTCCATGATGTGGCACATGACTTGTCCTGGAGAATAGATCGATTAACTTCTCATAATATATAAGTGTGTTCTAGTTTTCACATAGTGGCGTTGTAGTACCACAATTTCTGATGCTATATTTATAAAATCAATACTTAGGCCTTAGACAACAGTAAACAATGTTCTCTCTGTTGGTTATCAAGACTATGGTTATGCTAGATGTACATGTAAGTAAACCAATTTGGTTCTTTTGAGCTTTGACCAAGGAACTAATTAATGACACATGAAAATGGACATGACAGTGCAAAATCGTGTATAGCCACTCTATGCGAATAGAATGGAAGAAAAAACTCAAGAAAAAGGGATCGCATCCTGGGGTTTGAATCCATGGCTAAAGCTACTTAATTAATGTTTGCATCAAAGTTGGGATAACCACCAACTGACTAATTTGTGACAATCATTGGCCACACACCCTAGGCATAGGTCATCAATCTCGATTTTTCACCCTCTAAACCCTTAAACTACTTGGGCAGAGCATAGGTGGTAAGATAGCCAATGACGTGTCTTACAAATATAGGGCAACCAATGAATAAGGCTTTCTACTAATCAACCAAGGGAACAAAGAAATACACATACACACACACACACACACACACATATATATATATTCAAGATCATAATCTGTTACATTACATTATCTGTTTCCCTGATTGGACACAAATTAAAACTAAAGAATTGGCCAAACAAACTGCTGCATCTCTCTGGGGGAGCACCCGATCCCAACAAAGCTAAAAAGAATCCATGTTTTATCTGCTAATGTATTTTAGATCTATATAATTAAGAAAATAAAATGAGAATCAAGGTTGATTATGTTCCATACCTTGCATGTGTGATGCTTATTAACATAAATTGGATGATTGTTCCAGGATTAACGAGGAGGAGCTTCGTAGATTCTATGCTGTCTCCGATGGTGACTTTGCAAAGCTTTTATCATCAGTCAAGAAGACCATTCGATGGAGGCAGAAATACACCCTTCTTTCACCACAAGAACTTGAGGCTTGGGCCAATTTGGTCTTTTGGCATGGATCTGATGTGATGCAACGACCTTGCCTCATTATACGTGTTGGACTTGCAGGCTCTAATTTGGTTTCAAATGGTCGAGCACAGTTTGTTAGAGCCGTTGGTATGCAGTTCTTCCTCATAACTTTTCTATGTTTGTGTTCAGTTTAATGGAGTTTTCTATTACATTACTTGTATTGGTGTTCATTTCATTTTCTTCTATTTTTAACAATATTGATGCTTTAATAAAATGTATGAAAACATAACTTTATGTTTTCAGTTTCCCAGGTAGAATATGGAGTTTTAAACTTGCTTGATGCTGAACATCCTCAGCTTACTGTGTTGATGGATTGTGAGGGATTATCACCCTTTGGATTTCCTGTACAAACATTTAGATCATGTGTGGTACTTCTTCAAGATCATTACCCAAATCGGCTTGGGTGTTTACTTGTTGTACGACTTCCTTCTGTTGCCCGAGTGATAACACAAACTCTATTTCAAGTAAGTTTTTTTTCTTCTTTTTAGTGTTTCTTTTTTGTCACTATTTCTGTTTGCAGTCATTTTTACCCATGTGCATGTCTTTATTTATTCGGTATGTAAATGCCCATGCTTGATTTTGATAAACTTTAAGTAAAATATTTGGTTGTTGAACAAAATATCTAAAATACATCTTAAATGAGCTTAATGGGACTCGCAGCTTATTTGGTCAACCATATAGACCTGTTTGATAGTGGATTAATGATATATAAAGTGGCTTATTCAGTAAGCTTCCAGGGGGGGGGCTTTAGTAGAAAGCCAAGTTTTTTTTCTTCCAAACTTGCCCCTCCCAATTAAAGAACACACTCTTTCCATCTATGAAAAACCTTCCCAATCTATATACACAGACAACTTTATACATACAAAGACCTAATGGAAAACCTACCAAACATCCCCATAAGCATAAATCTTGGGAACCTAAATACAATAACATGTCAACATATGTTTGGTTGCTGATCATCTCCAATGGAGGTTCTTACAAGAACCCACTTTTTGTACTTTTTCGCGGTAAGTCATGTCCAACTCAGCAAATTAGTAACCTACATAAAACTTTACAATGATAATTCTTATAAGAACCCATTTTGTGGGTCCCATGTATAATATAAGTTAAATAAATATATACATATTAATCATTATATTGGATATAGAAGTCATGAAAATAATTTACTTATTAGGATATAATAATTATTCTACATCCAGTCTCCAACTTTGTTTTTTGCTAGTGAAATCTTGAGATTGTTAATGATGCAGGTTTTGAAGCCTAGAACCCAGCAAAAGTTGACGATCGCTGGGGAAGACTACATACAGATTCTTTCCAGATACTTTGAAGAATTCCCAGCTTTTCTCGGTGGCAAGTGTTGTTGTTCTCAATGTGCAAATGAGGTAGAAACAACAGTTGTGGAAAGAAGAAACATTGAATCTACTGAAGTTTATGTTAGTAGTAGTAGTAGTAGTAGTAGTAGTAGCTTAGATATAAACTGTGGGCACGTAAAGGTTGCTGCTGCGGCCGCATTGCTGCTGTGGGTATTCGGTGTTATCATTTTAGCAGCTTATTATCACCAACTCATGTTTTCTAATACAAGTGATTCTTGAAAGTTGAAACCACTGTTTTTGTGGCAATGCTTGTTATCATCCGATGACCATATTTAACATATTGGTTTAAATATCAGCTTAACAGAGTTTGTGGTTTTGTTAATGGTAGGGTTTGGTACAACCTTTTGTCTCTGCCTGCTGGCTTATCAACTAGGGGTGTTCATGGTTCGGTTCGGTTCGGTTCTGTTAGTAGGGAAAATGTGAATAGAACCGCATGAGGCGGATACTTGGCTAACTGAACCGAAACCGAATCGTAGGTTAAACCGCACCGCACCGCACCGAAGTAAGGCGGTTACCAACGGTTCAGTTCGTGGTTATATGGAGTTATAAAAAAAATCAATTTACAATATACAACAACTAAAGTGTTGCAATTTAAAATAAGTTAAATTGTTTAGGGTGCGTTTATTTAGCGAAAACTGTTTTCATTTTCCAAGAAAACGTTTTCAGAAAATGGAGTTTCGTTTTCATTCTCAGTTTTCTATGAAATTTTTTCAAAACGCGTTTAGTTGAAATGGTGGAGTTTTCATTTTTCATTTTCAGATTTTTAGAAAACGCGTTTAGTTGTGCATTTTCTAGCAGTTTTCATTTTCCACTTTCTATTTTTTTTTTCAAATTAGAAAGTGTGGGTACACACACACTCACTTTCACACACAGACACATAGACACTTTCACAGACACTTCCACATCCACAGACGCACACAAATTCACACACACACACACTAGACATAAGCACACTTTCACACACACACACACACACACACTTTCACAGACATAAACACACATTCAAACATACACACTTTCACACACACACACACACACTTTCACAGACATAAACACACATTCAAACATACACACTTTCACACACACACACACACACTTTCACAGACATAAACACACATTCAAACATACACACTTTCACACACACACACATTCACACACACACACTTTCACTTTCACACAGATATACACACACACTTTCACTTGTACACACACACTCTCACTTCACACAGACATACACACACACACACTTACATTTTCACTTTCACACAAACATACACACGCATTTTCACTCACTTTCACACCCACGTTCACACACACTTTCGCACACCCACGTTCACACACACACACACACACACACACTTTCACAGATATAAACACACATTCACACACACACACATTCACATTCACACACACACACTTTCACTTTCACACACACACACAGACACGCACTTTCACTTTCACACAAACACACAGACACGCACTTTCACTTTCACACAAACATACACACACTTTCACTTTCACACAGATATACACACACACTTTATTATCTTTTTCTTATTTCATAATGTGTGTGTGAAAATGTGTGTGTATGAATCTGTGCATGAATGTGTGTGTGTGTGTGTGAACGTATGTGTGTGTGAAGTGTGTATGAAAGTGAAAGTGTGTGTGTGTGTGAAAATGAAAGTGTGTGAAAATGAAATTTTGTGTGTATGTGTAAGTGTGAATGTGTGTGTGACAGTGTTTGTGTGTGTGTTTGTGAGAATGTGTGTGTGTGTGTGTGTGTTTGTGTGAATGTGTGTGCGCGTGTGTGTCTGTGTGTGTAAAAGTGTGTGCGCGCGTGTGTGTATGTGTGTGAAAGTGTGTGTGTGTGTGTGTGTATGTGTGAAAGTGTGAACGTGTGTGTGTGTGGGTGAAAGTGTGAACGTGTGTGTGTAAGTGTGAATGTGTGTGTGTGTGTGTGAAAGTGTGTGTAAGTGTGTCTGTAATAGTGTGTGTGTGTGTGTGAATGTGTGTGAAAGTGAGTGTGTGTGTGTGTGTTTGTGTGAAAATGAAAGTGTGTGTGTGTGTGTGTGTGTGTGAATGTGTGTATGTGTGTGTGAATGTGTGTGTGTGTGTATGTTTGTGCGAATGTGTGTGTGCGAAAGTGAGTGTGTGTGGAAATGAAAGTATGTGTGAATGTGTGTGTGTATGTTTGTGTGATTGTATGTGTGTGTGTGAGAAAATGAAAGTGTCAATGTATGTGTGTGTGTGTGTGAAAGTGTGCACACATGTGTGTGTGCGTGAAAGTGTGAATGTGTGTGTGTGAAAATAAAAGTGTCAATGTATGTGTGTGAAAGTGTGCACACATGTGTGTGTGCGTGAAAGTGTGAATGTGTGTGTATGTGAATGTGTGAATGTGTGTGTGAGTGTGAATGTGTGAATGTGTGTGTGTGTGTGAATGTGTGTGTGAAAGTGTGTGTGTGTGTGTGAAAGTGCGAATGTGTGTGTGTTTGTGCGAATGTGTGAATGTGAAAATGAAAGTGTGTGTGTATGTGTGTGTGTTTGTATGAAAATGTGTGTGTGTGTGTGTGTGTGTTTGTGTGAAAATGTGTGTGTGTTTGTGTGAGTGTGAAAGTGTGTGTGTCTGTGAGTGTGAAAGTGTGTGTGTGTGTGTGTGTGTGTGAAAATGTGTGTGTGTGTGTGAGTGAGTGTGAAAGTGTGTGTGTGTGTGTGAGTGTGAAAGTGTGTGTGTGTGTGAGTGTGAAAGTGTGTGTGTGTGAAAATGAAAGTGTCAATGTGTGTGTGAAAGTGTGCGCACACGTGTGTGTGTGTGTGTGTGTGAAAGTGTGTGTGTGTGTGTGTGAAAGTCTATATGTGAATGTGGAAAAGTTTTTAGAAAATGAAAATTTTGAAAACTCAAAAAAGTTGTTTTCTAAATCCAATGTAAATTTAGAAAATGAAAATAAAATTTTTTTGGAAAATTTTTGAAAACTGAACCAACTAAACGCGTTTTCCAAATTTTCATTTTCTCTGGAAAAATTTTCTAGAAAACAGAAAAAATTTCACGAACTAAACGCGCCCTTAAAATTGTTAAATTTCAGTTCGTGGTTATATGGAGTTATAAAAAAAATCAATTTAAAATTTCACAACAACTAAATAAAAATAATCGAAAGTGTTACAATTTAAAATAAGTTATTGTTTAAATACATCCATTTTTCGGTTAATGTCTTAACTTCTTCACGACTTCATACCACCAAATTTGATCAAAATGTAAAAGAGTCTTACTCGTTTAACTTTGTATTAATAAATAAATACTTAATAATATAAATATAAACTAATATATATTTAATTATAAATACTGAATAATATAAGTATTTACACATTATACTTGGTGCGGTTGGGGTACCCATAGGTACCTACAGGTACCTATGTGTACCCGAACCGCACCGAGTAATATAATTCAAAACCGAAACCGACCCGTTGATACCCTGTTTTTTAAAACTAAACCATCCCCATTTCTAGTATATCTCAATCCCATTTGGGAGCTGTAATATTTCTTCCGGAAAACGCACAAACAAAATTTCTACCGACTAAAAAACAGAATTACCAAAATTTCATTCATCAACAATTGCACATTCCCAATTTCATATACATTCATGATCCTTTTTAACACCCTCTTCTACTACTACTACTACTGCTGCTGCTACTACATTTGATATCAAATTGCGGTGTGTTAGTTCGCTTCATACTTGGGATCAGCTAATACATAATGATAAGCAATTACAAGAGCGAATATGGATATGCCGAGAAAGTTGGCAATGAATCCCAAGTCATCATCGGTGATCATCTGCAAGACCACAACCACAAAAATTCCAGTATATCTTATTATCTTAAGACCAAGTATAAACTTACAACTACAAAAAAAACCATATTTGAGCTTTGAGCATATGCTTTACATACTTTGAAATGAAGAACAAGTGAAATGATTTCAGCAGTCTTATTGCTCCTTTAAAAATGGAAAGAAAATGTCCAAATAATCCCTCTATATTTTGGCAAACACCATGATAAGATAAATAATATACCAAAACAAACCAAAGTAGCATATAGGGATAAGAATTAAGATAATACTCTCACAGTTTCAAATGTACCATTACTTATTCAGGTCAAGAATTTTAAAGATTGGCATTTGCAACAACCACCAAAGTTAGAAAGAGATTAGGGGAAGATATAACCTCCTGCCCCGTGGTTGAACAAGAACCTTAGATTTTTAATATGAAGTTAGTGAGAAGTGACATTTTCCTTATTTTTTATTTTATTTTCTTGACTTTATAATTATTAATATAATAATTATTGATGTTGAAAGAATCAAAAGACCCGCAAAAAAGAGGTTATTATACGAACTACCGTTATAGACTTTTAAAAGATTTCTTAATTTGACGAATTGAAGATAGTTGACAACAAAAAAGTACATAAATGAGGTTATTATGAGATTATGAAAAGATAATACATCAAATAGAACATCCCCATCAACTTTATGTTCAGGAACTACAACTTCATGGTTTTGGGAATTTCAGAAGATTCCATTTTAAAGTGTGAAGTATTTTTAGCTAGAACTCTGATTCAAAACCCTAAAATCCACCATCTGGTGAAGAAAATCAGAGGAAAGAAGATAAGGGGAAGTAAAAACAATATTCAGAAGCAAACAAGATAGGAATAAGGATAAAAACCAAAAAAAATGGTACGATCGCAGTGGGATTCGAACCCACGACCTTTAGATTCGGAGTCTAACGCGATATCCACTCCGCTATGCGATCAGTTTATGTATCATTACACATTATCTATCACTCTACTTCATTTCCCAAATCAACCACAACCTTCAGACACATAAACAAAGAGTTTCGAATTTCAAACTTTTAGATCTGAGAACTAGATGAGCAGATGTTAACAAAAATCAACACTGAAATCTGTTTATGTATGATTTCATATCTTTCAAAATAAACAACAATCGCTCTGACAAACAGAGATACAAAGTTTCGAATTTTGTGATCTGGAAACCAAAAGTGCAGATATTAACAAAATCACTTTCAAATCAAGTCCGTTTAAAAAATATCGGAAAAAATGGATCAACTACGATCTATACCTTATTAACGAAATCGGATCTCGAATCGTTGATAAATTAAATATCAAAAACTAAGAATTATCACAAATATTCATAACCGGAAGATATCACATACCTTAAATGCTTAATCAGTTGAGATGAACGAAAGGGAAACTAAAAAAGATTGAGAGGAGTCGCTCAACTGAAACGCCGCTCCAAGAAGCCCGAGTCCAAACCAGACGATCAAAACATTAAACACTGTAGAGAAGGGTGAACTTTGGAATGATTTTGAGCGATTTAATTAGTTATAAATAATTTATAAGAATATGCTATAATTTTGTTTGAAAAAAATAAATATATTATAATTAACTATAAAGGTATTTACGTAATGCAACGAGATACACCTTAATTTTAATGTTTTTTTTTATTTTTATCGATGTTATAATGATTTTATATTTTGAACGATTTTTATTATTTCACTAAAAAGCTCTCTTTTTTTATTTAAATTTTTAATTCAGTTTTTTTAATTATATTTTTATTTAGATTTAAATATAATTTTTTATAAAAATAATAATTCAGTATTCTGTTAGAACTCAGTGATTATATATATATTTAAGTATTCTGCTAGATTTTTTATATTTAAAATGAGAAGTTTATTATGTATTTGATTATATAGGGTTGATTTCCGTTACAAACATCGTCAATTCGTACAAACCGTACAAACCGCATGCAACCAATATTTTTTTATTTATTTTTTTATTTTTTCTTAATTATTAGAGTTGATTAGTAAATAATATATGAAAAAATTTTATCAATATTACATGAAGGTTGGTGAATCAAGAAAATATATGAAACAAGATTCATCAAATTGAGGGTTTCATGAATCAATTCATTTTCATGTAGAAAGAAAAATAATTTCATGAAGAAAAGAATTATATGAAACAAATTAATCATATTAAACACTTTCATGAAAAAAAAATTATTCAAAGAAACAATGAAACACGAGGTTTGTACAGTTTGTACGAATTGACGTGGTTTGTATTTGAAATCTCTCCTGATTATATATATATATATATATATATATATAGTTAGTTACACGAATTCAGGAAATGAAGCTTTGATAAATTGTATTTACACATACTTTATTTGTAATTTTGAATTTTAAGTAATGTACATCAATAAACAATACTACATGCATAAAAACCAATTTTTAAAAGTTTTTGTTAAATGTTTTATAATATAGTATAGTTTTTGTCAACAGTTTTTAAGAGTAAACTGCTATTTTTGTCTATGTGATAGGGTGTTTATATTGATTTTTGTTCATGTAGTTTAAAAAATTATTATTTTTATCTTTATATTTTGCATTTTTTAACAACTTAAACCGATTCCATTAAATTTTAACCATTAAATTAAAGGTATTTATATATTCTTCTATTTTATTTTATTTATTATTCAGCATTTGTTTCAAAAATAATAATAATATATATAGTACATTTTGATATTTAATATTATTCTATTATATTTTATATATTATATTATATATATATATATACTTATAGACTTGTGATCGCGTGAGACGAACCTGTTTTTGTGAGACCATTTTTTTATACTTAAAATTTCATAAAAAAAACACTGTGAAGGTAACTTTCACAGTGTTTTTGCTGTGAAGGTTCACAAGTTTTTTCCTTCATGGTATTTTGTTGTGGAGTTTCAAATATAAAAATGTGGTCTCACGAAAACAGGTTAGTCTCACGTGAACCCAACCATATATGTATATATACTCTTTTATAAAGCATGTTAATTTTTTTGTTAAAATATATAATAGGATGATATTATATTTTATATCTATATAATATATTATATTATAAAGCATGCTAAAAAGTTATTGTTAAAACGTACAAAATTTTAAAGCTATATTAATATTAAAAATCAAATCATTTTAAAATTTCGGATTACACTTTATACTCTTATTATGCTAAATATACAAGATTTTAAAGCTACATTATTTCCACTAACCACACAATCTCAAATAACATAAAAAAGAAATCATTTTAAAATTTTAAATTACACTTTATACTTCTAAAAAGTTATTTTTTTTATAAATTATATTATTATGGTCGTCGTATCAATAACTTTAAAATGAGTTCAATATTGAATATTTTATATTTAATAATATTATAAAATATCATAACTTTGGTTATTTATTTGTGTTTGAAATGATACTTAACTTTGAGTTCCTTTTTTATATTTAAAATAACATTATCTTTATGTTTTATTGCTTTTATAAATACAATTATATTTTAACTTTAATTTTAATTTTAATTTTTGGAAATATCCTTGATTTACAAAAAAAAATCTTGTGCATTTAATTTAATAAGTTCTACCTTTTAACTTTTTATAAAAAAATTAACATGTTTTATAAAAGAGTATATATATATATATATATGCACCTTTAAGTGTTAACTCAATTATTTGTGTTAACTTTATTAACCGATCTAAATCATTCATTATTTTAATCAACGGTTGTGATTAAATGGAGATTATAATCTGGAAAAAAAATGAAAAAAATGATATTAAATGAAGGGCAACTTTGGAATAATTTATCATATTTTATTGTTGGAAGATAATCAATAATATGTTTATATTATTTTCTAAGGTGAAACCTTAAAGTGAAAAAATGATTTTTATTTATAGTTCATAGGTGAAACCAGAAACTTAATAAGATAACTAAGAAAGTTTAAACAAGTTCATCGGTGAAATAAAAAATTTCATAGGTTAACAATTTAGTAAATGAGATAATCAAGAATGTTGTATTTAAACAATGTGATAATTAAGTGAACAAGATATTTAAGGAATTTGATATTTAAAAAATGTAATAATTAATTTGACAAGATATTTAAGAAATGTGGTATCAATAATCAAAAAGACGAAAATGTCCGGTTAACAAAATTAACACAAATAATTGAGTTAACACTTGAAGAGGCCTCTATATATATATATATAATATAAAGTATAATATGCTAATATTAAATACTAACACATAACATATAGTCAGAAAGACAACGCTAAGTAAATCATCTAACCAAAATTCCCTATTCCGGTATTCCCTACCTACTTTAAAACAAATCAAATAAAACTGACCTAACTAAAAAACTAATTAACTACAAAGAACAAGGCCATGTGTGTTTTTTCCATGATAACTTTATGAAACAGAAAGCACACTTTGTGTGAGTCAATAACACAAGAAACTTGTGTCGGTCAATAATGCAAGAAACTTGTGTGATTAGAGATGACCTCATTCTGGTTGCAACTTGCAAGCATAGTTAGAGAAGAAAGTTTTGTTATAAAATCTGAATCAAAATCACGAAATTGATGGAAAAATCATCAATCATAGTGGAATGTTTGGCAACAAAATTAAAATCGCACCTCGGTGAGGAGAAAAGGTTACCGTAAGGTTTTGGAGAACGTGAAGACTAACCACATTAATGAGACATTTCGTGCATAGATCATTTTGAGATTATTTGGTTAGTAAATCTGCAATTTACTCTTAAGTTGCTTAAAATCTTACAGATCTCTCTCTAAAACCCTAAAATCCGTAAGTGTTTTCTACAGTTCTCTCTCTAGACATGGCTCGGTTCCACAACATTTGGAGTTGGTCAAGGTACCGATTGGATCTCGAGTTTGCACTATGCGAATACAACAATATTATCGTCGTCAAATACCGCAATGTCCAAGAACGGACATTGACTAGGATTTTGGGCCTAATCCAACCAAATTCCCGTTGTTTTCAGTGCAATCCAAAGGGCGTCATGAAGGCAATAAGAAATCATTCGAGGAAAACAAAAGATGCAAGTTTTCTGTCATTCATCCCTTTCCTGAAGGTATTCATTAAACTATTTTATTTCATTTTGTAATTTGATTTTTTTTGTTTGCAAAATTGTGTTAGTTAAATCAAAATATCGACGAGTCCATGACGATGAGGATAAGTCATAAAGGAACCAATGCACTCTAGCATGACCCCACAAGGTTGATCTTAACTCCAACTATTTGAACAAAGGGATTTTACCCCAAATAATCATTTCATTATGCGTGATTTAACAAAATAACCGAGTCAAGATTTTATCTGATTTTTTCCTTTGACATGACAACCCAACCCTCTTACATTCAATATTTTGTATGATTTTCAATATTTATCTTATTTTATTTGATATTCAAGATTTTATCTGATTTTCAAAAAAATTATCCGATTTTATCTGATTTTGAATATTTCATTTGATTTTTCCTTTGACACGACAACTCAATGATATTCTTTTACACTCAAGATTTTATCTGATTTTCCGCTCAAAAATTTTATCCGATTTTATCCATGAACATGAGGGGAAAATCAGATAAAATCTTGAGTGTAAAAGAATATCATTGAGTTGTCGTGTCAAAGAAAAAATCAGAAAAAATCGGATAATTTTTTTGATAATCAGATAAAATCTTGAATATCAAATAAAATAAGATAAATATTGAAAATCATATAAAATCTTGAATGTAAGAGGGTATCATTGAGTTGTCATGTCAAAGGAAAAAAAGCAGATAAAAGCTTGACTCGATTATTTTGTTTAATCGTGCAGTATGAAATGGTTATTTGGGGTAAAATCTCTTGTTCAAATAGTTGGAGTTAAGATCAAACTTGTGGGGTCATGCTAGAGTGCATTGGTTCCTTTATGACTTCCCATCGACATCATGGACTCGTCGATATTTTGACTTAACTAACACAATTTTGCAAAAAAAAAAAATCAAATTACAAAATGAAATGGATACTTTCAGGAAATGAATTAATGACAGAAAACTTGCATCTTTTGTTTTCCTCAAATGATTTCTGATTGCTTTTATGGCGCCCTTTGTATTGCACTGAAAACAACGGGAATTTGGTTGGATTGGGCCCAAAATCCTATTCAATGTCCGTTCTTGGACATTGTGGTATTTGACGATGATAACATTGTTGTATTCGCATAGTGCAGACTCGAGATCCACTCGGTACCTTGATCAACTCCAAATGTCGTGGAACTGAGCCATGTCTAGAGAGAGAACTATAGAAAACACTTACGGATTTTAGGGTTTTAGAGAGAGATCTGAAGGATTTTAAGCAAGTTAAGAGTAAATTACGGATTTACTAACTAAATGATCTCAAAATTATTTATGCACGACATGCCTCAATACTATTACAATAGCTTAAAATAAGATAAAATATTAAATATCGGATAAAATCAGATAAAATATTGAGTGTAAGAGAATATCATTGAGTTGTCGTGTCAAAGGAAAAATAAGATAAAATATTCAAAACCAGATAAAATCTTGAAAATCAAACAAAATCTTGAATATCAGATTTTGAGCGAGTAACTGAGCATAAAGCATAAACTTGAGCCGATGAACTATAAACTTGAGCCGGTGAGTTCATCTTCAGGTTGACCGGTAGCTTGAGCGAGCAACTAAGCATAAAGCATAAACTTGAGCTCGTCTGTGTTGAACCTAGGAGGAGTTGGAGGTGTCGAAGGAGTCGGAGGAGATTGTTGACGGGCGTGCTCGGATTCAGCCATGGCCTCCGGAAGGGGTTTGCCTTTGAGTAAACGTCGGAGTTCATCAATGTGGTTGTCAAGGGATGATTGAGCATCGCATAACGTATCATTGACGAATGCCTGAATTTCCGGATAGATGGTGAATGTAGGTGGAGGTGGCATGGAGGTTCCGGATCTTATTGGGGAGCAAGAAATATTTGGAGTGTTGGTGAAGAATTGAAACAATATGTTAAGACCACGTTAGAAGGTATGATGGACAAAGAAAATAAAGGAGAAGCAAGAAGAAAGCGAGCTCGAGGAAATGTCAAAGAGAGCAATGAAAGGAAAGGAGTTCATCTTACCTTAACATGACATCAATCATGCACGATATTATTAGCGAATGAGTTGCAAAGAGAAAAACATTGGTTCCATATATTTTGTCGGGAGAAGAAATTGTAACTCCAATAAAAATTTGTCGTCCCAAAATCACACTTCTAATCCCTATTCAAACCTAATGTAATGAAGACAAATTTGATTTCTATATATTTTTTAATTTATTTTATTCAAATTCACATTTTTCTGATGACCTGTATTTATGTAATGGGTCGACATGGTGTTTTTGAAGTTATACTTGTACACTTGAATGATTTATATTAATTTTTTAACAATATCTTGTCATTACTTAATAAATTTTTAAATATATGATTAAAATAAATTGAATACCATAAAAACTAAATCCACCGTTAAAAAAAAAAAAAAAAAAAAAACTATCAAACCTTGGACCAAATCCACAATTCACTATTAATTTAGTGTAAACTTTAAAGTAAATTTTAATGTATTTTTATTTAATAATTAAAAAATTAAAAAATTATGTATGTTGTTTTTCTCGTGAATTTGGAGTTTAGAGGAAGTTTAACAGATCTTGAGAATTTTTTAACACACGAACTGATTTAATCCCCTGTAACGACACAACATCAGTTCTCCTACATCCAGCCAATCTCCTTGCTTCCTTGCAACGCGCCCGATTTCGTGTTAAACCAACGTCTGATCTTACACTTACTGAAATGGACCCACTTTCGTAGTCGTTGGATCTGCATATAGTTACAAATGCATGTCTCTCTCTCTCTCTGTCTCTCTCTGTAGGTCGACCAGCGGCTCACAACTCCGAAGAATTTGCTCAACACTTCTGGTAAATTTTCGATTTTTAGTTTAATGTAAATTTTCAGTTCGTTTTGATGTATTTGTTTGATTAATGGTTGATCAGATTCAGATCTGAAAAACGTTAGTTGTGGTGCTCCACATCTTCGCTACAGCTTACCTTTCATGATTGTTGTTTACCTTTCGTGATTTCGAAGATTGATTCTCTCTCTAGTTGGTAGCGAAAGTTTGATGTGTTTTTTTTATTGGTAGTGTTATAATGTATTTCATCTGATCGGCTATATATTAGAAGTTATCGCATTTACAAATTGAGCAACACGGCTGAATAGAACATTCGGGGTGATAAAAGGAAGAGTTGATAAGCAATTAGGTAACTGAAATCTGCATTTTGTTGTTGGTTTATGTTGAGATCGTTAAGAGTTCTTTTTAATTTTTATGTTTTGTGTTAATGGTCTGTGTTGTGGTGTATAGTGTGAAGAAGAAGAAGGGATCGGAAGAGGATGGCTACAAATGGAAACAGCTATGCTACTACAAAACCACCTCCGAATCCATCTCCTTTACGTAATGCCAAGTTTTTCCAGGTATAATTTCAATTGCTCTTGATTTCTAGGCTATATTTCTTTTAGAAGATGTTAATTTTAAATGATATTATGAGGATTTATTGAGATTATGAACAAATTTGGATATTGGTTATAAGTTGGATGGATGATGATACAAAAGGAAGGGAATGATGATCATCAGTTTGTGTGTTATTTGTGGAAATTGTAGTCACTTGAAGCTGGATTCTATCTGATTGTAATATTTTCAGGCCAACATGAGAATATTGGTTACTGGAGGAGCTGGTTTCATTGGCTCTCATCTAGTGGATAGATTGATGCAAAATGAAAAAAATGAGGTACACATTCTTTAAAACAGGTTTTTGGTGAAATTGCCATTATTTCTGTACTCAAAAGATTCTATGCAGGTGATAGTTGTGGATAATTACTTTACCGGATCAAAGGATAACCTTAGACAATGGATTGGCCACCCAAGATTTGAGCTTATTCGTCATGGTATGTGTTCTGATTTTGCAAGATTGCTACAAGGTCTTTTAGTTTCATGGATACCATTAGACTGCCACTTATATTAATAATTTACAGTTTCTTTCAATTCCATGACATTGCTTAATTTGACTGTATTGTAACTGTAAACCATCTAATTTCAACAGTTATGTTACTCGTCTACCCTGCAGTTTTACCAAGCAGGGTGTCTAATTTGTTTATGTGGGTAGTGATAATTAATCTATCTATTTTTCCTAATACAAGAGAAAGTAATAAAAAGGGTCAATGTTATGCTATCAAGCATTTAGTTGGTGGGTATTTGGTTTGTACCATATGTGGACTGTGGTAATACCTTGAGGTCACATGTTCAAACTCTCTTTTTCCCCTTATTGTTTGATGGTAGTACCTTTTTCCTAACTACCACCAACTGATGTTGTTTACCCGTGAACCTCTTTCATGACTTATAAGAGCTAAATCTAGAAGCAACCAGTCTTTATATATAGTTGGTAACTGAAATACTTCTAAAAATATTTGTATTTAGAAAGTGTCCTTAGAGTGGCCAAAATGGTGACATTTTGTCCGTTTGTAGTTGTGAGTTAGTTATAATCATATACAATCTTTAGTTTTGGTCTTATTACACATGTTGTGCTTTTTAATCTTTTTTTTATGATACAGATGTCACACAGACATTGTTGATTGAAGTTGATCAAATATATCATCTAGCTTGTCCCGCTTCCCCAATATTTTACAAACATAATCCTGTGAAGGTATCTCATTCTAATTGAAACTTAAGTTTCATTACTTTGAGTATTAATCGTGATACTTGTTCTAGACCATGCAAAATTTCCTTTTTCCTTCCTTTTGTTTCAACAGACAATCAAGATTTATGAATGTATGTAAATTTTAACAGACAATCAAGACCAATGTGATTGGAACCTTGAACATGTTGGGACTTGCCAAGCGAGTTGGAGCTAGGTTGGAAACTTTTTGTATATATGCTCTTGCTATATATTGGTAATTAGATTGAATTCTAAAATATCGATGCTATGCTTACAGGATATTGTTGACATCTACTTCAGAGGTTTATGGAGATCCTCTTGTGCATCCTCAGGATGAGAGCTATTGGGGAAATGTCAACCCTATTGGTAAATTTTACCACACTTGACCTTCTCATAGACCTTAATTTACTATTGATGATATTGCAAAATATATTTAGTGAATGGCTAATCTATAATGGTTTATTGTAGTTTACTTATATAGGACATACATGATGACACATGTATGTTACCTTATGTTTATTGCAGGAGTTAGGAGTTGTTATGATGAGGGAAAACGAGTAGCCGAGACTTTGATGTTTGACTATCATAGGCAACATGGAATAGGTGAATATTGTCTCACCCTTTTGTTATAATGAATATATATAATATATATATGATAAACGAGTCATTGGGTTATTGAACAATATTATTTGTCTTCTCATTGCAAACCAACCATATATCTCATATAAATGCAAACAGAAATAAGGATTGCTAGGATCTTCAATACATATGGACCCAGAATGAACATTGATGATGGTCGTGTTGTCAGCAATTTCATAGCTCAAGCAATCCGGTAACATGCTATACCACCCTGCTAGCTTTTCTAAATCACCCACTTCACATCTTTCATTACCCCCTTGGCTTGTTTTGTTTCATCTCTAATGGTTTCACCAAATGCCTATGGTGCTTGAATGCAGAAATGAGCCATTAACTGTTCAATCACCTGGAACACAGACTCGGAGCTTTTGTTATGTCTCTGACATGGTAAGCTACAACCTTTACATACCCTTTAGATTGCGCAATTCTAGCCAAAGTGTTGGAGTCCCATATCAGCTAGACTTTGACCATTTCTAAATATATGTTGGAACCCCTCTTTTTTCTCCTTAAAGGCTGTTTTGAAAATTTATCTAAAGGGTTTTCATATGTTCCCACATGGTATTAGAGTCAAATTCTACCACGATATGGACTCGACACTCTAAGACAATATGTGCCCATCTGGTGTCTGTTGGAAGAGGGGGGGGGGGGGGTATTGGAGTCCTATATCTGCTAGACTTGGACCATTTTCCATGATATATGTTGGAACCTCCCTTCACTTCTTAAGCACTCTTTTAGAAAGTAACCCAATTGAGGTTGCCTACCTTCTTTTGATCTTTTCTTGTTTACTAGGTTGATGGTCTTATCCGACTTATGGAAGGAAGCAATACAGGCCCAATCAACATTGGAAATCCAGGTTAGTATGATTAGTTTTGTACATGTATATCTTCGGAAATTTTTTGATTAACCACACCAAATGACATCTTACTTTTCCCCATCCGTTAGCAAATTTAAACAGAAATTGGCTGAAATAGCCGATCTCTCCACCCCACTTCACTTTCTATCGACATTTTAAAGTCAATTCTCAAACTAGTCATTCTTTACACAAATGCATAATTTCTTTACGCAAATGCATACTTTTCTTACACAAATGCTAATAACATTGCTCAGGTGAATTCACCATGATTGAACTTGCGGAAAATGTGAAAGAGGTTAGTTTGATTTCCAAACAGCAAATGTTAGAAGTTAATTTTCTTGTTGAAACTAGTAACTAACAATGTGTTCTTTTTTTATGATGCAGCTGATCAACCCAAAAGTGGAAATCAAACATGTGGACAACACACCAGATGATCCTCGCCAAAGAAAGCCGGTGATCACCAAGGCAAAGGAGTTGCTAGGTTGGGAACCCACGATCAAGTTGCGAGATGGCCTTCCTCTTATGGAAGAAGATTTCCGAAAGAGGCTTGGAATCACCAAGACACCATAATGGACAATTTTGCCCTTGCCTTTCAGAAAGAAAGGATAAGAAAAAGGACGATTTTCGAGCAAAGTGAAGTGTGGTTAGTTGATGCCTTGTGCAATTTCCTTCATATTTTCATGTTTTGAGCTTTTTTTACTCGGTATGTAACACCCACCATCCATATCTATTTGGGAATAAAGTGCCGGAGGCTTTCATCTTTTATGCTTAAAATGCAGGTTCGAAATACCAACTCCTACATCATATGGATTCAATCCTGAAACCCGATATAAATTGGAATTGGTGTAACAACAAAATAATCATTACCACATAATTAAACAAATGACCAAGGTTTAATTTAATTTTATGGCTTTTAATTAAGAGGTCCTTCTTCCTTCAATCTTTTTCTTTTAGAGTAAATCAGGATTTTTGTCCTCCTGGTTTGTTAAAATTTAAAAAACTGTGATTTTCATCCATCTGCTACGTTTTTTGTCCTTGGTTTGTAATTCATTGTTATTTTCATTTTTATGATTTACAATCTATTGGCCCTTGTAATTCTTTACTGTTTTTGGTCCATCGTATTTAAATGTCGGAATTAATCTAGAGCCGAAAATAACAATAAATTACAAACTATAGAGACAAAATTGGCAATCTCTAAACCACATAGACAAAAATCAAAATTATTAACAAACAATACGGTGAAATCATAATTTACTGTTTTCTTAAATCTTCTTTGTCCGTTTTTGCCGGTTTGAAAAAATCTATGATCACGCCCTCATCAACCTTCGGTTTCATATTCATGTACCTTTTCAAGTCTTTCTTTGGTCATTCTCCTCACTCTCAATTATATCTACTGGGTAATTGGTGTACATAACTGGCAAGCCACAACGATAAAATACATAAAGGATTCAAATACATATTTTAAATTATCTGCTCACATATAGTATGTATAACCATGTGATGTGTTACTTGACTAGCTCCCAACACAATTTCATTATCTACTTATATTTTCCAATTTTCTAATTAATATATATATATATATATATATGTGAGATCCACAATTGTCCCTTTAGAAATCAAAAGTTCTCATTTAAACCTTCCTTTATATTTATATATATATATATATATAGGGAGGGATCATACGAGAACCACCCATATTTAAAAATTAAATCATAAATGATTTAATATTATGTGGGACCCACATCATATGTGATCCACAATTGTCCCTTTGTTCCTTTATAAATCAAAAGTTCTCATTTGAACCTTCCTATATATATATATATGTATGTTAAGAGCTTTTAATATATATATATAGAGGAAAGTTCAAATGTGAACTCATTTTTGGTTGTGAACGTGAGGACGAATCTCAGCCACTTATCCGGTCAATAAAGGCGGCTTTGACCTGGTTCCCCTCCTTTAATAATCTCCACCCTCCCATGAATCGCGTCAATCCTCCGTGATCGCGTCCACCGTAACCGAAGATGTGTGGCTGAGATTCGTCCTCACGTTCACAACCAAAATTGAGTTCACATTTGAACCTAACCCTATATATATATATATATGTTAAGAGTTAATATATATATATGTGTGTGTTAAGAGTTTTATAGAGTTTGAACTCCTTATATGACTAATTTTCAATATTTTATAAATGCAGAAACGTGCACATAAGTTTGTTGTACTACATGTCATCTCTAAAACATGGCAACAAAAAGATGTTCAATAAGCACAAAAAAACCGCCTTGAAAGTTCAATCAAGCATCATAAGCTTGATTTGACAAAAAAAAGAACATTCAAACCATGTCATCTTCATTCATATTTCAATCGTCACAATTAGCAAAGGAAATGGCACCAAATCTTTCAAAAGAACGCCTACCATCAAGAATTCACCTGAGAATAACAGAATCAAAGTCGCTGTAAATTAAAAAGTACGATACTGCAAGCATCTTCAACTTAAACCGGTATAACATGAGGTATATAACACAGTGACACAATCTAAGAAAGACTGCTGGCTGAAACATGCAAAATCACATATACAGATGCACAAATGAGAATAAAAGAAATAGCTAAAAACACACCAGTAGATAGCCCTTTACATATTGGTAAGAAAAAAACATAAGGTTAATTCTACAGGCTAAAAAGGGTCTGCCAATGGACAAATAACATAAATATTCACGGCTAACATCAAGTCAAACCTCATAGTTCAACCATGATGAAGAATTATATAAACCAGCTTGTGTGTTCTGAACATTCAGAAAGTTGAAAAATCTAAAGGGTTCCACGCATAATTATTAATATCCTCATGGAACAAGGTGAAAACATTTATTTGCCACCAAATGACAACATTTTGCATTTACTTAGGATGACTAAGTGCAAACTGGTTCTACTTCAAAGTTCCAACACAAGCATTAGCCTTAATCAAGTTACAGAATAAGTGAAAGCAGGAAACTTATTCAGTTATTCACAAGCAAACAGTTGCACACTAAACAATGGCTGCATGAATATATCTTGTTCAGAAAGTTGGCTGGATGCTTAACACAACTACAAGAGAATAGACCATGGCTTACTGTACACATGTCTCTAATAGAAACTAAACTGTCTGCACATCTTCTCTACTCGAAAATCAAAAAATTCCTCAAAATAATTGTATTACATGAGCAACAAGTTAAGGTATCGTCATTAACATATATCAAGGAAATTCATTTATAATGACTCAAAATGATTTGTGTTACAGCCACAAGAAACAATCTGTCAATATATACAGCATTCCACCATATAACTACAACACATATACACTCCATATATTCAGACTACAATCAACTGAAGTTGACACCGTACACATATAACCGTTCGTATGGATCCTACCCCCCCCCAAAAAAAAAATTCTTTATGATATCTGTTTGTCCCAAAAGAGAATAGTATTTCAAGTTTTAACCATATGATGAATGGAATTTTTTTGGTCGACCTTTCAAATTGTGAAGTGGACATTCTTCTATAGATGAAAGGAAAACTAAAACATTAAGATGAACTACATGTAAAAAACCTCGGTACAGTAAATCATGGTGAGGCAAATCCATCATAAACTCTAAACACGACAATGATAATCGATTATATGAAAACCTAGAATTTTGATACAAGTTTCAACTGAAATGAATCTAGGCATTTAAAACCTAAATTTACGATCACAAAGGGGGAAGTTGACTTACTTTTTGTGCCTCTGAACAAAGGTGGAGTTCTTGGCGTCCTCCTCTGCAATCAATTCATAACTCAAATGATCAGGATATTACCAGATAACACGGTGCAAAACTTAAACAATATGTAAATGTTTTATTATTAGAGATATCGTTCACATATTCATCATTCGTAGATAAGAGCAAATACCAGTGAGACCGAGAGAAAACTTGGTGATTATGGTGCCGGTGACAGCGAAGCCAACGAGGAACGGCCAGTTCCTGCTGAACTCTCGCCGGAAAAACACTGGCCATGGATCGAATTTCCTCATTTCGTCGACCGTGTCGTGTGACCTAACGCAACCCCTGCGATCTGTAAAACGATCGTTCAATACGCCCACGGGCCGTGTCGGGTTGTACAAGATTGAATATATTGTCCAAATAAATTTATTAGAGTAAATTACATATTTGATCCCTATGGTTTACTCAAAATTTAGATAAAGTCCCTATTTCAAAATAAATAATTACTTTGAACATACTCGTGGTTCACATTTCTTACCGATAAAATTCAACACTATCATTTACTTATCGAGTAAGATTTTAGTCCACAAAAATGATATTGTATGCAATAATTACCCGATAAACACTTACCATGACAAGAGTCATTGCACTCACTTACCGGGTAAGACCATTGGCCTCGCTCTTACTGGATAAGATTTTTTGTCATTATCATATTGCTCGGATAAGGTAATGTAACTTGGTAAGCACTTACCTGAGTAAGTTTTGGTAAACGGTCCCTTAGTTTGTTAACTTATGCACACTTTTTCAGTTTCTCATTTTCTTTAATAAAAATATATATTGTACGAGTTTTATATTGTTTGTAGAAGCATCTATAACATGCAAAAATAAATAAAAAACAAAAATTTATGAGGCTCCCTCCTTGATAATTTTCTCTAACCCAACCTCGCCTTTCTGCAATTCAAAAAGGTAAAACCTAAACGCGATAATATAGTATAGATGATTATTTATTATCATTTTATTCGAATTCCTTAACCTAATTTCGGAAAGCTAATCCATTGCCCTGAAATACTCAATATGTCAATCCCTCTTTGTCACTCTTTACGTCTTGTTCCTTTTCTTCAATGTTGTTTTCATGTTATGCATCTGAATCTCATCTTGTCTATGATGACTGGTATACGCCCTCGTTCCGATCACTTTGACAACATTATAGGTTCTTTGTCCATTGCTTGGTACAAAACACCGGCATGGTCAAATGAAATATTACCTTTTTGAGATTAAATGTTGTAAAATATTCCCTTATGACAACTATGCAAAAGTATAAGGGTTTGTTTTAAATATTTGGAATCTATTGGTTAAATTACATTTTTATCCCTATTGTTTGTTGAAAATATGTTATTTTCATTCGTGTACTTTTTAGAAATTAGTCATAGGGATGAAAATAATAATAAATTACAAACCACGTTGTAAAAAACACCGTAATTTCAATGCCGTAAGGATGAAAGTTGAAATTTGTAATAAATCAAAGGGACGAAAAACGTAATTTACCCGAATGAAACAAGGGTACAAGCAAATCAAGCCACAAACGAAATTCGCAACACACCCACAGGACCGACCGCCGTCTTCTGTTGTCCCAGTGGTGCCGTCGTCCCTCCACCGTTCTTTCTCGATCTTCGCTCTTTTTCTTTCTTCACTCTCCAAGACTTCAGCGGTTAATCGTAAGTAATCCCCTTTGCAATGGCATATTAGGGTTTATGAATCAGTAGGCTTAATTGATAATTTGGTTTATATAGTTGACTTGGTGATCGTTGCTATAATCTTGGCTTTTTGTACTTGGCTGTTCGGTTGAAGTCTATTGATGTGATCTCTTCCAAGTGAAAACGAGAAGAATTTGCAACGTATTTTTCTATATTAATCTTTGAATATCTTAATATTATAACGATAAATTTTGATTCAGAACATACTGTATTGTTGTTTATCTGAATGTTCAGTTTTTGTTTGATTATGGACTTAGAAATTGGGTTTTTAGGGTATCGGGATAAAATGCTTCTTGTTCTTGTATTGAATTCTTCTCTGTAATATGTTTGAATATCAATAAAATTGGTTAATGCATAAAAACATTGAGATTATAAGCCATAAAACTGTCTATCAAATTTGGCTTGTTTGTTGTTGATTTGAGGGTTTTATGGATTTGGAAGTATTCTTGCTTTTTGTCGATAATCAGGCTCTCCCACCATCAACTTCGGCCATCAGCATATTCCATTTGCTTGTGGTAATGTCATTTGTGGCCTACAATCAACTGGTTTTCAGTCAGAGCTCTGCTTCCCCTCGTTTTTGTTCGTTAAGCCAATCAACTATTGGCCCATTCAGAGCTGTATCATCCAGGTCTCTCATTCTCTCTTTCTGGTTTCTGATATTCGTTTCAATTTTCTTATCGTTCTTGCATTTGCTGATCTTTCTCTGCCAATGAATCCACAATATTGTTTTCTTTGCCTCTGAAACGACACTGTTCTAATTAAGTGATTATCTTTTGGGTAATATAAACTGCACAAACTGGATGTGCAGATTCCGAATGGTGCATTAAGACATGGTGTGGAGATCGCCAAAATACATGTCTTAATGGCATCATCTGGATTCTTGCTGCACAAAATGACACTTATTTATATGTTGTTATATAAATAGTCTGAATCTAGCCCGTCTACTTTTGCTTATTCACAGGCAACTATTATTTAAAGGCCAGAAAGGTTTTTTACCAGGTATAACTAACACATCCTGCTGCAAAATTATGTACATTCTTCTAGTTGCTGGTTGAAATTGGCCTCTGTAAAACTTTCTGCTTATGGTTCATGAATGTTGTTCGTTTGTTATTTATCAACCATTAAATGTGGACCCGTTTTTATTTATTTAAATGTTTACACATTGGTTTTGTTGCAGTAACACTTTCTAACACTGTTAGATGTGCGATGAAATCATATAAGCTATCCGACCTTACTCAGACTGAGGTTGACAATCTCAAGGCTCGACCCCGAATAAATTTCACTTCCATTTTCAGTACAGTGAGTCACTTTCTGCTTTTCTTGGGGAAGAAGTCTTTTTTAGAAACTTAAATATTGTACTTGGTTGAAATTTCTAATTGCTATTTTGAACGTATGCTCAAAAGTGATAATTTTTTAATCTCAGGTCCAGCCCATTGTTGATGATGTTCGTAGCAGAGGCGATGCTGCTGTTAAAGAGTCGGTTCTTCTTATATCTTGTATTTGTATCCATCTTGACCAATGGGGATTGAAACTTTTTTTGCTTGAACCATCGGTGTTCATTATGTTTTGCACGCAAATGATGTTTTACGTATTATTTTGCAGTTATACTTTACGGTTCGACAAAGTTGAACTAGAAAAGATTATTGAAAATGTCAATGAACTTCCAGATCCAGTGGTAATTATATAAATACACCAAAGCATGCATCCTTCTTAATAGCAATCTCTTTTAGCTCACAGTTATATATATATATATGTATATATATAGGGGAGGGATCATACAAGAACACCCCTCATTTAAAGGAACACATCTAGGACCACATATGATGTGGGTCCCACACAATATAAAATCATATCTGATTCAATGGTGTCCCATTGAATCAGATATGATTTTATATTATGTGGAACCCACATCATATGTGATCCTAAGGGTGTTCCTTTGTTCATTTAAAAATGCAAAGTTCTCATTTGAACCTCCCCCTCTCTCTCTATATATATATATTATATAGAGGAAAGTTCAAATGCGAACTCAAATTTGGTTGTGATCGTGAGGACAAATGAGAGCGCAACAAGTGTTTGAATGTAGATTGTTCAGTCTGAATATGACACATTTCGCCCTCTCATTCGTCCTCATGTGCACAACCAAATTTGAGTTCTCATTTGAACCTGCCCCTATATATATATATATTCTAATGATCAGTTTTCTAGTGCCTATAGTAACACCTTTTCATTTTCGCTTGGCGATATAACTTTTAATATATGTAATTTTTAGAAAAAACTTATCTTTAACCCTTTTTCAGCTTGATGATGCTGTTCGTGAATCGTTTGATGTGGCATACAGCAACATATATGCATTTCATGCTGCACAAAAACCAGTTGAGAAAGTTGTTGAGAATATGAAAGTAAGTTGTATACATTAAATCATTTCTTTCTCCCTGATCTTCTGAGTTTATAACTTTATACTTTTTTCTTTTTTGAGTTTTTCAGGGTGTGAGATGCAAACGAGTGGCAAGGAGCATTTCTTCAGTTGGTCTCTATGTTCCAGGAGGCACTGCAGTTTTACCTTCAACAGCTCTCATGCTTTCAATCGTAAGAAATTATAATCAAATCTTGATCATTATATCCATATAAGTCGGTATAACTTGACTTTTAGCTTATTGTGTACACCAGCCAGCACAGATTGCTGGATGTAAAACAATAGTGCTTGCAACTCCTCCTTCTAGTGATGGCAGTATCTGCAAGGTATTTGTTTTCATCTGAATAAGATAATTACTTACTGGTCAGTTATATATAATTTACTTACAAAATGTAAGAGTGACATCATGTAGGAGGTACTATATTGTGCAAAGAAGGCTGGTGTGACCCACATACTTAAAGCTGGAGGAGCTCAGGTTTTAGAACGATAGCGCCCATTTTTAATTTTTCTTTTTAAAAAAAAATGAAATTGCTTTTTTTCCAGTTATTTTTTTTTGCTTTGAGTGGTATTTCTGATGATCTTTAGCTCTTTTGTAGGCCATTTCTGCCATGGCCTGGGGAACAGCATCATGTCCTAAGGTACCACTTTAATCATCGGATATGTAATTCTTTTGTTGCAGCACTTCGTACATATATATATATATAAATACATATATATATATATATATATGTTTCATTTCATGTGGTTTAACTGCAAAACTTCATAATTTCAGGTTGAGAAGATATATGGTCCTGGAAATCAGTATGTGACAGCTGCAAAGATGATTCTCCAAGTACGTCTGTCTCTTAACCATGGACCCATTTGTGGCAAATACACAATTGTTTAAACAAAAGAGATATCTTTATGCTATTGTTAACTATTCTTGTTTTTCGCAAAGTTTATCTAAAAGATACATTTTTTGTATTTTTGACAGAATAGTGAGGCTATGGTGTCTATTGACATGCCTGCAGGACCATCAGAAGTGCTCGTCATTGCTGACAAATATGCTAACCCTGTTCACATAGCTGCAGACCTGCTTTCTCAGGTTACTTTTTGTGTATATTTCAGTTCCAACAATTCTCTGATTGACCATATAAAAAGTGGCTGTTTCCTCTAGCTACAATATCTTTTGTCAAGCTCACAAGAAATCGTTTATTATTTTTCCTCAAAACGCTTCCAAAATGCTTACACGAATGGTTTAGTCCGTTTCTTATCTATATGGTGGTCTGAAATCATCCTCAAGTTTCAGTTTTTTTTTTCCATTTTCAGGCGGAGCATGGGCCAGATAGCCAAGTGGTTCTGGTAATTGCAGGTGATGGTGTAGATATAAAAGCCATTGATGAAGAAATCTCCAAGCAATGCAACAGTCTTCCAAGAGGAGAGTTTGCTTTAAAAGCTCTTAGCCACAGCTTCACTGTGTTTGCTCGTGATATGGTAGAGGTTAGTTTTGTCTTTTCAGCATTTTTTTATGTATCATACAGTTTTTTGAACTTATATAAAAAGGGCGACACCTAGGCCCTAGTTGTGCAATTGTGATATTTCTGGTTACAAAAGAGTACCCATATTCGTTGCTTCAAGACTCGCCACTAATTTTAGAAACTTCTATGAATACAAAATTGTACATACTTCTATCAGTTCCTGAAAGTATTCTCACGGAAACGGTAATATTTGTACACATAAGAATAACTGTTTGAATTTAAGATCAAGAAATTATCTAAATGTAATCTGCAATTACATCTTTCAGGCAATTACTTTTTCCAACTTGTATGCACCCGAACATCTGATCATTAATGTTCAAGATGCAGAGAAGTGGGAGAGCTTTATTGAAAATGCAGGTGAATTATAACTCTTTTGCTTCTCAAATCCACCGATACCATAAGAAAACCTCAGTCTGCAAAAACAACGTGAAGATAGTAAACAACTACCATAATTGGTTTTCATTTTTTGCAGGGTCTGTATTTTTAGGGCAGTGGACTCCAGAAAGTGTGGGAGACTATGCTAGTGGGACGAACCATGTCCTTCCTACGTATGGTTATGCACGGATGTACAGTGGGGTGTCTCTCGACTCTTTCCTCAAGTACATAACGGTCCAGTCTTTGACAGAGGAAGGGCTCGCAAAGCTTGGTCCTCATGTGGCAACCATGGCTGAGGTCGAGGGTTTGGATGCTCACAAGAGAGCTGTAACCCTCCGACTTCAAGACATTAAAGCCAGACAGGCTGTATGAGTCTTTTATCTTTTTGCGCCAAAATTGGGTTGTTTGTTTCTGTTTTGAAGAATGTTTGTACACGAATACAACAAAAGTGGGATTTCCAGCGTTTGAATCAGGCGGAAATAAAATTTCTACTTTTTAGAAGTTAATTTTTGCTAACTAATTCGACTATAAGAAAGAAAACTATACATATTTTTTACAAAACAATTGCTGGTCTATTTTGCCTAAGGCCCTGTGTTCGAGTTTTTTAATGCCAAGTTTTTTCAAAAGTATAATAAATTTAAAGGATTCAAAACGGTGCCTGAAAGGGTAGTTAGGCTACAAACTAACCATACCAAGAGTAACTTGTTTTACTATTGTAATTTTAAGGAATATAAAATATAAATGCATTCAATGAAACGATAGGATAGCACTTTTGTGGAACGTAAATTTTCTTCTATTTACAATGGAGCTACCATATGCTCTTAACTAGGTCCACCTGTCACCGGACCTTTTTATCTTGTATTTTTATAAAAAAAAATTATTTTTGAGAGCTGACAAAAGGATTTTTTTTGAAGGGTATGTACTAATCCTGGCAAATTATGACTGCAATACATCAGTCCTGATAAACTCAGTGGCCACAATTGTTGTGTACGCTCGGATTCGAACCCTGGACAGATGGGATATTCCACCACATCCCCCAGAACCTCAACCGATACGCCACAACCCTTGTGAGTTTTTTTTTTTTCCACAAACATTGATGGTATGAAAAAGCTTTCCAAAAAGATCCATCAAGGATGCTCTTAAGGTCCATGGCTTGAGGAACGGTTGTAAAAAAAAAGAATAAGACCAAGTGCATATTAACCGGTTCTTTTGTGCAACATTTACTCACAAAGAATCACAGTTACGACACATAACTAGCGACATTCACATGGCCAATCAAAATCAAAAAATGTTCAGGTGTTTATCTGCATTGTTAAATATAGCCTTTTCGACCTTGAAAGAGGACGAAAAAGTTGGCTTGAAATCTCTTCTCCTGGTTCCGATGGATCCAGCAGCACCGGCACAAACAATGATACGACTCCATGGAAGCAGCAGCGAAAACACACATACTTCGATAGCAGGCTTACGGGGTTCAAGTTTTCCAAACGCGTACTGATCCATCCACCGATGCAGTTATCATGCAACTATCTTTCGGATGATAACTAACGCTTGTTACCTGCCAATAAGTAAACGTTTCCAATATATTGAGGTATGCTTTTGAGTGTTTGCATTTCTTAAACAAGATTCTAATACAAATTTTACCTATTTGCACGTTAACAAATTCATGTTGGTCGACACTTTTTGTTCAAAATTAGCATTATTAAGGAGCATTTTAGGTTTAATTATATGTCCCTTTTGCATCTCCAAAGTGCTGCAGATCCTTTTGTTGTATTACATACAGAATTATACAACAGAGAGTTTGGGAACCTTACCACTGAGGAGTGAGCACGGAAACTTGAAACCACCGATGCATCCACCAGATCCCAGAAAAAAACATGCCCATCTTCCGATCCACCAACTATATGGGCATCCGTGTTTGTAAGACAACAATCCATTTTGAATGACTGGCCAACAAAAGCCAAAAATTAGTTGCATCAAGGAAGACAACCGAATTAGTTACAACTGGAATACACAATTTTGCCATTTGTTTCTCCAATAAACATTAGATGTATCAGAAAGACAGAAATTAGAGATGTAAACATTCTAGAAGCAGATAGTAAGAGGCTGTTTGGTTGGTTTTCCATTAAGTCCTGTATGGATAAAGTTGTCTGTATAGGTTGGGAAGGTTTTTGTTTAAGAGGGTTTTGCCATAAATGGAAGGAGTGTGTTTTTTAATTGGGAGGGACATGTTTGGAAAAAAAAACTTGGCTTTCTGTATAAAGCTCTCCTCTAGAAGCTTACTGAATAAGCCACTTTCTATATCATTAAGTCACTATCAAACAGTTACACATCATTAAGCTGCTAACGAATAGGCCCTAAGATGTATGCAAATCTGGCCCATACCCTAAAAGGTAATCAACGATAGTTTGACATATGTAAGCAAGTCACTATTTTTACTAGTTCTTTTATAAAAGTTGTGTTGACCCGTTTCTGAAAGGACTATTGACATCTCGATTCTGATCATACCTTGCATGTATGGCCTTTATATTCTTGTAGTAATTCACCAGTAGTTCTGCAAAGCAAAAGGACAGTCAACATACAGTCATCCTTTCAGTTAATCAAATGTGAATAGAAAGAATACAAGCACAAACTTTACCGGTCCAAAAGCCGCAGAGTAGAATCCAGACAACTGGCTAGTACACAGTTACCATCATTTGATAGAGAGATACAGTTCACAGGTTGCCCCAAATCATCAGATAATTCTCTAAAAAGGGAACAAATAATTCAACATTTACAAGAATTCAATGAATTTTTTTTGTCAAATACTGCATTATAACCAGCGAGAATAAATGAAGCATTGAAGAGGGTATCATTATCACGTCGACTATTCCCACATACCTACCCATTCGAATGTCAAATGTGCGCACAGTTCCGTCAACACTTCCAGCAATGATTTCAGTTTTGGTTAAACAAACAGACATGACGCTGTCTAGAAAAGTGTCGATGATCTGCAAATCAATTAAAACAGTCGGCTTATACTAATAAGCTGAAAGTTACATAAGATACTGTTTTCTGACTTTCTAACTATTACTATTAAATATTAATATATGTACGTGAAAAAGAAAGAAACCTGAATTGGCTCAGTGCTGTGAGATCTACAGTCCCAGGCACGCAAGGAACGGTCATACCCTGCTGATACAACTACAGATGCATATTCATTGAACTTTACAGCATTCACCTGGTCAATATGGTGGAATATGAAACTCGGCATAATTTTATAAAATTAAGTGGAAATAAAGAATGACTTGAACCCCAAAATCAAAGACATCTGATATATCAATATACCTCATTTCTATTCAATTATCATCAAATTAACTAACATAAATCAACAAAAATGATGTAAATGCTGTAAGATTATAAATATATGATTGATAAATATGTTTGTTGAGGTATCCAACCGATCATTAAAGCTATACTTGTGTTTTATTTGGTTTGATGCTGATATATTATATAACTATGGTTGCTACTTCAGAGTTGAGATCCCCTTGAACATAATTAATTCCACAGAAACTAGTAAAACTACCAATATATTTATTTACATACCTCACTGTCATGGCCTCGAAACTTTCTGATCACACGACCAGTTGATACGTCCCAATAGAAGACTTGCCGATCGCCACCACATGAACAGATTTTTGAATTATCTCTACAATAAAGTCGCAGAAGGTAAGGTGAATGGCATGAAAACAGTAAACAAAGAGCCCAATAACTCGTAGCAAAAACTGACCATGTAAACAAAGGGCCCAGTAATAAGGTGATAAAAGATACATTTTGACTATTGTAAAAGATGGTAAAGAACCCAGTAACTTGCAATTAAAAACTAGTTTTGGGATAGATAAAATGATTGATGTTCATACTGCTTGTAAACTTAATCTGAACTCTGAAGCATTAAGGATTTGCAATTTGCATGCTATGGAACTCATGAGACGTCCCTTTAACACATCAAACAGTTTCTAGAAAACCCTGGTAGGTTCTTGAACTATGATTCTGCTGTAAAGTTGTGAATAATAATATGATTAACATACTGACCGCATCTACCTATTCATGACAGCAGAAAATGTTATTTAGCACCCTTATTGAACTTCATAAGATGATATTTTTAATCTCGATGTTTCTAATTATCTTGTTTAACATTTTGGCTTCTAACAAAGATTGAGTTCAGATGATTTACCACTTGAATTAATCGAATGCAACATCTAAAAAAACTAGATTAAGAACTGTACAATCCAAAACCAAAAACCATATCTGAACAAGTTACCCAAAAACAAACCATAAAATATGAAATCATTTCCATACAAAAATTATACACCATTAATCCCTTAATTCTGCAACTAGAGTCTACAACTCAAGAACATTTGAGTCGTTTTTGTGAGCTAATTGTGGAAAGTAAGGTGTTAAGTATCATCCAAATTAACACCACTTTTATATCAGCAGGAAAAATTGGTTCTCTTGGGTACTTCACCACAAGAAATTGACCAATTTTAACCATTAGTAAACATATACCTATTTACCATCGATCATGCTTCATAAGTAGTCAACTACTAGCAGCATATTTGAGTCTAATCAATGAAGCAATTGTAGTAATCACAATCAATATCCTATTCTAGATTACAGCTAGGGTTAACAAGAATTACAAAATAAACAAACAAGTTGTCGAATAATAGAAAAATCAGTTTACAAAAAAAGAAACTGTACATATATTTATGAACACAATTAATAACCATGACTTACATTGTAACATGGACGTCACGAACTTCACGACCGTGGGACTTGTAGGTCTTGATATGAATACCCCGGTGAGGATTCCAGAGGCGAATAGTCCGATCTTTGCCTCCGGTAAGGCAATAATTTCCATCTCCGTTGAACCTCGCCGCTAAAACTGCACCTTCATGCCCTTTCAAGACGTTCGCCTCCTTCTTCGGTAAATCTTCGGCACTCATTGTCCTCCGGCGACCACCGTCACTGCTACGCTCTGTAGGTGAACGTCTGAATCATCTCTCAAACATTTGGGCCGGCCTAGTGATCCATTTAAAATTTGGGTCGAACCAAACCCGTTTTTAATGGTCTTGTTAGTTTGAAACCCAGGCCCAAATTTTCAGCCGAATACAAGAGTTAGGTTCTGCGGAGAACGAGAGTTAAAAGATGAGAAATATAAAAAGAGATTTTCACTCTTTGATATACATTAGGATGAGATGTACCAGATGAATTTCTTTTAAATTACAATCCATGGATAAATATAAGATTAAAAATGATTAAAGGTTCAAATTTCTTCATAATTTTTTTACAAATAAAATATTTATATTAAAAAGAATATATTAATTTATTTTAAAGTAATTAGATTGACGTATTATGATAATAAGTATATTAAAATAATTAGATTATTTTTAAATTATTTATTTATATAACAATATTAAAAAGATTTATTGAACACATTATATCATTAAAATTTTAAAAATAATAATAAATAAGTATTTTTGAATTAAAAAAATTAATAATAAGTAGTTTGTTTTCTTACAAATAAAATTTTTATTTTGCAAAAAGAAAAATCATAATTGTTACAAAAAATATTACTCTGAAATATTTAATCTACATTTAATTTAGTAAGTAAGAGTGTTTTTTTTTTAATATTTTTTTAAAGAGACTGATGACATGATGAGATTATTAAAAATTTTGAGAAAATTATGAAAAATATAAATTGTGTGGGATGTGAATAATTGAAAAAACTATTAAAAAATAGAAGAGATTTTTTTTTCATTAAGTTCATGTAATCAAAATGACGTGTCATCTATATCATTCTATTTAAGTCATATAAGTAAAAAAATTGAGGTTTAAGGTAACAAATTATCCATTGATATATTGAATAAATAATTTGAAAGGAAATTGATATAACAATAAAAAATAAAAAAATAAATGTTTTTAATAAAAAAAATTATAAAAGTATGTTATTTTAAGTATTTAACTCTTTTATTATCGAGAATTTGATTATTTTGACCAATTTTGAAAACTGATTTATCAAAATGACCAATTTCTTTTTGAGTTTACTAAAATGACAAAAAATTCCTCGAAATACACCCCGAAATACAGATTTTTCGAGCATGTTTTCGAGGGGGTTTAGTTGATTTCGAGGGTGTCTGGCCAAAATTTCGAGAGGCTTTGACCAACTTATCGAGGGTGTTCTACATTTTCGAGGGTCTCCTAGCAATTTCGAGGGGCTTCATTTTTGGTCGAGGGTGTTCTAAAATGGTCGAGGGTGTTTGTTTCTTTTTCGAGGCTCTTACAATTTTTTTCGAATGTCTATGAAACACCCTCGAAGAATTAAATGAAACATACTCAAATGTCAAATTTGTTACTTGAATTTGATTTATTAATTTGAATTTACATGTTTTACCCCTAAAGTTAGTTAATAAATTACTTTACGCTTCTTTACTTTTTAATTTTTCATTTTACACCTTTATCACATTAATGTATATAATCGTATATCAATTAAAATACGCTTTAAAAATACGTTTTAATTTTAACAAATTACTCCATGAAAACTGTCTCGTCAATACCTTCGAAATGAGCCCAATATTAAATATTTTTAGATTTAATTATATTATTTCGAAAGTATATACTTTAAACGTATTTATTTATAATGTCCACAAACGTTTAGGTAATATTAATTTATATAATTTTTATAATACAATTGACAAAAAACACAAAAATAGTACAAATTATTTATAATCTATATCTTGTTCTTAGTTATATCCATAATATTATACTTTGTCGTTAAAAATTAATCACATGGTCAAAAGTATATACTTTCGAAAGTATATAATTAAATCCAAAATATTCAATATTGGGCTCATTTCGAAGGTATTGACGAGACAGTTTTCATTGTGTAATTTGTTAAAATTAAAACGTATTTTTAAAGCGTATTTTAATTGATATACGATTATATACGTTAATGTGATAAAGATGTAAAACGAAAAATTAAAAAGTAAAGGGCGTAAAGTAATTTATTAACTAACTTTAGGGGTAAAACATGTAAATTCAAATTAATAAATCAAATTGGAGTAACAATTCGAGTATGTTTCATTCACTTCGAGGGTCTTCATCAATTTTCGAGGGTGTTTCACTTTTTTTCGAGGGTGTTCATCAATTTTTCGAGGGTCTTTTATGTACATGCCCGAATTCAAATAAACATCCTCGAAAATTCTGTATTTCAGGGTGTATTTCGAGGAAATTTTGGTCATTTTAGTAAACTCAAAAAAAAATTGATCATTTTAGTAAATCAGTTTTCAAAATTGGTTATTATAATTAAATTCCCTTTATTATCATCACTAAAGTGAAACAAATGAAACATCATATCATCTTTTATTTCAATTATGCTTTTTATTTAAACCATAAACGATTATTGTTTAATAAATTTTTAATTATATTTTTCTAATCTATAAAAAGCAGTAAACTTCCTAACTTTGATTCTTGTCAAGAAACGTTCATTATTTTGGACAAACATTTGCTATTATTATCAATATAATAGAACATCTTTCATTAAATTATAAAGGTTATATTTTTACGTTATGATAAAACAAGTGTGATTAAGATGTGTGTATTAATTCCGTTTAAAAAAAATGTGTGCATTAAACTTTAAATTATTAATCCAAATAATTTACTTTTAATTTATGTCTAAATTTTCTGAATTTATAAAAAAATAACAATAAACAGGTATTTGGTTCATTTAGGTAATGTGAATAAAAATAAAGACGTAGGAAAATGAAAATAATAATAATATAGTACCATATTGATGCTTTTATGTAAATTAATATAATTAATGAGGTTTTTTATATAGTATTTCTAATAAAAATAATCTCCTCTAACTTGGAAAATATAAAACATGTTCTATGAGAAGATAAAAACTAAGTTTAGTTCAACAATGAGAGATGGACAAAGCAAAAATAAAATTTTCATTCCTTTCAATTTAGTCGCATGCGGAAAAAAAATGGGTTTAAAGTAATAGGTCAATTAAATTATATTATATTATATTATATTTAATTAAACCATATTTTTCATTATGGTTCTCATTTATTATCCCTACATACATCGCCCCCACAATAACAATTAATTTAAAAAATACTATTCAAACAAAAATATTTATTCAAAAAGATAATTAAATTATAAAAGTTATAAACAAGTAAAAGTATAGTTATATAAAGGAAAATAAGTAATTTATTAATTTAAAAATAATATAATAACATTGCAACTATTTAATAATATTAATGTGACGTGGGATAGAGGGGTGTGCATTTCGGACAGGTCGAGTGACCAAAAATCGAACCCAACCCGAACCCAAATATCTCTCTAAAAACAGGGTTCGGATTTTCGATTTTCGAGGCTTACAAACACCTTATTTTCGATTCAGGTTCGGATTTCAGATTATTCGGGTTTTGCAAACCCCTAGTGTGGGTCCCATAAAAGTTGCGAAATGCATTCCCAAATCCGAACACAACCATTAAAAATGGTTGATCTGTTTAACACTAAAAAATCAACTTCAACTACACACTAAAGTAATAATAATAATAAAATAATATATGTATTTGTAAAAACTTAATATTATATTAATATTTGATTTATAGATGTCAACTTTATTGATCTCTGTTTTTTTAGTATTTTAATGATAGGTTGGAGAAAAAAATACAACTATTTCAGTGTTTTCAATGTCAGGTTAAAAATGTCATGTGAAGTTAAAGATGAACTCTATCCATGTTCTTCAGTAAGGACTAACGAGTATCTACTATGTAGAAAGATAGAAAAGTACAAACTAAGGGGTTGTTAGGGATGAAATCCGCAATGTCTAAACCAAAGGGTTAAAAATCACACTTTTTAACAAACCGCATGATGAAGAACGAAATTTACTCTATAATTTATTATTACTTCAAAAAAAAAATATTAAAGTAGAACAAATACACGTTTAGATAATAAATATTTTAATGTGGTGAGATGAACTAGGTTCATAAGAGCATCCCTGACATTAGGAATAAGAAAGGTCTACAACGTTTATATCATGTTTCATGTCACAACTCGATGTTATCATCGTGACATTATGGAATCAATAATGACTGTGCAAAGAATATATTACACACTCCCTTTTGTGATAATTGTGATGTTTAATTAGTACTTGTGAGTTGTGCTCCGTTCATATTCTGCGAGACAGATCGTACATTCAATCAAAGGTGACCACTTTGGTACGAAATTGACTTTCTTATCATGCCAATAAACATGACGTTTCGAGCCTCATTGGTTAGATATGTTTTGTTGGATAACATTCAGTTTTCATAAAATAATTTATTTGATTTGAATGCATAAAATTGTGTATCAATACCTTATGGATCTACGGGTGCGAATGTGATAAGATCAAATATTGTACTCACAACTCATAATGCATGTGAGCTTCCGTTGCTTGTGTTCTCTTCGCTCAGAAAGCGTAATTTAAAACTTAAAATTGGTTGTTCATTTTCTTTTAAATAAATGCTATGTCCTCTATTATAACTCTGTTATCTTCTAAAAATATATAAGTAGTTTAATGAAAAATTATTAATAGTTATATATTTAAAATACTTTATAATAAGATAAAGTTTAAGAATTTTTATGTATCATAATCAATTTTACCAAACTTTAAATAAATAACTACTATAAAGTGTATTTATAAATTATTTATTTCGACTCTCACAAATTTGTAACCCCTCTCTCTCAAACACACTCATGTAAGACAACTCAATTTGTGACATTTGTAAGAATGCATGTGAGACTTCGGATGAGTTTTTTAAGCTTTCTTTAAACATTTATAACAAATGAATCAAACATTCCCATCATAAGACACAAATTCTTTATATAATCGAACGCTAATAATAAAAATCATATCTTCTAATAAGAACATATCGAATGATAAAACTATATAATATTTTAATAATATATTTGATGTTAAAGTTTTCTAAAATAACAAATCTATTAGAATTGAATGTAATTTATTGTAGAAGTTTTAATAGGTTGGAGATGCTCTTACTAATATATACATGTATGTACGTATATATATGTGATTCCAATTACAAAATAGCATAAAAAGGAAAACCGACCGAAATGGACACTTGTCTTGTATGGATTGGCCTTCTAGTCATTCCTCTCGTAGTTTTACTCAAATGTTACTACATATGCAATTGGTACCTCCTGCACTTACAGACCTAGCTAAAAGACAAAAAAAAAACAATTTCTACCCAAGTCCGTAAGTTAGGAAGGTACTACTTGCGGATCTAAGTAGAAATTATAATTTTTATTATCTTTTAGCTAAGTCCGCAAGCAAGAAAGGTATCATTTATGAAATAGTGACATTTGAATTAATTAAAGAGATGAATAATCAAAAGATGAATTAATAAGATAGAAATATTTATTTCAATCAATTTTCTACATAAAAAATAATCATACTTCATGGTCCCAATGTCACATTTCAGTACGACATATCCCCATCATTACCTTATTTTTCGAATGTCTGCATTTTTATAGCCACTTGTATCATGGAATAAGGCATGTTAAATAAAAAAGAAACAAGTTCATATCACCGTACAAAAATTATTTTTTTCCCCTTTAAACGTGTTTAAGCGACTAAAAAGCTTTACAAATAAGTTCTCTAAAATGCTTAATCGAACGTATTTTGAAAATCAAAATTGAATATCTAGAAATATATTGACTTTTAGGGGGTGTTTGGAATTGCTTATAAAAATAATTTATTAATTTATTCGGGTGTGGGTACCGGTAATAAATTGTTTAAAGTATTTTGGATTGGGAAAAAAAGAACCAGCTTATACAGACTCCACATCAATGGTAATTTTTTTAAATAAGTTAAACACTCATGACTTATCAGAATCTCCTTATGACTCTTAACATTTTCTAACTTTTTTACATGTATGTATAACAATATAAACAATCCCAAACACCTTCTAAAAACAACTTATTAACTTATTCTAGTGTGGTACCGTCATTAGCTAATCAAAACATTTTTTTATAAAACTCCGATTTACTACTACATAAGTTAATAAACACTTTTACAAAAAAAATACATAAGTTATTTTAAATAAACAATCCAAACACCCTCATAGATATATTGAATTGGATCTTTATTCATCAAACAACTTAAATTTTTTAGTATTGGATTTTATTTTAGGCATACAATTTTATAGTTAAACAATTAAATAAATTTCACCACAAACAATTTAATTTATTAGTTCATTTTCAAGGTTTTAAATTTAGGCAATTCGTAGAACAAAATTAGTTGAAATCTTGTTATTAACCATTAATAAACAAAAAAACCCTGATATTTAAAAGAAAATGTTATATGCATATAAAACTGAAGACAAACATGAGTTGATTGGCATGTGTGTAAATTTTTAATAATCATTCACCTTTGATTGATAATTTCTTTTAACTCTTATTTTTTTGAATTTTTACAGTTCAATCAATTTAGTGTGAATTTGTGTAATTAAAATACATGTATCCATATGGTAAAAAGATGTTAATTGGCCAACTAGATAAGCAAACTAAAGTTAAAATACACTATCAAAGTGTTTTTTGTTTAAGTTATGATTTAAGAAATCTCAAACTCATATGTTTGATGAACCTATCATGTACCCTTAAATGCAAACCCATGTTATCTATAATTTCAAAAAGAAATTATTTAGTGTAATAAACATTTTTATATCGTATTTTACTACTTTTGTAACATATAGAAATTCAGATTTTGTAAATTGAATCATATAAGTATTTTGAAATACCGATAAATATCATTAAGTAAGAATTAAAACACCGATACATATCAACTATGTAAGAATCAAATATTGAGGGAGAGAATAAACTACAAATGTCCACTTTAGAGAAAAATAATTAAAAGTACAAAAATAAGCTTTTTTAAAGTATATTTTATAGAAAAATATTGTAAAATAATTAGAACAAAAAATGAATGTTGTATAAAAAAACATGTGACCACAAGGATATATACATATATATATATATATAGAAGAAAGTTCAAATACGAACTCAAATTTGGGTGTAAACATGGGAATAAAAAAGAACCCCACACGTGTCTCATTCAGTCTGAATAATGAAGGACGTTCAGAGTGAATAATGAAGGTGAATTTCATACATTATACAGACTGAATAACAATACATTCAGATTGAATATTTCCCTTCATTATTTAGTCTGAATATGACAGGTGTCATGTTCTCCTTTGTCATCATGTTCACAACTAAATTCTGTAAAATTTATTTAAGATATTCATATTTAGAGATTGTGATATTATTAAAATATTTTATATATATATAATAAAATATTATTTTTTATTGATGGAATATACCAAAAATGTTTCTATTTCATACTAATCATTTTGAAAATTTTCCAAGTTTAAATAAGTTCACACTTTTTCTCTTCTCTTTGTTCTAGAGAAAGTTTTAAAGAAACAATTAGAATAAAATTTCACCCAAAATATCTATTTTTTTCATTTTAAAAAATTTGTTGAAAATATTTAAGGTATTACTTGACAAACATAAACTAATTTATTTTTTAATAAATGTTTAGATGATCATAAGCTAACTTATTAAACCGTTACTTTGATTATAATAAAATTAACTTATTAAATCGCTACTTTGAGTAACTTTTTAGGAGCTTATCAATTATAATCGTTATTAATATTATTTATATACAATAATATTAATTATATAATTATTTTTATAATTATTATTTAATTATAAAAAATAAATATAAATTTTTTAACTTATCAATTAATTTATCAATTCCAAAAAAATCCACAAATTTTCTTTATCTTGTTTTTGAAAATTAAAAATGTTACATTTTCTACACGAGTTTAAAGGGTTGGGGGTTAGGAATCTTTGTTTTTTTAAATTATCATATGCATCAAATGACTAAACTCTAATAAAATAATTGTAAGAAAATATATTGGGATCAATAATAAAATTAATTATTATAATTTAAATTCACGAATATAATATAATAACAAGTTTTAAAACTGATCACGTTCCTGAACACATTAGCCTTCTCCCGTAACACAGCTAGGCATCACATTTTTAATACCACCTATCTCTTACAGACCACTGCCACGTGTCACGTGTCAGGACGCTGATGTGGCAACCATACAACCTGGGTCCAAAATACCTCCACAATACAAATAACCCCCCATTGGTTTTCTGCCGATAGATAGATAAACAAAGGTTGGGTAATGAAGTGAATTTGGACCTATACCAAACCACCGACCCAAATTCAACCTGTCTTCCGGTATGACCAACGCTTATTAGTCGCCGGAGGAGCTCAAAATCCGATGGGGATGTCGTGGGAAGACGTGGTGTTGATTGAGGGAGGTAAAACTGCCACCGACCCCACGGTGGTGACGGTGAACTGCCCCGATAAGGCCGGCCTTGGATGTGACCTGTTACGGATTGTACTCGAATTCGGACTCTATGTTACCCGTGGAGGTAAGAATTTTGTTTCCGCAAACTCTCTCGCTGTTAAGATTTAGGTTTTTTTTTATATTTGTTTTTTCTCGTCAATGTTGGTTAAAGTGGATCTGATGAACTTATGTATGGAGCTATAATGGACGTTTGATTGTGTTCGTATCGGAAATTAGGTACAAGAAATGAAATCCGTAATTATGAGATTATCGATAATTGGATGTTGATACGAACATGAAAGAAACTGGTTTAGATATTATAAGCAACGCTTATGTTGTAGATCTGGTTCGGTGGAGTAAAAAGGTTATACCTATATTGGATTATGCTATAAGTTGATTTATACGAACATGAAACTGGTGTAGATATTATAAGCAACACTAGGGTTCTTTGAGTAATTTATACTGGAAGTTGATTTAAAGGATACTTGATTATAATATGCTTTGTGTAATTGGTTGCATACTTGTGTATCAAATGGAAATTATGTAGTAATATATTTGGGATGCAAGCAATACCATGCATATTATCATAAAGATGTGCCTCTTTACACCTTCAATTTTGTGGGCCAGCCTACATATAAAATTGAAAATAATCATATGCAATTATTTAAGTTAAAAGCAGGTTGGAAATCTCATAGTTGGCAGTGATTTGATTGTAATTTTCTCCTGTGTTGTAGTTTTATGCCAACAGTGAAGAATTTTATATAGTAAAACAGTACTTTTTCAATCCTGCAGAATAGTTCATCTTTATCCCAAAAAGTGAAATATGTATGTTTATATATATATATATTGTATTTCAATTACTTGTGTAAATGTATGCTATTACATTTACTGGATTTTGAGCTAACTTTAAAAGGTATATATAAGTTTACATGATATTAAATGGTTCATATACCTTGTTGTTAGATTTCTCGACCGATGGAAAATGGTGTTACGTAGTGTTATGGGTAGTCCCACGCCCAAGCTCGCTAAAAGTTGATTGGGAGAGCTTAAACAAGCGGCTTTTATCTTGTTGCCCTTCATGTTTGCCTACATTTTATCTCAATCAGCTCTCCGATTGTTCTAAACCACCTCAACTGTACCTGTTGAAGGTTTTCTCCCTGGATCGCAAAGGGTTAATACATGGTAAACACTCATTCGACATTATTATAAGTGTTCTCTTGTTCTCTTATATTTATTTGAGATTTACTTTACATGTTCTGATTTGGACCCACAACTTCTATAGATGTAACGAAAGTTCTTTGTGAGCTTGAGCTAGCAATTCAAAGAGTTAAAGTGATGACAACCCCAGATGGAAAAGTCTTGGACCTTTTCTTTATTACAGATGGCATGTAAGTCTTGTTCTTCTTGTTCTAACGAGTGTATATTTCGTTTAAATATAAGCTAATATAAGGGGGGATTTTATCATTTATGCTTGATTTGGTCATATTTCACGGTGAAAAGTTCAATCAAATGCATTGTTACTGTCTTTTCAGATGGAATGTGTTCTATTTGAAGCACAGTGATGTGTTCTTTTTGCCGTTTATCTTTGGTCATGCACACTCTACTCGAATATTTGCAGAGTTGATTAATGTTTTATGGCTACATGATTGGATTAATTTTCAGGGACCTGCTTCACACAAACATTAGACGTGAAGAAACATGTGAGCACCTTAGAGTCGTTTTAGGAGAGTGTTGTATCAGCTGTGAACTTCAGCTAGCGGGTCCTGAATACGATATTCAGCAAGGGCGTTCTTGTATTTCCGAATCAGTTGCTGAAGAGTTATTCAGCTGTGAGCTTTCTGCCAAGGAAGATCGTGCACAAACTCTCAGTGCTGATGTGTCAAAAGTTAAGAAAGCCAGTATAACAGTCGATAATTTATTAAGTCCTACACATACCTTGCTTCAAATACAATGTCTTGATCAAAAAGGCCTTGTCTATGACATTCTAAAGATCTCCAAAGACTGCGATATCCGGGTATATACGACCATCTTGCTTTTCTTTAATTTACATCAAAAGATAGATAAGTGTACCGATTGAATTGTTTGCTTAATTCTAGATTGTGCATGGAAGAATCTCGTCTAGTGTTAAGGGTTACCGAAGTTTGGACTTATTTATTCAAAAAGAAGATGGGAAGAAGATTGTAGATAATGATAACCAGGTTGCTTTATGTTCCCGATTAAAGGAGGAGATTTTACATCCACTGAGAGTCATCATTACCAACCGTGGCCCTGATACAGAACTTCTGGTTGCTAATCCCGTTGAGCTATCTGGGAAGGGAAGGCCTCGTGTTTTCTATGATGTCACATTAGCATTAAAGACACTTGGGATATGCGTCTTTTCGGTGAGTAATCTGAACTTTAAATGCCAATGGGAGAATAACACAAAATTCATTATGCTGTGGGTCTTTGTTTGTTTTCTTGATATTAGACTAAAACCCTGTTTGTTTTTCAATTTTACCTCTGAATGACCACTTATCACTTATCCGTTCAGACATTTTTAAATTAAGACCGTTTGTTTTTTTGTTTCTTTCAGACCCTCTTTAAGTCTGAAAATCATCGGAAAAAAAAGTGGTAACCTCACCACTTAATTCCTCTTATTCGCGTACACCCGCATTGTTTGGGATTTCAGACGTAAAAACAAACAAACAGTCTAACTGATTCAGATTTCAGACTTCTGCACCACCTCTTATAAATCAGAACTGAAATGAGATTTCAACACCTCTTAAAAAACAAACGCTACCTAATTTTTTTTTTTTTTTTTTTTTTTTTTTGCATTTGTATAGGCAGAGATAGGAAGACATTCGACACCACATCGGCAATGGGAAGTGTACAGGTTCCTTCTGGATGAAAATAGAGGATTTTCATTAACCAGCAATCGAGCTAAACAGGATATAGTTGATAAAGTGAGGAGAACACTTATGGGCTGGTAAAAAAACGAAGATTCTATACATCCATTTGCCTAAAAGAATCATCAAGAACGAACCTCTTTTTCTACTTGTTGATGGTCCCACATGATGTAATCCTTGAAGAAACATTCGACTGTGTAGCCAGTGTACGCCAAAAGAGCGAGCACAATGCTCTACTCAATTGATCTGCACGCCAAGGGGACGTTCTTAAATCTGGCGCTGCTACTGCGATTCAGGTGAGAAAACTCGTTACATTTGTTGTTTTTTTATTTTGGGTTTTGGTTGATGGTCTGGTAGGTAGTTTGTAGGATGATTCTAGTGTTTTAGAGTTTATGTGGTACTTGGTAAAAAGGTTGTTTGAATAAATCCCTGGTCTATGGGATTTAACCAGTTTGTTTAGGAGTCTCTAATGCATGCTTATTTTGCTAATAAGAACCAAAAGTGGTTAATTGTTTACGTTGTTTTTGGACCTTTTCTTTTCTGGTAGGCGTGGGTAGAGAGGACCAAAAACCGGGTCCCAAATAGGTTCTAATTCAAGATTTTACTTTTGTAATCGGTCCCAATCCCCACCAAAAACACTCTGCCTGTTCTCTATGTATAAAGCCCAATCCCGGTCTCGGGCTGGGCCCAAATCCGTCCCGACTTTTTTTTCCACCATAAATCAATTTTGAAACATATAAAAAAAATTGTTTTAAGATTTTTTTACATAATATCTCAGTGAAATATACTTTAAAGTCTCAAATTTGATCATTAAATACACCTTAAATCCTTTTTATGCAAAAATGTTATAAATGTTTCTATAATTACGATTTTGAAATTTAATATTGAAACGCTTAAAAAGAACTTGAAAACATAAAAAGAAGACACTGAAGTTTTGGTAAAAGGATTTAAAAATCTTGATATATATCTTATAGAAATTTAACTTTTAAAAAGATCGGGCCAGGCCAGGCCTTTAAGTTTTACAAAAAGTGTAACCAATCCCGGCTGGTCCATTTTGAACATTTTTAGCCACGGGTGTCATGGATGGTGTGTGCACTTTTTATGAAACTTCAGTGGCTCGGTTACAAGCTAACAAATTTTTTGATTTGGTTTTGGAAGTTGCATACCTTTTTATAGTTCAACTTGTGTATTTCTTCCAGGTCAATTTTGACCTGATGTATATATTTCTCTTTATAAGAGAGATTCATTTAAAAAAGAAGTTAATTTGCCCTCTGATATCAACTTAAATTGGCATAAATTAGTTGTTGTATATCTACATCTGTTTATATTAAGATCAGTTAAATTCAGTTAAATCGTATATTGAAAATATAAAATATAAGTGTGAGGTAGAAATTAGTAGTTAAAGGTGCTGACATGAATCCAAACTTGTCCGATGACAGATTCTCTTTTATGACATGCGGATGAATCACACAAACAAGCAGTTACCAGTACCGATAAACCAAAGGAACACAATCTACTGGGCTTGAAAACTCGAAAGATTCTTAATTGTTTGCTACCATAAATGTCAGAAACTATGTGTCTCAAAACTTAAAGCTTTTCAACTGCAAAATAATGCAAAAATGAATTACACAAATGAGTTCCTCTAACTTGCATAGTTCAGACTATTAATAAACCATTCAGATCCAGACCTGAGATCAATTTCACAGCATCCAAAGCTAGCAACTAGATCTTAAAAACTTTATCAAGAATCAAAAAAGTGATCAAATATTAATGCAAAGCAACACCTCCACCTGAAAACTCAATCTCGTGGGCAGGGGAAAAAGATGAAACCCAATCAGACGCGTGAGTTGGAAGAAGGCCGAGCGTGTTTAGCTTCCAGACACCCAACAACATACCCCCTAAATTTAAGGCAACGAATAGTAATTTGGGTCCAACGAGGTCCACTTTGTTATCCCTATAAGGTTCGAAAACCTTACCGAGTCCTTGAAGAGCGCTTAACGGCTGCCAAAGAGCTGAAAATGTTATACCTATGCTAAATAAATGGACAGTGTTTCCAGCCATCCACATCATAAAGCCCATCATAAGCAGATTCTTGAAAGGGGCTTGGGCAACTTCCCATGCTTTCTGAGACTTCCAATTTGCTTCGGCATCTTTCTTTTGGCGACTGAGGGTAGAATCATCCTGATCATGAGATGTGCGGGTGAAGCCAGGTGGGTCTGGAATGTCACGGGAGGAAGGGGTGGATGAATTGTCTGTGAAATCAACGGCCCATTTTCGATTTCCCATCAATCCTTTCCCCTTTTCCATCTGCGTACAGATGAAATGAAATTGATGATGAGTGGGTAATCTAGTAATTTCTTATGTATACATATATAGATACATACATATACATAGAGTACGGATCATGCGAGAAAATCATTTTGCATGAAGGCGAGAAGTTTCAATATCACATATGAGTACATATATGAAAAAGCGCCTGAATGATTGCATTAAACAAGATGAACAATGGGGTTATGACTTATGAGTACATATATGAGATGGTAGTTTAACAAGCGGATAGAATAGGCAGCAGATTAAACCAAACCAAACCTAGCACTAATATAGTCAATAAGCCAAACACCATAATCATGCTTCTTATTGGCATACATGCCTGTGATTGAAGCCAGGTAATAAACCATGGAAGAGATCAGCTCTTCCTTGCCAGCTTTATTCCCTAGTCTCCCATAGTGCAGAAAACCTAATTAAGCTGGCATCAGAATTCTTTAAACTAGAGATGCACAAAGCCCAGCCTTGGCACCATACCTTCCAAGCCCGTTTCTGGTGAGCAATAAAAAAAGCATGGACCAGGCTGGGTTTGAAAAAGGCCCGATCGGGCTTTTTCAGGCCGGGCTTGCCACCAATATTTCAGCTTGATTAGGTTTTGAATTTGCTGCCTAGCTTGGACTGGGCTTCAGGCACACTAGTTATAGGCTTTTTGGGTCGGGCTTGGGATTTTATGTGCATCTCTACTTTAAACCATGGTCTGGCACCTTCAGTGGCGGATCCAGAATTTTTTCCGAGCGGGTGCACCCTTAAATTGTATCAAATGTCCTCAAAGCTGTTTGATGTATTTTTCGGTTGATTTCGAGGGATTTTTTAGCCGACTTCCCCATTTGGGGACTTTTTAAGTTTTTCGGTTGGTTTCGAAGAATTTTTTAAGGTTTTTGGTTGATTTCCAGCGATTTTTTTAAGTTTTGGTTGATTTCAAGGGATTTTTTAAAGTAGTGCTCCTTTAACCCTTGAAATATCAAAAGTTTAGCGGGTGCACCTCATGTAAAACTTACGAAACGCGATTTTTTTTACCCTTACCGAACATGGTTGAGCGGTAGCACGGGACCCCCCCTCCCCATAGGGTGGGTCCACCGCTGGGCACCTTTAAGCCAGGTAGTTCAGAGGGTCTATGCAAATATCTTTACATATTTCCTGGACGACTTTGGAACATCCAGCAAATGGTCGTTCCCTCAAGGAATTGATGGTACATAGCCTCATTAAGTCATTTGAACCTTAGCCCTGATGCTTCATGAACATCAAATGACTGAATGAATGCTGCTAAGCCAACCCCTTGGGGTTTTATACATTTGAATTCGATTCCCTTGGTCGTACGCATAAACAACCTGTTAGGTTTTTGACGATAAAAATTCAACTTGAATTCAATTTACAAAATTGTTTCAAACCTCTGACCTGTTAGATTTCACAATGTTGTACCGAATTATTGGGCCGAAGGTGTTGGTTACTAAAAAAAGGAAGAAAAAGATTCAAATTCATCCCCTCTCCCCTCAAATAAACAAGGTTCGGAACCTTCAAGACTACCACTATGAGGTGGAGTAATCTTGAAGTGCATCTCCAATCTTGACACCAGAAACACTAAAAATAGTAAGCCCTTTTTAACATCTAATCTCAACTCCAACCCCACTCTAAATACAACAAGTTTGTGGGCCATATGAAAATGATCACCAAATCTGTAGGCCTAGAGTTTTGCCTGTTGAAGGCTTACGTGGCATTATTGCAGTTCAATTTGAAGGCCCCCAAAAAACACCAGATTTGGCGATCAGAATATAAATCGGATAGAAAGGAATCACAGGCAAAAATTGAAGCTTTGTCGGATGGTTGTAGAAATATGAAGAGTTTGACGATATCTAAATTGTAATTTAAGCAGTGGAATAAAATTTCGATTCCAGTTAAACTATTTAGTTAATTAATGCTTTGAACCGGTTTTGTTCTGTTTCCTTTTCTAAGCCATGGATGATGGAGCTGACGTTTTAAACCCTAAATACACTAAAAGGCCATACGTTTCAATCGAACTTGAGTTCGAGCAAAGGAGCGTAGAACTTCAAAGTTGGGACTGAACTGGTTATATTCCAATTCCAATTCCAATTACGAACATCATATCATAATCAAATACTTCCCAAAACTACTTCAAAGATCGAAACCTATAAATCACACGTAAATCCCCCGAGGCGTTTCAATTCATACGTCTTAGATCTAAAAACGCTTAAGGTCCTCTACCATGTGTAAGATCGAGAATTTCTAAGAGAAGCATGAGAAATTGGAACAAGGCAAGAATACACTGATTTCAACTGACGATCAAAATCATGAAAAAACTTAAATTAATTAGTGATATTACAAAGCAAGATTACGAGCGATCGAGAGAGACGTACCTCGATAATCGAAGAGAGAGATACGCGATCGATAGAGAAGACGGGGACGGAGTGGTCGATATCTACCTTCAAAAAGCCCAGATGGCGAGAGGGTGGATCGACTCCAATCACAATTTTCCAATAATTACAAAATAGTCCAATAATTACCAAATATCCTAAAATCTCTTCTTCAAAGTTTACATCCCAATCAACATTCCTAACTCCTAAAAGCAGCATGTTGAACAATATCTCTAAAAAATTTCTAAAATAAAAGAGTAAACTACGATTTTCGTCCTTGTGGTTTACTGTTTATAACTATTTTAGTCCTTGGTTTTTAAAACTTGCTTTTTTCGTCCTTGTGATTTTCATTTGATTTCTCTTTTTGTCCTTAAAGCAAACAACAGTTAGAAAAGTCTGTTAAGTATGAGGGTAATATGGTACTTTTACAAATTTATTTGATTTTTTATTAAAATTAATCATGAGATATTATATTATATACTCCATCGTAGCACCGTACAATAGATTCCATCACCTCCATCATATATAAAAATAAAATATTATAATTAATAAATACATCATCCCTGCATTTGGTTCCACGGTCACCGACGCCACTTGTCCCCACCGTAATCGACGCTCACCATCCTTTCTTTTCTCCGTCATCAACAACCCACACCATAACCGTAACCTCATCTACTTCTTCATCAAATATGAAGGATATGAAAAGGGAAACAAGATGGACGTTGTGTTGAACGGAAAAATTCAAGATTGGGTGAAAAGCTCGAGGGATAAAGGATAGAGTTGTCGAGAAAGTTTGAGCTTTTGCATCAAGAAAATTTGAAATTTACCTGAGAAACTTTATGAAATGAGTCTCTTTACAAGTATAACTATAACATTCCAAATGGGTTTGGGTTATTGAAGTTAACCATGCCTGGCTTTTCTTTTTGGTTTTTTTAGAACGATTATCCAGTAGGATAATGATGTTGGTCTTTTCCTATTCTTAAGCTTGGAACAAATCTCATGCTCAATCTTTTGTAGCTTCAAAAGTTTTTTGTTTTTTGTTGACCCTCTTGTACTCTGTTTTTGAATAAGAAGCAACGATTATGATTTAGTGTTTTCACATGTTTAATATGGGGTTTTAAATTTCAAGTTTATGCAAATGGATTTCAAGTTTATGGAAATGGATTTCAAGTTTCTGTAATTGGGTTTCAAGTTTATAGAAATGAATTTCAAGTTTCTGCAATGGTTTTCAAGTTTCCATGAACTATTTGGGGATTAACACGAAAAGGGAACATGGCTTTAGATATCTTGATGGCGCACTGGAGAAGAAGAATGGAGGGGAGCCCAGCCGCTAGTGAGGCGGTGGTGTTTTCATGGAGGAAGAAGTTGAGGGGTGGGTGGTGCATTAAATGATAGTGTACTTGTGTACCCTGAAACTTTTTAAGAAAAAAGTAATAAAGAAAATTAAAAAAAAAGCCCAAATTACCCCTACCTGACGGATCTTTTCTAACAGAAATAGTATCAAGGACGAAGAGAGAAAGAAAATACAAACCACAATGACCAAAAAAGCAAAATTTAAAGACTAGGGACGAAAATAGTTATAAACAACAAACTATAAGGACGAAAATCGTAGTTTACTCAAAATAAAAACTTGAATGCCAAAAAAAAATTACATTCATCTCTAACAACATATCTATTTTAAAAAATCCAATATTAATTATATTATTAAAATATTTAATATATTTAAAAAATAAATAAACCAAATTTTATATTGGTGGAAGTGCAGAGTATGAATACAATTTTAAATTGTCTTACTTGTTAATTATTTTCTTTAAATATGGAGGGGCATTTGTCTGCTTGGCTAGTTAAGCATGGGCTAATTCATAGATCTTTGGGCTTTGATTACTAAGGAATAGAGACTTTACAAATAAAACCCGGGGATTGGCTTTTTTTTCATTTTAAATAAACTTGTATGGATGTTCTTTGAGCATAATTTTAGTCTAAAATCTTAATTTTTATCGTTTTCTCTATTTTAAAGATTGCTCTAATGACCTTTATCTAAATCTCAACTATTAACTACGTGTTTCAAATATAACACAACTCATATAATCCAATCCGAATTCTAGTATAATATATATATGGTTTTATAAATATTTTGATTAAGAAAACCACCTCTAAATATGGTTTTGTTTTCATTTAATTCTTTAAAACAAGAGTAAACTACAAATTTGGTTATTGTGGTTTGTCAAAAATAATATTTTTCCATCTATGTAGTTTGACATTATAAGATGACTATCGTGATTTTAACAAACCGTCCGAATTTGAAATGTTCATCTAATTACTCTCAAAAGTTTCCTTTCAATAAAAATATTTTCGTTCTTTATCGATTTTTTTGTCTTTTATCCAATAAAAACAAGAAGGACTAAAATCATAAAATCAATTATAATTGATTAAAAAACCAATTAGACGGCATATAGATTAGAGAGCTATATTGTAATCAGATGACTAATTCAAAAAACGTGGATGCCAAAATTCAAATTGGAGTTAACAAAGCTGTGAAAACGATGGGTAAGTATTTGAGATAAATATAAGTAATTAGACGGCATATAGATTAGAGAGCTGATCTAATAAGTTTAGATAGAGAGGGATGTGCACGTTAGAGAAACGCGATAACATTTACATCCTTACCCTAACCGGCGACGATGACCACCGCTTAAACCCTAAGCTACTCGACTCGATCAGGGCGGCGGTTAACCGTGTCCGATCGGAAACCACAACTCCATCCGCCTTCATCACCACCGCACAAGGAAAATTCTTCTCCAATGGCTACGATCTCGCCTGGTCTCAATCAGATCCGGAACGCCATATCCTTATGTCCTCTAAACTCCGTTTACTCGTCCGAGATCTCATCTCTCTTCCGATGCCTACGATAGCCGCCGTCTCCGGCCACGCGTCGGCCGGCGGTTTTATCCTCGCGCAGGCGCATGATTACGTTCTGATGCGGAAGGATAGAGGATTTTTGTACATGAGTGAATTGGATATCAAGCTCGTCGTGCCTGATTGGTTCGTGAAGCTGTTGAAGAACAAGATCGGATCTCCGGCGGCGTTGCGTGATGTTGTGCTGAGAGCCGAGAAGGTCACGGCGGAGGCTGCGGTGGCGAAGGGGATTATCTATTCGGCACACGATAGCGTGGAGGAGACGGTGAAGGCGGCAGTGAGACTAGGGGAGGAGTTGGTGATGAGGAAGTGGGATGGACACGTGTACGGTCGTAATCGGAAGGTGTTGCTTGCAGATGTGTTGCCAGCGTTGGAGTTTGACGAGACCGTTGAGGACGTGGCGACCGCCAATATTGTATCATCCCGTCTTTAGCAAGGAGTATTGATTCCAACATCAAATATTCAAAATTCAAATGTTTTTATAAATCTACAAGTATGGTGATCCATTTGATAAATGAATTTATAAAAGATTTATTTAATATAAAAGAGGGTTAATTTTGCATTCATTCTTTCTTTTTAGGTGACGTTTTAAAACAAACGGTGTTAAACTCTGAAGTTTGATTTTAGTTCTGAAATAATAATAAAACATCTAAACGTATCATAAATAAGTTGGGACTAAGAGCTTAAAATAAAAACAAACAAACAAGGCTTTAATGTGACCCGTTACTTACTGAATAACAATGCCTATGAAAGAGAGGGGTTGTTCACTTGGTTTTTACCATCCGCTTTAACAACGGCTCTTACAAGAAAATAGTTTTTTTTTTCTTACCATATCGTATCCACCTTATTAAATAAAAAGCCTACGTAATAAGCCTTTACTATCAAAAAAATCACTTTACACCAATTTCTATAACTCAAATGATAGAAGATTCTTATAAAAATTCTCTTCAATGGTGGTTTTTCTAATAACATACATTTTTACTTGTATGAACCTTGCATTAAGATGTTCTTAAGTAGAGTTGTTCATGGATGGCATAGTCCGTCCGACCTGTTAAATAAGCGGGTATGGACAACTATTTTTTTTAAATATAAGTGGGTTCAGGTAGAACCATTCAAATTAATTGACTTGCTTGGGTACTGAATTTTTTTGAAAATGTCGGTCAAATCCGGTATATAATGATAAACAATTAAAATTTTATATAATTAATATTTTATTTAATAAAATTGAAGTGGTTTTGGTTACTCATTGCACTGAGTATCAACCACTTTCCAAATATATACTATTGTACATGTAGTATGTCTCGAATCTTGATCTTAAAATATTAGGTGTGTAAATATTTTGTTGTTGAATAATCCAAATTTCAGAGGGTGATAATTCTTGAAGAGGAAAAATCAAACTCTATATTTTATGAATTTTTTTTTTTTCTTACGTCGTGTATTGTGGCGGAGGCACTTAAGGACCAGGAGGGGCCTGTGCACCCCCTGGGTTCTCTTTATATATAAAAAATATAGGAGGCATCTTTACTTTTCAAGGCCAAATAGAGCCTTTTTTATGTATTATTTATTGGGCTCTGGTAAGCCCACTTAAGTTAGATCACGACTTTCTCTAAAATTACAACTTCCTCATGTGTGGTGAAATGAATTCATGATTACTACCTCTCAAACAAACAAAACAATTGACGAGCCTTGCAACCATCGGCCACCCAAGCTCCCTGAATTTTTACCATTATTTGATTTTTTGTCAATGCAACTCTTCTATACTAATTTTAGAGGTCGTTTACTAAATACTTACTGAGTGTTCACTTAGGAGTCGTTTACTAAACACTTAGCGGAGCAAGTGCTTATCAAGTCACTTTACCTTACTGGATAAGTATGGCAAAGACCAAGAATCTTACCCGGTGAAAACGAGATAAGAATCGAGAGTCTTACCCGGTAAGTAAGGGTGACGACTTTTAACACGTACGGTTAGTGCTTACCGAGTATTGTTGCATAAACTGTTGTTTTTGTTGACTAAAATCTTACCTGGTAAGTAAGTGGTAATGTTAAATTTTACTTGTAAACACTTATGACTTACTGAGTAAGTGTTTGGAAAACGACCTCTTACCTTCCGAGTGAGCATAACAAAGATCTAGAATCTTACCCGATAAGAAGCATAGCAAGGATCAAGACTACTCTTACCCACTTAGTGCTTATTGGGTAAAAGTTGTTTGCCAACAATCCATTTTGATGATTGATAATGTTATCCGATAAGGTTAAGTGAGGGTGGTACTCTTACTTGTAAGCACTTACCCGATAAGCGTTTAGTAAACGGCCCCTTAATAAAAATATTTATCAATTTAAGCATTTTTAATTACATTAAAATGGAACAAAAACAAGACCAAGTAAAAGGTGATTAACATAAGAAATGGAAAAAGTTAACAGCATGGATAATGACACCCATGCAAATACAACTGGTATCCACTCGCCAATCATCCTGCCACAACATTTTTATAATTTTATTAATCAACATATTTTAACAAATACCTATTACTTTTCTAATTCTTTTATAATACCTATTAATCAACATGTTTTGTCTTATGAAGTCATAAAATGTTGTATTTTTTACGAATAAAACTTAAGTTAAAGTTGTAGTTGTTTAAAGCTATACGAAAAAGTATACAACAGTTTAGAATGAAGAGTAAGCTACGATTTTTGTTCATATAGCCCGTTATCGATAATTGTTGATTTTTAAATATTATTTTAGGGACAAAAACTGTAAGTTGTTGGAGATGTTATGCATTGTGGATGTTCTACATGGTTAGAAAATTTTGTTAAGTTAAAGGGTAATATGATCCTTTCAACGTTTTTTGTTCATTTTTATTAAAGATTTATATCATTGTACAAGTTATTAAAGTTTTTATAAAAATAAAATAAAATACATAACCTACCCCCACCCTACTTCCTTCCGGTTTACTTTCATTTTTTCTTTTATGAAATTCTTTAAACTAAACATGATATTGAGATGAAATTCAATTCCAAATCCAATCTAATCATATAGATCAAATGGGATCTTAATGCCTCCAACCTAAATGAAACTTTCATTTAATTAAATATAATAATTACTTTTTAAGTAAATAATCGTATGACATACAATTGTCTCTTGACAGCCTAACAAAAATATTCAACATCAATAATTGAAACTTAAAATTTATAAATAATTAAAATCGAAAGATTTTTGGGAAAAAAAAACGGCCCCAACATCTAGTGAGGGATATGTAAGTTTTGGTGACCATGGTACACATTAGGCGTTTGGACCAAAGCTATAGATACACACAAAAGGGAGTTTTTTTTCTTTGAAATAGTCATAGTCAAAGTCACAAAGGACACTCCCTATCTCAAACACATGGATCTATCTTGTCGATAAGGACACCTCCAACCCAATTACAAAAACACTAAAAATGATGGGTTTCTGAAACACAAAAAAAATTAATCTCCAATTATATACTAAAAAACACACTACAAACACTTTTAACAATAAAATAATATATATTTATTATTATACTATTAATATAATACTATTAATCTATATATGTATATATATATAATTAGAAAAATTAGATAAAATATTAATAAAAATTTTAGTGATCTACTTTTTGACCTCCAAATATGGAGGCCAAGATTTTACCCCTCCATTTATTTTTGTGTTTTAATGTTGTGTTGGATGTGAAACTACCTCCATTTTTGAGTTTTTTGTGTTTATAGGGGTGAGCTGGAGATGGTCTAAGGAGGTGTTTGGGATTGTTTATTTAAAATAACTTGTGTTTTTATATAAAAATGTTTATTTGTTTATATGGTATTAAATCGGAGTTTTATAAAACGTGTTTGGATTAGCTCATGATGGTAACAAAACATAATAAGTTAATAAGTTGTTTTTAGGGGTATTTGGGTTTGCTTATACATGTAAAATAACAAAAAAATTTGATAAGTTGTTTCAAATAAGTTAACACGTAAGAAAGTTATAACTTATCTTCTCATTACCAGTTTGGCACCGATATAAGCATTTTATTTTTTTCCCATCCAAACATTAAAAATTGCTTATTACCAGTACCACACCGAAATAAGTCAATAAAAAGTTTAAATAAACAATCCCAAACACCCCTAACAATGATTAAGTGGTTTCGTTTAGATCCCTGATATACAATATTAGCGGGCAAAAATGTTGTTAAAACTGGGTTGTGTATATGAAAAACTTGTATAATTTTTTAATCAAATGTATTGGATAACGAGCAACTTTATATACACGCTATGCATCACATTAACATTATATTTATTTCACGAAATATTTTGATGTGTATTTAAAAACCGAGTTCATGATACCGAATGACTATAATTAAATGTAATAAAATATGGCAAGTAAGGTAGTATCCCGTAAAAATGTGCACAAAGTAGCCAAACCAATTAAACATGCAAACTTGAGGCAATCCAGTTGAATTGGACATCTCATAATCCAATGGCTATTTTTGTTAAGATGTACTTAATTAATACAATCCACGGTTTCTAGCAACATATTAAAATTGTAATAAATATTAATGACTGATACGTGGCATCATTAATTGACTTTGAACCTGTTATTCGTTTTTATTTGCATTTTCTCATCATTGGTTATAAGTTAAAATCGAAAGGAAAAACATGTTCAATAAATAAAATAGGTGTAACATATAAAATATTGAAAGTTTGTTGTATTGATCAAGAAAAAATTTACTTGTTACTACAATAGAAAATAAACCAATTTTCTTTATCTTTTTAATTTTATTTATAAAAAAATAAAATAAAAAATAAAATAAATAAAAAATAAAAATAAAAAATAAAAAATAAAAAATAAAAAATAAAAAATAAAAAAAGAAAATAAACAAAAATTGAAATAAAATGTATTGTAGTTAATTCTCTCTCTTAATCATAAAACACGCCTCTTCTCTTGCATAGACAACATAAAGAAGGAAGAAAAGGGTGTTCAATTGTTGAAATGTAGTGAGAGAAGTGGTGTTTCCTCACATAGATAGATACACACTGACGCTATATCTATATCTCTGCATATACCTACGATGTCCACGAGCTTCAACAGCGGCCCTCGGAGCCCTGCTACGAGCTCCAGGTTGCAGTTGGGCGGCGTTGGTGGTATCTCCAGGGCTATCAGATCTTCTTCCTCCAAGAAACCGCCGGAGCCTCTTCGCCGCGCAATCGCCGATTGTTTGTCTTCTTCTCTTCTATCCGTCCATGGCAGCTCTTCAGCCGTTGTATCTGAAGCTTCCAGGACTCTTCGGGTACGAACGGATGTTAATTTTCTCTTTCTTTCTTCAGATCCCGTAGTTTTTTAGTTTTCGAATCTAGGGTTTAATACTGTCTGTCCGTGATTTAGTATTAATTTGGATTACAGAATTGTTATACACATATATAGGTATGATTATTGTGCATAAACATGGAATTGCACTTTCGGTTATATGTACATGTTAGTTTTTTTTGGGTACGGATTGGGGAATTATACTGTTTGAGTAGGTAGGGCAAATCGTAGCTGTCATAGTACACATACTACGGTTAAATGTGGAAATCAACTGGTTACTTTGCGAATTTTGGATGCTTTTGCTTAATGGAAGGAATGTTATGGGTTTAAAAGTGAAAGAAATTTACTTGTAGGTTTAATTGTAAATACTGCTAATAAGTCGTTTAGGTCATGTAATATCGAGTAGCTAGATATTAGATATCAGGTGTACTAACCTTGATTACTCGATAGTTTCGAGCTTATGAATATAATGATTAAATGGTCAGCAAGTCATATGGACTCCGGATTGTACTTCCTTGGCGGATGATGTATATTTGCTACCAAGATAAATCTTATTATATTTTTGTTTTAATAGTTGTTCAGTTCTGTTATGAGGATTTGCTCATTAGTGTTCTTTTTTCTCACTATCTCAAGCCCATTACCTTGGAAGAAAGTGAAACAAAGGCGTGACCTTTATGTTTTGTTTTCTCTCTGGGATCGGGATCGCTCATACGCATATCCAGGCACAAGTACACACAGACTCAGGTTTGTTGCTTTGAATGCCTAGCGTCCACATCATTGTGCCCAGGCTTTTTCCAACCTGCATTGCTAATTTAGAGTACCCATTGTTAATTGATCTTAATTGAGAACACCAACGGGTGCCCCGGCTTTTCTTGATTCAGATTCACCATTGGGTGCACTCACGATGTTGGTGTAGGTGACAAATGACAATTAACGAGTGTTGTTAAATTCAGTAGTCATACTTAATCATGTCACATGGTAATGAAATGCATTACAGACAGGCTTATATGCCACAGTTCAGTGTCTGAAGTTTCATTACATATGTGTTAGTTGCCTGTGGTTGGAAACTATTCATTAAGTTACTTCTATTTGTCCGAAATAATGAGGGGCACTTACCAGGTTTATACCCATAACATTAGCTATTTCATGTTCAATTAATAATTAACATCCTAAACGTCTATTCATACAAGTGATTAGATTTGCTTTCTTTTTTGGCAGGACTATTTAGCATCTCATGGAACTACTGACCTGGCCTATGGTGTGATAATAGAGCACACACTTGCTGAGAGAGAGCGAAGGTTTCTCCTATTCGTTAATTGTTATGAACTCTTCCAGTCTTTCTTATAATTTCAATAAATGCTCGGTTAAAATTAGGCTTTGTAGAGCCGTGGAAACTTGATAGTTATTGCTCATATGATTCAATTTTTTTCAACACTGGCTATGATTTACACCATGGAAACCAGGTCCATACTTGTCACGTGTACATATATTCAGCTCACCTTGAACCTAAGGTGCACTTTTGCTTAATACACATAAGATATATTTAACTTGTAAAACGTTGTATGGGAAATATGAATTGCCTCTCTGGAACTTCCTATATGAGACGGATAGGGTCTTGAACTAATGTAACCATCAACTCCATCTCTTTAACCATGTCTTGAACCTGTAGTAGATCGTGTTCTGTGGCTAAATACCTTTTAACTGTTTTCTCCTTTTACTTTACCATGCTTGAATATACCACTCCAGCAGTATAAGGTTTTCTTCATTATACACTGACCAAGCATGAATTTTTGTATTTTCATCTTCACATTGATTTCCAGCATGGGTAAAAATAACAAAATATTAGGATGATTCAAGGTGAATGTAACTGGTAGCATTGGTATAAATATGATTTATGTTCGTTTATGATTTGCATCCTTCTAATTAATGATTTCAGCAAAATGGATATCGCATGTCGACATGTAATGTTGATCAAATATCTGGCCAAACTAATTAATTTTTACCAGCTGATACATTTTTTTTATCTGTAACAGCCCGGCTGTGGTTGCAAGGTGTGTGGCGCTTTTGAAACGTTATCTCCTACGGTAGGTGTTCTTTCTTATGGAAACTTAATTCTATAAACTTAAGAAGTACATAGTAGGCATCGAATTTTGTGGTAACATATGGCTGAAAGCTTATAGTTGGGTTATATTCTTCTTTTGATTGCTACTTGTAGCGTATAACTATCCTACTTGCATTTGGTCGTGATGGACTAGTAGTTGGTACGATGGTTATGGTTATCTAATTTTTTTGCAATACTTGGGTAATCCGTAATCATGGGCATAGACGCATAGCGAGATTTCGTCTTCTGTAATCATGGTGGTTATAAAAGACGGAAGAGTCAGATGTATCAAGTTTTGAGACCAATCTTCCTCTTATTGGTACTACCTATGGATTCAAAGCACTCATCCTCTTGTTAGCCACGATTCACCAACAGATGGTCTGGGTTGCTCAGTTATCCATATTCAATCTGAATGGGTAACGGGTCCATCCCTCGGAAGTGCTTGATTCTGACTTAGGAAACAATTAAAAACATTCGCTACTCCTAATAAATAAATCATACCTGTATAGAGAAAAACAACCATGAATCTGCAATTTTGTATAAAACCTTGAATCCACCCAAGTGAAGCATCTTATAGAATCTAATAGCTTTCTAATGCAATTTTATTTAGCCCTAATCTTGAGTTTCACATCAAAAGTTGTACTCATCTCCTCTTCCCTTTAAGCACTCAATGAATCCTTCAGTGTTTCTGTCTAGTTCATTGACTTGTTTCTAAAACTGTGGCCCCATACTTTGTTTTCTTTTACCCAGTCATCTCTCTATTTAAGTCACTACTCATGTCTGACTGTCATAAATTAGGAAAACTTCTGAAAACAAATTTCAATTAAACCGACAATTAAACACAAAATAGAAAATTCATGGAAAGACGAGCCATGGTAATTAGGCGCAAACACATACTATGTTCTTTCATCTTTCTCTTTTGTCACTTTGTGTGTGTTGATATTTGTTAACCAAAGCCAGTACTCTAGAATTTGAGTATCCACTAAACCACATAAAGCATGACATATGAGGTTAAAAGTTGAATCTAGTTGACTTTTGATTTTTTATACATGTCAAAAAGGTTTGAGATGTCAAGCTATGCTTGCTGCATTTCTTACAATGGCAAAGAATAAATGGTTTTTGTCAACTGCAGAATTGATAAACCATGGGAGTTGTTACAGTTACCATGCTGATCCAATGAATAATGGTGAATATGTTGACATTCCTTGATCAATGAGAATGCTCTGGTTTTGGCTTTGATTATTGTAAACTCCACTGACATTGCTTGTCATGTATAGCCTTTTTTTACAGTGAAGAAACTTATGTGACAGGTAAATCCTTTAGTAACAGCGGCTGATATAATACTCTTCTTTTTATTACAGATATAAACCAAGTGAGGAGACCCTACTAGAAATTGATCGGTTTTGTTTAAATATAATTGTGGAGTGTGATAATAGCCCAAGCAGAAGATTAACACCATGGTCTCGATCTCTGAGTTCACAATCTGGTTCTTCAGCGACTATTTCAACTGCATCACCATTGCCCGTTGCAAGTTTTGCTTCAGGGACACTTGTGAAGTCGTTAAATTATATTCGTTCTCTAGTAGCTCAACATGTTCCAAAGAGATCATTCCAACCTGCAGCTTTTGCCGGAGCTACATCTGCTTCAAGACAGTCACTTCCATCATTATCATCTCTAATGAGCAAATCTTTCAATTCCCAAATAAGCCCGGGACTCAGTAAAGAAGCTTCTGAGGTCAAAGAAGGTTCTGCTACATCTGTCTTGGATTCGCCTATTGCTGAAGATGTCGACGGAGTTGAAGGCGATGAATTCATAGCCCGTGATGTGTTCAAATGGCGATGGCATGGGGATCCCCAATCATCTTTGCTTTCTTCTGATAGGTATTCTTATGTTTCTGCTATTGCATGCAATGCTTTCTTTGTTATCGTAATTTTAAGCCGTTTTTCCATTTGTGGCTTCCTGTAATCCTTGGAAATTCCAATTCTGCAGTGACTCTTCCTTGAATCATCAAGACATGAGTAAGCACAATTTTCTTGAAGTTGGTGCTGCCGCGCTTCTTTTAGGGGACATGGAAGCTAAAACGAAGAGTGAATTTTGGAGAAACTTTGGTAGCATTGACATGCCTTACCTTGATCAACTTTTACAGCCTTCATTACTCACTACTGTGACCAATTCTGCCTCTGCTCGTGCTCATTTGAGAGCAATAACAGCTTCTAAACGCTCCAAGACAGGCCCTCATCAGATTTGGTATGCTTGTATGTGGAAGCTTAATTGTATTGTATGAAGCTTTATTGTCATCAGTATTGTTAATTTTGGAACCAATAGTCCTATATCTATTATCATTTTGCAGGGAAGATTCTCTTATGACGACATTCCGTCCTCGTTCTCGACCACTTTTCCAATACCGACCCTACAGGTATAACTTCTTTCTATAAATTTAATCTCCAACATTTCTGTTTGTGGCTATGTTTGTGGCTATAATTCCCCCCTATGAAGAAACTATTACCAAATCATGGTTGTAATGTAGTTGAAAATTCTCATATGATGATCACTAATTAGGATGCTATATCCACATGGAGTGCAATCTTTTTCTTGCTACCATCAACAAATTGGTTTCCTACTTATGTTTGCCATTTTTTATTTGTGTGTTGTTTATATACTTCAAGTTCGGGTTATTCTAGTAACTAAATTATAACACTGGATGAACAAAAAGAAAACCGTTTCATCTATAGAGGGATAACTTTTTTAACCTCGATGTATTTATGTTTCTGTACAGTAGTCATTGTATTGCTGAATGTCGTTAATATCCTTGCTCTCACTCTCGATGCATTTGTTTTGTCAGTGAACAACAACCGTTGCGATTGAATCCTGTTGAGGTGGGGGAAGTTATAGCTGCAGTTTGCTCAGAAAAACCATCACCAATTGCTAATATGATGACGATGTCATCTAAACTAAGTAGCAGCAGTGGGAGGCCATCAATGGATGTGGCTGTGAGCGTTCTAATCAAACTTGTAATTGACATGTATGCCTTCCCTTCGAATATTCACTCTCCATTTAGTTCACAAGTTTGATATTTGTGATTAGCAATTATTTCCATGATAAAGTTAGTTGCATAAATGTGTTTACAGGCCCATGAGGCGCTTGTAGCAAGTCAAAGCTTATTTTGGCATTCTTATGTACCGGATGTAGTTCTAGCTCGGTCCCCAAATGAATGAAACATTTGGCTTCACTTATACCTTAATGGATTATTTGACTATTAGTCAACTATCTAAAATGCCCCCAATAAGGACAAAATAGTGAATAAGGGTTCAATTCCTGGCGCCCACAACAATTGTGGCTACTGAGTTTATCAGGTCTGATGTCTTACGGTCACAATTTGCCGGAATTAGTCTGGGCATAGCCTGGGACACCCTTAAAAAAGACAAAATAGTGAAACCTTGTTGACCAAAACCAATTTTATATCATGTAATGAATAATGATTACTAATGGAAAGATTAACTAACATATAAAAAGGAAAGTATGATTTGGCTGGTAATTAAAATTATAGATGACGTGACTTGGCTGCATTGGGAGCTTTTTAGAGAATCGTGCATGATGGTTTATGCATTACTTTATGAAGTTTGTTGATGTTGTTAAATGTCATTTTAATTTTACTTTGTAGGTATGTGTTGGACCCTGGGATTGCTGCTCCACTCATGCTATCTATGCTTGAGGTTCTGCTACCTTTACATGTTTTTGTGATATCTTTATTGTTAGATACACCTTTTAGTTACTTTTTCAATGTTACGCTTTCAGGAAATGCTTGGTTCCTCGCAGTTGACCTCAAAAGTTCGTGCATTTGACTTAATTCTGAACCTTGGTGTTCATGGCCATTTATTGGAGCCACTTCTAGCTGATGATGCTTCCACCATTGAGGAAGAATACGCTCAAGAACCGTACCTTGATCGAAAATTGTCAATTCAGGGAACGAGAAAGTCTGATTACCTTAAGGCCCAAAGTTTATCTACAATTAATAACTTTGAATCATGGATATTGAGCATTTTGTATGAAGTCCTCCTCCTTCTTGTGCAGGTAACATTTTAAATCTCCTAACATATAATATTTTGTAGATTTGCCTTAACGAAGTATATGAAACAACTGAGAAATTGCTAATTTATGATATGCTCCCGTGCCGGGGGGGGGGGACTCTAATAATCCTGTAGAATAAATTGGTTTACTGTAGTGATTTAGCCTTATGCTCCCTATTTTATATGTATATGTGTGTGTATAGAAAATTTATTCGAGACAATGCATAATTTTTTTCCAGCATTTCTCCATCAGCTGCATATGTATAATCCCACTTGTGTCTTTCTTCACCAAATATAAATTTCACAAGGATGAATATATATATGTATATATATATTATTATGTAATTATTGATGGTTCTTCTCTTATATTCTTTTCTCAAAATGATAGAACCCTCTTTTTTCATCGTGTTGGACTTCTCAGCAGGAATGGATACGGAATTTTACCATTGTGATAAGTAATGTACTATATGCTTTGAATATGGATATTTCACATTCTTGATATGTTGCAGGCTGAGGAGAAGGAAGAATCTGTCTGGGCTTCTGCCCTCAGCTGTTTACTGTATTTCGTTTGTGATAGAGGCAAAATTCGGAGAAGCAGATTAAAAGGTCTTGACATAAGAGTGAGTTATTTTTTTCCAACTTAAGTGTTGTTGTATTTTTACAATTGAATGAAAGCATACCTTCTTTTGACATACTGGAAAGTTATTTTACTTGGTAGCTCTCCCAGAAAATCCTGAATTTCTTCCTGGGAGTACCTTCTTTTGATGTATCTGTCTATTTTGCAAACTCGTTTTTTGCTGAAATGATATGGCTTGGCCTTTTACATGTTATGATTTTTATCCTTAAAGTGCAATAAATAACCTTTTCTCCTATTTGCAGGTTATTAAAGTGCTCATACAAATTAGCAGGAGAAACTCCTGGGCAGAGTTAGTTCATTGCAAGTTAATTAACATGCTAACAAACATGTTTTATGAAGTTCTTGAGGGTTCTAAGACCTCTATGCCAACTTTTCTTGTGGATCAGGTTGATCTGATTGGAGGAATTGAGTTTGTTTTCATTGAGGTATTCTATGAGGTTTCTGAAGTGTTTCTTTCACATGCAGATAAATGTAATAGTATTAGGCACTGCTGTTAAAATTTTATGTATTGTTTTGGCATGGTAAAAATACTGAAACGTGATGAACATTGAAAGCTAAAGGTCCTTCTTTTTGCATATGCAGCTAGTGATCTCAAACTCTAGAGAAGGCAGGAGAAATCTATACCTGGTGCTTTTTGACTATGTTGTGCATGAAATAAATGAGAGTTGCATAGCCACTGGAAACTCTGAGTATAGCAATGATGAGATTCAACCAATAGCTTCCTTGCTAACCCTTGCGGATGCACCAGAAGCTTTACATATTTCCGTCAAGCTTGGCATAGAAGGCATTGGGGAAATTTTAAGAAGGTCGATTTCTGCCGCGTTACCCAGATACTCCAACAGTGAAAGACTCAATATGGTAAGAGATAAAACTTTCTATTTTGGTGCTTTAGTTCTCATGTGTTATGATTCTCCTAAGACTTGGTTCTTATCTCAACTAACCTCATTTTCTTAAATCTTCGCTTTATCCAATTTGGTCTTTACTGCATAAGTCTGTTTCGCCGTTTTGGTTTGGATTTTTTTTTCATTAACATAGAGCAGCTCTTTATTATTTGCTGCCATGAAATGTTTCTCATCTTGTTAAGATATTAGATATAGATTTGGAGACTAAAGGTCACGAATTGCATTCCCGATCATTCCCTTTTTAGTAGTTACCTTACCTAGCAATTTTTTGTGGTTTCTTGGGAAATATACTGAATTTCAAGATTTGTCCCTTTGATTTATTTTGTATGCTTTTGTTCTTTTTACAGCTCTTAGAGAAGATCATGAAGAGGTTTGATTCACTTTTAAGATCATTGACTCACTTGGACAAAGAATTCAGTCATATGACGGAACTAACAAAATCCTACAAGTACTTTAAGAGCTTTGAGGATGGAGTTTTGAGAAACAGTTATGGCTTGAAGGTGAAGCTTGCATGGGCCACTTTGCATTCTCTTCTTCATTCAGAACGAGCCGCCATTCGTGAAAATGGGTATGTATGGTTGGGTGATCTGCTTATAGCAGAAATAAACGACAATGGGGATTCCATATGGTCAAACATAAAGAATTTGCATACGAGAATTTCTCTTGCTAATATCAATGATTATTCACCCGAGTTAGATATTCCATTACCCATATGGCTTATGTGTGGGCTTCTGAAATCGAAAAATAATCTCATAAGATGGGGCTTCCTCTTTGTTCTTGAGAGGCTTCTCATGCGCTGCAAATTTTTATTAGATGAAAATGAGTTACAACATTCAGTTGGTAATGAAGCTCATGGGAAGACCCGTCTTGATAAAGCAAATGCTGTAATAGACATAATGAGCAGTGCCTTATCTTTAGTGGCTCGGATAAACGTCACAGATCGCATGAATATTTTGAAGGTAATTTTTGGTGATAGTGATGCATTTCTTTTTCCTGTTTGATATATGGGCTTCTGAGGTTTGAGCACATAACAGTAAGGGAGGCAACTAATGATGGAATATTTGGGTAAAGATAGAGCCATATATATATAGAGGAAAGTTCAAATGCCAACTCAAATTTGGTTGTGAACGTGAGGACAAATGAGAGCGCGACACGTGCCTGAATGTAGATTATTCAGTCTGAATATGACACGTGTCGCGCTCTCATTTGTTCTCACGTTCACAACCAAATTTGAGTTCTCATTTGAACCCGCCCCTATATATATATATGTTATAAGATGATGTAAATAAGTTCCTGCTAAGGTGCTAGACAATGCCCGTTGGAAATGTGTTGGAAAACATAATTGTTCAGAAATGGGTGGTAGATCATGATACAAATATGCGATTCACAGTTATTGCATATCCTTTTTTGTAAATTCTATCATATGAAAGCTTTAAATGTTTGAGTTTGAGATTCATGTGTAATTTAGAAGCACTGTTTTTATCTATATTTATAACTTTTCATATAATGGTTTTATCTTGTTATTGCATTGTTGCCACATTTAGTCTGACTCTATATTTAATTTTTCTTTTCCCAATAGATGTGCGACATTCTATTTTCTCAATTGTGCCTGAAAGTTATTCCTGGAAACAAATCCTCATCCACAGACACATTACGTAGTTCCAAGAGTTTTAATTACTCAGTTTGGAATAGAAAGACGAGCGTGATGGAAGATCTCCCTTTAAGAGAGAACTTTTGCTGGGAACCAGTAGAAGACTGTAAAAGCAGGTTTGGCAGCAGCAACTCAGACAATCCTACCCCCGAGACAGCATCAATGGCAGCATTACTTCTTCAAGGACAGGCCATCGTTCCTATGCAATTGGTTGCACGTGTGCCTGCAGATTTATTTTACTGGCCGTTAATTCAACTGGCGGCTGCAGCTACAGACAACATTGCACTAGGTGTTTCTGTTGGTAGTAAAGGAGGTGGAAACCTACCTGGTGCCACATCAGATATCAGATCCACTCTTCTGCTACTGCTGATTGGTAAATGCACTGCTGACCCGGAGGCTTTTAAAGAAGTTGGTGGAGAAGAATTCTTCAGGTAAATCTTCAGCTTTATGCTTTTTGTCAAGTTTCCACTTCTTTGTGAAATTAGGGGGCTACTAGATTTTTTTTGGGGGGGCGCAAAATTATATATATTTATCGATACTGACTCCTATGTTTATTTGGTAGGGAGCTACTGGATGATACTGACTCCAGGGTGGCTTATTTTTCGTCAACGTTTCTTTTGAAGGTTAAAAAATATTTTTTTCTTTCTTTTCCATCATTAAATGGACTTGCATAAACATCGTAGCAATCTTATTGATACAAATGTAAATTTTGCAGAGGATGATGACTGAAGAAGCAGATAATTACCAGCGTGGGCTTTCGTCTCTTGTATCAAGAGCTCAACAGGTGTGCTATATTGTAGTTTAGTCAAAGAAGTTATTATACATAGAAAACCGATTTTTGGAGTCTGTTTGTAGATAGTCAAATAAGTAATCGAAGTCTTGAGTTTTATGGAAGAAGAAAATACATTATACACATAGAGAAACGTAAAATTAGCCAGTAATTTATGTATTTACCCATATGCATGCATGAATGTTAGTTCGCTAAACTACATGCAAGTGATTCCAAATAATTGATGTGATCAGCCACGAAGGGATCACAAATCAATATGGTAATTGATTTTTCATTGACTTTTTTCGAAAGAGGTAAGATCCGGTGAATCGGAAACAATTAATTAAGAATAAAAAACTTTTTTTTTATGGAACAGACATCAATTTGTGCGTGTGTTCACTGGTCCTTTTCCCTTGTAAAAAGGACATCAAAATTGCTAACAAAGATAAGCGAGTCCATGGGACTCAAGTTTTCATAGGAATTTTGATGAATTCATTTAAACCAAACCAAAAGAACCCAATAAAACCCGCACAAAATGGGGTCTCGGGATTAAAGATGTTTCCTTAAATACCCCCGCGAACTTGCAAAAAGTAAGACTAACGAGCTAGAAAAGGAAGAATAATCTGAACGGATGTTGATTATAAATACATGCCTTAAATGGTTTGTGTGTGATTTGCAGAGTAATAATGAGAAATTGTTGGAGAATCCTTACCTTCAAATGCGTGGCCTGCTCCAGTTATCAAGTGAAGGATTATGGAATTAGCTGGGAGTAATATTTTTTTTTGCCCTTCCGAGTGACTCCTCTAGTGATTCAACGCTGAACTTGAAATGACAAAAGTCAAAAGACGCATATTAGTTTTCGTCCAATGAATCAAGAACATTTCCAGCCAGGAATACGGTAGAATGAGAGCTCTCTAAATGTTTTTGCCAAAATGAGTTAATTAAATGCTATCTGTAGAAAATGTTTCTATCCTTATCATCCCTGTTGATGTGGTTACTTCTGCCAAGCCTTGACACTGGGATGAAATTTTGAAAGCGGTGAAATAAATAATCGGAACGCAAGAGATCCAGTATACATATGTCAACTTGTACACATTCATTTGAAGTATCGAATAAGGCGTTGTCTTCAGGTACACTGTCCTCTCCCTTATTCTTTTACCAATAAATATTTGTTTACATGCTTATCCCACATATTTATCATTCCTAGGGTTCTCATCTAGTTCATAGTCAGTTGATACTTGCAAGTCGAGAATCAAGTTAGTTCATACTTCATACTTCATAATATATATATATATATAGCCTATAGGGTCTGGTTCAAGGGAAAACGCCAAAAAAGAGAAAATTGAAGAACACCCTGGGAGCCTTCCATCTGGACGGTATGCACTGCATACCGGTAATTTGTAACATGCATTTGTGCATATGTAATGATAGAAACATTGGTGCATAGGAACAAAAAAAACGCTTGTATGCATTGGTGCATACCGTCTGGATGGAGGGCTCTCAGGGTGTTCTTCAGTTTTTTTTCTTTGTGTTTTCCCTTGAACCTCCCTCTCTCTCTCTCTCTCTATATATATATATATATATGTATGTATGTGTGTGTACAGTTTCAAGTAACGTATATGTTCCTTAGGATCAGAAACATACCTAGATTTTCTTTCTAATAATTCAAAGAAACTAATGAAAAAAGAAGTCCATCAATAAGAACTGGATATATAATTTTTAATATTAGACCTCCTTGATTTAAGGTTGAGCGTCGTAGGAATTTGTCGTCTTGATACTTATTTTTTTCTTTTCGTGATTCAAAGTCATTTATATATGTATATACAGACCTTGGATCACCCTTTAAAGAAAAAATTAAAAGTTTCCCATGGATAAACGATTTTGATATCAAGTGTAAATGATTTAAAGTTGAATGTTTTAGGATTTAATAAACTTCCCATTTTACGTAACATAAATTTGTTTCCCTTTTTGTGTTAAACAGCAGTTGAAGAAGGCATGCCCTGTTGAGGTGGATTTGTGTTTATTATTCTTGTACAAGATGATGAGACTGGAGAATTGGGTTTTGTAATTGGATTTTGAGGTGCCGGAAGGTTGTTAATTTAACAATTAATCTATCTGTCAGAGTCAGAGTCAGAGTCAGAGTCAGAGTCAGAGGAGCCGTTGCAAGATGGGCCTGTGGATATTATTATGCTGCAACACAGTATATATATAACATGGAAGTTGGGAATTATTAGTAAATTGAAGTAAAATTTTGGAAGGGGTTGTATTGTGCATGTGGGTGGAGATGGCATGGTGGTACATATCTTTTAATTTATCAAACTTTAGATATGTAAATGTATGCCTTTTTTTCTTCTTTTCTTGTTTCTGTTCATTTTGGTTTTGGGGTCCACATTTTTGTAACATAGTTGTTGCCAGAATTTAACTCTTCAAATGTATATACAATCCTTTTTGTAATTGTTGGGATTTCCAAATTGACTATTGAATTTTTTTTTTATTGCCTATTTTGGTTTTAATATGGTCTTAAAAAAGAATCTAACTCCCAACCCGAAAATAGATTCGGTTTTATAATTTGGTAAATGAATTTTGATTATTCTGACAACTGGATCTAAACATCATCTGTGGAATCTCTTTAAAGTTGGAACAAATAATATCCGTATGCATTATAGAGGCCAGATTATTCATTATGAATTTATGATTATGACTTCAAACTAAAAAACAATTAAAATATTTATAGAAACAAATATTTATTATAAGTATGTTACCATATACACCTTAATCTATATCATGTCCTTTAATTAGATTATATATGCCTACTTTGACTTTTTTGAGTGTTACCATATACACCATAAACTAGGGTGTACTTGGAAAAGGGGAGGCTAATGGCACCCTTAAGGTATACTAATGATACCCCCATAAAAATGAATCATTCTCACACATGTCAATATCAAACATCATTTTTACATTCCCAACGCTATAAAAGTGCAAGAAATTCCGTGTCCACCCCTATTAAGGGAGTGCCATTAGCACTCCCCTTGGAAAAACCCTTATTCTAAATAGACAGTTAAGAGTGGTTTGTAAGAATTATATGATTTGCATTTAAAAAATACCACCAAATCTTTGTTTAACAAACCATAAACTCTGCTCAATCAACAAAGGTATACATTTTTGTGCAATTACCTTTTAATCCAGTTTAAGTTTGGGAAATTTAAATGACTGTTAAATTTGCTCCATCAGGCTTCTCTTTCCCTTATTGGATTAGATCATGCTATTTGCTATATAAATCAGAAAATACAAACATCAAAAGGCCACAATGAGAGCAACATATGGGCACTAAATTTTACCAGATTTTAACCAATTTATGCCAGTAAATCATCAATATACTAAAACCAAACATCAAAAACTAAGTTCACTTGTTAATACTCTTCTACAATAACTGGAATACAAGCAAGAAATCTTGGTTGGTTTCCACATCTCCTGCAAAAATATGTCTATCCATTGGGAGTCTAACTCAGTTTATATGCATTGCTTGTAGACGATACTTCTCCAAATCCGCATCAAGATCTTCAGCCGATGGTTTCTGTGGTTGTCCACGACTCTTCCCACTCCAAGATCCACGATTCCCATTCCCAATGCCCCCACGTTCTTGCCCCCTTCCAACAATTCTACCTTGCATGCTGTCACCCAAAATCACAAAACTTAAAAATCAAAACACAAACTACAATCACTAAAAGAATCTTTCTATGAGATATCAATATAGGAGAAATTTGAACCTTCGAGAAGAAGCATTTATTGGATTTCCCAATATACCCTTTTGCATCGGAGGAATAGGAACAGGGGTAAAAATGTTTAGTCCAACCAATTCAAGTTTCATAGGTTTCCCATCAAGCAGTACATTGTTATATCTTTTCATTGCTGCCACCGCATCTGGCTGCCGCATGTAAACCACCTCTGCAGTTCCCTATTCATAAAAGAAATTAAAAATAAAAATAACTATTTTTTATGATATATAGTAGATAATAAACTAATATCTTCAAAAGGAATTTTGACTTCAATATACCTTTGATCTTCCACTTCTATCATAATGAACCGAGTAGCGTTTCAATTCACCAACATCTGAAAACAGTACCTGGTGATGGATCACATGAGTATGACATTAATCACTTGATTAAAAAATATTCATGTTCTATAATAAATACATCCATTAAAAAAATTCAAATCTAGATATCAACATACCAAACAGTTAAAAATGAATCATATCAATTCACATGTATATATGTGTGCACGTAGATATATGTATCTATGTGTATATAGCTTAACATTCAAATATAAAGAAACGGCTACTGAACATGCCTTTTCGAGAGTAACATATGGAAGAACAAATATACCTATCAAATTTGTATTACAAGAAGTTGGAATGGCATCATTAATAGAATTTATCGAATAACTGGTAATAATTCAATCATGGTGGATCATGAAGTAATCAATGAGATCCCAAAGCTTCTAGGTACATTTATAGTTCTGATTTCCTTAATCTGATCTTTTAAAAGTTTCCTAACTCTGGCATTTGTTTATCCATCAGTATATCAAGTATTATTTGTTATTAAACATAATCTTTGCTCAAAATATGTTAAACAGTTTGAATAAGAAGCCTACTTGATTTCACATTTTAATATTGTGGAATTCCATATAATATACAAAGTTATACAAAGAGATTTTGAACTATATCATTTGCATCAAAGACATCCATAGATATGTATCTCACACTTTCAGATTTAATAAGCCAAAGTGTTTCCAGAATCAAAAAGAAAAATCTTGGTCAGAAGACGGGTTTACGTATATAGGGCTTCTCTCGCTTTTGACATAGTGGGTCCCATTTATATAATTCGAAAAACATGAGTAAAGCTAAAGCAACAATAGCATTTATATCATTCAACCAATTATTCATTTATACATAAATACTATAATCAGTCTTGTTGTCCATGGTCGGAAACAAGAAACAAAAATGGCATGCTGACTTATTCTTAGATTGTTACGTAGCACAAGAAAGAGAAAATAAAAGGCATTCTGATGTGCTTAAAACAAAATAATTTTAGTAGTCCTTACAGAAAGCACATTAAGATACGTATATATGATAATAACTCCGAAAAACTGGAGAGCAAGTGTCGCAAAATCTATCAAGATATCCATCATCGATTTGTAGTTACTTGTAAAGCAGTTTTGACCGCTCTCCAGAACGTAAATTGCTCTCATACATGATTTAACCAGATACTCCCCCTTTGTATACCATTATCTCTGTTTTATCTTCTAAAGGCGTTATGTGTAAAATTACACTGAATATATCATCCAGTAAATGTTCTAATATCATCTTCTAGTATTCATCGAAACCTTCACACAAATAATAATTTGAATACAAAGGTATTTTAGAATAAACTTAATGTTCTATATCTAAAAGCTATTTATCACACATCCATTTGGCAATTGATAAAGATTCAACCAAATATTTAGAGTTAATCCAATATTCTACAAATTTCTCCCTTACTCTCTTGATTCAATCAAAGAAGCATCTCCCCTTTTGTAAAGGTTAAAAGAAATCTTGAAGACACCACATCACAGCATTCAAATACTATAACAATTATTAGACACACAATCTGAACACCATTTCTTCTACAAAAATTAACAACAAAACTATACTAGCTGTAGATTTATTTACCTTAATATCTTCGTTAGTAACTCCATAGTCCAAATTCGAGATGTATAGCTTTGTCCCTGCTTCCGAATTCAACTCCCCTCCAACCATCATTTCTTGCATATGAAAAGCCTGCCATCAAAACTGTAACCCTAAGCCTCCTTCACGTCTATATTCCTTACATACACAGATTCATAATCACTTCACCAATATGATACACGCATTTTCAGTCACACAAATATACACACAGTAACCACCACTTTTTCCCAAAATACCACCCTCACACGCATGTAGAATTACAGAATTCACAATAAAACGAATATATATTCTTCAGATACACGGAAAAAAAAACCTAAAACACCACCTGAGGAACAAAGTAAGGGTTCGTACGCGTCGTAACCCGGTTGTCAAAACGTCTGGTGGGGCCGGGACCGAACTCCAAACCGCGACCATGACCATGACCATGGCTATGGCTACGGCTACGGCCACGGCCTCCGCCTCTGTGAGTAGTATTAGCATCTGATCCTCCGGATTTCTTGTTGTTCTTGATGATATCATCGAGTGACATGTCGAGACCTTCCGTCATTTTCGCCAAGAAATTTGGGTAAATTTTTGTGAATGTTTAGCGTTAGGGTTTATGATGTCTTCTTTTGCCGGTGAAATTATGAATTTGGGGGCCGATTTGGAAAGCGAGGGTTATTAAAAGGTGGGTGGGGGACACGTGGAAGTACCTGAATGGCTGAAATTTTGGACCTGAGGGCTTTTTTGTTGTAGGACCTTTTTACCCCCATCATAAAATTAATGGCGGTGCGAATCACCAATTCCACCACCTGTCAGAATTCTGTTACATATTCGTATCCAATTAACTTATTTTCTATATATTCTTAAATCATTTAAAAAGTAAAATACATGATTGGTCCCTGTGGTTTAGGTGTTTTAACACATTGGTCCCTTATTTTGAAATATTTAATGACCAAAATACCTTCTAAACTAACTAAGTTGACATAATAATTCAGACGTAGTTAGGGTCAATGATCCAATGTGTTATAAACTAAAAATTATAATGATACAATCCATAAGATATTTTAAAATAGGTATTCAGAATGTTAAAACACATAAATCATATGAACTAATTTTTATGTGTAATTTTTATATTTTAAGCAAATAATTTACCCCTAATAAAAACTAAATTGTTAAAAAAAAGTTTGTTTTTATTTCTTACTTCATATTTACCTTAACTTTATCTTTACTCAAATACATATTATATAAATAATATTTTAAATATAACAAGATATGTTAAAAAGTCATCATATTTAAGTGACCAAAGTCAGACATAGATATTAGTAAAAAAATATGTAAAGTAATGCATTAGATTAAGGCATTGTTTGGCAAAAATAAGCTAGCTTATAAGCTGACTTATAAGTTTGGATGCACATAAACTAGCTTATAAGTCAGCTTATAAGCTAGCTTATCGATAAGCTACTTGGAGTAGCTTATGAGAAGCTTTATGACACTTTTTCCAATTATACCCCTAACTAATATTATTTATTTATTTTTAACATGTCCTTTTTGGTCATTTCACATGCTCATAAGTTAGTTTTTGTCAAACATAACTTATTCATCATTAATTTTATCATTCAATTAATTTTATAAGTCATCAATTTATATAAGTTATACGTTAGCTTATCAGCTAGTTTGCCAAACATAGCCTAACACAATTTTTATGTGTTTTTAGACAAAGAATCTTCTATATCTAGAGCATCTTTACCAAATGAAAACACCAATAGAAAGCTTTGAAAATAAATATATACCGAAATAAATAATATTTTTAATAGATAAATGTAGTATTTTAATATTATAATCAATGTTGAATTATTTAAAATAGAAAATTTGTTGGAAATGAATGTAATTTTTTATAAAGATTTTGATTTTAATTTTTTATTTTAAAAAATAAATTAGGAAACTGATTGGAGATGTTCTTATCAACTAAATTCTATCCTAATCATGAATTATTCTATGTCCATAAATAAATTATTTTTTCTTTTATCATTTTGAATCTTTTTATATTATTTTTAATATTAAATAAAAAAAATATTTTAAATTTAAATAATTCTCTTGATGTAAGCAAAAGAAAAGTTTTCAATCCAATAAATTGCAATTGAAGCGTCACTATTTTATATACAACATATTAAAAAAATGTATTAAAACAATAAAGTTATTAAATATTTTAATAATGCGCTTAATATAAAAAAATCTGAAATATAAAATCATTTTGAGACCCTCCAAAGTTTTGAATCCAACAAGATGGGTTAAGCTTGAATCTAGCTTTTAGAATAACAAAAACATTTTATGTATTTGTAATCATTTTTACACGGTTTAAGCGTTGTTTGTAATAATTGTGAGATCCAATGTGAATATTTATTTAGGTAAAAGGATAATTTAGTAATCTTATTTATAACAATTCATCAAAAGATCGGATTAATTTTGTTTTGATAAAAAACATTTAACTAATTGTAATTACCTAATATATGTTGTCTTTTAAAGATGTATTTGGATTAAAGTGTGTCAATGATAATGTCTACAATGTACTTTCGTTGTTATATGAAATGTATCAAATTGTGTGTTTTTGTTATTTTCGTTGTTTTATAAATGGTATCACAGTGTATATTTTTGTTATTTAAGTTGTTTTACAAAAACATCACAGTGTGCATCTTAGGGGAGGGTTCGAATGAGAACACCTCTAATTTAAAATAACAAAAGAACTAATTTGGAACCACATATGATGTGGGTCCCACCAATAAAAAATCATATCTGATTCAATGGGACCCACCATTGAAAATCAAATATGATTTTTTATTGGTGGGACCCACATCATATGTGGTCCCAAATGAGTTTGTTCCTTTAAATTTACAAAGTTCTCATTTGAACCTCTTTCGTGCATCTTATATGTATATATTTGGGTATCACAATGAATATCTTTTGTATGCATCTTTTTTAGCGATGTTTTTTAGGTATCACAATTTGTATCTTATGTTCACATAAAGTTCGTTGGAATAAGGTTCGTAAGAAGAGAGAAGATTTTTAAAATCTCTAAAACCCCTGTAATTAATATTTTAAGTTAAAGTTATCAAAGTTATTAATATTCTAATTCAACCTTTAATTTGTCGTTGAGATCTGATCTCACAGTTATTGTGAATTACCGAGTTCTCCATTAAATGATCCCCTTACTTTTATTTTGTCATGTTTGTTTGTAAAAACACATTTTTTTTACTTGGTACATGTTTAATCAGCAAATACTATTTAAATAAGTTAAACAAGTTATCTATGAATGGTAGGATTATTTAGTATTATAAATCCTAAGTAAATTTGTATAAGAAAAGTTTTCATAGAGTAAGATGAGTTAGATTGATGAAAGAAAATATTTAACTCTTGATAGATAAATAATATGGAGGTAAAATGGAAAAAAGAAAAAAAAAACAGATAAACCAAGACAAAAAATACATCTATGATGATATTATAGACTGACTTACTATATCAAGTTCATCTTATCCATTTTTTTTCAATAAAGTTAGTAAAAATAAAATAAAAACCATAATAATTAAAAAACCAATTTTTAAAAATCAAAGATGAAAATACACATTGAAATCGTAGTTTACTCTAGTTTTAATAGACAAATTTGGGGGAAAAAAGAGAGGCAATAATTGAGTTGACCGTCCAACTTGGAAGATGAAAATATTTCGGTAGATTTGACGGAAAAATCAACAAGATAAAAATGCAAAAAGGGCCCAACCGGGTTCGAACCGGTGACCTATTGATCTGCAGTCAATTGCTCTACCACTGAGCTATGGACCCAAGTGTGTTTATATACTTAACATTCAGACTAATAACGTTAAAATTTTAATTTTTTTGGATAAAATAAAAATACATTATTACCCCATTGGCAAAAACAAATTTTCTATCAAACATTTAATTTTAGGAATATATCCGAAGTAGGAGAATTTTATCCCCCCCACTCCAATTTAAAGAAAATGTTATCGATTAATATAAGTTAAAATAGATTTATTATATTCATGGGAAAATTAAACATTAAAAAACATTCATTTACAATCTTACTAAAAGATTTCCCTATCTTTGGGTTGAATATGAGATATACTAGGTTTGTTTCGCTTGATTTACTAGCAGAAAAATATATCACATCTTTGCGATAGATGCTCGGCTTCTCATCCTTCCACAACCCGTAGATCTTGCTTTTCGTTAATCCAACTATATCCCGGAGTTTTCTTAACTCCCATCTCGATCATTTTCGTCCTCAAACTTCTTGCATCGGCCCATCGGCCAGAATCCGCATATATGCTCGATAATACCACATAATGAGCTTGGTTTCCTGGCTCTAACTTCACAAGATTATCCAATGCTAACTCTCCTACCTTCACATTACAATGCATTTTACATGCACCCAATAAACCCCCCCAAACTCCAGCATCAGCTTCCATCGGCATCGACTCAATTAACGCCAAAGTTTCATCAAACAACCCGGCCCTTCCCAATAAATCAACCATACAAGCATAGTGTTCTAATTTTGGCTCGATATGGTGTTTTACCTTCATTGAACTAAATACGTTTTTGCCCTCCTCAACTAAACCGGCATGCCGACAAGCCGACAACACGCTGACGAACGACACTGGGTCGATTTCGACAACATTTTCTTGCATAGTTGAAAAAAACTCAAAAGCACGATCCCCACGACCGTTTAATGCGTATCCAGATAGCATTACGTTCCAAGAAACTGTATCTTTAAAGTTGATCTCGTTAAAAACAGTCTCTGCGTAATCAACACGCCCGCATTTTGAATACATGTCGATAAGACTGTTGGAAACGGCTGTATGAGATAGATAACCAGTTTGGATTATGTCCGCGTGTAAAGCCGACCCTTCTTTTATGGATGCTAAATATGCGACTGCTGGAAGTATGGTTACAAATGTGACTAAACTCGGCTGAAAACCTTCAGATTTCATTTGGCGGAATGTAAAAATGGATTCTTGACTGTATCCATGGCGCGTATATGCTCCAATCATTACATTCCACATCACCTGATCTCTAATTTTGGTTAAACCAAACAACAGTTCAGCAGATGCAAGATTTTGGCTTTTGGCATACATGTCAATAAGAGCATTATTCACATTACAATCTGAATCAAACCCGTATTTCGTAATAAGCCCATGAACACTGCTTCCTAGATTAAGATCACCCAAATGGGCTGCAGCCGAAACCACACCCACCAGAGTCCCGGGATCAGGTTTCACATCTGACGACTGTAATCTGCTAAAAATCTTGAATGCAAGATCGGCCTCACCAATTTGAGTATACCGATTGATTAAAGAATTCCATGCCACTACTTCTTTATAAAACATTCTATCGAAAACAAGCATAGCTGAAGTGAAATCATCGGATTTAGCATACATGGCCACGAGGGAAGTTTCTATCGAAATATCAGAACCCATATTGTGTTTAACAGCATAACAATGCAGACTCTTTCCAAGTTTCTTGGAGCACAATTCTGCACAAGCTGGAAGAACACCAACTATCGTTACCATACTTGGTTTAAAACTCGCATACTGCATATCGCGAAATAAAGAAAGCGCTTCTTCAGGATAACCAGATTGTGCAAAAGCGGCGATAACTGCAGACCAAGCCACCATATCTTTTCCAGAAAGTTTGTGGAATAAATCTCGAGCCTTTTCTAACTCGCCGCACTTTGCATACATTGTGATAAGAGGAGTAGATACGCGAATATCGGAATCAAATTTGTTTTTCTTGACACATTCATGAATCATTTTTCCTGTTTTTAAATCTCTTGTTTCACCAGCTGCTGATAAAGCACTTACAACTGATACAACATTTACCTTTAGATGATTGTTCTTCATCTGATCGTATAATTTCAGGACTTCATAATGACACCCGTTAAGTGCAAATCCTGCCATCAGTGTACCCCATGAAACATCATCTGGTTCTTGCATTAGCTTAAAGACCCGATAAGCAAGATCTGTACTTTTGCACTTAGAGTATACATCAATCAATCCATTCACAACGGCATTTGGAAAATTTCTCTTGATCACAAACCCATGAATACATTTGCACATTCTGACACTTGATAACTTGCAAATTGCTGGAAATAAATTCAACAGGCTGACACTATTTGGCTCCACCCCACCCTGAAGCTGCATTCTCCGAATAAACTCAACAGCCTGCATAAAATCGGAACTATGTGATAACCCAGCTATCATTGCATTCCACACTACCACATCTTTGTAAGGCATTTTATCAAACACTTGTCGTGCATGAACCAAATCCCCACATTTACAATACATATCAACAAGTCCAGTCCCAATGAAAACATCAGATTCCAAACCTCTATTAACAATCTCTTCGTGCAGCAAGATACCCTCTTCAATATCCAAAAGGTGAGTACAAGCTTTGAGTAGAAATGTGTAAGTATACTTGTCAGGTAAAGAATCAGTGTTTAACATTTTATTGTACATAATAATTGCTTCTTGATGTTGGTTTGATCTTATATGAGCTTTAATAATCGAATTCCATAATATAACACTTGGGTTTGGTGTCACATTGAAAACTAATCGAGCAAGATTGATTTTTTTGAATAACGTGTAAGATTCTATGAGGTGGGTGTTTGTGAAATTGTCTTGTGTGAAGCCTGAAACTATTAATTGGGAGTGGATTTTGAGAAGATGTTTTAGGGTTTTAGTGGTAGAGATGAGGCTGATTAGATGGTGGTGATGGTGATAATTGGTTGAGGGTAATTGTGAAGAAAGATTAGAAAAGGTTTTGAAGAGAAAATCAATGGATCTTGGTAGTGGATGATTATGATTGAAGGTATTGAAGAGATGGCTCCGTTTCATCCTTCTGATTTAGAGTTTCATGTCATGGAGGACGATGGAGGTAGCGCGGGAAGTGAGAAAGAAATGTGTTGAAGATGATGGTAATCGGTCATCGGCAGACACAAGATAGGGTTATTTTCGTCATTTCCCTTCTCCCACGACCTTAATCGACTTATTTGATATTTTTTTTAATAAAAGGGTGTTTGTCTTAGCTTATCAAAAAGACTTATTAATTTATGTCGGTATGGAACCGGTGAAAAACAGATTTGATTGTTTAGATGAAAGAAAATAAAAAGTGCTTGTATCGGTTTCTCCACCGGTGAAAAAGATATGACTTATCAAAAACAACTTATGACTTATACCGGTTCTCCATTGGTGAAAAAGAGATTTTGCATGTATAAACACTTTTTTACAAACACTAAGGTAGCGTTTGTTTTTTAAGAGGTGCTGACTCTTAAGTCTGATTTCAGTTATGAAAGAGTTATGAAATGTTTAAACGAATCAGACATAAGTGGTGATTAAGAGCTTAAAATGAAAAAACAAACAAGGCCTAAGGTTATGTTTGGCAAACTAGCTGATAAGCTAGCGTATGACTTATAAGGTAGCTGATGACTTATAAGCTAACTGGTAGCTGATAATCTAGCTGATGAATAAGTTATGTTTGACAAAAACTAGCTTATGAGCATGTGAAATGACCAAAAAGGGCATGTTGAAAATAAATAAATAATATTAGTTGGGGGTATAATTGGAAAAAGTGTCAAAAAGCTCCTCATAAGCTACTCCAAGTAGCTTATCGATAAGCTAGCTTATAAGCTGACTTATAAGCTAGCTTATGTGTATCCAAACGATTACTCAAAAAATAAGCTAGCTTATAAGTCAGTTTATAAGCTAGCTTATTTTTGCCAAACAATGCCTAAAAAACAACTTATTGACTTATTCTGGTATAGAACTGTCGTAAGTAAATCCAAACATTTTTTTTAAAACTCCGATATGGTACTACATAAGTTGATAAACAATTTTTGTGAAAAACATATCATTTTAAATAAGCTAAAACAAACACTCCCTAAATTTATTTACTTGTAAATTAGGGGGTGTTTGGGATTGCTTATTTAAAACAAGTTATAGCTTTTACTCAAAAATGATTATCAACTTCTAATAAGTTAGGAGCTTCTTACTTCTCAAAAAAACTCCTTATCACCGGTTTGGCACCGGTATAAACTGTTTTGCCAAACATTTAAAAGTGTTTATCACCGGTGCCGTACCGGAATAAGTCAATAATTTGTTTTTTATAAGCAAACCCAAACACCCCCCTTAGAAGAGAAACAAAATTTGATGAACATTATCCAATTTGTTGTCATTATAAAACGGGGAAACTTCCCAAATTTGTAAATCGGGACCCTACATTCTCTCCTCGGCTGAAATCATGGTCAGTTATCTCTCCCTTGTACACTGCTCTTAAATATATATCTATATGGATATATACATAGCTTATTTATTCTTCATCGTTGGTTGTTTTCTGACAATGTGTGGGTTATGTATTTGAAACCATCTCCTCATACATTGATGTTTTTTTTATATCACCGTTCAATTTGTTAGATGATACTTGAATGCAATTCATGGTAGCTTGTGTGAATATTGAATAATTTATAGAAATTTATGATTGAGTTTAGATTTTTGTGTTGAAATTTCGACTACAAAAACAATATGATCTATGGGGGCAAGCAATTTAATGTAGAAGCGGAAATTATCAGAAATAGCCATTTTAACCGACCCTTCTCACCTCCTTGCCAACCGGTTAAACTAAGGGGTTGGTTACTTTGTTTGGCAGTCGCTGAATGGTTTGTTGGCGAATGATTAAGTGGTCAGAATGATTAAGAGGTTCTTATGATGTACTACAAATGAAATATAATTGTTTGTTAATTGTTCAAAATGAAATTAGGCCTCTGAATGGTTAAGGGAGGTCCAATATACAAAATACGATTAAGGAGGGTTTTGTTTTTGCCAAACAAGAATCACCTCTCAGCGATTCAGAGACTGCTGTTAAGAGGTAAACAGGAATCACCTCTTATGCAAGTTCCAGATAGGTTCAAAGAGAGCTTGATGGTATTCAGGTAGAGTTGCTAGCAACCAATGCTATGGAGGTGGGTCTTAATGTTATTAAAAAAAAGCCGAGCTAATTGAATCTGCGTTTTCATTTCTAGTATGCAATGAAGAGCCCCATTTTTCATAGAAATTTTCTCATTTTTTTTAAATGTCTGAATGAATCCTTATATATCTTATCTGCTGCCCTACCAGCTTTGCTTCCGAAGTCTTGCTCTGCCAACAACTTTTATGGTATAAAATTGCAACAAAAGATAATACAATCGGTATCGTGTTTCAATCAGATTACCAACTTGGATTCCCAAATAAATATTATGAACTATTTCATGGTCAACATTTGTATTCATTTCAATTACAAGTTGTGTGCATTCATGCCAATCTTTTTTGGATAACTCTTACAGTTGATAGTTTCGCAAAGTTACACGGCTATACAAGTACCACCATCTCTTTGTACGCTATAGTCGATATAAATGATTCTAGCAAAGGGGCATCGTTAGGTTGATTATATTAGATCACTAGCACTAGTATAACTAGTAGCTTCTGGGCATAAAATTCTGCTCCCCTTGACATAGGCTGCCGATCTGAAGAGTTGATATGGGAACCAAAAATAGGCCTCTTTTGTGTAAGCCAGTTTCCGTCTCCTGAATTATAAACCAGAATTATAAACCAAACATATAATGTAACTTATATAAGATTAATGTAAATATTATTTTACCTGAAACTGGAGTGATCCAACATTGATTGTTGAAGTTTGTGTCTTCTGTAGCAAATTCTGTTCACCAAAGAAAACCCTTATTGGAATAATGGCCTACAATGGTTTTGCTATATAGAAATTCCCCTTTAGAAAAATGAAGTATACCTGAATCTGGTCATGAAGGAGATTGATAGAGATATGAGCTTCTTGAAGCACAGAAGCTGTGTCGGTCTGCATAGGTTACAATGCAAGTTATGTAATTCATTTGCATTTTTTTGACAAAACAGGATTTATTTATCCCATTATTCTCTTCGTTTCATGAAAGTAGGACCCACAAAATAGAGGGAAAAACGATAGAAAATCGACAAAAACAAATGGAACCTTAACAAGGAATAAGGTTTTAGTAAAGCCTGACCTTGCCGTAAGGAGAGACGAGCTTTTGGAGGGCTGTAATTTTGTCGGCTAGCTTTTGGCTTCTCCTCATAGGCACCTGTAAAACGTAATAAAGTTTTATTTAGTTTTATCAGATTCTGAAAAACTTGTTTTTAACCTGAAAGCGTTATAACATACCCTTTCTCTAACACATCCGATTTCTTGCATTTGTTCCTGGTGTGCAAGTTTCTTGTTGGCGGCCTTTTGATCACGGCCATCGTTCGTACGCTTTTTAGGATTCTTGGTTTCCCAGAAACTCTAAATTATTTATGAGGTTAGGAGAATGACGTTTTGTTTTTAAATTCAAATAATTGTTGGAAAGCCGAATAAACATACTTGTTGACATTGATAATCTGAAAGTTTATATCTTGGAGAGAATGTGTGCTGTGTAGAACCATGATTACTGTCTAGACCTGCAGATTGGTAGTTGATCATCAAGGGACATTGAAGAGCAACATCAATGGCTTTAGGATCAGGCTGCTGATAGTAGTTGTATAATTCTGGTTGAAGATGGAAATCGTTGCTATACAAAGTCCTGTTAATATATACATACATAGTTTATAGTTATAAGTAAAGAAACAAGAATGGCAAATGCATTGAAAATATATATACATATATCAGTATATATATATACATACATTTTATTGTCCTGTACTATTTCTGCAAGTTCCTGATCAGCGAACGAGGAGGATGAGGCTTCACTCATGTTTCCTGTATGTTGATTTATTGTTAGTTGAGTCAAAATATTGATGACCCCGAGGGAACCGGTGTAGCATGACCCCATGTTTTTTTTAATCTTTTTGCATTTTGTAAGGATGCCCACTTCGTTACATATAGGCTAAAGCCGTAAAAACAAGTAGCAGTAGTGTTAAGAATATATACCGACCGAAATAATGTAGTTGAGATGATGAAAACAATGGTAGGATGCCGTAGTTCATGCCAGGCCTGATTTTAGCATACGATGATGGGCTTTACCTTTAGCCTGCAAAAGGGACATTAACGACATGTTAGCATCGATCCCCTAAAGATATATATATATATATATATATATGTATATAGATGAGAAAATTATCATTGAGACGATGTTTATAACTATATATATATAGGGGCGGGTTCATTCGAGGACGGTGACAATTTACAAAAATGTAACGACAATTCTCAGCCAAGCATTTTGTACATGAAATTTTTTTCATGTACAAAATCATATGTGATTTTGTACACATCAAAAAGAAACGGGCGACTTTTCCTGTGGGCTAAGTAGCAGGAAAAGTTACGGCTAATCATATATGATTTTGTACATAAATCATATGTGATTTTGTACATCAAAAAATTTCATGTACAAAATGATTGGATGAGGATTGTCCTCGCATTCTCGTAAATTGTTACCGTTCTCGCATGAACCTCCCTCCCTCCCTCTCCCTCTCTCTCTCTCTCTCTCTATATATATATATATATATATATATATATATATATATGTATTCTCCTTACGAGGTTAACCATGCTCGTAAGCGAAAAACAGATATACCGTTGATAGTAAGAGTTGTAGCAGCAAATATAGAGTCAATTTGGATGCAGATATGGAGAGTTGAATGTGGCCATTTATGGGTGTATCAAGGGCTGCTGGCCCTGATGAAGAAGGTGTTTGTTTAATCCAGGTGACTTAGCTATCTATCCATCACTTTGACTTGTTTAATTTACTTGTCTGCTATTAGATTAACATGGAAACCGTCCTTCTCTTTATTTTACTCAAATTATTATTATTATTATTACAAATTTTTAACAAAACAATTATAGGTATATATTTATATTACTGTTGTTTTTTGTGTTGATATAAATGCATGTTTGATGTTAAATAATCAAAATAGAATAATTAGTAGAAACGGGAATGGAGTATTAAATATATAAGGTCGGGTTTGACTTTGACCTAGAAAAAGTCCCTCCTGCTTGTCGATCTTGCATGGTCTTTTGCGGATAGATGCGTTTGACTTCTTTGATTATTATGGTTGACCAAAAATGGTTAGATTCCCTTTGAATTTGTACGTGGGATGCAACAAAATGCTAGTTTTATTTGTAAAATGAAAATTATTTGGCTGATTTTATAATAAGTTGCTTAAGTTATATGTTATGGCTGATTTTTAAAAATGATCAATTATGAGATAAAGTTTCAAAAAAATTCAAATATTTTACTATTTATTTAGTTGACTGATCTTATATTTGAGAAGAGTAGTCTCAACTTTTAAAGGACATTAAAATAAATATATTTTAAAACTTGACAGATTTTGCATGCATTTAATAATTTAACTTCAAACCACGGGAATTGATGTATACTACAAAAGAGGAAGTCCAAGGAAAAAGTCAAAGCCTATTTGTTGTCGTCATAACTTGGGATTATTTTATCTTTTCCATTAAAAAAAATAGAAATAAAAATAATGTAAATAAAACGTCAACGGGAATTACTTCTCAATTATGCAGGCCAAAACCTGATCGATTCTACTAGTACCCACATCATTAGAATATAACTTTTATCTTATGCTAAAAATAAGTATAACCTTTTATGTTTAATGAAAAATCTTACAATATTTGATTAGCAATTTCTTTTATTTAAACATGTAACTAAAAAAATTATATAATATACTGTTTTTATACAAGTTTGACATGTTTTCTCAGCTTTAAATATTAAAATTTAGTATCTTTTTATAAACCAAACCAAAAGAATTCAGTAGCTTCATACGAAGCAGGTCTAGGTAAAATGTACGAAGGTCGGTCTAGATAAAATGTACGAAGACCTTACCCTACAACTTACCCTGATGAGTGGACACGTTTTCGTGAAAATCTTCGACTTTTATACAAGATTGATTAAATGATTTTGTAAAAAGAGAGAGTTTCGGAAGTTTGATTTTAAAAGGGATTAAGGGATCGTTTACCAAACATTTACCCATGTAAGCGCTTACTAAGTCACATTACTTCACTGGATGGGTATGACAAAGACTAAGAATCTTACACGGTAAGAGCGAAGCAAGAACCCATTGTCTTACTCGGTAAATGAGAACGACTACTTTTATCATGGTTAGCGCTTACCGGGTAAATTTTTACATACAATGTTGTTTTTGTTGACTAAAATCTTACTCGATAAATAAGTGATAATATTAAATTTTACCGGTAAATGCTTACCTGATAAATATTTGACAAACCACCCCTAAATTTGTTTATAAACCAAACAATCCCAATGAGTTTCACCAGAAAAGAATAAAATGTACGCAATTTAGAAATTTTTGTTTATATTTTCCCCAACTCTTTTTCATCATTAATTTTTTTTGTGTATAATTAATTGATAGTTAAACTTCATTTTGCAATTTAAAGAGTAAATACGGTCAATTAATGTGTGATGAGTTTCAAGTTCTTTATCATTATAGGCCCATTTTCGGCCCAATAAAAGCCTAGGCCTGGAGTTCGCCGATGAAATGAACCAGAGAAATATTCAAAATCAAGGAGCAACTGAAGGAGGCCAACCGCCTACATCCTTGATCGGGAAATGGCGACTGCCGTCGGCCACCGTGTCCAGTTGAGTATCAGATTCTTCTCCCTACTCAATTTTATAATATCTCTTTGTTTCATGAGCCAATAAAATAATTTTAGGGTGCACATTTATGTTGTTAAATATATCTGTTGATTCAAATAGATTTTAAGTTTTGTTTCCCTCCGAAATTTTGATCAACCTGACTGGATCCTAATCACCAAAATGTATTTGTGGATATTAGGATATGTGGAACCCATGAATCTCCAAAAGAGCCCTTGAAGGAGAAATGGGAGGTTCCAACATATACAGAGGAGAAATGGTCCAAGTCTAGCCGATGCGGGACTCTAACAGTGGATGGAGTTTTATGATAATGATTTTGCATTGCTATTGTTGTTTAGTTACTAAAATGCGGTATAATTTGGATAGATTTGGACTGAAATGCCGATAGATTTATCGATAGAATACAAAATTTCCAAAATGATCGAAAATCGAACAAGTCAAATGATATGATTAGGCTTTTTTTTAGTTTCGTGATCACAACGAACTTAGGGTCACATTTTGTTATTCATTAGTTGCAGAATGTTCAATATTTTTTTGCAATCTGTTAGTAAAAAAATGATGTGGTTTTTATTAATATTTTAGGGGTTTTTGGTATTCAGTATTCACAAACACGAAATGTGCTTTTGAATACCAAATTTTTGTAAAAAGAAAAAAAAATTAATGTCTTTACTCTTTCGCATCTATAGAATGCCAGTAGACAGTATTGGTAGTATTAAGTGGAGAACCGTGAAGATGCACAAATATAATATAGGCATAGGATCGTGTTAGAAGAAGAGTTAACGTGAGAAGCATAAAAAGAGATCTGGACCTTTGATCACTTTTAATAATCTTGTACCCTCCCATGAATTGCGATTTAGAAAAGAGTTAATACATAAATTAAATAGTATGCCTAGATAGAAAAAAATTATATGAAATAACACAATATGTACATGTTCTCAAGGTTATCACAATTTAATGGGTTCTCAAATGATTAAGCCCCTATAGATATATGTATATATGTATGTAAGGGTATCAACCGTATCATGTAGTTATTTCAGTTATTATTATTATTATTACATATTTCGGTCAATGTATTTAGTTGGTTCATGTGTGACAATTGATCCTTAATCTATGCCTGTTAAGTTTTGAGATCTCAAATGTTCGGTTCATTTACTTTTATTGCATGCAACAATTGTTCAGTGTATATGCATAACATTTTTCAGTATTGATAAGTATTATATGATTACTTGAATCATGCATGTTATTTATCCAATTTAGATTTGATGCTCAGAAATGTGTTGATATCAATGGGTGTAGTTTTTATTCAATGTAAAACCATGTTCACATTTAGCATAAAGCTAATAGTAGCATGTATATAGTTTTCACGTTCTTATTTGCAAAATAAATTGTTTCCATGAACCTGAACGAGAACCAGTCTGTGAAAGAAGTATGATTTATGAGTAGTTTACTAAACGCTTATCTTTTACCCTATAATTTAACCAGATATTGTACTACGACCCGTGTTCAATGCATGTTTTGCGAGATTAGACATAATGAGACAAATTAATCACGTTTCTAGTTAAGAAAGGAACGATGGATGATAAGAATTAAATTGTTTTCTAAAAAAGATATAGCTTCCTAAATATAGTTCCGTAAAAACCCAAGTGGGCAGTGATCGGAGATAATCGAAAGGAATGATGATGACGCAGTAATTACGAAAATCATTATTATTAGAAACGGTACGCATATAACAACGAATATTAGAAGGAAAAAAAAAACAAAAGCAAAACAAAATTAAGCTTTATTTGAGCAAATTAAAGCCATACACAAGCATCTGATCCTCAGGTAGGTAGAGTGAGTTTGATGGTGATTTAGATGGAAACATATTTTTATGATAACTATAAGAAGAAGAAAAGAGGAAATGGTGGCCTCATTTTCTTTTCTTTCTTGAAGCAATATTAATTAAAACACACACACTTTGCCAAAGGTTTTTAGTTGCCCTAATGGTACTGTCTGAATAACCAACCATTATGACTGCATGCCACCACTAAATGATGTCATCAGCATCACCGGAGATCTCTTCAATATCATCATTTCCACCACCTCCGGCCGCCGCTTCTGTGGCCATTCTAGAGAGAAAGAGAAAGAGAAAGCTATATTGAAATGATGGAAGCTTAGGTAATTGGGTTTTGTTTGTGGGTTTTCATTAAGTGAAGGTGGGGGTGGGTAAGAATAAGAATAGGATCTTCTCCAGCATATACTTTCAAAGGAAACACTTTAACTTTTTTTTTGATATATATATATATATATATATAATTCTGTCTCTAAAATGCACCATGTTTTATTAGGACATGATGCACACACCAACACCAGTTGTTGGACTCCACCTGGATCTTCTTTTACTTGCTTTCTTGTCTCCTTAACCTCTCTCAAATTCTTCTTACCCTTTAATTGCTCTTTTCCTCAAGTGTTCCACTCTTTCTTTGAATTTTACGCTGGAATCTTCCATTCATGTATGCCTTAGTCGAAGAATGACAACACTTTTAATGACTTTTAAAGACTTCAATTTTTCAATTATTTTTATCAATTATGTTCCTTTATATTTTCTAATTAACTAGTTTATCAACCAACAATTAACTTTTAAGCCAATAGTTAGTTTTTCATTCTGCAACTAACTTATCAATTAGTTTGTCAAAAAACCCAAACTTTTGATTTGATAATGTCGCGAAATAATATGACATAATGAAAATATAAGAACAAAATAGAAACTGAAACCCATTAGCATCCCTGCCACACGTATCTACCCTTCCATTTATGCATAGCCATAGGTATGTTTTTTATAAAACTTTTCGAAATTTAGTTAATTTCTTTGATTTAGGTTTGCTTATTTGTTGGTTGTATGTTACTTATTTCGATCAACAAAACCTACTTTTGAGTTTTGTTTTTTTGATCAACTATTTTCGCTTATATTTGGCTCTTGAGAAAAGATGAGTTGGATTCTATTCATGTAATTAAACATTTTACTGTTTTATAAATGATATCTATCACTATATGTATATATGTATAGTGGGAGAATCAAACGAGAATTAGTACCAAATAAGATAACACGAAAACAACCAAATTACATGAGATTACGAAGCATTCTCAAATGCATTGGTATGCATGTGACTTGGCCCTCGACCTAGGTCACACATAATCACATGTTATTTTACTCACTTGTAAAATTTGCAACTTTAGGATGAACCATTGAGTTCGAACTTTTACATTTCACCACTGCAAATAAGAAAATATGAGAACGGTCTAATTACATGTTATTTTACAAGTGAGTAAAATAACATGTGATTAGACCGTTCTCATGTTTTCTTATTTGGTCACGGTTTTCTTTTGAACGATTCTATATGTATATGTATATATTCTTTATATTGAAAATTTGCAACTTTAGGATGAACCATTGAGTTCGAACTTTTAAATTTCACAACTGAAAGAGTTTCCTAATTTTAGTTTAATTAAACATATATCATGTGAGCCAAGTTGACGGAATTCATTAATCTATATTTTTCCTTATTTAGGTAGACGATGCCACTTTATCTTTAACTCTCCGTCAAATGGTGTTGTTGCCTTCTACTTTATTCATAAATGAATTCATAATTTTTTTTTAGTTTCGACCTAAAATATTATCATAATATAAAATAAAAGTTAATTATAGTTGTAAAATATAGCACAAAACTCTAAGAAATCAGATCCAATTTTGAATGACTTATGGTTAGAAATTTTACATTCCACCATTGTTAACGCCCTTGAATATGTCATCTTAGCCTCCCAGTTTTGAGGAGGATGTGCTTTGGTAGAACATTAAATCACAACGGTGGCATATTTTTAATTTGTGTTTTTCATGAAGGGAACAATCAAACGTAACCCCAATTGCTTGGAAGAGTCCTTTTGTTTAATAGATTCATGTGGAACATATCGATAAAACACTTGCAAACATATATGAAATCCCAAAGTTTATGATAACTTTGACATACATGTTTTCGGTTCGATATATGTTTTAAAATAAAATTAAACCAAATCAAACGTGCTCAATATATATCTTATTCAAAAAAAGAACTTAAGAAGTGGGAGGATATATGCAAACTTGTCATCTACTCTAACAAAGTATACAAATAAAATAAGGAACAGATCAACTTCACCGGTTCTTGTAATGATAACAATGGATAAGCACACAATTTTAGCAGTTAGTGATCCAAGATTTTTGTTGAGTGTGTGCACCTTTAAGGCGGATTAAAGAATTGTAGAGTCTCTATGGAAAAGTTAATTATGTCGATTTAGAGAATAAACTACATTTTTACAAATGGAATCGATCTTTTAAGCAAGATGCAAACCTACGTCCTTTTCATTTCCTTACTATAAATAGAGCATTGTAATTCTAGTGAGATAAGAAGTATTAATTATGATCAAAACCGAAACGTAGGTATATTTATAGACAAGATTAAACAAATTCATGATTTTGATTTTTTCCTCTAGAAGAAAGGTAGAAACTTCTTTTGCCCACACGACATATTTACGTTATATAAGAATACTCAACACGTTATATATGATGTCTTTCGTGAAATAAAAAACACGTAAACTTATTTATAGAGATAGTAATCTTATAGAATACCTCAATTTTTCGATTACATAGGTATTAAACTTAAACCTTTTTTAAAAATCAAATATAATTTGACATCTAACAGAATTAGCAGAAATTACAGCATTCCTTAATCCATGAATTGTCGGCTTGTCTTCTTGTTTCGTGACATACAAGTAACACAAAATAAGGAGACACACTTGAACCAAGTACACTTCTCTCGAGCTTCTTTAACAACTGCTTTAATGGCGGACATAAACAACACCCATTGTTATAAAAACCCGATAACACCCTCACTCAAAAGAGCTACATCTCGTAAACCATCGAGAAAAGATCGATGGAGATGTCGAAGGATCGGTGGTTGCATCTTGCTGATCGATCGAAGCCGTATCTCGGGGTGCTTTTTCTTCAATTGGGATACGCTTTTAACGGGATTATAGTAAAATCTGCTTTAAACAAGGGTTTGAATCCTTGCACGTTTTCGGTTTATCGAAATATAGCAGCAGTTGTAGCTTTTGGCCCTTTCGCTCTTTATTTCGAAAGGTACTACTACAATCACTGGGAGTTGGATCCACCCAGTGCCGGATCCAACTCCCAGTAAGCGATCTTTTGATCATATATGTAGTAATGTTTATATGTGATCATCGTAAAATATAACATCTGGCAGGAAACTGCGACCTCAAATGACATTATCCGTGTTCTTGAAGATCATGTTGCTTGCACAACTAGAGTACGTACCAAATGACAATTTTAAATGATATTTTCGACATTTTCTTAGCTAACAAAAATTATGTGAAATATAGGCCGGTTATGGACCAAATATTATATTACACCGGGATGAAGTATACGACCGTGACTTTTGCTATAGCAATGTGTAACATTCTTCCGGCATTGACGTTTTTCATGGCATGGATCTTCAGGTACAACACGAAGACTTGATTAATTAATGTGCGAACAAATTAAACTAGTTTTATGTATATATATTTGTGTGTGTTAATTTGTAGGCTTGAGAAGGTGAACATAAGGAGATTGCATAGCCAAGGGAAGATTTTAGGAACCTTTGTGACAGTAGGTGGCGCTATGGTCATGACCCTTGTCAATGGACCAACGGTCCCATTGCCATGGACCAACGTGAGCCGGGTGCACCACCTTCGAGCATATCACGAACCCTCTCAAGCCGACCACCTCAAGGGTGCGATCATGATCACTGCTGGTTGTTTTTTTTGGGCTAGCTTTTATATCCTTCAGGTAATTAAATCTTTAATCACTTCACCTCGTAGGATCAGGTCAACGGGAAAACTTCAACAACAAAAAAAACTGAAGAACACCCGGTGAACCCTGTATTTAGAAGGTATGCACAAATGCATACTGGTGATTTGTAATGTGCATCAGTGCATAACATGCACTAATGCATAGGAAAAAAAACAGCTTCAATCGTTTGTATGTATTTATGCATACTGTCCGGATGGAGGGCTCTCGGGTGTCCTTCAGTTTTTTTTTTTTTTGAAGTTTTTCCCAGAACCTCCCTCACCTTGTATACTATATAAGTTCCAAAATCTAGACCACTACGGACGTCTTACAACCCTCATTTGGAATTAATCTATGATTGAAATGGAATTGGGGTTTTTATATTTTTACTTTTTATTTTTCAGGCAGTGACATTGAAGGAATATCCTGCTCAATTGTCTCTTACAACCCTCATTTGTATGATGGGTGCTTTGCAAGGCACTGTGATGACTCTTGTTATTGAGAAGGGCAAAAAAGGCATTTGGTCTCTAAAATGGGACACCAAATTATTAGCTACATTATATAGTGTAAGAAAAGAAATCGATTATTTAATTTTTTTTTATTTCGTATTTAATTAATCTATGATTGAAATTAAATTTTGTTCTGTTAAACATAGGGAATAGTTCGATCAGGGGCGAGCTACTATATTTCGGGTCTAGTAATGAAGGAGAAGGGACCTTTTTTTGTGACGGCTTTCAATCCATTGGGAATGGTGATCGTCGTAATTGTGAGCTCGTTTACTCTAGGTGAACAAATGGACTTAGGAAGGTACTTACGCAACGCTATGATCGATCCCTTTTTCCGTTTGGAATTTGATTTATATTTGGGTTGGTTTCAAATTACTATTTAGAGTAAACTACAAGTTTAGTCCTTGTGGTTTCTCAAAAATAACATATTTCGTCCCTACAACTTTCAAATTAGAAGATGACCATCGTGGTTTGTAAAAAACGTCTGGATTTGGTCCCTACCTCTAATGGTCATTAGAAAAATCCGTCAAATGAGACGTGTTTTCGTTCTTTTATCATTTAACCAATCAAAACTGTTTTTTTTATTTCGGACCTTTGGTCATGTGGTTTTTTTTGGATAAAACAAAAAATCAATAAAAGGATGAAAATACCCTTCATTTAACGAGTTTTTTTAACGACCATAAAAGAGAGGAGTCAAATCCAGATGTTTTTGTAAAGCATGATGGTCATCTTGTAATTTTGAAACTGTAAGAACAAAAGGTGTTATTTTTTTAAATAACCACAGGGAACGAATTTGTAATTTACTCTATTATTTATAACATTTTCAGGGTTGTTGGAGCGATCATCATTGTTATTGGATTATACTTGATCATATGGGGAAAGAGTAAAGATAAGAGTTTATCGGATTCAAGAAATGAGGAGGTAGAAATGCATGATGATGAGGAGACGAGGCCAGATAAAAACGTTTTAAAATCAGACATTGATGATGGAATTGTTAGAGAGGAGGTTGATGGTGAAGAAGATTTGGTCTGAGTTTTTTTCCCCTTAAAACGACAAGGGTAATTGACAATTTATACATAGTACTACTTAATTCTTAAGCTTTTAACAATATGGATCATAGTATAAGTGTCAATCAAGTCGTAATTTTTGTAAAATCAAAATAGATCATAAAAATGAGTTGTTGACTGTAGTTTTATTACAACTTTACTATTTATATTCAGAGGCGGTTCTATAGAGGAGCATATAATGCCATAGTGGTCCATGCCACTGCTTCATTGTCCTGTCGTAGTGAAGAAAATTATATTTTTGAATAGTATTATTGTAACATTTCATTTGAGTACCCTTATATTTCTTGAAACTAAATTATTAAAAGAAGTTTGTTGTGTCAAAATTGGCATGCCTTGCTTGTTAAAGACTTAAAGTGTTCCTTCTTGTTTGCCAAATTTCTTATAACTTTTCTATAACTTTAGTTTTTAAGCAAACTATAAATTTGGTCCCGTGGTTTGTTAAAAATAACATTTTTCGGATCTGTAATTTCGAAATTACAAGATGATTATCGTACTTTGTAAAAACGTCTGGAGTTGGTCCCTTCTCTAAGTGTTGTTAAGAAATTTCCTTAAATAAGAGACATTTTTGTTTTCTTATTGATTTATTTTGTCTTTTACTCAATCAAAAATCACATGGACCAAAATAAAATAATGAAATTGATTTTGACTAGATAAGGACTAAATGTGAACTGTTTTTGCAATACACGATGATCATCTTGTAATTTTGAAATCATAGGGACTAAAAATTATTAATTTTGATAAACCATAGGGACCACATTTGTTGTTTACCCTTTGTTTTTTAGAAGGAAAAAGAAAAGGTAATGAGAAACATGAACATATACCTTTCTTTGCAAAGAATGAAACAACCAACCTATAACGATGTTTAAAAGAACTTATGTGGTTTCATTTCTTATACTTAAACAACACAAAGTATTTACTGGTATGTGAATGTCTAACCACTTGTTTGTTGGTTACGGTCTGGTCAACCCCACCCTCGATCCAACAGTTCCAGTATGTCTCATCCGTTGACAGTTTCAATCACGATAGAGTTTATCGAAAGTATGCCATCCATAATCGAGAGTTGGAAAAGTGGGCTATTTCACCACATGAAAAGAAATTCTTCAAAATGGGCCTGATTTGAAAAATATGGTACAAAAGAATGTTCCATTATTTGTTGCAACTCAATTTGGATTTTGGGGATTCCATCTTTTTTATTTCAAAGTTTCAGTTTTTGACTTTTATTTAATAAAATCTCCTTTATATTTTTTTAATCGTATCTAAATCTTGTTACGTAATTTTTAGATAATTAATATTAAAATATAAATTATGTTTACATGAAATATATATTGATAAATATGGAGTAATAAATTAGAAGTTAATTTTAAGACAATTTATTTATGAAATATTCATGTTATATTTTTATTATTAAATTTATTTCATAGTCGTTACTAATTTCACCTATTCCCATAACTTGTTAATTATTTACCATAAAATATCTTATACATAATAATGTCTTAAAAATTGCAGTATTGTAAGTATTTATATTATTCAACTATATTATATATATATATTTTTTTTTTTTCAGAAAGTATATTTATATATTTTTTTATGGGGTAATAATCAAATAAAAACCATAAAAAGGTTGAGAAACATGAGGACTAATATTAACCATTAAAGAGTTTAATCAAAGGTTACTAATCATGGTGACATTTTTGTTATATCAATAAAAATAGAAGGGCGCAATAGTGATTTTGTTACAACCGTCATATTTAACTTTTCTAATTCATCGTTGACTTTGACTTGACTACACCTGGCTTCATATGGTGAATCTGACGAAGTAGTATGTATTCTGGATTCATATGATGAATCTGGTTAATTAGTATATGTTCAATAAAGAATGATCAACTACATTTGGATTTCATACGGTGAATTAGTATGTGTTTCAAATGGTGAATTTGTGTGTTTCATATGGTGAATGTGGATGTTTTATATGATGAGTGAATATGTATGTTTCATCTAGTGAATTTTGTTACCAAAATGACGATTATACTCTTTTTTAACTAAAAATAGGTTTCAATTAAAACCATAGGATCAAACCAAATTAAGCCTTAGATCGGTTCTCACGGTTTTCAAATTTTTTTTTAATTTTTATTTGATATATCCCCTATTTTTGTGAAACCTTTACGTTTAACACATAAATGATGTTGCACGTGACAAAATGTCATTTTTTATATTGAACAATTGGTTGGCTCAAAATTCAAACATACGTCCAGTACCAATTTTTTTATTGTTTACTTATAACCTGATGCATATGTCTATTTGACTCATAAAAAAAATACTTATAAGTAATGAATAGACAATCTAAGAATCCATACTCGTACATATCACACATACAAGTTACAGTGTCAATACGAGGATAGGACTAATCTCACTTTAATAGTAAATTTATAAATAAATATATAAAATAAGTATCATACTTGACACTAATCTCACTTTAAACTATAAAGATCTCAATGAGACGAATAGATCTTCTAGTCCGTAGGCATAATGCCAGTAGCCAAAGGCAGGGGGCTTGGCAACACAACTGGATATCACATGTATATATGTTTTAAATACAATTATACAAGAATAAATATTTGCATCTAAATATTCCTAGTTTAATTTATCGTTAATTGAATATCCATAAATTAAATCATCTTTATATACATTTTGAGATCAACATATTCATGTTGGTTTAAACTAGCCCGTTTTGCACCTAAAAAAACATGACTCTAAATAAAAACAATTGGTTCAAATATATGGGCTACAAATTATACTACCGGACCATGTTTGATTTGGTGCGTAATTAACATAAAATACAGCGAACATAAAAACGTTGGATTTTTTTTTGCTTTACTTTTGACGAAAAATAAACTAGCATGAAATTTAGGTCAATTTTTGCCAATAAATTTAGAAATTTGTGCCTAGTTTAAAGGTCAAATGTCATTTACAAATCGTTTTCATATCCTATTTGTGCTCGTAATTATTCATTCAGAAGCATCTTTTGGATGATTTTTCGTAAGTTATGATATATATATACATATATATATATGTATGTATTATTAATGCATCCATATTGGAATTAGTGATCGGTAATATTGAAGCATTTCCATCAAACCGTTGAAATTTTATCATAATAATAAAGATTAAAATATTGGATCCATATCTTCAAAATATGATTTATTTTAATATATTATTCGGTGTTAAAAATATAGTACTTAAAAATTAATTATTTTGTTAATTTACCTACGATTTTTGGTGAAAATAGTCCAAAATTTCTCTCAAACTAATTTTTTTTGTTTAACTCGCTAGCTCCAAGCCTCCAACCCCAAAAATTGGGAACAACTTGGATCTGGTTGGCAAAATACAGCCATCTTCTCCATCATCCAACCATATATACCCTTAATTTGCTTTCTTTTTAATATATATACACGCATACACACGGACATATACACACACACATACATTCCGTCCAACCATATATATATATATAACTCGATACACTGTTCTTTGAAGACGAGAATAATGAATTTAAGATCCCTGAGTTAATTATATAAAATATGATTGAAACAGATAATATGGAAATCAATGAATTGTGTGGTTGTGTATAAATAAAATAATTAAAACAAAACTTTCTCTACCTCAAAAAATGAAAATAAAAATAAAAATCTATTCTATTCTATAAATCCAAAAAAGAAAAAAAAATCGTATAATTTCTCAACAATGATACATCCAATTCCAAATTATAAAAAAAAGTCAACCGTGATTGGAGTCCTCTTCTCATCATCAACTCTAAACTCGAAACCATTTTCCAACGGTGTTAAGTTCAAATCCAAACTAAACACCCTCCTGCCGCTGTTCACCTTCTTTATCACCACCGGCGTTGACAAATCCAGTGGCGGAGGAGAGTGGTTCTCGGTGGTTGTTGCCGCCCTATGCCGCCTCATATGTCCACCCAAAGCTTGTCCTATGGCAAACTCAACGCCACAAATTGAGCACTTGTGGGCTTTGGGTTTAGCCACTAAGATGGTGTCATGATGATTTGTCATGTCAGCATCAAGAAGTCTGGGCTTCTTGTGGCTAGCCCTGTGCCCACCAAGTGCTTGGAAAGACGGGAACTGACGGTTGCATGTCTTGCACTCAAAAACCCGACTCACCAAACTGGCATCATACGATTCCGTGCTTGTGGTTCCCCTCGAAAGAACCATCAAATAATTTGCCATATTGTTTATGGACGTGTCTAAACCATCTTCTCTCGATCTTTTCATTGGTATACACACCATCTTTCTCGATGAATCGGCTTGAAAACTCGTTGTTTTAGGATTTGGTTTTCGAAATATAGTGAAAAGAAAAGGTGGGATTTTGATGAAGGGTATTAATGTAAAAGTGTGTAAGCAAAAAGTTGAGTTTTGTAAGCAAATGAAGGTTGAATGAATGAATGAAGTAAAGAGTTGATCGTGGGATATGGTATTTATAGGTGACAAAGTGTTGACTTATTTTAGTTTGACCAAAGAGGTGTGAATGACGAAAGTGACCTTAGTTGCTTGTGGGGCACGGCGCTGAAGGAGTTGAAGTTTGAAGACATGTGGGTGGGTTGGGATAGAAAATTATAAAAAGTAGGGGGGTAAAGTGGAAAAAGTAGAAAATATCATGGTATGAAAGTGAAAATAGTAGCCAGCCAGCCAGCCGTCCGTCATGGAACACGTAAGCCATACCGAGTGAGTGAGTCGTTAGTGGCGCGCCGCGAGTGAGAGGTTCCCAGAATCTTCAATTGTTTCTAGAAAACTTCAACTTAAAATGACTCAGGTATGAAACAAGACTAGAAAACATATGACTTGTATCCAAAAAACCAACATAAAAACTTTGAATTTTTATTTTTATTAAAATATTGAATTGCTTCGAATTTCTATATGGAAAAATACAAAAAATACCAATATTTTTCATTTTTTGTAATTATATATCTACTGACTATAAGGTTTATTAAGTCAAATAATAAATATTTTTAATTAAAACAACAATTCTTATTACTTATAAAAGTAAAAATAATACATTTCCTAGAACTCACTAGGTAGGTTAATCAAATTTCTGTAACAACCGATGGTAATGCACGAATATTTTATTTGCATATCTCATAACATATTCGTATTTTAATATATATTTTGTTTCAGCGGTGAATTTTAACGAATATACAAGTACAACAACTTCTTCTAAACGACCGTTATGCCAATTTTCTATTACAAAAAATGTTCTTCAATTTTGAAATGATAAAATACATCAAAGTATAATAATTTTGATTTTGTTTCTATATAGTGTAATGTAGGGGTGAGCATTAGGCCCGAACCGGACCGTACCGGCACCGAACCGGTTTGGAACCGGAACCAGAAATAAGATATTGTAAGGACTGAAAACCGAACCGTATAGGCAATACCGGTGTTGGTTCGGTGCCGGTCCCGGTCCCGGGTTTCCGGTCAAAAACCCGGTTGGAACCGATTGTTAATGCATTTGCTTTTCTTGAATTTAGTATTCTTTTCTTTTTTAATCAATAGCATCGCTACATAATTCATGCAATCCCTTTTATTGTTTGACAACTTCTTTAACATTAATATATAGCGTCACTTTTAAACAAAATTTATGTTAATCCATGGTATTACTGTGCATTAATCCGTGAACATTTTTAATTAATGACATCACTGTGTGTAGTAATCCCAAAATATTCATAGTTTAATAACAAATCAACCAACAAAAATCATACTATAATTTTCCATTGTCTTCTTCCCCCATTGTTTTGTCATTTACTCTATTTAAAGTTTGTGAAATCTCTATATAAACACAAAGCCGAAAAGATTGTTCGTATTTAATAAAAAGTAATACCTATTTAAAAAAACAAAAACTGAAAACAAAATATACCCAAAGTTATTCATCGTCCTTCAAGATATCGTAGTTGTCGTATATTATTGACTTTCTAAAGTTTCTAACCCAATCTTGGGTGCACAACAAAGCTTCAACTATCAACATTGACAAACTAACTCGATACTCATTTAAAACTCTACCACAAGTGCTAAACGCGGACTCGGACGCGATGGTTGAAATTTGTATTGCCAATATGTTTAACAACAAAATAATTAAATTATAATGACATTAATTTATAAACAAATTATAAAAGACTAAAAAAAGAAGTAGTAATTACCTTAAATTATAACAAAATTAATTGGTCACTTAAACTTCCGGACCGGTCCCGGTTAATTATCCGAAAAACCCGCACCAAAACCGGTTTGGAACCTGAACCGAAAATGGAGGATTTGGAGAACCGAAAACCGGACCGATTGGACAATACCGATGCCGGTTCCGGTCCCGGTCCCGGTTCGGTTCCGGTTCAGACCGGTTCTTATCGATCAATTGATCACCCCTAGTGTAATGATGCATTTTTTATTTCTTAGTAAGTTTTTATGGTTTATAACTATAATCATATTTAAATCTACAAATTCAGTTTCCTTAAAATTAATTAAAATTGCTATACAGCATTTGAAAATCAACTATAAATTCTAAGAAATATTCTGTTTACACCACATTTACATATAAACACGCTTAGTTTATGTCAAACATTTATCACATCTTTATATATATGGAAGTTCATGGGAATCTTTCTATCTAAACAAAAATTAATTAATTTTCGTATAGATTCTTTTTAATATCAACTCTAGAACTTGTAAATTTTATGCTAAAAAGATTTTATTAGAGCATCTCCAACAGTTATGCTAAAAAATTTCTATAATAGAATATGAAAAGTTAAAATTTCTAAAAAAAAATTCATCCAACTCCAACAACTATTCTATTTTAGCAACTTTATCACTAACTACACTAATAAAATATACCATCATTTAATAAAATACTATTTCTCTCTCATACATATTTAACATCAATTATTTTGATTGGTTGAATATAATTAAAATATTGTTTCTCTCTCTTCTATATACTTTTAGAGATTTCTCTAAATTTAGAGATTTTTTCAATCTCTCTCCTCTATTCTCTATTTTAGCATAAATGATAGCATAGCTGTTGGAGAACAAAAAATGCTAAAATCCCTCTTTTCTCTATTTTAGCATAGCTGTTGGAGATGCTCTTAGAGAATCTCCAACAGCTATTGTAAATTTTTTCTAAAATAGCATATTAAAAGTCAAAATCTCTATAATAATTTGCATCCAACTCCAACAGCTACTCTATTTTAGCAACTTTATCATTAACAATATTAATAAAATATTCCATCATTTGATAAAATATTATTTCTCTCTCCTACATACTTAACTTCAATTATTTTGATTGGTTGAATATAATTAAAATATTGTTTCTCTCTCTTCTATATATTTTTAGAGATTCTCTAAATTTAGAGTTTTTTGTTCTCTTTTTTCCCATTTTTTTATTTTAGCAATTGATATACCATAGCTGTTGGAACACTTAAATTGTTAAAATCCTTCATTTTTCTATTTTACAATAGCTGTTGGAGATGCTCTTAGATACCAAATGAGCTTAAGATCACTTATGACAATTTTATAGGAATATGTGAAGATGAACTTTGGTTGAGTAATAGTCTATATTATTCGAATACATTGTTGCATACATTTAAATCAGATAATTTTTTACAATTCAAATAATAGATTAATTAACAACATCAAGCAAATCAAATTCTTACTTTTTTGAGTCTATCATTTTATAAGACGATATATGATTCAATAATTATTGTCTAATTCAACTTTAAGGGGGTGTTGGGTTCATGAAGTTTGAAGTAACTGAAAAGAATTGGAATGAATAATTCATTTGATCAAATTCCAAATTATATGTTTGGTTTAAATAATGAAAATGTAGGAATCTTTTGAATTTCATTGTATTTCACAAACTAAAGAATGCATCATTTTTTGACATAAGTGAAGAAATTGAATTCTATATATTTTCATCAAACCAAACACGTGGTCAAATTCTATCAAATTACATTCCAATTCTTTAAAAGTCAAATTCATTTAACTGGTTTCAATTTCATCAAACTTCATTTTATGAACCAAACATTCCCTACGGTTTACATATAAGTTATTGCTCCCTTGTTACAATAAAGGAAGAAAATGAAAGTTTTTTTTGGAAACGGCGGAGATTTATTAAAACCACTGCTTTAAGAGAAGCAAAGCAGAAGAAAATGAAAGTACATAATGCAAATTAAAGTAAGAAGTAATGTAATTATCTCGAAATTATGTAATGACACGCATTTGATTACGATAGCATTAATTAAGATTAATTAGCACACTACTGTATAATTAATGCCGCAACTAATGTCGGCCCTGCCTATGCTTAGTTTATCTTTCCACCCTAAGTCTACGGATGGTATAAAACGTGTAAGATTTTATAGAATGGGAATATATATCTTTCAAAATTAATTCCTATTAATATTATAAACGGGATATAAATTTTTATTGTGAAATAAAGATTAGAAAACTACTACAATTCTTTATTAAGTAAAAAATAATAAAATCTGAATTATACGTTTTAACAAAATATAAATTACAGTAATATATAAGTATATAGAAATAACTAAATAAGGTTAATTAATTTAATTAATTTTTTGTAAAACACGAGCCTTTAGAGAAAATGTTGACTATGTAGAGAAATTAAAAATGAAAAAAACACCTTCAAATATTTGATATTTTGATTTAAATTTCTTTATTTTATGATAAAAGACTAAAAAAATAAACAACTAAAATAAATTTCATTGAGGCCAGGGGCGGACCCACCCTATGGGGAGGGGGGTCCTGTGCCACCGCTCAATCGTGTTCCGTAAGGGTAAAAAAACCGTGTTTCGTAAGTTTTACATGAGATGCACTCGCTAAATTTTTGATATTTCAAGGGTTAAAGGAGCACTATTTTAAAAAATCACTTGAAATCAACCAAAAACTTTAAAAAATCACTTGAAATTAACAAAAAACCTTAAAAAATCACTCGAAATCAACCAAAAACCTTAAAAAATCTTTCGAAATCAACCAAAAAACTTAAAAAAGTCCCAAACGGGGAATTCGGCTAAAAAAATCCCTCGAAATCATCGAAAAATACATCAAACAGCTTTACGGACATTTGATATAATCTAAGGGTGCACCCGCTCAGGAAAAATCCTAGGTCCGCCACTGATTAAGGCCCTTCGAAACCAAAATATAAGACTATTTTTCATAAACAATAAGTTCACTCCAAATTTTGTTACTACATCTATGTGAGAAAAATTCTCAAACATACCATAACTTTTAATCCATAATGATTTGTATTTAATGCTTATGTATGTATGTATGTATGTATGTATGTATGTATGTATGTATGTATGTATGTGTGAGTGTGTGGGTCATGTGAATCATTTTTTTCTATTTTAATCTAACTCTTAGAATAATAGGGGTGATTATGTTTTTTGCCAAACTTAAATTTATGTTACAATAAAATTGATTTTTTAGAACGTCTAGAATATCTAGTTAAACGTACTAATTAATAAAATACTTTACATAACTTAAATTTATAATATCAAACAAAAAAAGTTTTATCTAAAAATGTAACAATAGTTTCAACATGTTTTTTAGGATCTCTTTTAAATAAAGTGTCATGTTATCCTTTTTTAAGATAACAATAATTATAAGAGGCTAAAAAGCCAAAAAAAATTAAGTGTTATATTATCTATTTTATACGACACTATTTGAAAAATATCTTATAAGATGAGTTTATATGTCATTTCTCAAAAGTGTTCTACAAAATAGCTAATAGAACACTTTATTTTAAAAGTGTCCTAAAAACGTGTTAAAACGCTTCAAAGCGTTCTAAACCTATGTAACATTTTTAAATAAAATGTTTCATAGTTTGGTCCTATAAACATAATTTCTATAAAATACTCTATTGGGACACTTAGATATTTTAGGCGTCTTATAAAACCAAATTTGTTGTAGTGCTGCTATGCATTATTTATAAGATTTATGTTGTCTCAACTTTGTGTTAAAATAGTATGTTATATAAGTTCGATCCTCTTGAAGTATGTCTAAAAATCCTCATCCCCTGTTGCAGAAAGTCTTACAATTTTTTACAATGATATTTCATAACTATGTAGTGTGATTGTAAATTGCACATTGCCTTTTCTTGCACGGTTGTCCTTATTACACTACTGTGTTGAGCCATGCGAGCTCGGAGACAACCTTCCCAAGGTCGTGTTCAACAACATCATAAGAACTTGACGAACTTATGCACGTGCGACCTTAGGATCACATCAAGATGGGTTTTATTTCCATTTGATGGATATCTTGTTAGTTAACCATGTCTCCCACGTACACTCAAAATATTCCCAAAAACCCCATGTAAATAATCAGCTTGTTCGTTGGTTCGATGCCGCTATGCCTTTAAAAGAAATCAGTTTGTTCCTAATTTCTTCAAGCATCGTAATAATCATTTGATATTGTGTATCAATTTTTTATATTATTTACTCATGGCATTCCCGATTTGGGTTTTCTACGAAAAGATCTCGGTGTCATTCTCGATTTCTATTTTACTTATCGTGGATTATTAGTATTGGTTTATCGTTGGACTAAGCTTACATTACTATCATGACAATCTATTTATGCATTGATTCAATATTGGACCATTTGTATAAGTTGAATTTGGGTTGTTGAATTTTTAGTTTGACATTTCGATTAAATAGTAAAATTATTGTTATAGTTTCACATTGTGAAATATGTATAAAAACGGTTATCTATTTTAATTAACCTAATAGGTAAGAAGATGAAAATCTTCACCTAATATATCTACCTATTAAAAATTAAGAAGACTACCAAAGAGCCTCTGGCCTAGTGGTTTCAAAAATTCGGCTTCCTAAGAGGTTAGGAGTTCTCAATCATGATGTATGAGTTGATAATTATTTTGTTATGTTCATCGTATATAAATATTATATACTTAAAAAGTTAATAAAACTAAAACCGAATCAAAAGATTAAGAGAGAGGGAAATCACATTATTTCACAGAAATGGCATGATCAAATGTAGACGTTTTTAGTCCACAGATGTATGATAACATGTAGAGTCAAATCACAATTATATCAATGGTGGATTCTTATAGGCAATAATAATTCATAAAGTCATGATTTCAGATGTTTTACAACTTATTTACAGCTTGTACTTTAATATTGTCTGGTACTCTGGTTACCAACAACACATAACTGATCAAGTCATCAAACCTTAATTTTCATCTTTTAATTACAGACATTTTAACAACCCATGGGATTTCTAAAAAAACCTAAAAAATTACGAGCTTAACTAAAATTAAAATTAAAACCAAGGGATGTTTCCTGTCGATTATTTGATAAATTTAAGGAAACTTCCACAAATTTATCCGGCTTTTAAGGGGAAAAAGGGGCATGAAAAACGAGAGAGAGAAAAAAAAGACGCGGGGAGCCGGGAAATGATCGCCGACTACACACGCTATAGTATACATTGGCCGGCCGCCACCCATGCAAGCAACCCAAGTGCATGGAAAGTCTTTCCCTCTAATTTATTTATTTTTTCATTTTTCTTATGTCATAATTAATTGTCTATGTTTTTTCAACCATATACATCTCTAAAATTAGCGTCGCCTAAATAAACATCTCGTGGGTATATACAAAAACGATGTGTAATTATTTGTCAGTAAAGTAAATAGTATTAATTTACAAACTTATTTGACCATTTTTGTTTTTTTATCAACTGTTATGATTGAATGAAAATCACTTGTCCTAATTTTACATGTCTCATTATTTTCACCAATCATATGAATCATATGAATATACATAAGTAGAGAGAGGAGGTAAATATAGATTAAATAAATTTAAAATAAATAAAAATCTAATGTGTCTTAATTTTATTGGTGGGATAAGAATGAGACGTGCTAATTTAAAACAAATGATTTTTATTTGTTTTGATTATATGGGAGGTTATAAAATGGTAAAAGAGAAAGGAAATTAAATTAAATGGGGGACAGTTTTGGGACAAAATGTTTTTAATTTTAAAAGATAATCACGTACTACAACAAAAATGATTTTATAGCACTCCAAAAATAAAAAAAACGTTCTAAAAGCATACTTTATAGAACACAACTTTATAGGACCAAACAAAAAGTGTCTCGTCTAAAAGCGTTACAATAGGTATAAAACTAGAAGACTAACTCCTTCCCCTCCTAGGGCTTCAGCAAGGTGTCTATTCTGAGGCTTAGGAGAATGACGCTTTTAGACGTGTTAGCAAGTTTTAACAAATTTTTTACGACGTTTTTACAATAAAATGTCCTATTATCTATTTTATAGGACACTTTTGAAAAGTGGCCTATAAACCCATATTTTATAGATCAGTTTTCAAAAGTGTCATATAAAATAGTTAATATGACACTTTATTTTAAAAACGTCATAAAAACTTGTTGAAACGCCTAAAAACATCCTATAAACCTATTGTAATGCTTTTAGACAGAGCGTTTTATGATTTGGTTCTATAAAATTGTGTTCTACAATGTATTCTTTTAGGACGTTTTTTCATTTTAGGCGTCCTATAAAATCACTTTTATTGTAGTGATGTTTTATTTTTGGTAAATAATCATGTTTTATATAGTGTTATTTAATTTATGAATTTCGATTGTTCTGAGGTTTTTTTTTACCGAAGTTCACAGGTGAAACCAGAAAGTTTATCGGTGAAACAATAATTTTTGTTTAAAATTCATTGGTGAAATAATGATTTTTATTTTAAGTTAATGACCGTTGTTTCATGTATGAACATTGGTTGTTTCAAAAAAATTACCAAAGTTAACAAATGAAACCAATGTGAGTAAGATAATTAAGAAAATTTAAACAAATTAAACAAAATATTTAATATGTAATAATTAAATAATATGATATCAATATATAAATAAAGTATTTCAATCTGCAAAGTTTATACTAATTAGACATTGAATAAAAGAAAATAGCTCTAACGAACATTATATTGGTTTTAAAAGTATTTTTAATAAAAAGACACTACTTTTTTATGATGACAACACCCTAACGACATTATATGAAAGTTCGGTGACATTGTAAGATCGAAAATGTAGTTTCACATGGCTTACATAATTAAACCATTTTTCTTTAATGTTTGTTAAAAGTCTTTTTCTTTTCAAATGCTTGTTATTATATACATCCAATACCTGATTAAAAATAAATTAATTAAACAATAAGTTATACATTAATAAATAAGTTGAAATTTAGTTTATTAGATTTTTTTAATTAATTTAATAATTGAAAAAAGTTGTATGCATTATCTGCAACGTCTCCGTCGCTGGCTTTGTGCGTGTTTTTTCCGTGTGAGGAGGCATCATGAAATCTTCAACTGAAGTTACAAATTTTCATGCATAATAATAATAAATAAATTATTATGCTTATTAATAATTAAATAATGAGAATAAATGAATAATGCTAATATTTGATCTGTTCATTCAATTATGTAATTACGACATCATTTATATATTTTGGCATTATATTAAATACAATTAATATTGAAATGTTATATTCGAGATATCAAGTTCGTATAGCTTGGTTTTTCAGTAGTAAATATTATTAACGTACTGACATATAAACAATACAATTATATAACCGTACGTTTTTTATATAAAGTTAAACGGAGGTTGATTTATACAAACCGAGGCTAACCAAAATTAATTAAGGTGGTCTCATATTACCAATTTATTTACGTTACTATGTTTTTACATCGTTGAAAAGCTATGATTGAAGAGGGTTATGTTAGCATCACCATGACCTCACATTTTTATTATTTTATATTATTACTACTTTGTTCACATGAGAGCTTAATTTGTTTAACATCTATACATATACATAATACATATGTATATACAGTGATGGGATCAAAATTTTAGTAATCGTTATGTTCACATGTCCTATACTTAAGTATTTTTTGTTTTACTTAACTCTTTGATTATGGTGTGTAATCATAAAAAGTTTATTTGGAATACAAAAAAGATCGTTTAAATTAACAATTAGAAATCAACTAATAAACCATAACTCTAACAAATAACAAGAAAAAGTTAATAATTTAACGTCAACTAACAAACTCAACTCTAACAATTAAATAGTTAACAAAAAACATACAATTGTACATTACCTAACAATTCTAATCACAACAATGTACAATTAACAATTAATGTGAAAAAATAAATTATATAAAAAATTAACAATGAATTTGAAAAAAAAATGGGGTGAAACCTTATTTTTATTGGGGTCAACACACACATATATATATATATATATATATAAATTTAAATTTTGCAATTAAAAACAAGTTTTTTAAACTTTATGGGGTCATTTGACCCCCAAATCAACACATTAAATCCCCATGTGTGTATATATAAAGACATAATTAAGCGAGAAGAAGATCAACTTACAAGAAATTAAAGACGGTCAAATTATGTGTGATTTTATAGTAAGTTATATTCGCACATCCAGAAATATGCATGAAACTCGCGCATGCGATGACCTGTCAATGCCACCTTTTTGGACGTGTTATTAATTACATGTAATTTAGCAGTTTTTTGTATTATCAATATAGTCCAAACTTTTCTTACATTTCTCTCCTTAACTCATATTCTCACAATATTTCATGTGTGTCTCTCTCTCTATATTCCCATGTTCCGATCTTTCCATTTCTTGGGTAAAGTCTCCCAACTATATTTGAAAACGAATTGGTTATCAATAAAGATAAAGAAAGCTTTCTTGTAGTTCCGCTTCTTGCTCTAAAAATTCGGAAAGATTTGTCGGAAATCGCCAGTAGGCTTGGTCCGACCAAGAAAGGCATGGGACTCTTTGGGCATTGCTTGGGTCGAGTGAAATAAAGACTGACTACCTATAACATAATCCTCACTGCATACTTTAGATATAATGAAAACCTGTAGTTTAAGAGTCATTCAGGCTAGATCTAAAAAAAGAACATAGCATTCGTATGATCCCTTTCTAGTACCCTATATTATATAAATTTTCTCACACGACCTTAGAATAAACTTCTTTGTACGTTAAAGTGACCCATTTGCATGTCTTTTGACCAACCCCTTGGGGGTTGAGAGAGCCTATTTCTTTTTGTTACCTTAAAGGGGTACTATTTCTGTATATAACAAAAATATATTTTATTAGCTTTTAACTTATTTCTAAAATTCAAGAATGTTATATCTTTCGTTTAAAAATATATGATCTTATTTCGTATATAATATGATAACAACATTTAATTATTCGTTAAAAATCTAAAATAATTGAGTCATAATAAGGGTCACTAAACTTTTTTTTTTTTGCATTAAAATCCCAAAACTCACAAAACATCACAATCAAGGAGGTGGGACTTGACTTTCGGTTAGTTGGTCCATACGTACAACTAGAAAAGTAGTTATGTGTGTATTGAATTATAAAAGAAAGAAAAAACCATTTAAACATAAAGCAATAAGCCGTATATATGAAGCGTAGAAAAAAACGTATAATGAAAAATGGCCGGTGGACATACGTTTGGATGTGATGACCCCACGTATAATTAATTAAAGTTGTAATCAATATAAATCTTGAGTTGTTTGCACTAAACATGACTTTTTTTTTGTAAAATTTTGTTTGTATTATGTGATTATAGTTATAACTACAATTGTGCATGTAGTTATTTTTGTATATAAATAAAGTGAGAATACATGTAAATTAATCTTTGTGATTTGAGTCACAATAAAAAAAATCTTTTTGTGTATTATTTCACATATGAAATAATATATATGAAAATACAATATTTATAAACATTTAATATTGTTTTGTGTGTGAAAATGAACAATCGTAAACATTGTATATACTGAACAACACTGCATTTTCATACATATTGTTTCATATAAAACATACATAAAAACTAAATATATATTGAGTTTGTAAAAAAAAAAGTAATATACAAAGGAGTGTGAGAGTGGTAGGTTTTGGGGTTGAGGTGATGTGAAACGTAACGTGATCCAAATTAAGTTAGTCAAAAGAGAGTTAAATTAAGCTTGACTTGGTGCCTAAATTATTGATTTCAAATTATTTAATGACCCCTTCACAAACGCCACCTCTCCTTTCCCTTTCTACATTCAATTTAATTTTCTTTTAATAATATTATTTTGTCAAAATAATAAGTCATTTTAAAACCGTTGCTGACTCACATAGATAAGTTGTGTCCACATAGAAACAAATACAAGTTGCGTACAAACCAAGACCATAAATACATACATACATACATACAATTTGACATCATGCTGACATCAATAGGACTGGAGTTGTATACTTTTATACAAATTTAAATTAGGAGTCTTTTGCGGTACGATATCATGCGATATAAACTTCAATAAAATCATAAACCAAACTGCATATTTTCAAATTGTAAACACAATGCAATGAAAAACACGTATGGTCCAATTTTCACGACTTGTATTTAACACACAGTGAAATATAAAATCAATTGCATTACAATATTTATAATTAAAAGCAAAATACACATTAAAGTTTAATTGTCCATAAAATACAAAAGAAAAATCTACTTTTGAGTTTTTAAATCTCATTTAGAGCATCTTTAACAACATCTCTAAAATGAAAAAAAATACAGATTTTGAACATTTTTTTGCTCCAACATCTTCAAAACTGTCTAAAATGGAGAAACGAGAAAGTATGAAAGAGATTACAAAAATCTCCAAATTTGAAGACATCTCAAAAAATGATTACCACGAGAGTGAAACTATTATGTTCCACCAATAAGAAAAATTGAAATTAAACGTTTAGATAAGATAAATAATATTTTATTATAAATATAGATTATTTTAATAATATAATGAATTTTGTAATCTCTAAAATAGAGATGCTTTTGAAACTGAATATAATATTTTTTAAAATTTTTAGTTTTGATTCAAAAATAGAAGATGCTTTAAACTAGTCAGAATTGTTACTGCTGCTTGGTTGAAACTAAGTGTAGTTTTAAAACAAATCTACTTTGTTGATCAACAGTCAAATCGACTTTTAGAGTATTTAAATCAAATCTATATGGGCCAGGTTTTATTCTTTATGAAGTAACAGGGTTAATACTTTTTGAGGTTTTCAATATCATTGTTTGGTAAGAATATAATATAGTATGCAATTACATACACAAGAAATTAATAAGAATATAATATAGTATGCAATTACATACACAAGAAATTAATAAGAATATAATATAGTATGCAATTACATACACAAGAAATTAATATGGGCGGTGCGCTAAGGTTTAAAGTGCAGTCTTTGTAATTTAAATCCACAAATCAGACCACATAATACGGTTTGACAAAATTTAATCGTGCCATGAAGGTTTTAAACAACACACCCTGATCTGGTGCAGTCGGTTGTACGGTTAGATGAACACTCCTAATTCCAATACTACTCAAGTTCTAGCTCTATGGTGTAACTGTAACATGTAAAAGATTCATGGAAGTCTAGAGTAGAGAATATAGAGATGGCCAAAAATGGGCAATTTGGATTCAGGTGGTCAGAATTTGAAAATTCTCCAAGACAAATTCATCTTTTGACATATAATACAAGCAAAGACCAAATTTAATTCATCTGCATCTGCATCTACTACTGTCAAAGAGTAAAGGTCAAAGGGTCAAACTTTTTGGTGGGAACAGAAACAGAAATATGGATCATGAATCAAAATGGGAACCTAACCTTGGACTATTACATGTTCCATTTTCATCCCTATTTGCTTAATTTCCATCTTTTCTTTTCTTTTCTTTTCTTCTTCGATCAAACACAACTATTCCTTGCAAATTCAATTCCGATATATGAGATAGGGGGGCACACACAGAAGCCAGAAGTCAAATACTTAACAAGTTTGTGGTTCATAGATTTTGGAATAAACAAGGCTCAAAATTACAATACCGAGTAGGAAAAAGAAAAACTAACAGAGGCAAAATGAAAAGACAGTTTTTGCAATTTTACCATCATTTTAATCTCATGTGAACCAGGTTTAATTTATGCCTTACTTGCTCTCATGGTAACAGATACAACCTATAACCTCAAGAGAAGATGAATGAGTTTTCCCAGCTTCTAGCTTCTCTGTTAACCTAATCCTGAAAAAGGAAAACAACTTGTCATTTTGCCAATCCTCGTAATATTCTTTTTCCCGGGACACAATATACGATTGTTAATGGTCAAATAATTTGGAAAGAAATCTTCCCAAAACAAGAAACATTGTGTTTTTAGAACAACCCAAAGTAAAGCTTTGAAAGGCTGATTGAATAGATATGGCAATAAGATTAACCAATGTCCTATGAAACTTGCTACCAAAACAGGGTAGTTACTAAACCATCAACTAAATCACTTCAAGATAAAAAGAACAAGGAAATCCTGTAATTATAATTCCTTATGAGCATATGTGCCATAAAAGGTGTCATATACGGTTAAGTATCAAAAATAGCAGTCAAAAATTGTAAAAAAGAAACAGAAAAAGGGGGAAATTTACTGTATCCAAGACCATACAAGCACTCTTTACATTAAGAAATTCTAGGACACAAACATACCAACAAGATTCAGCCTTTAATGTAAAGCAACGTATTAGTCTATTACCATAAGAAGATGGTTATAAATTGTAATATTCATGAGCTTTTAAACTCTTAGGCCTTAGCTTCCACCTCCCTATGGGCACAAAATCATAAATGTGATATCAAAGATCACATAAGGGAAAGTTCGGAAAACAAATAGTGCAGTCCTACATGCTACCATTTGGATTCTTTCACTAAGGGGCCGTTTACCAAACGCTTACCCAGGTAAGCGCTTACCAAGTCATGTTACCTTACCAGAAGAATATGACAAGTACCTAAAATCTTACCCGGTAAGAGCAAAGACAAGGAAAGCAAGAGCCAAGTCTTACCCGGTAAGTGATGGCAACGACTCTTACCATGGTAAGCGCATGGTAAGCGCTTATCGGGTGAATTGTTGCATACGATGCCATTTTGGTGGACTAAAATCTTACCCGGTAAGTAAGTGATAGTGTTGAATTTTGCCGGTAAGCACTTACCCGGGTAAGATTTGGTAAACGACCCCTAAGTGTGCCTTGTCTGTCCCCTGGTGAAATGGTTCATTATAGATACAGCGGAAGTGTGTTGCTCCCTTTTTTACAGAACACAAATAATTGATGTATATCATATATCATATCTCCCCTTTGCATTTGTTTTTTTCACCTCATTTAATACGAAACATTAGTGCATTTTTTTCTAATACCAAGTCTAGCATCGTCAAAACATTACCAAAAGAAATAACCGTCTTAAAAGATTGTAAACAATTCCAGCTGTAGTTCTATGCAACACAAGATGATGTTAAAATTATGTATGATATTTCAGCACCGAATTTGCCATGTGGGAACTCAGTGTTGTACAAAAATAGGGCCACAATTACATGTAAATTAAAATATACTTTCCACTTTCCCCCTATTTCGAGGTTTTTGACTATTTGAACCATCATTATTGGCTTTCGTTGCAAATGTAACCATCATTCTAGCGAAAATGTGCCCAAAAATGTGGTTTGGCAAGAACGAGCGATTTTGGACAAATTATGAACACGTAGATGCAAAATAAAACAGCGTATTCAATAATTTATGTCCATAATAATTCATTCATGCAAAATGTACTTCATACATTTCCCAAAAACAATGGTTTGTTTGCAACGAAAGATCAAATACAATGGTTTGAAAAGTCAATAACTCATTCCTTTAGTAGTGTAACCATAAACATCATCTATATGTTCAAGTCCATTCTACCAGTTACCTCCCTGCTAACTCCATGAAAATACCTCTTCTTTGTATCTTTATTTTAGCTTAGGTTACTACTATTCTAAAAAAGATGTATACAAATTCTTTGTATTTTGTAAGCTTTGTTTAAGCTTTTGGTTGATGGATGTCAAATGATCAAGAAAGATGTGTGGAAATTCGCCATCCACAAATAGTCTCATTGAATCACTTGATTGCAATTCAAAAGTATTATAAACATAAAACGTTTTTTTTTGCCTTTTAAAACAAAATAACTGTATGTGTACACAAACTTTTTGCCTGTGAACTCATTTGTTTGATCATCGTGCATACAAATTGTTTCAATTATGTCTCGAATTTAAGGCTTAATATATTGGAACCCTCACAACATTAAAAAGCATCCAAATTCATGTAAAAATGTTAAGCCACAGATTCAAGACCACAAATCGATATACTAAAAGTAATCGAGCGATCTTACGGATAATCGAAGAGCCAATTGACTACAAATCCTCGGTTGAAACCTGGTGATCTCCAACTTTTTGATCGTCTAGGGTTCCAAACTTCTGCTTGAAAGAATCTTGCCTCTGTAACCACATCATATGCCCCTATATCCACAACTACAATTTTACAGCACTTCCAAAAACAAAAACAAAAATGGATTGCTTGCGTTTTTAACGATCGAGGGGTATTGATTGAATTCATTACCTGTAGAGCAGCAGCCCAACCAATGAGGAAAGAAGCGAACCAAAATCTCTTGTCGTTCAAGAGTTTCTTCACATCAAAATCCCGAGTACCCATTCCCCAATTATAAACCCTAAACCCAAATTCAGCAGAAAACATGTGGCAGATCTTTCCCACTCAATATGTTCCTAAATTTCATGTTAGTGTAAATTACAGAATAAACCCTAAGGTTTTAGCTAATTTGCATTTCAAACCTTTACATTAATGACATGTTAGAGGGGTTTATCCCTAAATTGATATCGTAATTAACACCAAAAATTGCTTCAATTCCAATCACATAACATACATGCTATTTAAACAAGAGCATAATATATGTGTCATTTTCCATTCATCCCGGACATTTTTCTGTTTATTTTACAATACTAATAAAACTTTCAAACTAATAAAATAAATTTTTACAGTACAATTAGAGATGTCCTTAATGGATTGTATTTCTATTTTGACGTTATTTGGTTGATTTTTAGAAGTTGGTACTAAACATGATGTTTCATGAAACAAATAAATATAAATCATCGTTTTTAGATATTTATTAAATTAACAAAGCCCATACTTAACGAACCTTCTAATTTTATTGTACCAATAACTCAAGTATCCTAACTTAACACAAAACTATTTGTATGTAAATATGAATAAAATTTTCAAAAATTTTATCACTTCATTGCAAAATATCAAATAACCACTTAAACTTGCAATTCTATTGTATTTTGTTAAATGGTTATATTTAAATTTTATGAGTCTGGTGGTTGTTCTGCAACGATATGAAAATGTACATATATATATATATATATATATATATAACATGTTAAATGCACTGTTAATTTCACATATATTAAGAAACAGAAACAGAATCAAACTGTAAACTGTATCAAGATCAGATATCAAAACAGAAAACAGAAAATTCTACCATAATCCTTAAAGCTTCAATAAGATCCATAAAAACAACCCTGAAACATTCACAGTTTAATCTCATTTGATATTTTGTATATGAAAAAAAAGATATAAATTCATGTCAACCAGAGCTGTTTCCTTCTTCAATTCCTGAAAGATAAACAGAAAGCTTCTCCCTCAAAACTGAACCATTATGATCATCATCAGCAACACAAAACGCCTGCCGGTAATTCAAACCAGTATCATCGGAAAACACAATCCCTTCTTGAACTTCATCTTTCATATCGATAAATATATTATGCAGAATACAACAAGCAAGAATGATCTTCGGTAATCGATCTTTATCCGGCCTCCACATCAGTTTTTGAATGATCTTCCAATTCTCTTTCAGCTTTGCAAATGCCTTCTGAGCCACCTTTTGTGTTTCCATCAATATTCGATTAAATTTCGCTTCAGAATCACAGAGTTCTTCACCTTGATATGGAGTTATCAGCCATGGAAGCAACGGGAAGCCGGAGTTTCCGATAATAAACTCCTCGATTTCGGTTCCTTCCGATAGTTCTCTTTTCTTCCCTTTACATTTCCTCCCTTCTTGGCTTAACCTGAAAAAAGTTGACTTTTTATGGATGGTTTCATCGGTCAAACTTCCGGGCCACCCGCCAACGATATCACGGAACCTCAGATCGGCATCGACAATCGCTTGTAACGTCATCGATTGGTTGTTTTCTCGATCACGCCAAACGTTAGATGAACGATCGGCAAGGGGGAGACACATCAGGATGTGGGTGGTTTCGATAACTCCACAACAGTTCGGAATTCCACTGATTTTTTCGATTTTGGTCTTTACGTCCTCCATTTCGGGTTGGGTTGATGGCCATCGGAGATGGCTGACTCCTCGAACTTCCATGGCATCTGTGAACCATTTGGTTATCTGGGCAACGGTGGTTTGGTTCAGGTGAAGTGATTCACCGACCAGCGATAATGATTCACCTGACCCTAACCGTCTTAGAGCAACAGCAACCAGATCGTATAGGTTCAACGGGTTGCCACTGAGGTCATTGAAGCCTGTAGCTTTTGCCATCATTTCTTCTTTGACGAGTGAAGAGATGTATTCGAATGTTTTCATCGACATTTTGAACATGGATTCAAAGGTTTGTGAATCCGGTATTTCGTATGAACTCCCTGAGATAAGCGAGACGAACGATGAAGAAAAATAATCGAAATGACTAAATCAAACATGTAAAGATCATAATTACCGAAAATGGTATCTGATTATATCTAGAGTTTTTGCATAATGGGGATTTTACCATGTATAGACTTCATAGAAATAAAGATTTCAAACCTTATAAAGATGAAAATTTATGGTCACAAACACGCATAAAGTATTGTACTTGCTAATAATTCGTGATATGAAGGACCCTAATATGGTATGATGCTACCATTATATCGTTGTTTTTAAACTGTTTCGCGTTCCTATCACAGACTGTGGTATGTTTCATCTTCCCATTTATAGCTAGCATGTTTAACCTTTTGGCAACACCGATTAACGAGGGCTCAAATGGTTGGGTTTTTCAAGATTTACATGGGTTTGGCAGCGAAAGCTGAAAGGAATTCATTAAGGGGATCTGAATTTGGTTTATATTCCATTAGAACTGAACTCACTTCCCTTATAGTCTAACTCCAAAGGTGTGGCTATATATGGCTACAGAGCCCCTTTTGGTCCAAACTGATCCAAGACTTGAACTCATGAGCCAAGGGGTTGTAAAGATTCAGTGAACCATTAGACCAAACTGGTTCTGAGAGCAGAAAACCATGAGAATGTGGTGCACCAGGGTCGAACCGTACCATTCTTGCTAACTAGACAAACAGAAACATCATTGGGCAAATCTTTAAGAGATTTCAAGAAAGGACTACTATTGAATCATTTGGTAAGGTCATGGGTTCGAGTCCAAGACTTGGTGAACCGGGACGGACCCTTATATCGAGCCCAGGTCCCAGAAAGAACACACATTTATAAGTCCTTACATCATGTATTATGTACTGAATCAAACCAATATATCTTCATAAATACAGAGAAAAACTTTGTTAAAAAGTCCAAGTTTGACTTTTTAGTATCAAATGTGTTTGTTATTGAAGTCAAAGTTGATGAACTTCGTCATTGTAACATTATTACTTTGGAACAAATATTGTGTAAAAAAATATTTAGGGATTACAAAATAGATTTTTTTGGGTGAATTTTAATTTTGAAGATTACTAGGTTAGAACATTCAAAATCTATATCAAACACTTTTTGATGTTAAACCAAACATGAAGACCATAAGAATTAAAGTAGAATAACAAAACAAGTGTATTCTATGGCGCAAATCAACAACACCATGATTTAAAGATTGATTGATTCAACATTTAAAAAAAAACCATTAAGAAATCTGGCGAAATCAACACAAAAAAAATCCCCTAAAAACACCATATAAATCATCCCCATAATCACATTCTACACAAATTAACAAAAAATAATAATAAACACATAAACAATAAACATTGAATCATACACAGAAACAGCAAAAGGATTATATACATATATATATATATATATATATTAAAAATACTTGAAGCAAAAGGAAGAAGCGACATACCATAAAACCTTTGGGAGAAATCATTCCACCAATCGGAAAATGGAGGTGGAGAAAGCGACGTCGTAACAAGGGTGGTGGGAGCAGGAGTAGGAGGCTGCTCAACCCTCCTCCTTGATTTGAACCTTCTTATGGGCCCCATAAGAACAACAAAAGTCAAAGTTGATTTATTTAAACAAAAGTCAAAGGAGGTCTCTGTGAAGAAGAAAGAAGAAAACAGGGGGGAAATGGTGGGTTTGGTTGATGAATTTGGAGAGAGCATGCAATGAAAACCTTTTTTATTTTCATAAAATGAAGATGAAAATCAATAACAACAACACTGGAGATATATATATATATATATATATATATACACAAAGGATGAAGTTCTAAAAACAATGTGCTTCGATATTCTGACAATCTTGCTACAGATATGAGAAATCACTAGCCGTATTTGGTAAATTTTTATTTAGAGTTAAATACAAATTTAGTCACTGTAGTTTACAAATATTAACATATAAAGTCCCTTAAAGATTTTTTTAACATTCAACGTCCTTGTGGTTTTCATTTTATAATAGCTAGGGTCCCCCATCTAACTTTTCCCTTAAATATTAACATTTTAGCATGTTTTCTTTATTTTTCAAATCACATGGACCAAATCTGTAATTTACTCTAAACTATATAATTAAATTTGTATTTTATTACTTATATAATTTTTATATTTTATAAAGTATAAATTATATAACAAATTTATATACACCTAATATTTTTATTTATAAATTTATCTTTTATAAAATGTATTTTGTATTTATATTTATATATAAAATATAAATAATTTTATAAAATATATGAAAGGTTTAATTTATATTAGAAACAGTTTATTATACAAATTGCATATATGAAAGCTTCAAAGTTCAAATACATAAAATACATAAAATATATAAAAATATAAAATCTAAATACAAAATAAATTTTATAAAATATAAATATAATATGATATTAAATATACAAAGAATTAATAATTTGTAGATATACATATGTACGGTGAATAGAGATGGTGACGAAAGTGAGACATTAGATTTTTAGCAGGATCGTTTTGATGACAACGATGTTGTATATGTTTGAAATTTAACTTTTATATTTATATTTACCGTATATATTTATATCTAAATCAAGGTTCTAAATAGCGTGAGGTGTGGCGTGGCGGCGAGGTCAAGCCTTAAGTCTTAGCGTTTTTTAAAGCGTGTCTTATAGTGACAAAATATCATATATAATATTATACACATATATAACTTTTTTTTCTACCATTAACCAATGAGTTAATGATATTAAGCATTTTAAATTAGGTTATAAATTAAAAACAAAAAAAATAAGACACTAAAATTGTACGAAAACTCAAATATGGTGTTTGTAATATAAATTGAACCTTACATATATTTTATAATATTATTTATATTTTATATATAAATATAAATATAAAATACATTTTATAAAAGATAAATATATAAATAATTTTTAAATAAAAATATTAGGTGGATATAAATATGTAATATAACTTATAAAATATAAGAATTATATAATTAATAAAATACAAATATAATTATATAGTTTAGAGTAAATTATAAATTTGGTCCATGTGGTTTGAAAAATAAAGAGAACATGCTAAAATGTTAATATTTAACGAAAAAGTTGGATGGAGGACCCTAGCTGTTATAAAATGGAAACCATAGGGACGTTGAATGTTAAAAAAATCTTTAAGGGACCTTATATGTTAATATTTGTAAACCACAATGACCAAATTTGTATTTAACTCTTTTATTTATTATTATTATTAATAATAGAGTAAACTACATATTTGGTCCTTAAGGTTTATTGGTTTTAACACTCCGGGTCCCTAAAATGAAATATCTATGACTTGCATCCTTATGGTTTTAATTTTATAACGTATTGGGTCCCTAAAAGTGACTCCGTTAGTTTTTGGCTGTTAAACCCACATGTGCAAGGGTATTTTGGTCATTTCATGATTTATCACTTTTAAATTACATTCTAGGTCCCTGCTTTATAAAGACCAAACATGTAATAAAACCACAGGGACCAAACATGTAACTTACTCTCTCTATATTCTATTTGTGATTAATAATTAATAATAAATATATTTATATTATATTTATCACTAGTTTCACAAAATTTCTTATTATGCTATTGTATTTTTGTATTTTTTATACATCAATAATTTTTTAAATTGTTTTTCAATTATGGCATTATAAGTTTTTTTTTTTATATTAGAGCAATATATACTTGAAATTGTTTTTTTAGGCATTGTACTTTTATTTTTCCTTATTAAATTATATGAAAATTAAATATTTTAATGTAACATATTTTTTAAACATATAAGATTTTTTTTCCCTAAAAAAACACATATTTTTTAACATATTTTAACTGGTAGCAATCTAAAATGTGTTTTACAAATTTTCTACGTATTGTTATATTAATGTATAGTTTTAATTTTGAAATAATTTTAGTGCTTTCTCTAATTCATATCCCACCTATATTGATGGCAATTTTTTATTTATGTCACGTAATTTATTTAACTTATTTAACGAAAAATAAAAAATAAAAAGGACCATCAATTTTTTTAAATAATTTCCTCACTTTCCCTTCCGACTATTCATACCTTTTTAAATAGTTTTTTTTTTAAATATATGAAAAACATAATATAGGTGGGATATGAAGGAAAATATAGGTGGGATATGAATAAGAGAAAGCGATGAAAATATTAAAGAAAACAAAATTAGTTATTAATATAATAATATTTAGAAAAATTATAAAACGCATTTTACATTGCTAACGTTTAAAATAAACGTTAAAAAGTATGTGTTTTTTGAAGAAAAAACTATCGTATATATTTAAAAAAACATGTTACATTAAAATATTTAATTTTCATACAATTTAATAATAAAAAATAAAAATACAATACCTAAATAAAAAAAATTCAAGTATAGATTGCTATAATAAAAAAATAAAAGTATAATGCCCACAATTAAGAACACTTTAAAAATAATGCCACAATTAAGAACACTTTAAAAATATATTGGTACAATAAGAAAAATAAAAATATAATACCATAATAAAATTTTTTATAACAGTATGGTGATAAATATAATATATATACAATTATATATACATTGAATTGTTAATTATTAATTATATATAAAGTATAGAGAGAGTAAATTACATGTTTGGTCCCTGTGATTTTTATTACATGTTTGGTCCCTATAAAGCAGAGACCCAAAATGTAATTTAAAAGTGATAAACCCTGAAATGACTAAAGTACCCTTGCACATGTGGGCTTTAACAGCCAAAAAAACTAACGGAGTCACTTTTAGGGACCCAATATGTCATAAAATTGAAACCATGAGGATGCAAGCCATAGATATTTCACTTTAGGGACCCAGAGTGTTATAACCAATTAACCCTAAGGACCAAGTATGTAGTTTACTCTTAATAATAAATTATTACTATATCATTATTTATTTATTGGGTTTTTCCTTTTACACCGTACTCTAATTTTCAAATACATCTTAGGGGGTGTTTGTTTGGGCTTATCAAAACAACTTATTGACTTATTTCGGTGTAGTCCCGGTAATAAAAAGTTTTAAGTGTTTAGGTAAAACAACTTATCCGTTGTCAAACCGGAAATAAGTCATTTTTTAAGAAGTCAAATATTTTTACTTATGAGTTTTTCATAAGCATTTTTCCAGCCGGTGATAAGTTATAAGTCAATAAGCTCATCCAAACACCCCCTTACTATATTGTATTTATCTATTTTAATTGGTAATGGTAATACATAATATCCATGTTTATTTATCACTTTTAATTGAAAGGACATATATGTAGTTTAGGTTTTAAAATGTAGACTACGGTGTAAATGGTAACACCCTTATTTTTTTCAACAATATAATTTATTTAAAAAAGAGAAATAAAACTTTAAATCTTTAAACACTGCATTCAATTTTAACAACTTTTGTTTATTTTATATATTTTAGTATTGATTAAAATATTCAAACATTTAATACTCGGATGTTACTTTTTACACCTTAATTTATATCATATTCACCAATAGAATTAGGATGTTCATACCTATTTTGACTTTTTTTAGTATTACCATACACATTATAGACTAGGGTGTAAAAAAAAACCCTTAATACTCCAACAAATTTTTGAAAAGAAGGAACAACATTCTCTTCTCATTGAAATCAAACAAACAAAAATTAATGACATATCTTTTCACCACTTTTTCCATTTTTATAGAATTTATTGGAGGCAAATTTTATCAAAAATCTTCAAAATTTGTGTTTATAGAGAAGTTTGCTACAAAAATAATTAGTGTTTGTAGTTTGTATTTTTTTTAAATATTATAATTTTAATTAATTTTAAGGTAATGCTTAATCAAAACTATAAACTAGTTTCTTTTTTAAACCTTTTGAAAACCGATTATTTAGTTAGTCATAAACATCTTCAATAATTTCTTTATAGTTTTTCTAAGATGGATAAATAGGAGCCAACCACAACAACATTTTCTTTAGTTTACATAAAATATTCAATAATTAAAAAAAAATCTTTCTCTCCATTTTTTTGGGGCAAACTTCGTGTTCTTTTTTAAATATTAAGCATCTCCAACTCCAACCAACGACTATGTTATATATATATATATATATATATATATATATATATATATATATATATTAAATAAAATATTAAAAGTTAAATTATCTAAAAGCAAATTGCATTCAACTCCAACTCTTATTATATTTTAATTTTTTAACATTAATTATATTATTAAAATAATCAATACATTAATAAAGTATTATTTTTTTTATAAACAATTTACTTCAATGACTCTTATTGATGGAAATATTAGAATATTATTTCTTTTTCTTAAGTAATGAGTTTTAGTTAGCGGTGTTCACGGGTTAGGTTCATCAGGTTCAAGGCATTTTGACAATCCAACCCAATGGTTGCGGTTTGAAAAATCTCAATCCAACCCAATGCTTGCGGTTTGAAAAATCTCAATCCAACCAATGCTTGCGGTTTGAAAAATCTCAATCCAACCCAATGCTTGCGGTTTGAAAAATCTCAACCTAACCCGACTCAAACCAAAGTGCAACCCTAGATTAGTTGGGTTGGTCAGGTTGATACTTTGGTACAACAAAATATTCTCCTGGCCTTGAATATGTTGTTTTTTTCTAGTTTACTAATAATTTTCTTTTTCATCATCAGTCATTTGGTCCAACTTATCCATACTTCTTAAATTTCAAGTATATCATATTCAATTAGTTTTCTCAATTTATATATATACACATACATGTTCACAGTTATTGATATATACAAATGAATTATATAGAAATAGATGAATGATTGAAAATAGATGTATATGAAGAGAATGTGTGATGGGTGTAATTGTTTAATTTACATATTAATAGAGACTCAATTATCATATTAAATATAAAAAGATATTGGGTTGGTTGGGTTGAGTTCAAATAAAACTAACTCAATATCAACCCAATAACTACGGTTTGAAGATTTTACAACTCGATTAGGCATCGGGTCACTTCGGTTTGAGTTATTTTGCTTTGGGTTGGGTTGGGTTGATCGGGTTGGTCGAGTTTTTGAGCACCCCTAGTTTTAGTACATCTCTAACAATATTGTTAAAATAGAAAAAAATGCATTTTTTTCTCTAAAATGCTTCAATAGTATTGATATCTTCTTTATATTTTAAAGAATTAGGAAGAAACTCTAAATATAGAAAATTTCTAAAATCTCTAAATTAAGAGAGACAAAATCATCTAATTAAATTTATTGAAATTAAATGGGTTACATAGATAAATATTATTTTATTAAATATATTAAATATTTTAATAATATAATTAATGATAGATTCTCTAAAATAGAAAACCTATTGAAGTTGGAAAAAAAATATTTTTAATGATTTTAACTTTTCATTTTTTATTTTTAAAAAATTATAAAAAAAATTATTGGAGATGCTCTTAGAGATATTCATCATCCTATTTTTTTATATTTTAGCATATAATGTAACATATATGTTGAAAAAAAAAATCTTCAAAACCACTAAAATCTTTATTATAACTTAGTTGTTGGCTCGATACTTTCAAGAGTTTTCCAATTTTATAGAATTTTCACTGTTCCTGTTTCTCATATTTTGGAGGGGGAAAAGCATAAAAACTCCAAAATACTTTTCCATCGATTTTAAAGTAGTTATTTAAAAAGCACTAATTAACTTTTTGAAATACTACTTAAATTACTTCTTTTAATAACTTTTTAGGGTTTTTCCCCGCTTCATATAATATCAGTATTTAAGTAATTTTTTTAAATATTGTTTGAATAAAAATAAATAAATTATTTAAATTACTTTTAATGAATGAAATATATAACATTTTTTTAATAAAAATTAAAATCATATTAAAATTATAAATATGGTAAAAGTAGAATATTAAATAAATGACTTAAATAACTTATATGTATGTTTATATACATGTTTAATAAAGTGAATTATAGATTTGGTCCCTTTGGTTTAAAAAGATCAAAATGCCTTTGATTTAACAGAGTTAACGGATTTTGTTAAAGTTTGTTAGACAGAAGGACCATATCCAATTATCCATAGAAAAATGAGAACCATAGGAATCCTATACATAGTTTTTGAGTTTAGGGATGTTAATCATAATTTTTTGTATGCCACATAGACTAAATCCTAATTATTAATTTGTAAATATTGATATTATTATAATTAATTTTATATTATTGTTTATTTTTACCATCATTATTATTATTTTAAAGATTTAATCGGCTAGCAATCCATCAGGACCATTACAAAAATTTGACAAAATATTTTAATAAAAAAAAATTATTTTTTAAAATAACAGTTGTTAAATTTTGCTTTTATTCGTATTATGAGTAATTTTTTGACACGTGTTTTTAAGAAATATTATATTTATCATCTGTGATATCAACTGAATTACATTAAAAATGACTATTTTATCCGCTATCTTTTCAATCAATACTAGTTTGTAAACAAATGCTTGAATCTATTTCCTTAAAAATAAATTATTCAAATATTTTAAAAGTATATGTTAAATCATATTATATTATTATTACATATATGGAAGAATGTTTAAACGAAAACGCTAGCTATTTAAGAAAAAAAAAATTTCATGTTGTACTAACATAAAAAAAATGGACACATGCGACTTTTGCGGAAAAAGTCACAACTAATCATATATAATTTTGAACGAAAATCATATATGATTTTATACATTAATTTATTTTTCTTGTTTTCTTAAATAGTTAGCGTTCATGAAGCTGAATCATATACGTATATATTTAATAGATAAAACATTTTTTATGACCTACCAAATCAATATATGATTTCACATATATAGAAATATAATAGTCGATCGCCTCGATTTGGATTTTAGTAAACGATAATCATTCCTTCTATTATTGGCCGATTTGACTTTTTTTTAAATTTGAATTTATACGTTACTTTAGTCGATAAATACACATAATATAATTGACATATATAGTTGTCATGATCTAAACAGTCAATTAATTTCTTTTACCTAGACAAATGTGATTTAATTTTAAAAAATATGATAGAAATTAGGGAATTTAATTAAAATGACCATTTTATAAATGACATTTATCAAAATAACCAAAATCTTTTTTAATTTACTAAAATAACCAAAATATACTCGAAATAACCCTCGAAATCACTTTCCGGCCAAAACCTCCGCCCCATACCCATCGAAATAACTTTCCGGCCAAAACCTCCGCCCCATACCCCAAAACCTCCGCCAAGACCATTTTGTAATTTACATTTACATTTTCTATCCTTAGAGTTAGTTAATAAATTACTTTAGGTATTTTACTTTTTAATTTTTCGTTTTACACCCTTATCACATTAACACACATACTCGTATATCAATTAAAATACGTCTAAAAAATACGTTTTTATTTTAACAAGTTACACCATTATAATCGTCTCGACAATACCTTCGAAATGAGCTCAATATTGAATATTTTTCGATTTAATTATATATACTTTTAAAGCCAATTATCCTCTTGATCGGTGAATAAGAATATTTTTCATAAAATTCGGAATATTAATTAAAACACAAAATTCGTGTGGGGCTAATAGTGTTCATTTCTCATCTCATGGAAAACCCTTTTCGCTCCGCTCGACCTTATCCCTCTATAATGCTATTATTTTTGTAAGTTGATCGTCTTTTTCGGCTATTAAAATATTATATTGAGACTGAAAAATTTACTCATGAAAGGTCTTGGAGAAGGAGAGCATGAAAATATGCTTGAAAGATTTATGTATTTTATTTCTGTAGTCCCATCCGTACTGTGTATATATCATTGATTCAAAAATGGGTTAATTATAATATATAATGTAATAACCTTAAAAACTGATGCATTATGTGTTATTGTACATGAGTATTAATTTATATGGGTTTTATTATAGAAATGACAATAACACAAAAGTAGTACAAATTCACTATAACTTATATGTTATTTCTTTATATATCCATAATATTATACTTTGTCGTTAAAAAATAATAGCATTATATTTTAATTAATATTCCGAATTTTATGAAAAATATTCATATTCACCGATCAAGAGGATAATTGACTTTAAAAATATATAATTAAATCGAAAAATATTCAATATTGGGCTCATTTCGAAGGTATTGTCGAGACGATTATAATGGTGTAACTTGTTAAAATAAAAATGTATTTTTTAGACGTATTTTAATTGATATACGAGTATGTGTGTTAATGTGATAAGGGTGTAAAACGAAAAATTAAAAAGTAAAGTACCTAAAGTAATTTATTAACTAACTCTAAGGGTAGAAAATGTAAATGTAAATTACAAAATGGTCTTGGCGGAGGTTTTGGGGTATGGGGCGGAGGTTTTGGCCGGAAAGTTATTTCGATGGGTATGGGGCGGAGGTTTTGGCCGGAAAGTGATTTCGAAGGGTATTTCGAGTATATTTTGGTTATTTTGGTTAAATAAGAAAGATTTTGGTTATTTTGATAAATGTCATTTGTAGAATGGTCATTTTAATTAAATTCCCTAAAAATTATCAGATGTGATTCACAATTACTTAACTTTTGATACTACAATGACGTGAAGATTTGAGTGGTTTTCATGTGTAACAAACTCAAAATTTATATACCAGATCATCCATCAAATACCAAGGTCACCAATGTGTATCTGTACATGTATGTGTGAACATATATACATACATGTGTGTATGCCCGTATCTGACCATAAATCATTAATACATCAACATCATGTACGTTTTCTATACTTTTGTATATTAGGTGGGGTCTTATAAAGCTTACGAATGTGAGAACATCTTAATCTCTTATAACTATACAATCAAGTTCATCAATGAACCAGATTCATGGTCGTGTTTTTGTAAATCCCTCGAGGTAGGATGACCAAACAAAAAAATTCAAAATAAATTATGAGTTGAGAGGGCAAGATGAGAAAAATGCATTCATATGGAGTTTCACATCTGAACCTAAATTGTTAATAAGAACACAGTGTAAAAGGCCAAACACAACAAATCATAAATACCACAAAATTCCCAATAAAGATCAATGTCAAAGACTTGTTTTGGCAATGAAGGTTTGGCTTTGTTTTCTTCCTCTAAAATAACAATTTTACCCTCATACCCAAGAGCATATACAGTTTTTAGAAGGAGGGACCCAAAAGGAAACTTATACATAGAGATTTTTTTTATAACAGATAAGTTGTGGAGACAAAAACTATAAAAAAAATCTTGCATTTTCATTAAATGCATCAATAAATTGTATATAGTGTATTTTATTTATACCCTTTTTTTTATAGGTGGTATATGAAGTGACTTAAAAACTCTCATTTAACGAACGTTAACTATAAAGACCGTTGAAAAAGAAATCAAAACTAAAATTCGTTTTTGTAATTGGATAAATTATGGAGATTATATCTAATTCACTTGTCAACAACGACCCACGAGTTTACATAAAGTCGAATTTATTAATTTTTTATTCTTACAAGTGATTGAATTTGTTTATTTATATTTGTATTTACGTGTGTATCAATTTGTAAGAATATAAATGTATATGATATTTGAGACACGGTGGATACTTTATCTTTTCGGATATCAGAAATTTTACCTATTATATCCCTCTTAGTGAATACGTTGCCAGTTTAGAAGGGGCGGATCTATATATATCCTAGCGGGCTTTTGTATACCCGTTAAACTTATTTTTTGTAGGTAGGATTTTTTTAAGGTATGAATGGTGAACCCATTAAACTTTGAAGGGTGCTCTGGATTATTAGAAAATACAAGAAATATCAACCAAAAAACCGAAAAAAGTGTCTCGTAATTAACCAAAAAATAGAAGAAGAAAATTTATCGAAATTATCCAAAAAAAAGCTGAAAAAATCCCTTGAAAGCAACCAAAAAACTTTAAAAATCCCTCAAAACAGTGGAATACGACTAAAAATATATCGAACGACTTTATAGACATTTGATCCACCTTAAATATACACTTGTTCCACAAAAATCCTAGGCCTATCATGGGATTTTATGGTTTTTCTCAACAAACTAATTTATTAATCGTTATAAATTAACAACTATTGTTCTCGTAGCATATAAAAACATTAATTTGATCGAGAAAAAAGATCACCGAACAAATTAAAGAGGGATAAAATACAATAAAATCATCAAAGTTTGTGAAAAATTCCCGAACAAGTTTGGATTAATTTAGAACCCACATATGACAATTAGGGGAAATCTGCTTGGTAGAATTGAATTCAATTGAACCGGAACACATCAAAAGAATTTGATTTTAAATGAATTTGACCACGTGTTTTTGTTGTATTTAATAGACCCATGAAATCTTTAACCTAAGAAATTCAATCAGAATCTAAAGGATTCCTACATTTTCAATACGTGAACCCGATCTAAAATTTGAACCATTCCAATTCCCTTAAAATCCTATGAATTCCGTGCCACCGTTTCGCATAGTCATATACCAACACAAAGATTAAATGAAAAATATATGGTATATAATTTATCTATATTCGATTACAAATATAACAAATAATGATTTCCTACTATATTTATATAAATATATGAACTAAACATACAAAACCGTTATAAAATCAACCATATAAAAGTATAACCAATCAATACTTACACCATCACTTTCCCTCTATGCCCCCATTCGACTCCAGATCGCTAACCGTGTCGATATCGATACTCTCGACATCCGGAATCCGATCGGGAATGTCGGAAATACCATCAACATCACCACCATCTCCATTATTACCAACCTCCTGCAACTGAAGAGCATACTCCAAATTCCACAAAACATCACCCATTGATGGCCTTTCATTCCCATTTTCACTTAAACATTTCTGTGCAGTTTCACCATATTTCCTTAAAGATTCAACACTCACAAAACCCATTAAATTTGGATCCATAATCTTCTCTAATTCACCTCTCTTTTGCCAATTCATAGCCCATTCAGCTATATTCACTTGTTCTCTTGGTAAAGTAGGGTTTATGGCTGGCCTAGCACACAGCATTTCCAACATCACCACACCGAAAGAATAAACATCGGATTTTTCGGTCAATTGTTGTCTTCGAAAATATTCAGGATCGAGATACCCGAAACTGCCCTTCACCGCGGTGCTCACATGGGTTTGATTCAAACTCGGCCCGAATTTCGATAACCCGAAATCGGCAACTTTGGCATCGAGATTCTCATCCAACAAGATGTTAGTCGTTTTAACATCTCGGTGGATGACGGTTTCGGCTACACCGGTGTGAAGATAATGCAGCCCTTTTGCAGCACCGACTCCTATTTCGAGCCGTTGTTTCCAAGTCAAAGGCGGGAGGTTTGACTTTGACCCGTATAAATGTTGTCGGAGGGGCCCGCCGGCCATATACTCGTAAACGAGAATCATTTCGTTTTGTTCTTCGCAGTACCCGATTAGCGAGACTAAATGCCGGTGGCGAAGCTTCGATAGCATCTCGATTTCGGTTTTGAATTCGACTAGACCTTGTTGGGACCGTGAGTTCCCGCGTTTGACCGCGACTACGAGACCGTTTTCGAGAACCCCTTTGTAGACTTTTCCGAACCCACCTGACCCTAACAGCAGGCTCTTATCGAAGTTTCTTGTTGCATCTCGAACCTCTGAAAACGATAAGATTTGACCTAAACTGTGGGTGGCGGTGGTCGAACCGAAAGTGTTCGATGAAAATTTAGTTCCGGAATTGCCTACGTACATCGGAAGTGGCGACCACGTTACGGGATTATCATCATTATCGTCATTTTTCGGCTTCTTTTTGTGACGAAAACATAAGTAAACCGTGAACGATATTAGAAAAAGTAAAATAAGAACGAAACCGACACCCAAACACGAAGCGATTACAATAATCATTCGCATTTTCTTGCTTTCTTTTATCTGATTTGAATCAAGATACGTAGCTAATCTCCCATCGAGACTATCACTCGGATTGCTCGTTTTCATGATCTCCAAACCGTTCAAAACCGCGGTCGGTAAATACCCGCCTAACCGAGAAGGCCCGATTTGCACCAAGATTCGATTCGAACCCATCGACAAATTAGTGAAAAAATCAACAAAATAAGCAGATGATAACCCTTTTGCCATACGTGAAACATCTAACGATTCGATAGCCGATTGATTGTTTATATAAACATCGAACACCAATTCGTGTAATTTCGATCCAACTATATCACAAAAATGCAATCTTATTAAATAACCAAACCCTTGTTCGACTTCAAACAGCCACGAGATATTGAACCTCTGGTTATTAACATTTGCATCAGCCATTTCTTGAGCAGTTGCATAAACCGAATTTGGAGCAATATCGGTTGAAACCCCATCGTGGTATCGAATCGAATTAGGGTTTACGGAAACATTACGAACAGCAGCTGGATTAATAAGAAAAGATTCATCTGAGTCCCATTTTCTCCATAAAGAATCATTAATGGGAGATATATTTGGACCACCCATATTAAGCCTGAAAACTGTCTCAAAACCCACATGAATTGGAAGCTGATCAAGAACAGACCCTAATGGAATCGAAAGCATTTTTGAGGTGAATTGCTTATCAGGAACAGCCATGATCTCAATTCCATTAATGAAAGCAATGGAGTTATCCCATGGCAACAAACCCAGAACCAATTTTCCAGAATTTGAACCAGTAACTTGAATAATATATTCTTTAAAAAGAGGGTAACTGATATTATTATCCCTAAAGAAAGAAAACTCATGGATCAATGTAATCCCATTAGCTTCCACAGAGAAAACAGCAGAATTTAGGTCAAATCTGGTGTTGTTGAGAGGGTAAAAGTGTAATCTTAACCAATGCCGACCAATTTTGTTGGTATTAAATGTATAGATTGAACTGCTAGTGAAAACCCTAGCTGAAGAAAGGATTTTGGGGACACCCATTTCAGAATTAGAAACAATGGTGTGAGAAATTGGTGAAATATTGAGATGGGTATTCCCTAAATCAGATTCAAAAACCCTACCATCTTCATCTTTAATTTCAATTGGGGTTTTAGGTTCACCACAAGAAATCAAGAAAGTGTCAAGATGATGAGTATTTGAAGAACAAATAATAACAAATTGGAGATAGAGAAAAGAGCATAAAAAGGTATAAAGAATGGATGGATTTGAATGAATCATTGTGTTTTGTGTGATGATGATCATAAATAAGAAGAAAAAGATTAATTAGAAAGAGGTATTATTATCTACCTTTTGGACATTGTAAAGAAGAAGAGGGGAAGAAGTTGCAGGTGACAGTAAACAACATATAGTAGTTGTTGTTGTTGTTGTTTTGGTTACAAGTTGCAGAGGAAGGTAGCCACATCCACATGAAAGATAAAGAATTAGAGATGAGGATTAAAGAGGGGCTTATGGATGGCAGCTGGGAATGCTTACACACCTCTTTCAACAGCTTTTATTAACTTCCATATTTTTTTCATTTAAATAATTCTGTATACCTCTCATATTTTATATCAAATTTAACTATATATTATATATATATATATATAGACGGGTTCAAATGAGAACTTAAATTTGGTTATGAACATGAAGACAAATGAGAGTACGAAACGTGTCTTATTCAAAGAAATATTCAGACTGAATATAGTATTTATTCAGTCTGAATAATTCTTTGTATAATTAGTCTGAATAATCTATATTCAGACACGTGTCGCGCTCTTATTCGTTTTCACGTTCACAACCAAATTTGAGTTCGCATTTGAACTTTCCCCTCTCTCTCTCTTTATATATATATATATATATTTGAGATTATATGAAACCAGACGGTTTTTATGTCCTTTTATATCTGAAAGTTTACAGCAAAAAATTGTAAAAATAATCTTCACACTGTTTTTATTATGAATGCTCAAAATTTTTATATTATCAATGTTTTGTTGTAAAGTTTTAAGTATAAAAATTTGATTTTATATAAACTCAATCCTCTCTGTGTATTATATTTAAAGGATGGAAGGACTATTTTAATGATTATATAGAAGTTGAGATACTATATGTATTTGTTATTAATGTTTTAAGCATAAAGTATTATATTTATTAAAAAAGTAATAAACTTTTGTGAGTCAGATGACAGTTTTCTGTTTGCTTGCAAATTTATTAGTGAAAATCTAGCTTCTACTTCACTGTTGATCCATTCTTTAATTGACCGACAAAAAGTGGGGAAAAAAGATTGTTGGGTTCTGTACTATTGTATAATTATTTGTAAACTTATTTTATTTTATTATTCGATTGTTATTATTTATTTTTTTCAACCTTTATCCAAAATTGTTATTTAGGGACTATTTATTAAACATTTATCAGATAAATGTTTAAAAATATCAGCTGTCTTACCAATTAACCATAGAAAATACTGAAAATTTTATTCGGTAAGAGACATAACAAAGAACGAGATTCTAATACGGTAAATAAGGAAAAAGACTCTTACCCAGTAGGCGATAAATGTTTATCGGTAGGGGTGTTCAAAAAAACCGTTGGACCGTTCTAACCGGTCGAACCAAGTCAAACCGGACCTTTTTTTAGGGTTTGAGTGGTCTGACGGTTCAGTCTGGTTTGAAAAAAAGCCAAATCGCTCGGTCTGGTCTGGTCTGCGATTTGAACATTTTTTTTGAACGGTCTGGACCGAACCGACTGCCAAAGAAGATGTATTAATTGTATTTATTTTTCATGTTTTAGGTTTTACTTTTGTGGTCAAATTATAAGGAATTCGTCAAAGACGTTATGTTTTTTTAGTTTTAATTTATAAAAAAATCGTCCAAACTCTAGGTTGTTTTACTCGATGTTTGTCCAAAATTCCTACTATTTTTGGTGGATTTATTTAACTTTTTTCATTTGTTCAATATCTTTTTGTAATTATAGAGATATACTTTTTTTTAATTCCATATACGATTTTCTAATTATTCTATATTGATAATTTTTGTTTTGGATATAGATATCATTTTTTTAGTTTAAAGCCCATTAGAGGCTCAAACCGCTTAAACCGGCCAGACCAGACCGCCATTTTGTGGTTCGGTTTGACCGGTTTGGTCACTTGCTTTTGAACCACTCGGTTTGAAAATTTTCTAAACCGACATAATGGTTTGGTTTGTGGTTTGAGCCTTTGAGGAGTTAAACTGTCCAAACTGGACCACAAACACCCCTACTTATCGGGTTTAATACGTTTATCAACAATCTAATTTGATGCCCGAGAATATTATATGGTAAATTAAGTGAAGCTGATATCGCATGTCGGTCAATACGTACTGGGTAAGTTTTCTTTTATAAACGTCTTCTTAGATAATATTATTTAAATAATAATAAACAAATTCAACCAATAAGTTTTTAACAAAAACCTGAATATCGTAATAAAAATTAAAAATAAATACTAAATTTACTTTTATCAAGAATTTAAAAATAATTTATGTAATTTGCTCAGAAATCTAATATTCATAAATAAAAAGTATACATTTTGAAAATATGAATATTTTTCTGTATGATACTCATTTTTGAGCAATTAAAGTCAAGGAGCTCTGTATATATTTAATAGACAAAACTCTTGTGCAAACCGCCGTCAAAATGAATTGTTATTGGACGCAACATAAATACAAAGAAGATGAAATAAAGATGATACTATTACCCTTATACTATTATTTTTTGTGTAATATATATCTTTTTATTTTTCATTATTAGTACTTGGTAGAAGTGGAAGAAAAATGGTATCAGAAAATTAATTAAAATTTATCCATAAATTGAATCTTGTATTTTCGCATTACTTGGGTATATTTATTAGGAAAAATTATTATTATAACAATTTTAGAAAATTGTATACATAAAATAACCAAAATCTCTCCCAACTTACCAAAATAACCAAAATTTTCAATAAATTATTTATTATTATACGAAATCAAAAGTGATTTCGTATAACACACAAATTCCATTTAGTATGATACGAAATCATTTTTATTTCGTATTTTTTTATCAAAACACACAAAGGATACGAAATAGATTCAAGTAAGATACGAAATGGAAGTAATTACTAACTCTCACACATACGAAATCATGAGAGGAGTGGGACATTACATACGAAATTCAATTTACAAATTATTAATTTATACTTTTTATCCCTGTAATTAGTTAATTAATTATTTTACAACCCTTCTTTTTTAATTTTTTTATTTTACACCCTTATCACATTAACATATATAATCTTATATCAATTAAAATATATTTAAAAAATACGTTTTTACTTTAACAAATTACATCATTATAATCGTATTGTTAATACTTTCGAAATGAGCCCAATATTGAATAGAATTATGTATTTTAACGTATTTTTAATATATTTTAGTTAATATATAATTATGTATTTTAATGTGATATAGTGTAAAATAAAAATTGAAAAATCAAATGATGTACCACAAATTAAATAAATAACCATAAGGGTATACAGTGTAAATATTAAAAATATTTTTTCGTATTATATATAATAATAATATAATTAAATCAAAAAATATTTTTCTTTCAAAAAATCAAAAAATATTCAATATTAGGCTTATTTCAAAGGTACTGACGAGACGATTATAATGATGTAACTTGTTAAAATAAGAACGTATTTTTTAAATGTATTTTAATTGACATATGATTATATGTGTTAATGTGATAAAAGTGTAAAACGAAAAGTAAAAAACAAAAGAACGTGAAATAAATAAATTAATTAATTATAGGGACAAAAAATATAAATTGATAATTTCTAAATTGGATTTCGTATTTCACTCCCCACATTCCGCCCATGATTTCGTATGTGTGTGAGTTAGATACTAAATGATTTCGTATGATACGAAATCAATCTACTAATCTTCACCAACAAAACCAATCAATCAATATGTATCATACGAAATGGATTTGATTTGTGTGTGTAGGTACAAGACACAAAATCAATTTTGTGTGTGTTATACGAAATCACTTTTGATTTGGTATAATATTAAATGCTTTATTAAAATTTTTGGTTATTTTAATAAGTTAGGAAAGATTTTTGTTATTTTGGATATATAATTTTCTGAAATGGTTATAATAATAATTTTCCCTATTTATTATCGTTTTTTCTATTAAAACCAAGATAATATTCAAAAGAATAATATTTCTACTAAAAATAGCAACAACGTGCATCTTTATCTAATTTCATAACTTCACTTATTTTCATTTACTTATCTAATTTCATAACTTCACTTATTTTCATTTACTTGCATTCATACACATTCATCTAGCTTCATATTATTTATTTGTATAATTATAACTAAATCTACAACAAATTAATGTATATAAAGATAATTGAAGGTACCCAAAAGTTCATGAAGGTAAATAAGATGAAGATGAAAATAAATGAATGTCACATTTTTTAAAAGCCATTAAATTAAGATAGAATAGAAGTCTACATTTTTTTATAGTTTTAAATTGTCAGGTCAAAAAGTTAATTTATTCAAAGACTCAAAAATATTTTCTATCATTCTCACTAAAAAAATATGCTAGTATATTATTATAATTACAGATTTACAGTTATATTATAAAACTAAAAATAAAAAAATGATTGAGATTCTTGATAAATATACAAAAATAAAGGCGATGGTTTTTAACTAAGGTTGTTGGGTTGGGTTGGGTAGATCCGAGATTGCGTGGAAGTACCTGCCTGCCACCTCCTCTATTTGTGTTTAATAACACATGGTGTGTTACTTCCTTTTACAACAATACCCACGCTTTCCAACTTACAATTAAACTACAAATACAATATATACATAGGGTTAGGTTCAAATGTGAACTCATTTTTTGTTGTGAACGTGAGGACGAATCTCAGCCACACATCTTCGGTTATGGTGGACGTGATCACGGAGGATTGACGCGATTCATGGGAGGGTGGAGATTATTAAAGGAGGGGAACCAGGTCAAAGTCGCCTTTATTGACAGGATAAGTGTCTGAGATTCGTCCTCACGTCCACAACCAAAAATGAGTTCACATTTGAACTTTCCTCTATATACATATATATTTAAATATTACAGAAAAATTATTTTAAAATATTAATAAATTCCATGAAATGAATTAAAACCAAATCTAGAATTGCGAATTTAAAATAAACAATCAAATCATGTAGAGATGAGCAATTGAGCATGAGTACGGAGGTCTGGGCCCAGGCTCGGACCTGGCCCAATGAAACCCAGAACCAATAAGGCCCAATTCAATAATGTTGGTCGATTGTTGTCCCATTTTTTTCAATAAGTTTTGATTTATTTCGACTTTTTATATGTTACTATCTTGCCCCTCTAAATAGTAAAAATAGGTGTTTGGTTGTAAATACTTATTTTATATGATTCTCAAATCTCTAAATTGTTCCTAAACTCTTGCAAATTTTGTGCCGATGATTTTTGTTGTTCTTGCAATAATCTTGCCAACAAGAAACCAAAAGCACAATGCAAAAGATATCAAGTGGGTGGTTCTATTAAACGATATGCTCATATCTTTGTTCATCTTCGAGTACTTATTTGAGGATATCGAAGAAACCGAATAGAAAGTTGTAGATGTTGGTATTGAGGAAATGGAGGTGGGTTAACCAGTTGAGTCCGAGAATGCTACCAGATAATGTAAGTAAGGATGGTTGATTCTTGCCGGTAAGTGTTTTGGTAAACTGTTGTTAATCATACCCTGTTCATAAACGGGTCATCTTTATATCCGTGGATATAGGGTGGATATGCAAAAATGAACCCATCTTATTTCCATTACATACTTGCAATCTTACATTATCATTCTTAGAAAGATGCCTGTTTTTAAACCGAAATAATCCAAAATAATAATATATATAACCTTTACTACAAAAAAAAAGGTAGCAGAAGAAGACAAATCCAAGCAGACACAAACTGCACTCACTATCCACACATGTTATATCCATCCCTTGATGAAATTATAAAGCAGCTGCCAATGGAGATAGATATAGCAAGGAGTGCAAGCCAAATAACACAGAAATGGCAGTTTCATCACTTTCATTCTCATCGCCAACCTTATTATCCAAAAAGGTCAGTCATAAATCTATCTTTTTTTTTCATCTGCTCTTTGGTCAAAAAACAACCATTCGATCGACGATCCTTAGGTTGTAAGTTTGATCAAAGAGAAACACATACTAATAGAAAACCAGTAGTGAATTGATATTGTATGAGGTTTTGCAGTTGAATCTGCTGCCATTAAAGCAGCCTTCTTGTTCTACATGTTCTTGGCCAAGCATCATTGCATCCTCAAAAGATTCATCTCTTGATGAACAAAGTAAGCTGCTTTATTTCCCTTGAGTATCATGGTTTCTTGCATCTTTTTGGACTAATTATTGGGTTTCATGGAAAACGTCATCTCACGTTGTTCCAGCAAGATTTAGGGGTGTTCGATTCCGTCTAACAAATGTGACCTAAAAATCGTTATAAAAAGATGGAAATTTTATGTGGAATAGGAGAAGGAAATTGCAAGAGAAGGTCACTACTCATAGGAGTTGGAGCATCAAGCTTATTGCCTACAAAACTTCTTTTGGCTCAAGGTATCTATCTATCTATCCATCTATCTATCAACTTCATTCATGTATCACGTATGTTATAGTTTTTAGAACAGAACCCACAAAAGATAAGATAGAATTTAAACAATCTAATTTTTGAAATGGACTGACTATATTACCCTTCAGGAAGATGCAACATACAAGTATTATGTTGTGTCTAGTTGTACTTGTTCAAATAACTAATGGGGTGTTATAGATTCTGAATAATTTAGTGTAGAATGATCGAGAAGTTTTCTGTTATTTAGTATAGAATGTGAAATATCGGTATATAAGTGTTATGGATGGATACTTGAATGCCCAAAAGTTACTATTTTACCCCACCCATTGATAGTTTGTGTTGTTGATATTCTAAGGCACTTTCATTTGTTGATGTACACAGAAAAACCAGCAAACTATGATACATTTGTTGACTTAGAAGATGGTTATTCCTATTACTATCCCTCAGATTGGAGGGTACGTTACAGCACACACCTACGATTTTGATTTTTCCAATTTAAAAAGTTCAATATTTTGTTAACAAATACGACTCCTTTTTTTCCAGGAATTTGATTTCAGAGGACATGATTCTGCATTCAAAGATCGATACTTGCAACTACAAAATGTGAGACTTAGTTTCATACCGACCGATAAAAAAGACATCCATGATATGGGTCCGATAGAGAAGGTGAACCATCAAGCCCATTTCAATTTCTTCGGGCTTTCCTATAGTTAATCTAAGAAAGTTACCAACCTTCCTTTTATAGGTCGTAGCCAACTTGGTGAAACATGTTTACTCATCACCGACTCAAGTCCCAGATGTGTTCGATATGCAGGAGGTCTGAACCTAATGAAATATTAAAAAACCGTCTTTTATGATGCTTAGAAATGTTTCCCGAATCTTGACTTATGTTCATGATATTCTAATCTAACTATTAAAAATGCAGAGGACTACGGATGGTAAAAACTACTACACGTTTGAGTACACGTTAACATCTCCAAACTTCTCCCGAGCAGCTTTTGCAACCATAGCAGTTGGAAATGGTAAGCCACCTAGACTACCACTTATGTCTGATTCATTTAGACGTTTCATAACCATTTTCAGAACTGAAATCAGACTTCAAACTTCAGCACCTCTTAAAAAACAAACGCCACCTTAACTTCAAGAACCAAAAAGAATGCCAACTTTGACTAAAAACTCTTTGCAACAGGGAGATACTACACCCTAATTGTTGGAGCAAATGAACGAAGATGGAGAAGAGTAAGAAACCAGCTTAAAGTGGTAGCAGACTCATTCAAGGTGCTCGATATCTAATTACAGGATATGGTCTGTATATTCGGTTTTTTGTAAGTACAATGTACAAAGCATAAAGTACTATTCTTAAAGCAGCATGCTTTATCAACCAGATACCGTTTTGTAAGTCATAGCAGTAACTAAAAAACATTTGAAAACAGGAAAATAGTAATCTGAGGATAGCAGCAAGTGAAGCAGAATATAAGTAACAAGTAAAGAACTAGTTTAACGAGTAAAAGAGTCTTTAATCGATCTAAACCTCTTTATATACAAAAGGATTACAATAAATACGTTCGATTTTTTTCTCCTTTTTAAGCCTCATAAACTTCCACAAAATTCGATAAGATATACAAATGTACAAAACAGTCGGATGATAGTGAAGGAGCAAGATAAACACACAGGCGAAAATGGAAAGAAACAAGAAAAAAAAAGCAAACAAACACCTGAACACTAAATTCTATGATTAACAAATCAATATATCACGGAGAGACAGCATGCTTCTAACCTGTCAACGCAGTTGCCTCCAAAAGAATATGCAATCTGATCTGAGAGCCCAAATCTACAATCCTAATCCCAAGTTTAAACGCTACATCCACCACCATAACCCGCCAACAGCCGCCACCTACCACCGCCTACGCCTTCCATCCATAACCGCTTTCAAAAGTGCAGGTGAGAATAATACGAGTAAATTTAACAATGAGCGTGTATATTCTACAATTGGTCATGAAAAGTCACCAAACTCGCACTTTTACACAAGTCTATGCTGACGTATACCCTTTGCGTAGTGAGGTTGCATTAACCGAACATACAAACCATTCTTCCCCATTAAAGAATCGTGGGGTCCTTCCTCAACGATCCGACCACCATTAAGGACAACAATGTTGTCAACACGTCTCATCATGGCAGCTCTATGAGCTATAAGAATGGTTGTTTTATTTCCCATAACAAGCGTATCAAGAGCCTCTTGAACCACCCGACTCGATTCAGACTCGATCGACGAGCTAGCCTCATCCAATAACAAAATGGGTGCGTTTTTCAACACAACACGAGCGATTGCAATCCTCTGCTTCTGACCAGGGGTTAAATCCACACCTCTCATTCCCACGTGAGTATCATACCCATGAGGCAAGTTGCTGATAAAATGGTGAGCATTTGCTATTCTTGCAGCTTCTTTAATCTCAGCCTCGCTCGCATTATGTCTTGCATATATTATATTTTCTTTAATGGTTGTCGAAAAGATTATCGGTTCTTGTTGAACAACACCAAGATGATTTCTCAACCATCTTAAGTTGAATTGCTTTAAGTCACGGCCATCTAGCATCACTTGACCAGCAACCGGATCGTAAAATCTCTCGATCAACGAGATTATTGTGCTTTTTCCGGATCCCGAAACCCCTACAACAGCAACAGTCTGTCCACCGGTGACTTTGAGACTGAAATTACTCAAAACCAGAATCTCGGGACGAGTTGGATAAGAAAAATCCACATTTTTCAACTCGATACTTCCATAAACATTTGGAGGTTTCAAAGCAGCGGTATCATCCGGTTCAATCGTGGGTACTCGATCTATTATTTCGAAAACTGATATTAGAGACTTCCTCCTTTTGAGAATATACGGAGCCAAACCAAAAGGCTCTACGAGGGCAAAAGTGGCAAAAGAGAAGACCATGTACTCTTTGAGAGCAGTCGGGAGATCCACATATCCATTTTTAACACAAAGTGCGGTGTACCAGAGGAGAAGGGCGTTGCAGGCAAAAAGAAGAAACTGTGAAAAGCCAAAAGCAAAGCCGATAGCCATGCCATGAAAGAAGCTCTGCATGAATATTTTGCGCAACTGAAATCTATACAGCTCCATCACTTTGTTACCAGCACAGAAAGCCACAACAGTGTATATATTTCTAACTGCATCCTCAAGGACCAATGATGCCTTCCTGTGCATATCCTGTATCCCCTTTGAGAATCCAGCTAGCCATAATTTCTACAAATTCAAAATTAGCATGTGGAATTCTGTCAGCCTGCTGCTAAAATATCATTTTATTTTTGGCAAAATGTGATAAAGCAACATGGATAATCAACATGGCAAAATGTACTACTCCCATTAAGTTCCTGGAATTTATTTGTTTGAAAACATTAACAAATGTTTAGCTTCAATCCGACCTTATAAGGCTAAACTAAACTAATTCTCTAATAGAAATTTCACCAGGCCGATTGTCTATAGCCTTATAGTGGAGTATCAACGCATATTAATCGTGCCATTTCAGCATTTGAAAAACTTACAAGTAGCATTTAATACTACAGGAGTTTCAACATACATGAGGGCAAACAACTTCACTTCAGTTTAGAATTTGAGGCTTTTATCCTATATATTAATCACTTAACATCATCAACATGCTACCTTTTTTTTGAAGTATATAATATTTATATACGGAAAATGAAACAAATAAACTCACACATAGAAAGCAGTTTGTTGTCTAATTTGTGAAGAACAAATGCAAACCTGAGCAATAGCAGAAAGAGTAAGAACCGGCAGTGTGGCCAAAGCCACAAGTGCCAATCGCCAATGTAGAATCATCCCTATTAATATTGCCACAATAACCGCTGCACTATCTTGTATAAGTATAGAAAGTCGGTTGCTAAAAGCTGCTCTAACAAATGTTGCATCATTTGCTAACCGCATGGACAAGGTGTCAGCGCTGTTATCTTCTTCATCAAACCATCCAACTTCATTCCGAAGCATTGCTGTAAAAAAAACATATTAGAAATTGATCCATACAGGGAAGAATAGTTACTTGCTAAAACGGAAAATACTAACCAGAAAACATCATTCTCCTAACTCTTTCAGTCATTTTCTCCCCCATTATGCCGAAGTAAAAGTGCTGTAAAAAGTTTGCTATTACAGTCACTACACCCATACAGGCAATGATTAAGCACCACTTATCCACTTCATCTTTTATGTTGTTGTGTCTATCGATTTCGTTTCTATAATAAGCTGTCACTATTAACGCAATTACATAAGCAAGAAGAGGGTTAAAAGAACCAAATATTGCAGCACCCGTACTTCCTAAAACAGCATAAAGCCATTCAGCCAAGCTTAACTCCACAAGTCTCCAAACTGATGGTTCTTTCCTATATTGTTTTTCCTTTTCTGCTTCAACTCTAATCGGCTTATCAGCTAACTGAGAATTATTAGGTCGACTAAAGGTTTGTGAATGTGAACGCTCGCTTTGGGGATCAGATGTCAAAAGTGGTGAAACGGGTGACTCGGGGTTAGAGCCATTAGATGTTTGTCGCCGGATAGCATGAATATCAAGCTTTGGTAACTCGGGTAATCTCTTTTCAAAACTATCTTGCCTTTTTATTGATGGTTCTTTGTTTGTTCCATCTAAGGATACACCATTTTCAACCATTTTCTCATTAGGGTTTGGATTTCTTGGTGACTCATGTGAACCATAAGCAGAATCTTGGGGTCTCGTTGTATGCAAGTTTGAAGCTCGCTGAAGTGATGGTGATTTAGCAAATTTTGGCGACGTTGGTTCCTGGAAGCTGCGACTTTCTGAAGAATCTTTTTCAATTTGGAAAGCTGCAGTCTCATTGTAGGTTCTCAACGGCATCCTACAACAATGCAAAACAGATATTTAAAGCATCCATAAATAACCATAAAAGCACAAGAAAGATACCTAAAAGAACACTTCTTATTGGAGTCTACCTTCTAGGGAGTTTAGCTGCTTCTTCACATCTCAAAAGTTCTGCATATAGTCCATCTGATGCTATTAGTTCATCATGTGTTCCTATCTCCATTAACTGACCATCTTCCATCACAGCTATAAAATCAGCATTCCTTATTAAAGAAAGCCGACGAGCAATTATGATAGTTGACCGGCCTAACATCAGGAGATCCAGAGCCTCCTGAACAGATCTTTCAGCTTCAAAATCCAGTCCACCAGTGACCTCATCAAGAAGAAGAATAGATGGATTTGAAAGCACTGCCCTGGCAACAGAAAGCCTTATTTTCTGTTCTTCTGTTAATGATAAACCAGCCCTGCCTACCTGAAATATGCAAGTATTTTTTTTTCTTCAGTTTAAGATAAGAATCAAAAGAGGGTGTTTGGTTTGATGGAATGGTTTTGAACGATTTGAATTTGGAAAGATTTTGAATCTTTGGTATGTTTGTTTTGTAGGATTTGGAATGGAATTGAATTCCATTTTTTATAAATAATTTATAAAAACAAATTATAAAAATAATTAAATTGTGTCATATCCTACAAACCAAACGAGACCTTAGAGTTCTACCTGTGTGTCATATCCTTTCTCAAGTGAGGTAATAAATGTATGCGCATGAGCAATTTTCGCAGCATCTTCAATTTGAAGCGAAGTGGCTTCTCTGCCATAAGCAATATTGTCTCTGATACTCAAGCTTAGCAAAGCAGGTTCCTGAGTGACTAAGCCAATTTGACTTCTTAGCCATTCCAATTTCAGGTTTTTTATATTCTCCCCATCCAAAAGAACTTCCCCTGAACAACAATTAAATAAAAAGAAGGGAAGTAACTAAATATTATCTAAAAAAGATTAAGATCATGAATAGCTTCAAGGAGTATGCACAGAAAAAAGAAACTATGCAATGATAAAAGCAATTTAATAATACCTAAAGTAGGGTCATAGAACCGTTCCATAAGCGGTATGATACTACTTTTACCAGAGCCGTTTCTTCCCACAAGTGCCACCGTTTTTTTGGCCGGAACAGTTAGGTAAAACCCACTCAAAATAGGGATTTCAGGACGAGATAAGTAACTGAAATACACATTTCTAAACTCAATGGTCCCTTGTACAGAAGCAATAGTGTTTCCATCATTATCAACAGTGGATGATGAACGGCTAATCATCTCAAAAAGTCTATATGCAGCAATTCTCCCTTGCTCAAAAGAATAAAAGTTTGTTGCAGCTTGATTGAGTCCACTGTGTAAACCAAATGGCATTGACAGAAATGTTAATATAAAAGTATTAAGTATGACAGGAGAAAAAAGAAGAAAGGAAATCGAGATGCTCACAGGCCACTTAAAATGACGGCAAAAAGAGCGGTTATAATTTCTCCACCATGAGCATGTCTATGTGTAACCAAAAACCTCCCGACATACAGTTGCAAAGCACAAGAGCAAATTGCAAGTCCATATGTGAATCCAAGACCAAGTCCTTGCACAAGACTTATCAAGATACCATATCTCAGTGTAGCTTGTAGTGAAGCTGCATAAGAATATTTTGCTAATGTTTCATTTGTAAAAGCATATAAGGTCCTCACATACGAAACTGCCTGCAAAATTAAAGTAAAATTTTACATTAAGCAACCAAAAACTAATTAACATACTACCGGTTGGCTTTTTAGTAAGTCGTGTCACAGGAGTAATTTATCACCAACTTACACCGAAACCAATGTATTCAAAGAACTTGGTTGACAGCAAGTTATTTATATATCATATAAATTAGTAGGAAGACTAGATCATGGTATACACAGGTGTAGAAACATAGAAACACCCAGATGGCAACAAATAACAGGCTTCCCAACAAAGGAGAAAAAAGAATAGTTTGGACAAGACAAAGTTGGAAACTCATTTAGGCGCAAACAACAATAGTGGCTTATAATCTCAATACCGCAACCAAGTCTATCAAACTTCACAACTCCGAAATTTCCTCAACCAAACGCAAATATAGATTTAAATTGGTGCCAAGATCAAGCATATATTTCATCAAATAGTGAAAGTTATGTGCATACGAGTAAAGCCAATACATCTTTATAGGTGAAACAGCAGTTACTTACTAACCACAGACCTCTCTTTTTCTAGCTGTACTCTACCCCTTTCCCCTCATTTATTCATTTAATCACTTCATTTAGTTATATATGAGTTGTCTATCGTGCACTAAAAAACATGAAAAAAAGAACATAAAAAGAAAAGATAAATGAAGCTGTATATTGTTGCCCAATCTAAATAATAGTGAGTGTGAGGGGAAATGATATAACCTGTTCAGCAACACTTGCTGCTTCAGCATATGCATCTTGAATGCTCTCAGCGAGCCTATGGAGAAATATATTTGATATTCCTCCAGCAGCCACAATAAAGGGGCCAGTGGCTAAAGTGATGAGGGCAATTTGCCAACAGTTAATGAATCCAATTGCAAGGCCACTGAAGAATGTAGCCATATTATGAATATAGTTTCCAACCTGTAGCAATAAAAATTAATCAGATAAATTTACGCACTACATAGTACATACTAATTCCAGTAAGCAAATATCGGTGAAGAAAATGAAAACTTGTTATAGATGAACCTACTTTTTCACTAAGGGCAGACTGGATAAGCAATACATCACTCAGCACTTGGCTGACAATGTCTCCATTGTTCCCATAAGTGTCGAAGAAACTCATATCTTGATTAAGTAGTACTTGCACATATCTTGATCTGATGACAGCAGTCTGCCTTTCTCCGGTAAGAATCCAACATGAAACCTCTGAATGCAAAAGTAATTAAAAATAATAGCTGTAAGGAGCATCATCCAATTGGAAGTGAAAACGAAATGAATCTATTTAATTAGACTATTTACCTATCCAACCAGCAGCAAAAACACCACCAGCAATATAGATAAGGGTGAGAGCAAGCTGCAGAAATAGTAAAACAACATTACTTGATGAACGAACACCCCAATTGTCTTGCAAAAATGAAGTAACCACAGCTTTAAGATAAAATATAAATGCTACTTAATACGAATTTATAAAAAATCATCTTGACCGATGTATTATTCTAAGAGTCAAACTAACTATCCATATAATGGGCTGAAGCATATCCAGACATTGTATGAAAGATAAAATTTATATTCTTGAAATACTTATGTGAGTATGGTGGTGAGCTTCGTCCTTTAATTTGTGTCAAATAACCTTGCAAGCTGCAAAACTAGAACTTCTTAAAATATTTTGCAGAAATTTGAAAGAAAAAATAAGGTAATCAACTTAAGCTGGTATTTAGGCAGGGAGTAATATCAGAAAAAGATTCCAAGGACCCCAAACCGCAGAATATTTGATCCGCGGATAGATGGTTCACATGATTGTGGTCAGGTCAATATATGATATAGCTCAGACTCTCTGCAGACTAGTTAATTGATATCTGAATGAAAACTTAAACCCTATAAATGTCCTGTTAATAAAATCCATTAGTCAGAAAGACAGATATCTACATGTCGATCTGCGAGAATTAAAATACAAAAAAGAGAAATATAAAGGGGGCTATCAGTCTTAAGAAACAAGGGAAGGTGCTTCAAGATCCAAATGCATGTTGCTGAACAAGTCAGATATCAAATAAAATCACCCCGTATGAATCAATGACAGGCAGCAATGCACTAAGGTCGTTACCATCCATATCAACATTCTGTCTTTCAAGGAGGGGGTGTTACAAAATGACCAGAGACCTCCCTAACGTAAAACAATATGCTCCTCTCCGCCACTTACCAACAAGTATGGCACTCATTTGTAGTGTTCCGCCTTCAGATTCTGGCACTAATCAAGTAACTTCTATGTATGGTGTTCCAACAAATGTGGTTAATGACACCACTGTTTTTGCAGAAGAACAAGATCTTCAGCAGTAATATTTGACAATCACTGTTTTTTCAGAAGAAAAAACAAGATCCTTATGCCAAACATTCTTAACCGAATAATAAACTCGCCCTGCCCTAAGTATCATATTATTATTCTTTTTACCTTCAACTTACAGCTACCACCAGCAGATGGAGATATGTGTAATGTCTTGACCAAGTTGCAACTATGGCTTATTCTTCTCTCCACTCTCCTATCTAAAGTGTACCTATTTACCATCAACCCCATCCTCAACATCGACAATCAAGGAAAGCAGATGCATATAAAACAAAAAAGAGGGAGAAAAGCAGATGAATTTTGGAACAAAGGCCAAAACCAAACTAGCAGGCATAAGAGGACGGCAAGAGAAAATCAAGCGGCTGACTGATGCTATTACCTTGAGTGGAATATGAGCTAAGAAACAGTGTCAACTTACCAAGTACCAACATCCCTAAGCATTGAAGTATAGTAACCAAGTTACAGATTTTTACATCAACAAAGTTCACCATAAGCAGTTCCCAAGGTTATCCAGACAAGATGAAGATTAAGTTATTCTAAATTGATTTAGGGGGTTTCTCTGTTCACACACACACACACACACATATATATATGTAGATATATAGATATGCGACAAAGCCTATGCATATGACAGATAGGTAAAAAGTAGCCTACATAGTGTGTCGAACAGTAGGCTGCTCTGAACAACAAATCATAACCAATGGTGCTATGCTACCACATTATTGCTTTCTTAGTTGATTAAATACACAAATGTTGAATATCATGCAGGGGGCATTATAGAAAGTCCCATATTTCTTAGTTTCCTGGAACATATTAGGATGATGAAGATCAAAGTTGAATTTTCCAACTGATTATGAGCCTCACTGGAATCTATCACTACCATGAAGCTAGACAAAGAACTGCCAGAACCAAAAAGAAACATTCTTACTTTCTGATCAACATTAAAGCTAGCAATAAGTTAAGTATATTCAATGCAACATCACAATTACACCTAGGTACTTCGAGATGCCATGATTGAACAAGTTAACAAGCGAAAGCAACAGTGATATAATAAATCCCATTACAAACATGTTTTGCATTAAAGAGTCATTAATGACAGATTGACAGGGTAACTAATATGGCAGCCTAAATTCCCTTCTACACTAGCAGAGGCTTGCTATATGCTAGCATTAAACACCATTTCCTGGCCTTAGATAGACCTAGATCTTAAATTTCAGATGCATCATTAACTACCTAATTCCACATAAAGTAAAGATAATGTTAGCAAATAACTTCTCATCTAATTTCCATAATTGTCATATTTGTTTCTAATCCCCATAATTATAAAGTTTCCCATGACTAAATTAGTAACTACTAACTACCATATATGTCTTAAGAGAAACATCATGAATAAAATAAACCATGACAATATTACCTTTTAGAACCATATAATGGCAATGAATACTAAACTAAAGTTTTCAAGTAATTCCATATAAATTATAGATATTTAATGACATCAAAACATGACTAGTGATGTTAATCCTCTAGCAATTTGTAAATGGGTGGCTTAATGATCTCTTCATCATGCATATTTGATCACTAAGACCCATAAAAGACCACTACACACTTCGGTCGTCCCAAAAAATCAGCAAAACTAGCTTGGCTGGTTAATTTCGTAGAAATCAATTACTTACTGCTCCACAATAGATTGCTTTCCGTTCTATCCAAAATGTGGCTAAATTTCTGCTATGAGCACTGAAATTAATATCATCTTAGTTTTCCATTACCATTTTGGCAATTCTTAATTAGATGGTACCATCATGACAATCCTATTAAAGTCTTCTTCAATATTGTTTTTAACAGAAGGGATTACAAGTCAAAACTCAATCGCAATAGAAGAAACAAAAAGTTATAACTCAAATATAACAACCTAACTAGCCAAATTATTTGCTAATAATTTTCGTATTATAAAAACCAACTTGCCTCTTTGAACCTATCAAAAAGCAAATCCGCGTTCTCGTGATCATGAGCCAGCAACTGAACAATTTTTGCAAAGTAGTGCAAGTAAACCACCAGTGCTGTGCCATGCGCCGCCGCAGCAATCGATCCGACCACCATAAGCACCCAATCAAGCCTATCAGCACACACAAACAGCTTGGAGAACGGCACAGCGGCCGGAGGGGCCTCGATCTCCTCTGACTCCTCCATTTCCTCCTCAGCTTCCACAGGTAAAGCATCATTACTCATGTCCATGTAAGGCGACGGCGACTCCGGCGGCTCCGAAACCTCCGATACCGGCGTTAAAGGCTGTATATGTGGTGGGGACCACCCAAACAGCCCTCTCGACACCATCATATTCAGAAAAATTCACAAACCCTCGAACCAAAAACCCCTTGTTAACCAAAACCAAAATTAAAACTCTCTCAAAACCCTAAAAGCAACCATCAAGATTAGAATTGAGATGAAATCGATGGGCCCAATTATCAAAGTATAATTCGGCGAGTAATTTTGTGTTGAAGATTTTCACTTTCCCTCTCTCTCCAACTCTCTCGCACACGATTTGGGTGTGTGAAAGAAAGCATAAAAGAGAGAACCGGCGTCGTCCGAGTTCGTGACTCAGTCAAATAAGGCGTGAAAGGAGAGAGAGTTGACTCGGAACCGAACTTTCTTCCGGTTCTTTTTTTAATGTAATTTTCTTTTTTTCTCCTTCTACTTTGTTCGTTATGTACATCATCGTACGGCGTCGTTTGTCTTCCTATGAAAAAAGGAACGATCGTCAAAAATGACCCTTGAGTTTACAATTTCTTACATATTTGTCTTAAATATCATTTTATTGCACCAATAACTTGGCCACTTACCAAATGTAAAAAAAAAAACCTAAGAAACAATGTATGATATGATAACAATTTTACCATATGTGAATTACCGTATCCTCATATAATTTATGATACAACACTAGAATATCTTGATACTATATATAACTCGGTTATAAATTTTAAATTAAAATATATGATTTAGCCATATTTTTATCGTCTGTTAATTGACATATTTGTGATAGTTTATAAAACAATATTGAAAACTCGTGATTTTGTACAAAACCCAGTTTTCAAAAGGTCAATTATTTAGTGAAGCTGTCTTAAAATAATTTGTTATGTGTTACATATTGGTAAATAAGATAAATCATGTAGACATTATATCTATCTACAAATGATAAAAAGATTGTTTTTATTAATATTAAAGTAAATCTCAACAATCTTTAATAATATCAAATGACTTGTAATTTTTGACACATGAAGCATCTTATAAGGGTAAGGGTCGATTCAATTTAGCAATATCAAATATCATGAAAAAAGGTATAAAAAATAGAACGCTAAGAAAAGATTCATATATAAATTATTTAAAAAATCAGTTTAAAGATGTATATGTAAACCGACGTTATAGATTATTCATATGAGTTTATGTATACAACTTCAAATATTTTTCTTTAATAATTTACATATTAACTTTTTATAACCTTTTTTCTTACCTTTTCACTATATTTAATATTTTTATTTAAACATTCCACTGTAAATAAAAATTATTTACGAGCAATAAAAAATGAAAATGAGATATGGAGCAAGAATATCAAGGGTTTGATTTGTAAAAATGTTAAAGTTAAGGGTGTGTAGTTGCATTATTACTTTTGTGGTGGAAAAAAGGTCGTTCCTTCCAGGTGTGCAAGTCGTAGGGAGTTTTTGGTAATCACAGAGCTCGAGGACAGCTGTCCAGCGCCTAGTGGGGGGGAGGAATTAACAAAAAGTGGCGTAGGGAACAGAGAGAACGTCCCCATATTTTTATTTTTTATATTTATATTTATTTTTATTTTTATTTTTATTTAATTATTTAATAAGGTGGGGGCATGATGATTGAATTTGCCAGTCCATTTCATCTGTTACAAACCTTTTGTTTGATGACACATCATTCATCTCCTGTTAATAATCTAACTTTATTATATGTATTTTTGTAATAAAATACATTAAAATTAAAAACAATTTGGTCTGTTTATTATAATTTTTATTTCCGAACTACAAACTTTTAGATTGATATATTGAATCATGGACTATTATAGAATGTATTTGAATTATGGTTTTAAATATAAATTTAGTTCACTGTATGCTATATAATTTAATAAGTTTGAAGTTATAAAGTACAAAATAATCAAATTATTATTTTTAGGATCTTTAATTGACGTTTGATGTATTTTATTAAAAAGAAAGGTGATATTTTGTATATTTAAAATTATGTATTAAACTAATGTTATATTATGGAAATCCTTTTCAAAATATATTAATACTTTAATGAGGAAAATTGGATTTATATATTGAAACCACCACTTCCACGCATATTAAATATGTGTATCTCTATATGTCTCACGTTCTAATATTTTAAACAACTTTTCGTTCATGGGATATTTTTGTAATAAAATTCTATATGAATTGTAAAACCGTTACAAGCCAGGTGAGTTGAAAATAAATCATTTTTACTCTGGTAAAAAAAAAATCTGTACAACATAATAGAAAATTAATATAATTTTATTTAAAATTTATGATGACTTTTACTTCATTAATTAAGTTATAATGTATTTAAAAGTGTTTAACAATTAGATTTATGAAATTTAAAAGTTCATATTTAAAACAAAGTTACATTTTTTTTTATTAACTTGGATATCCAACCCGTTATGCGAGCCGACTAATCCCAGGGTGACCACCCGCTTCGTGGGTAGCACGGAGTCACCGCATTTGAACCTTCGTGGTCACAAGTAGATTTTTGTTCTCCCTGGATTCGAACATGTGACCTTCATATACTTTTGACCTTTGAAGTACAAATTCAAATCATTGAGGCAGTACCCTTGTAGTTTAAGTTACATTTTCAGTACCTATGCTTTGTGGTTGTTTGACTAAAATCTTTACGCTTTCAATATATGTGGTATGCAAGTGTACGTTTTGAGTCCATATAGATAACAGAAGAAACAATTACCCGGTAACTCAGTTACGTGAGGAGGTATTTTGATTTTTCCCTTCTGCCATAGCAACCAAAACTGTAATTATTCCAAATATGTTATGTTTAATTTTATTTCTTAAGGCGAATGATCGTGTGAGAAAAAAACACTTAAAATGAGGATCATAAGAAGAAAACACTTAAGATGAAGCGGTGTTTCACATTTCTTCTTGTTGTGAGCTTGCCATAAATGAAGGACGATAAAAGGGGTGGCTAAAGATGGGTTTCATGATCTTTAGGGGAAGGGTCAAGGTGTTTCAAAATGGGGGAAGGGAGTGGCTAGGGATGATTACTTTGGTCTTTGGGTATGTGTAAAAGAAGTAAAGAACAGAGATGGAGAGCAGGGATGATGATTTGTCCCGCCCAATCGGGGAACCCAGTTTACCTGCCTTGTTAGGGGACAGGGATTCCTCGTTAAAACGGGTACCGAGGGCGGGGATCCCATAAGTGTTGAAAACCGGGGCCAGGGTCGCGTAATATATTCCGCAACCCGTCCCGTTCGGGCCCGGAGATTCCCCGTTAAAACGGGTGTCGGGGATAGGGCCAGGGATCCCCTATGTGTTGAAAACCAGGGCCAAGGTCGGGTAATATATTCCCCAACCCGTCCCGTTCGGGCCCGGAGATTCCCCGTTAAAACGGGTGTCGGGGATAGGGCCAGGGATCCCCTAAGTGTTGAAAACCAGGGCCAGGGTCGGGTAATATATTCCCCGACCCACCCTGTATGTATATATTAACTAAAAATATATTTTTAATCTATTTTGACCGTTTTTTTAAACAATTTATTGTTTAACAGGGGATTGAACGAAAATAATCACAAGATAACCGGGAACGAGATTGGATTCTTCGAACCCGTCGAGGACCGGGCCAGGCTGGGGCATGAGATATGAAACCGGGGTTGGAGCCGGGAATTGCATTTTTTGTCAAATCCGCACCCAATTGCCATCTCTAATGGAGAGAAAGGATTGGGAGGAGTTGGTGACCAAGGGTCATTTTTGTTTTTGGAACTCGATAGTTGGTAGCCGTTTGGATTATTTTCTAATTGTCAAACATAATATAATATTTTAGTTTGCCAAAAAATATAAATTTAGTGACACTTGTCTTATAAAATTTTAAGAGCTATACCAAGTTTTGTTTTTATTTTGATAAAGAGTGAATTGTGGATTTGGTCCATATGGTTTGATGATACTTCTTTTAGAAGGATATCTATTGTATGTTTATTGTGGATTCATTCATAGTATTATTCAATTAAAAAGAAGGATATCTATTGTATGCTTATTGTGGATTCATTCATAGTATTATTCAATTTGTTTTGGACATGATTTCTCTAATTTTTACCTAATCAATGTCTTTTTTTAAAGTAAAAACAAAATTTTAGAGCAAATAGAATATCATGGTTTTATGATTTGATTTGTATAAATTAAAAAATTACTTATATCAAAGAATAAAGATTATCTAATTTTATTATTAATTTTCTAGCATTGCAATACAAAAGAGTATTATTTAGATATTAACCAAATAAAGAATTCATAGATACTATCATCTTTCTAACTTAAAATAAAACTACAACCAGCTTTTCATACCTAAATAAGAAAAAAGAAAAAACTAAAACAATAAAATAAAAATGCATTTAATATAATTTTTTAATTAACATAAATCAAATCACAAAATAATATTTTACTTTATTTACTTTTTTATATCATACAAATTTATGCGTAAAAAAATTGTTATTACCTTCTTATAGAAAAAAAGGCAAAAATGGTAAAATGAACCTTGATTTCACATGACCAAAAAAAATAGAATATCAGCAAAATCTACAATAAACATAACATAGAAGCCCTAATAAAAAAAAGTATCAAACCACATAGACCAAATCCACACTTTGATAAATTTCATGTTTGAAATCAAAGAACTTATTCATTTTTATTCATATCGTTAGTCTCAAATCGGGAGGACATGAACCATCAAACATCATTATAAATACAGAACCATGATCGAGTATGTTAACCATCAAACAAGCAAATATTCACACAAGTTAGCAAACATTAAAATATCTTGACATTAAATGTTATTACTACTTTTGAATCTTCTTTTTGAACCCAACAAAAACCTATTGATCAAAGACGATTCAAGAATCGAGTCTAACGTTTTGAAACGCGTTTTTTATATCAACAATCAAAACAAAAGTATCACATAGAAAGAAGAGTTACAAAGAACAAAATCCATGGAAAACAAAATAGCTCCAACTAATGAAGTATGATCCATTAAGCATATTTGAATCCGCAACTTAAAACAAACACAGAAAGAAATTCAAAATGCTATTCAAGACAACAAAACTAATAATAAGGTCAAAATGACAACACCCACCTGGACTGAAAACAATAGCACATTTGCTTAGATGATTCCAATCTTGTTTGCAACATCCAAAGCATCATAATCTGGAGTTAACCGAACATAAGCCTTCTTCGTTCCATCAGGTCTGCATTGCATTTAGACAAACTTTAAAACAAAGTGCTCATTGACACATAATCTCAAGTTACAAGATTCTAGTTAAAAGCCTAATATTTTTTATTCAGATTTCTAACTCAATTGTCATTCAGAATCATACTATTAAGAATGCGACGATTAATGAAAATACCTGATTAAGGTGTTGACTTTCTTGGTCTGGATGTCATACATCTTCTTCACTGCAGCTTTGATCTTCTTCTTGTCAGCACGGATGTCAACGATGAAAACAAGTGTGTTATTGTCTTCAATCTTCTTCATTGCAGATTCAGTGGTCAATGGGTACTTAAGAATCTGATAGTGGTCCAATTTGTTTCTTGGTGGGGCACTGATGCGTGGATACTTGGGGTTCCTGTCGGTCTTCAAAGTCCTTGGTCGATGAAAGGTGACCTTGGTTCGGATCTTCTTAGCCTTCTTCTTGAAGGTTGAACCGGTCTTCACAGCCTTGGCTGTCTTCAAAGCCTGAGCCTTTGCATCACCTTTCTTTGTGGTGTCACCTGTTAAATAAAAGAAAACATATGTATTTCGCATTTAGTAATTAGTAAAAGACTTGTGATGCTATTTGGGCGAGCAAAGTACCATTTTTTGTGATTATATTATAAGATTTGAGAAAAAGACTTCTATAGTTTCATCTCTTAGACAGGCTGAGAGTAAGGTGTCAGTTATAATACACTAGATTGTAAAATGCAAAAACATAATCCAATACCACAATCATAATTTCATATATTGGAAGATGAGTTAAGGCTCCGTTACCTTCTAGAACTAGGAAACTGTTGTACCTTGTGTCGTCAAGACTCTGCTTGATGCTTTTAAATATCTTAGATACTATATAAATAAATATTTGTACCTATATATAAACCATTTTTTACTGCTATACCACCGCTTTTCAAGCACAATAACAACTATATCGAATAAAAATTCTGACAGTGATTTCATAAAAATGAAGGTGTTGGGCTCTGTAGAAAGATGAAACTGTTAAGCCCATTCGTATATTTACTATTATAAACACTTGACTCAGTTCGTTTGATGAGAGAAATTGCAAAGTTGACAAGTGATTAAGTTGAGGAATTGCATCAACTAGATTACAGATCTGTCGAAGTTAATTGTATAAAAGAGATTATACTTGATGTATAGAAAATGAACTTTACACTTTCATTGAATAATATGTTTAACAAACACACACACAAACACAAAACAGTTCCCATTTTTTTAATACAGAGTAACAATGCTTGATCCTAAAACTCGAAAATGGACAAACAACAATATACCACAATTAGTTAGAGGCACAGAACATGCAATTTTACTGGGAATTCGTTTGCTAAAGAATGAACTTTTATGAATGAAGTAAATCTGTTTACAAATATGCAGCCTATAACGATGGACATATTTCAGTAAACCCTAGTTCAGATTTTTATTACTCACTAAACTTGTCTACAAAAACATAAATCGATAAATAGTTGAATTAAATAAATAGAAAACAGAGTTGCTTCAATGAATGAAAAATACGAACCTTTAGGCGCCATTGTTAACAGAAGCTACTCCGATGATGGATGGACTGAAAATCACATGAAGTGTTAAAATTAGGACCATATATAAAAATGTTCAGCGATAGATCTAAAGTCGAAAACATATGGATTCCCTTTCGTAAAGCGTAGCAATGTGATTAGAACCCTAGAAACCAAATTGAAATCATAAACAGAGGGGAGAAAACGAACCCTGCAAAACGGTGATGAGGCGCGGCAGCAACTAGGGTTTTGGTGCAAGGTGAGATGAGTTTTATAGTAAAACATATTTTCTTATAAATGGGCCGGACCGTTTCAATGCTCGTACAGTCATGCACTTATAAATGGGCCGGGCCCAATTAAAGTCGCTTGCATTTAAATTATTTGAACTTGGGGTATTCTGTTAGTTTTTTCATTAAATTCTTTATGGATATAATTGTCAATAGTGATAAAGTTATTTGTATGATAATTGATAAGTTGTTGTTTGATTATTACGTTGAATAAACAGTCTAAATAATGAAAGTTACTATTTTATCCTTTATTTTACATTGAAGGAAAATCAATCTTATGATTATCATTATCAGAGCAGCAACAAGGGCATCAATAGATCAAAATCAAACTCAAATTATACAACAGTTTAGTAAAAGTTCATCGCATAAGAAACTGTATGATATAAACCTAAATCAAAAACTGAGAATTCGAACCCAAAATCAAACCAAAATCATGAGAGAGAAAAAAACAAAGAAAGATAAAACCTTGAATCAAGTCGTTCGACTGTGATGGCGGAAGAATGGTATTATTGTTGGAGATAAGAGCGGTAGGACTCCCGACAGAAACTTCTGGTTGTTTAATCTTACGTGCTTCTTCTAGTGTAAGCATGCTCCGGGGCCGGTAAAAAGGGTGGTAATGGGTCCATTTGTTGTATGATGGTAACCACCCCATCATAGTTTTCGGTCAGTACGGCCACTAACCGGAGGGCCAGATTTGTTTAGAAATCGAGGAACCAACATTGGATAGTTGGTCAACAATCAGTTTAAGCGTCTGATATTAAGCAGAGATCGATTATGAGTCTTCTTGGCGGGTGCAGGAAAATCGTTGTTGAAGATATACGGCTCGAGAGCTTTTGTTGTCTTGAAAAATATCTTTCAAGAGGTTCCATGTGAGTTGAGGCATAGAGTCGGGCTCCAGAATAATGAGAAGGATATCATTCGAGATCGTACCGTATATCCGTTGTAGCATTACCGCATCCAAACAAAGCCAAAGTGCAGTGTCAACGAACTTGTCTTTTGGAGGGACGATGTGATCGAGAACAAGGCAGAATGTGGCATGTATTTTGAAGAGTTCAGCTTAAGAAGAATATTGAACCTTTTTGACATCCAACACAACAGGGATGAAAGATTTTATGTTAGATATTGCCAGAGCTGGATGGTACGAGGATGGTTGATTGTTAGAAAGCGTTTTTATCAGCCTTGTCACCCATGATGACAAACATATGACAAATTCAAACAAGAAGAGAAAAGAAGAAGAAGAAGAAGAATGTTGGTTGGTGGTGGTGGTGAGAAACTTGACAAAGAGGAAGGAATTAAAGTTTCTAGGCTCTGATACCATAAATGTGTTTCACCGTGAATTCATTAATCTTATTCCCTCCATATTTATATACAGAAGAGTCTCCCTTTGGCCATAGACGGATCCAAGAAGTTTTGGCAGTACTTGTACAAAATAATTATCGTAATGTGAACTATTAAAAAATCATTGTACATATTATGTTTTTGGCTATTTTGGGTCCACTAAATATACATTAAGTAATTAAGCCATTAAAAATTTGCTATACTAATCTATTTTCAAAAAAGAATCTCTTAAAACTTTACAATATATAACTCTAGAGTCAAAAGAGTTAACATCAAACATAAACAAATTAACCTATAGAGTTAGTTCGTAATAAACAAAAAAAAACTCATCTCTAAAAATTAACCCAAATTAAGTGGACGTTTACCCAAATGGTTATCCGATAAACGCTTACTTGTAGGATTCAACACTATATTTTACAGGATACAATTGTAGTATACCAAAATGGTATTGTATCGAACAATTTACCTAGTAAACGCTTATCTAGATAAGATTCATCACCCTTACTTACCGGATAAACATCTCCATCATTATCCTCGTTGTTACAAACTAAGGTCCTCGACCCTTGTCATGTTCATCGGGTGAGGAAAATTACCCGGTAAAGGTAAGGCTATGTTTGGTAAATTAGTGGATAAGTTAGCGGATGACTGATAAGCTAGCAGATGAGCGATGAATTAGCCGGTGGCTGATAAGCTAGCTGGTGAAAAAATCACGTTTGACAAAAACTAGCTTATAAGAATGTAAAATAACCGAAAATGGTATATTGAAAAATAATCAATTATAATATTTTTAAATATAATTAAAAACAAATCTCTAATAATATAATATATTAATTAATACAAACAAAATGATAGAAAAATTAAAAATATATATGATATATTGATAAAAAGAATTTCAAATTGATTATTAATATTATGTATACTGCATATATTTAGATTTGTTAAAACAAATTTTATAAAAAAATCTATTATTTATGATTTTTAAATAACCATACATATAATATGAATAACAATAAAATTGATATCTTTTTATATCCTAATTAATTAATAGTTTAAAAAAATTAATAATTTAATATTTTATTAAAATTGTTTAACATGATTTTATTATTCATGAAAAAATATGTATACATTTAATATTTATGTTACATAAACATTTTTATAATCGTTGAATTTGTTTTTGGATAACTAAATATATTGAACAATAACTAGAGAAGATAATAATATGTAAACAATTGGTATACTTAATAATTATTGTAAATAATTAATAAATAATATTAATGTATATTCATAACAAATTAATATTAGTGATATTTATTTATAATTAATAGCAATAAATAATAATTAATATTATTGAGGATTATAATTGAAAAAAATGACAATAAACTCCAAAAACACTACTCCAAGTAGCGTTACAATACGCTAACTTATGGTCGTGTACCCTGAAAATAAACTAGCTTATAAACTAACTTATTTTTATCAAACAATGTCTAAGCGTTTAGTAAACACCTTAACTCTAAAGTCCATAGAGAGGTTCAACTATACACAAAATAACCTTACATAATTAACCTGTTATTATGTTAACACTACTATATCACTTTAAACAAATTAATCTTAACAAAAGATGCTAATAAAAATTTGTAATCACGTTAAATTGTATTAATAATGATTAAATATTGCATTTATCATACATATTATATACATACATAGGGGAGAGTTCAAATTTAAGTAAACTTAAATTTGGATGTAAACGTGAGGACAAGTGAGGTGTTATATTCAAACTGAATAAACAAATAAATATTCAGACTGAATATAACTGAATATAAAACTGAATAATTCGTTTTACTTTTGGTAAAAAAAAAAAAGGAATAGCTGGATCCTAGATGTAGAAATAAAAGATAAAGAAATTTTTGAAAAACCAATAAGTGAAATCCATAGTTTACTCTAAACTTTGAAGCTATGGATTTAAATTTTTGATTGATTTACAATTAAATATATTTGTTAAATAATTTTTTGATGGACAAATCTTTTACGGCCAATTATCCCATGAATCTGCAATTTGTAATAAACAAACCTTTACCGGGCAAGAGCTTACCCGATCAACATACTCGGTTGATCATGAGAAGGACCAAAATTCTAAGCGGATAATAGACAAGAACCAACAATCTAACTTGGTAAGTGGGAATTTGGACACTTGTTCAGTTGGCGCTTAATGACTCTCGCCAACAATCTTAACGACTATGCTATTTGAAGCCCAATATATAATCCCTTTTTAAGGGCGCCCCAGGGTATTCTTATACTAATTCTGGCAAATTGTGACGGCAAACATTCAATCGTTGATAAACACAATTGTTTTGTACGACTAAAATCAAACTATGGCCACATGAGATATTTCACCACATCCCGGGACCTCAACCACTATGCGACAAACCTTCTTGATTAAGGCTGAGAATCTTACCCGGTGAAGTAAGTGGGGAAACCGACTCTTCTCGTAGGAGTTCGGTAAACAACCCCCAAGGTTGCACGGATTTGATACATGAACTCAACTAGATTTGACTGAACAAAACTAGGTACACATGACTAATTATCTAACATTGTGTGCAACATTCGTTGAGATGTTTTAACACCTTGGTTACATATATATATATATATATATATATACATTCATGAACGAAACAAAAGCAAGACACTTCCATAGGCTTAAACACCAACATGCAGCCATTTATAACAAAACCCAAAAATCCATTATAATTTCACGATCTTCATTCAGGCAGCTAGCAGAGAACCATTAAGCCAGAAACACATTGGTAAGCACATTCGTGGAGTCAAATGATGCCTTCAGCAACATCAAACCCTATAAAAAAGTAAGCACTTGTTTTAATTTAATAATGGATGAATACAGGGTGCATTTAATGATCAGTAAATACATGAAAGCATATATACCTCTTCCATTCCAAAAGTAACCACCCTTTCCTCGAGATCACCAATGTCTTTCACATTGAACTTGTTCAACATGGTGATGCTAGATATGGTGGACATTGGCATCACCTCCAAATCATCCATAATCATGTAAGTCACCACCCCCTTAACAAAACCACCACCATCTGCCGTCTTATTCGCTGCATCAGAACCAGCCACATAGGACATCTTAGTGTTCATACGATTCTTGCACGAGGGACATGTAGCACTACATTCATCAGATACATATGGATGACAACAAGAAGCACCACACGTGTAAAACTTCTTAGCCATGGGAAGAACATCAGCATCAGGTAGCAATAGTGAGAAATGAGCTCCATAGTTGGCTATCTTGGGGTTCAAAATAGAATCTTTGCTTTGATTTGGTTGCATGTAAGTATTGCTCAAGTTTTTTATGCTGTCGTAGAGGTTTTCCAGTGAACCCACCATGGAATACTTGAGAAGCTTGATGACCGTACCAACAGGGAGAGAAAGGATGTGGAAGAGGAAATCCACAAAGTCTTTGTTTGCTTCAGCAAATAGAACTTTCTGGGATTTCTTGTTTACGAGAATCTTTAAACTTGTTTCGGATGAAGATGACGAGGCTGACATTTTTGTTTCTTTGGAGTAGGAGGAGCTTTAAACTTATTTTATTAGACATGTAATAAAAGGTTGTATATATCATCTTTGTTTATATTCCATGTGGCTTGTTTAAAATTTACCTTTTAATTTCTAAATTACAATTTTTCTCCCTGTAATTTATATTTTATTGTAATTTTTGTTTATATAGTTTTCCATGTTATTTTCTCCCTTATAATTAAAAGTAAAAATTATACTCAATAATGAAAATAATACGAGCATTTTTAACTACTTTTTCAAAATAAAGAAAATAAGGATTTTAAGCTAATTATTAGCTCCAAAAGCTTTCCCAAAACTATCTCTAAAATAGAAAAAATAGAAGAAATGAAGTTTTTTTTTTCGAGAACACCCCAAAAATGATTACAAAATAAAACAACCAATAGGAAAATTTGAAAACAAATATTTGGAGAGAGAAATAATATTTTAATAAATGTATGTAATATTTTATTATTATAATTAATGTTATTTTCTCCAAATGAGAAATCTGTTAGAGATGAGTGTAACTTTTTTTAGAGATTTTGGTTATCTATTTTGAATTATTTTTACGTTGTGTTCTCGAAACTCATTTAACAAAGGAAATGAAAGCGAGGGAAAGCACAGGAAAGTGAAAAAAAGTCGTATTCTCGAAACTTTTTTAAAAGATAAATGAAAGGAAATGGAGGGAAAATAAAACTTACTTTCCTTCCAAACTTTTCCTCCCAAATGTGGGAGGAAAGGAAAGAAAATAAATTAAAATCATTTAAAAAATTAATGAAATTACAAAACTACCCAATTTTTCATGCTAAATTATATTATTTTTAAGGGAATATTGGTAAAAATGACATTTTTCCTTTCCTTTCTCCCATCTTTAAGAACATGAAAATTATTTTCTTTTCTTTCCTTTTTTCCTTTTACTTCAATTTCGAGAACACAAATAAATTTTTTATTTTCCTCTGTTTTCTTTTCCTTCGCTTTCTTTTTCATTCTTTTCTTTCCCTTTCTTTTCTCTTCAAATTCGGGAACATAACGTTAAGAAATCTCTTGAAAATGCTTTAAGTAGTACTAACTAAAAAAAACACAATAACGAAAATCATATTATTTTCTTTAAAATAATCCACATAAATAAAAAAAAGTAAATTATAATTTTTGTCCCTATGCTTCTTTTATTACGGTTTTGGTCCCCAGAAAAAGTAAGAAATACAAATCCATCATTTGGTATGCACCAGATAATGAAGGTAAAAGGTAATGATGATTTGTACGTGGTAATGTCCTCGGTTCCATACCCTATATGGCCTATACTTTGACAGATGAGCCAATAACAACTACTCTACTAGACTAGTCCACTCCATTACATCAAGTGTCCAGCCGTGTGAATTCTATCTACATCCCCATCTCATTCGGATACCATATATTTTAAGGATTTTATTCTAAACAATCTAAATATATAGGGGAGTGCCAATGACACCTTTAATATATGGATGTGTACAGAATATAATGCATTTCATAGGTGTATGCACAAAATTTAATGCATTTGTATGAAGATGACATTCACCCTTAGGGTTGCCATTATCCGCCCCCTAACAAATAACCTACCATCTCTTCCTTGTTAATTTGTTGTACCTTCCTTTAACATTCCCTCTTCCTATATCTTGTATAACTGGTGTTTTAAAACTTGGGTAGATTGGCCGGTTGAACTCGGACCCGAGAAAGATATCAGACGAACTACGACCGGGTTTATGGCTATTTATGGCCCGTTATGATCCATTCTGGTTTCACAAAAAACCGGTTGAACCGGCATTAAAACCCATTTACAAACCCGTTTTGGTTATTTAGTTCAACCGATATCTTCACACACAGTCTGTTGATTTCTTCCGGCGGTTCATCGATATAAAAGTTGTTGTAAAAAAATAACTTATTTTTAATGTATTTTGATTGATGTAAAATTTGTTGTTTGTATATTTTTAATGTTTTAACTTGTGGACATCAAATTATTGATTATATATATATATATGTATGAAAATGAAAAAAGACAAGGGAATTATTGAAACCGAGTTGGCCCAATGGTTGAATCGGTTGACCCGTGATCCGATCACCACACCGAATCAACTAAAAACTCAGGTTTTAAAACATTATGTATAATATCTTTATTGGCGTGAGGGGATATTGGGTTCATTTTGTTTGGTTTGGTTTTATTTTTTCAATGCCTCTTTAATGGTTTTTATTTTCACGGGTCAAGATATTTAAGTCTTTGTTTTTTACTTGTATGTGGATTTCTTGATACATATCTCATTTTTTATTGAACAAGAAAGAAGATGCACTGGGATTTTAGATATAATAAGTGAATTCATAAATAATCAATTTTTGATTGAGTTGATATTTTTCTATATTTGACCTATTCACCAACAAGGCTATGCTCATATCCAATCCTTACCATCTTTCGAAAAGGGTAATAGGTTATTCTTTGGAGCGCCTCCATCACATGTCTCATGACTATTATCTAGAAAGTAAATTGCATGCTTCATGGATATGAGTGATGCCTAATGTCAAACTTCAAACATCCCTCTCGTTCTTTTCCTACTTTTATTACGATATCCCATATATAAGATTTTGGTCTATATATTCCCGCCTCCTTTATGCCCGTTATAATAAGTGTTCTCATTGCAATATTGAAAGGCATCACCGCCTCCTTTATACCCACAATATAGGCTATACATGCAAAATGGATTGGTTTGATGCCTTTCAATATTGCGGTGATGACCGAAGCTAGTGAGAACTTTCACTCAAAAGACAATGGTGGATGTTAACAGAGTATGGAAATCCAGATCACCAATGTTAGGTTGAGATACCTAGGGTGGGTCTACAAGGTTCACACATGCAATCCATATACGGTCAAGGATCAATTCAAGCCATACCATATGCATGATAAACCGATCTAGGTGAGAAAAGTTTTATTGGGCAATTGACGTAATAAATAGGGTTCAAACATCCGACTCTATTGGTCAGTGTCAACTGACATTCAATAACTTGAATCCTAAGCTAATTATGATATGTCATCCCACATTGGTCCTAAATTGGAATTTTGTGACCCTATAAATAATTGGACGTGGGCTATTAGATATTTTTTTATTGGTTTCAAGTTGAATGATAGGTCGTTGTCTTGGTTAACTACTTTGGGAGTACAGTGTTACAGATGGTTTCAAAACGACTGTATACGGTGTGTAGTTCTACCCTACACTATCTCACGTTATTTTTTATACGAACTATTACCACATTTTCGTAAGGTTTATGTTACATATGCTAATTCCGATGATGAAACATGCATTTAAGCATAAATGATATCAAATATAGGCTACGACTGGTGACATGTAAAAGGACAAACGAGGCGTGAATCTTACCACATCCATTTATGTTGATCTTAGGGTAGAAATAGTATATAGTTGAAATTGAATCACTTGATATTTGGAAAGGAATAATATAAATTGCAATTGATGGATTAATTTAGATGTTTTATGTCAAAAGATGCAACAAGTCCATATGAGTTAAAATATAATAGAAGTATTTTAACTCAAATAAAATTAAATGATAAGATTTTTGATAATTAAAGCAACAATATAAAGAGGGGAGTGTTAATGACATCCCTTTAATAGGGGTGCGTATGATTTTTTTTTTGTGGTATAATACGATGTTGATGTAGACGTGTGTGAGGATGAAATTCACTCTTAAGAGTGTCATTAACAATATGTAAGGAGCCATTAGCCCCCCTATAAAGATTAGTTTGATTTTTATTTGAATATTTTCAATCCAATCAACCCAATCCGTAAACACTTCTAACAGAAATACCTTAAAAATACCTTATTTTTTTTATCTTTAACATGATTATTTAAAATGAACATAAAAAATAATGTATTTTGTGTTAGTTTTCATTTCAAGGAATGTACTTAGAGCATCTCCAACAGCTAGGCTAAACTTTTTCTAAAATAGCATATCAAAAATCAAAATCTCTAAAAAAAATTGTATCCAACTCCAACAGCTACTCTATTTTAACAATTTTATTATAATTATATTATTAAAATATTATATATATTTAATATCCCAACAACTTTTTAAACAAACTTTCAAATAATTGGTGGAACCATTAAAATAATTATTTCTCTCTCTATTTAGATATTCTCTAAATTTAGTAAAATATTTTCTTCTTTTTAGCATTTCTCTATTTTAGCATATGGTATACCATAGCTGTTGGAGCCTAAAATTGCAAAAAATCTTCATTTTTTCTTTTTTACAATAGCTGTTGGAAATGCTTTTATAAACAGTTTTAGGTAATCGGTTATAGTATTGCTTATGTCCCAATTCTTTTGTAACTTTTTGTACAAATCATTAATGTGTTTTTAAAAAACAAAAATCTAGACGGTTAAAATCATATGTCTCAAATTTTTATGCTTTATTCATGTCTATATATAAGTAGAAAGAGAAAGTAACATGAATTAAATAAGTTTATAATAAATGAAAATCTGATGTGTCTTAATTTCATTATTAAGATAAGAATGAGTCGTGTAAAATGATTTTTATTCGTCCACGCATGTAAACCACCACGTTTATCAGCCTTGTTCTCCTCTGGCCACGTCTATCCGCCTGCCTCCTCTTACCTCCTTCTCCGGCCTCCCCTTTCCTCCTTTCGCCGTCTTCTTCCATCAACGCCCGATACCCATAGTTAGAGATGGCAAAACAGGCCTGGTCATGCAACAGGAGATTTTTTTTTTCCATCCCACTTCTCCCTATCCTAACCATGTCCCACGTTCCCACCAATTATGCATTGACACCTCATTTGTTTTAATTAAATAATTAATTAAGAATTAATCTATGTAATATCTATTTTCGTTAACTCCTCTTTCTATTCAATTGACGCCTCTATTTCTCTCTTCATTAGTTAACATCCTTTTTCTCTTAAATATTTAACACCCCCATTTTCTTTAATTTATTAATTATAATTTTCCTTCTCTTACACATTAATTAATATTTTATCTTCTTATTTAGTCCGAAATTTCACTATCTTTTCCCTTTAATTAATTATATATTATTGATTCAAATACTAGTTATTTCGTTTATACATAGAAACTTACAAAACATATAATTTTTTATGCTTTAGATTTAGATTTTAATGTTTTATAACTTTTTTGAAAAAAAAAATCTTTTTAAAAACATCGTATTAAATTTAAATTACAAATAGAATTTTATTTAGCATTAAAATGTGGGAAAAAATTAACTGATTAATATTAAGAAAGTCTACTAGCAAAAAATATGACTAATTCAATTAACATTTAAATATAAGTATGAATTAAAAACTAAAACCAAATAAAACTAATTTGGAAGGAAATTGGATGAAAAGAACATAAATTAAATCTAAAAAAGAAAAGTTTGGATTTAATAATTACGAGAGACATTGTTAATTGTATATGAAATAGAAAATCACAATTCATTAAAAGATAAAGGTTTTATAATTAAGAAACAGGAAAAAGAAGGAGGGTGTTAACAGAAGATTGAGAAGTTAACAACGAAGAGGGATATAAATTAATTTTAAATTAGTTATTTAATTAAAATAAATGAAATGTCAATACATAATTAATAGAAAATTTAATTATTTTAACCATTTTAGAAAAATCATTTTTAAAACCTCCGAGTTGTCCAATACATAATTATTTTAAAATAAATGAAATGTCAATACATAATTAATAGAGAATTTAATTATTTTAACCATTTTAACCAAAATAATCATTTTCTTTTTTAGTTGACCAAAATGACCAAAAGTTACTCGAAATACATAGCGATGACCGAGTTGTCCAAAACTTCCGCCCCAAATACTTTAAAACCTCCGCCACACCTCCAAAACCTCCGCCACATCTCCAAATCCTCCGCCAAATTAATTTACCAATTTTTTATTTACATTTTCTACCCTTAAAGGTTAGTTAATAAATCACTTTAGGTACTTTACTTTTTAATTTTTCATTTTACACCCTTATCACATTAACACACATACTCGTATATCACATTGACTTATAAGCAAGCTGGTAGCTGATGAATAAATTATGTTTGACAAAAACTAGCTTATGAGCATGTGAAATGACCAAAAAGGACATGTTAAAAATAAATAAATAATATTAGTTAGGGGTATAATTGGAAAAAGTGTCAAAGAACTCCTCATAAATTAACGATAAGCTAGCTTATAAGCTGACTTATAAGCTAGCTTATGTGCATCCAAACGATTACTTGGTCTTCATAAAAGCCTTGCACTCAGGATAAACAGGAGGCCGGATCATCAGCTACATATGAATATTGATAATAACATTTGTAAAAAGTTATTGAAAGTTTGAAACATCAACATCTTCACCATCATGATCAGGTATCATAATTTTTTTTTAACTTTCTGGAGGGTGTCCTAAACTGAATCACCATAAATTATTAGGACAAAAATAGCCAATTTTTTGGAAGACGTCCGTAGCTAATCCAATAAACTACGACATTCCACCATATTCCTAAGGTCTCAATCAATACGCCACAAAAGAGTTGAAGTGGGGGTTAACGTCGAGAAACAACATGGATTAGGGCAAAGCTCGGGAGGATTCCAACACAATCGGTATCGGACAACATTGGTATAGAAAATGGGATCATCGAAACAAAACAAAGTGGTATTCGAGAAGGAAAGTCGCAAGATTAAGTAAGGAACCATTTTTTTGAAATACAGTTAAAGGTTTGCAACAATCGATGAGATGTTTTAACAACTTGGTTACATATAGACATATATATATATATATATATATATATATTTTGGGTTAGGTTCAAATATGAACTCAATTTTGGTTGTGAACGTGAGGACGAATCTCAGCCACACATCTTCGGTTATGGTGGACGCAATCACGGAGGATTGACGCGATTCATGGGAGGGTGGAGATTATTAAAGGAGGGGAACCAGGTCAAAGCCGTCTTTATTGACCGGATAAGTGCCTGAGATTCGTCCTCACGTTTACAACAAAAAATGAGTTCACATTTGAACTTTCCTCTATATATTTTATTCATGAAAGAAACAAAAGCAAGACACTTCCAAAGGTTCAAACACCAATATGCAGCCATTTATAACAAAACCCAAAAATCCATTATAATTTCACGATCTTCATTCAGGCGCAGCAGAAAACCGTCAAGCCAGAAACACAGTGGTAAGCACATTCTTGGACTCAAATGATGCCTACAGCAACATCAAACCCTAAAAACGTCAATAAAAAAAAGATAAGCAGTTTTTATTTATTTATAAAATGGATGAATCTAGTCGGCATTTAACGAGCAATACGTACCTCTTTCATTTCCAAAGAAACAACCTTTTCTTCAAGATCGCCAATTTCTTTCACATTGACCTTGTTCAACATGGTGATGCTAGATATGGTGGACATGGGTTTCACCTCCAAATCATCCATAATCATGTAAGTCACCACCCCCTTCACAAAACCACCGCCTTCCGCCGTCGCCTTCACTGCACCGGCACCGGCCACAAAAGGCACCTCGGCTGCCATACGACCCTTACACTGAGGACAAAGAGCAGTACGATCATCAGATACATATGATGTATGAATACTACACTTGTAAAACTTCTTAGCCATGGGAACATCTTCATCAAGTAGCAATAGTGGTACATGAGCTCCATAGTTGGTTGTCTTAGGGTTCAAAATAGAATCTTTGCTTTGATTTGGCTGCATATAAGTATCACTCAAATTTTCGATGCTGTCGTAGAGGTTTGCCAGTGAACCCACCATTGAAGACTTTTTTAGAAGCTTGATGACGGCACCAACCGGGAGAGAAAGGATGTGGAGTGAACCCACCCCACCCCACCCCCACCTCAAACTCTAATCATTACCTAATCATGTTTTAATTTAATTTTATTTTGTTAATATTTTATTTTTAACAATAACTATTTTACCTTATAAAAAATAATTTTATTATGATGCTTATTTAGTTATTTAATAATTACAAAATATATTTATGTTTAACTTCAATTATCACATTAACATTTCAATTAATTAATATTTATATATGCTTTGTTTTAAATAAATATTTCAAACAACAAAAGATAAACTTGATTTAATACAAAAGATTATTAAAATAGTTAATTAACAAATCAACAAATAAAATAAGAAACGTTTAATAAATAACACTATATTATAAAAAATTATAGATAATAAAATGTGCCCAAACTTCAAAATAAAATAATTGCAATGTTGATTAAAAATGTATTGTAATATTAAAGGTAAACTACGATTTTCGTTCTATGGTTTGATGTTTATAACGACTTTTGCTTTATGGTTTGCCTTATCTTGAAAGATTATTATGTTTAATCATATAAAATATTTCTTTAAAATTATTATCATTATAATCTATAATAATTATTATTATTATAATTTTAATTATTATCCTTAATATTACTAGTATTCAGATAATCACAATGATATAGTTTAAAAAAAATATGATATGTTAATTTAACTGATTTATATATATGAATAATTTTTTTTTAATATTTTAATAATTTCTTAAATACAAAAGTGTTATTTTTTGTTGATTTAAATACTATAACAAAATTCTTTTAAAAAAAATACTATAAACAAAATAGGTTTTATTGAATAATAATAAAAATAATAATGATAATACATGTAATCATTATCATTCAAAACAATAATGGTAAATAAAATTTAAATCTCACGTAATCCCATGACATTTATAATTCCTAGGTAATTTACACCCATAATTGGAGTGTAAATAACATGACCCATTCACCAATAAGATTATATATTATTCATGCCTACTTTAACTTTTTATGAGTGTTACCATTCACATTATAGAATAGGGTGTATGGTAGAGTAGGGTGTAAAAGGAAAACCCCTTTTACTTTTTAAGCAATATTTTACTTCAAAACTATCTTTAAATCAATGTTCTACTTCAAAACTATCTTTAAAATTGGTAAAGTATAATAGATTAAGGTTATATATATATATATATATATATATAAAAATAAATAAAGATCACTCTAAAAATAATTATAAATTATGAGCATCAATACAAAAATTTAAAAGAAAAGAATATTAATATCTAGATAGATAAATAAAACATTTTAATATTATAATCAATGTTAGATTTTTTAAAATGAAAAATCTCTTAAAGATGAATATGACTTTTTTGGAAGATTTTTCTTTTTAATTTTCTATGTTGCTGAAATTTGTTAGAGATACTCTTAAAGCATCTCAAATGCAAAGTTTTTGCTAACTAAAAGGGTAGTGGATTATAAAAGTTACCGCTATGGATAGATTTTTATAAGAACCTAAAGCCTCTTTGGTGTTCGAATAAAAACATTGGTTCTTGCCATAAAAATTGTTAGAACTTATAATATATATCTTATTTTTTATTTTATTTTTTCTTGACATTACTTAATATATATTAATATAGCTTATATTAATAAATTGACAACAACAAAAAAATCTTATAAAAACCTCCAGTAAAAATGCTTTACATCAACAGTGGAAAGCCCCTAAAAAATATGGATTTGGATTGCATAGAGCATGTTGAATCCAACTTCTTAAAACATCTCGAACAGTTTTTTAGAAGAGAATTTAATTATTTTGACCAAATCCTAAAATGGATTTACCAATTTGACCAAATTTTTTCCCTGTTTATAAAAATGACCAAAATTCCTTCGAAATACATAGCGATTAACCCATTCGATCGAGTGGAAGTCAAAAACGACCAAAACGACGTCGTTTTGGCCCAAAAGCCTCCGCCAAATACGTAATACCTCCGTCCTCCGCCACATGGCGGAGGGGCGCCAAAACGACGTTGTTTTGGCCCGTTTTTGCTGTATTACGGGACCGTTGAAATACAGCCGTGTCTTTGGTGGGGGTGGGGGGTGGGGGCGGTTGCTACTTAAAGATTTTAGGGTTAGAAAATTTAGGGTTTCCAGGCAAAAAAAAGGCCCAAAACGACGTCGTTTTTGGGCCCCTCCGCCATGTGGCGGAGGTATTCCTACGGTGTGGCGGAGGAAATCATACGGTCAACTCATATACGCGAAAAAGGCCCAAAACGACGTCGTTTTGAGCCCTCCGCCATTACGTATTTGGCGGAGGAATTTTGGCCAAAACGACGTCGTTTTGGATGTTTTTCACTTCCACTCGATCAAATGTGTTAATCGCTATGTATTTCGAAAGAATTTTGGTTATTTTGGTAAACAGGAAAAGATTTTGGTCAAATTGGTAAGCCTATTTTAAAAATGGGTCAAAATAATTAAATTCCTTTTTTATAATCAAGAAAATTTGGATTTTTGATCAAAACTTTGTTTTAACTGATTTTTAGAAAAAATTAAAATGAAAAAAATCGGAGTAATGGTACAAAAATGTATAAATTTAAAAAAATATCAAAATATAATCACTATTAAAGAGAAATATTTTTTTTATTATATAAAAGTTCTTGAAATTAAAAGTTTAAATGAAAAAAATTATAATAAATATTATAATAAAATAATAATAAATATAAAGTTGAATGATATTTTTCTCCTAAAACTCAAAGAGTTCTTAAAAATGATTATCTATACTATATTATAAATCATTTAATAAAAACTCTTAAAACTCAATTTTTATTTATGTAGTAATGTTTATTGATACATATTACTAAATATTCAGGATTACAAGTAATTTATACATAAGTACAATTTATTAAAGATTTATTTCTGAATTTGTGTAACTAACTTCAGATAAACATAACTAAATACATGATTAACATCTTATTGTAAATATAAAAAATATATAATATAATTAGGATAATCATTTAGTTCTAACGTAATTATTATTTTTATAAAAAATTATATTACTAAATGAAAAATAAATTATTTCGTTATTAAACCTAAATCAAAAATACAAAAAAAAAAATCGTATTAAAGTAATTACATAAAAAAAAGACTTTTAAATGAAACATGAACAATCGCTTTATCAAAACTATATAAATCATTGTAACATTGATAGAGAAAAAAAATACATTAAAATCAAGATGTATTTCGCTGCATTGTACGAGTATTTTTCTAGCTTAAGTAAAGAAACGCTATTTTATGTAAGTAAACGAAACGCTATTTAAAAAATGATTATTTTTTAAATTAAATGATTAAAATAAATAGTTATAATTTTATGAGTTGTATCAAAGATTTTAATAAAAAAAGGATTTTAATCTTCACAATAAAAGGTGGTTTTAAACATCCCCAACAAAATTTTAAAATAGAAAATTTAAAAAGCAAAAATAAAATACTTGCATATATTTGTTCTTAATTTAAAAATTATATTACTCATATTATTAAAATATTTAAATAATTTAATACAAATAGTTACCACTCAAAAAAATTAATAATTAGCAAAAATTACAATACTTTGTAAGACTATAATTGTTAACGGTATCTTCAACGACTTCTATAAATTTTCTTTAAAATAAAGAATGTAAAGTCAAAATCTCTAAAATTAGTACCTTCTAAATCCAACAGTTTCTCTATTTTAGAAAATTTATTTTAAAATTATATTATTAAAATATTCAATAAATTTATTATTCCAAAAATGTTTAAAATTATAAGGATCATTATTGGTGGGAATTATTAAAATAATATTTTTTTCATTCTTTTAGAGATATAGAGAAATCTATATATTTAAAGATTTTTTCAAAAATCTCTATTTTAGATATTGATATAGAGTTTGTTGGAGGAGTTTAGAGAAGAAAAATTAGTTTTTCTATATTTTAGAGAAGCTGTTGAAGATACTCTAAATTGTTTTATAAAAAAAAACCTAATACGTCATAGGTGTTTTCAACAAGATGATTTTATGAAAAGTAATTTATTTTTAGTTTATATAATATTATATTAATATAATTTAATTAATGAGATCCATTTTTTTTATATAAAAACTACCATGAGGAATTTTTGGATAGTTCATAATTTGATGCTGTGTAATTGATGTGTAAAAAAAGAGTTTTTTTTACTAAAGAATCCACGCTCACAAACCTCTTCATTTTTTATCATATTAATTAAAAAAGAAAGATGTTAGAGTATCTCCAATGCTATAAAAAAATGACTTGATGAATAATTTGAAAAAGACTTGATAAATCACTTTACCATTGAAGCAAACGCTTGATCAAGAGGTTGACATTAAATACTTGAACTTCTTTTAAGTCTTTGAAAAATATGGTGCGAGAGGAAAAGAAAAAGAAAAAATAGTTTATATAGGGCCATGTACTTTTTTTTGTATATTTTATTATTTCAAGTCTTTGTGTTTAATTTTAGTATTGGAGATGTTCTTAATGACATCCTTATATTTTGCTAATGACATCCTATAAAATGGATTTTCTCAAACAAATCATTGTCAAAAAGCCTTATTTTTGTAATCCCAAGACTAAAAAAAACGATAAACTACATCCACACCCCTAATAAGGGGTGCTATTAGTAGTCTCTTAAAATATTGTAGCTATTACACTCGCTCAATATTGGGACAAATTTTTGTTAAAATATATTTTAAAAAATAAAAGTATTAAATTAAATATGTTTAACCAAATAAAAGTATATTTTGAAAAAATAAATGAAAAGAATATTGAAAAAATAAACCAGGAAGGGAATTTAATTGAAAAAATCATTTATCAATAATTTGTTACCAATTTAACCAATATCTTTTTAAATTTACTAAAATAACCATACACGATCTGACCCACGAATCGTGGTCTCTCTACAACCAATTTAGCAAATTCAACACTTTTGTTCCCTCACCAATTATGGGGCTAGGAATGAAAATTAAAATTAATTTTACATATTTTGTCCCTCTGTCCACAAACCACATATTTGGTTGGAAAGAGACGGGGATTCCCAATAGTTAAAGGGCAATGCTATTGGTATCCTTGTGTATTGAAATTTTTGTACTTAGAGTTCATGGGTCAATCCATTGGGCTGGATCATGGACGCATGAGATTAATCAGTGCTCGTTTGAATCCGGATACCCCTGGGATGTGTTAGTGTGTTAAAATGTCGTTAAAAAAAAATAATTACGCTGGGAATGTAAAAATGAACTTTTGATGTTGATGTGTATTAATAACAATTTACTTATACAGGTGTTATTAGTAACATATAGGGGTGTCGTACCTCCCCTTAGTTAATAACTAGAGATGGAGATGGGAACCCCTAAAAGTTAATCTTGGGATGGAGACGGGGACGGATAACGTGATCCCCGCTCGGACCCTGTATATTCATACATATTATATTCATTATTTAATGTATTATATATTTGTTCTTAACTATATTCTATTTTTTGTAATCAAATTAGATATAATGTGCTTTTTAGATTTGAAAATAGCATTTTTGACAATTTTTTTCTTATACACTTTTTTTCAATAATTTTTTTACTATTTTTTTTACAAGCCGAAAACGTTTGATCAAACAATTACGTATAATGTTTTGATTTTGTTAACATATGAATATTTGATACTACCTAATATCAAAATTATGAAAATATGTGAGATTTAATCATGAACCAATTTCGATCGAATGCAGTGTTTAACACATTTCATATTAAATATCTCACACAAACATGGGAAAAAAATCATAGACTCCCCATTGAAACGGGATGTAATCATATTCGCTGATGAAAACGAAGATAGGAATTAGAGTTTCTACCCCATCTTCATTCTTAATTTTACACAAAACTTTAAAGAATCTATTGATACAATAATGATCAGAAATTCAGAATCTTTATTTTGAAAAATCCGTAAATATGGCTCCCACTGTTTCACCGTATGTAAACTTGAATCGGATATTTTTTACACTGCGGACGAGCCAGCAGGCTACCCTATGCCCAAAAACAAATTTTTATAAAGCCCAGAGTTGTATTTTTAATAATGGGCATAATCTTCTAACAATGCCCATTATCGATACAAATCCTACGCTAAGAAAATCAACAGGTTATGAAATTGTTTGTTTCTTGTTTTTTTTATTATCAATATAATATTTTTATGTATCTATTTAAATGAGAAAAAATATTGAAATTTAATATAGTCTATCTTGGTTTCTATTCAGTATAATGTAAAAAAAATCTCAATCAAGGTAATAAAGTTTGATAATAAAACAAAATCTACAGGTTACTTGTTAAATTGGTACAAAATAATAAACTTTCGTATATTTTATTCGTTGGAAAAAATTTATTTGTTGTATTAAATAAAAACTAAACCAAAATTTGTTACCTTTTTCTTTGAAGACTATGAAATTTTATTAAGAAAAAAATGATAGAAGGGATATAGATTAGGTCATTGTAAGGTGTTGAGGCCAAAGAAAGCGAAAACAAAACATAAGAAAGATAGAGATTACAACAAAGACACTAGAAGTTGAACCGAATCCGACAAAGAAAAAAAGAGAAGCCAATTGGGAACCATGAGATGGGAGTGAGATGATGTGGGCATACAATTTTAGATAGTCCACATGAGATCGTGTTGATAAACCATTTGAAGACTCGAACTCTTATTTTTTACAAATAAGGCCTCCCCATAAAGTAGCTTACCTCGAAAAAACTACGTTACTTCTTCGATTATCCCAAAATTGAAGAATTGTTATATTTTGATCTATGTTGCTCTTATTTAGAAGAAATCACCCTTATTGATTTTTCCGGCTCTGCTTCTTGTTGTACGTATACTAGTTACTTGACTCAAACGTTACCTTGATCTTCAATTGTATCCACTATGGCATTTGAATCCGTCTTTAGTGCCGGTGGACAGATTTATGAACTCACTTAGAAGCTTTTTGAGTCCAAAAATTATGAAGGCCCTTGTATGCACGCATAGTTTTAAATCATGAGAATATTCAAACAAATGAATATTTAGATGATGCAACATTCTATGAATTTTTTGAAGTAAGTAAATAAACTTAGTAAACTAATTTTATGAAAATGATTATTTTTCATGCATGTGTATTCTTAATAAATTGATTAATTTTTGTGTTTGAATTTTAAACAACATAAACAAACTAGCGGCGAAAACAACATTATATTTGTAGTGGAAGAGGTTCAAAATGGTCGTACATGATTCAAAGTATTATCTATCATTCAAACTTCTGAAGTTTGATTCCAAGACATATGTGTCGTTTATCAAACGCTTACCCGTGTAAGAGTTTATCAACTTATATTATTTTACTGGATAAGTATCACAAGGACCACTAATCTTACCCGATAAGAACGAGACAAGGACGACCGAGAGTTTTACCCGGTAAATGAGGGTGCTGACTCTTACCACAGTAAGCGCTTATCGGGTAAATTGTTGTATATAAAGCCATTTTTCTTGACTAAAATTTTATCAGGTAAACATTTGGTAAACGACCCCTTTACAAATATATATATATATATATATATATTTTTTGATTAACCTGGATATCCAACCCGCTATGCTAGCCGACTAATCCCAGGACGACCACCCGCTTTGCGGGTAGCCCGGAGTTACCGCATTTGAACCTCCGTGGCCACAAGGGGATTTTTTTACCCCTCCCTGGATTTGAACCTGGGACCTCTTGGTACCTTTGACCTTTAGAGCCCAGGTTCAAACCATTGAGACACCACCATTGTGATTTACAAATATATTAAGTTTATTAACCAGGGAATTTTTCGTCTTTTTAATTATTGATACCACATCCCGTAAAATATCATATTCACTTAATTATTACATTTCTTAACCATCTGATTCACTTAATTGTTACCTATAAACTTGTTTAAACTTTCTTAATTATCTCATTAATCAATTTCTAGTTTCATCTATAAGTTTTATGAGTTTTAAATAAAAATCATTATTTCAATTTTTAGTTTCATCTATAAAATTTGATTATTTGGTTTCACTTAAAATTTTTGAATAAAAATCATTGTTTCATATTTAAATTTTACATTTTAAACAAAAATAAATGTTACACTTTTAGGTTCATCTATTAACTTTTTAATTTCATTTTTAAACAAAAATCATTTAAATATTATAAAAAATATCCATCTTTTATTTTCAGGTTTTTAATATCTCTTTATAAATGGATGATTTTATTAATTTCATTTGAGTATGTTTTTGACAATATTTATGGTATTTCATTCTTAAAATTTGTATATACTACTAACCCTTTGAGTCATATAGTTTTAATTTCTTCAAGCTATATATAGTATATTATTTTTCATAGTTTTGTAATTACATATATATGTTTGTAAAAGACCAAAAGTCATCACTCAAATTGTAAACAAAAATTTGCAAGAACCAGTAGAATATTCATCACATTAAATAAACTTTAAATCAAGAACAATATTCAAAAAAAGAAGCAAAACATTTCCAAAGATTATAACTCCCCCATATGCTGGTTTTCTTAAGAAACATATAGAACATCCGATATAATAGAAGTTCAATATTCTTTATTCAGGCAGACCAGCGCATCCATTTAAGCCAGAAACACACTCGTTAATACATTCTTAGTCTGTAACGAGGCCCTCAGCAACATCAGACCCTACAAACATCACACAATTAAGATAGCAATTAAGAAGTGTACTAAAATAATAGATGCTGCATTTCTTTAATTGTTATACATAAGAATACAAGAAAGAACATATATATATATATTATATATACCTCTTTCATTTCCAAAGATACCATCTTTTCCTCAAGACAACCAACTTCCTTAACATTTGAACCGTTCAACATGGTGATGCTAGATATGGTGGACATGGGCTTCACCACCAAATCATCCATAACCATGTATGTCACCACCCCCTTCACAAAACCACCGCCATCCGCCGTCAACTTTGCGGCACCATCACCAGCCACAAAGGGTAACTCATTGCGCATATGATCATTGCAATGAGGACACACAGCATTAAGATCATCACCTACATTACAAAAACCGTCGCACGAGTAAAACTTCCTAGCCATGGAAGCATCATCATCTGGTAGCAATAATAATGGGACATGAGCTCCATGGTTAGCAATCTTGGGATTCAAGATAGAATATTTGCTTTGATTTGTCTGCATATAAGTATCGCTTAAGTTTTCAATACTGTCGTAGATGTTTCCAAGTGAACCCACCATGGAACTCTTCTTCAGAAGCCTAATAACAGTACCCACAGGGAGAGAAAGGATGTGAAATAGGAAATCAACAAATTCTTTGTTGGCTTCTGCAAATAGAACTTTCTGAGCTTTGCTGTCGATCAGAAGCTTTAAACTTACTTTAGATGAAGATGGAGATGAAGATGAAGAAGGTGCCATTTAAAGGTATTTTGCTTCTTTAATTACTTAAACGATAGGTTGTTTATTTATAAAGTTGGATGGCGAGTTGGGAAATTACTAATTAGGGATACGAAAAGCAACCATTTGTTGTCCAAATTGAAACATTTTGATGTCAATTTATGGCTTCAAAAAATATTCATTTCACTTTCAGTAGTCAAACAAGGAACTATATGTTACAGTAATCCCAAAAGATTGCAGGAAATAAAACCAATAAGTTTGGAAATCAAACGATTGCTTTTCAGTTTTCATATACTACTCTTAACGCAAGCTGATCCAAATTCCCAACTCACCGTCCAAGTTTATAAACAAATATTCAAAATCTTTACATGTTTAATTAAGTCAAGAAGTAAAATCCCTCTACAATATTCCTTTTGAAAATACAATATAAATTAACGACCAACCCTATCTGAAAAACCCAAAAAAAACTCAAATCAAGGTAACAGGACACATAATTCATTCAAAATCAGGACAACCTTTCTCTATTGAGCTGGAATTGGGTTATGGTCATTTGAAATTTTGAATTCAACCCGATGCCATTCTTTACCATCCTTGATTAACATATATACGTTAGATTAATCCTTGATTAACTATATTCAAAATTATATTGCAATTTCATTCTTAATTTTTATCTTTTTTTCTTTCTGTATAGTCTTAATTATACTCTTTTTTTTATGCTATTATTTTGATTTTATTTCTTTTAAACATCAAACTCTAGTTATGTTGTAAAATGATGTACCAAAGTTTTAATCAGATCAACTCGACAACCCAACCCATATGGTTTGGGTTAGTTGTAGTTTTGCTTAAGTTATATTTCAAACCATAAAATATTGATTGGGTTGTTCAAATAACTTCAACCAGGTTAATATAACTAATACACAACCCTAATATAAATGATAATTAAAACATGATGTAATTATTAAAATTAAATAAAAATCAACAATATTGAATTAATGATAATACAAAATATATATATAAAAAACCCGTTAAATTAATTATCTTTAAAAAACATTAAAATTTTATTAATAATGTTTTTTCAAACTATTTATAACTACATCTCGTTTATTAATAATTTCAAAATACATTAAAACATATTTTCTAAAATACAAATTTTGTGAAAAAATAAACATTAAAAGTTTAACGTGGGGCCATTTATTGGAAAAAGAGGGGTCCCTTTTTGTGAACTTAATTTTGTCCACATAGTCACGAACACCGTCACAACTCACAGATAACAATGGTAGCCAAAATCACGATTCATGCAGTCCATGTATTAATTAGTATCTTGTAACTAATTTTTTTTTGAACAATTTTGCTTTTTGACTAAAGTCTGTTTGATTGATTTTTCATCAATTCCATTTACTAATCGATAAAGCTTTTTGTATAAATTAAAAATATTTTTGTTTGATTAAGGAAAGGTTTTACATATGGATTGGATGGGCAGCTCCTTCCCTCGTTTTCTTTATGGGTCCTAGGTGAGATATAAAAAAGGGTCTTGTTAATTACGGTTTTTTTTCAATATATTGTTTTTATCATTAGAAATAATGTTGAATTCAAAAAATACTAACAATTTATATAAAATCATTTTATGAGTTTTCTCATATGTAAAATCATTAAATAATTACTTCTAAATTAATAATATTTGTCATCTCATTATTACATAACATTCTAAATATGTTCCATCACCAAATATATTCTATGATGTATCTTTAGTATATAGATTGACATCGTTTTGGATCACAATGTTGAGTTGTTGACTGTTGAAAGTAACACTTTATGTCAATCAAATTAATATAAATCACTTGGGTTTCCACGTCACATCATGTTAATATTTTCATCATCATTTTAAACTTTTAGAATTTTTAGGAACCACCGGTCTTAAAATCAAAACTCTATCTTAGTTATAGTTTGAGATCTTATTGTTGGTTTAGAGATATAAAAATGTTAAAAATTCATGCACTTAATATTAGGTTATAAGGACTCAATAATGCAAGAAAAAACATTTTTAGTTTTGAAATTCTAAATATATATATATAAGTTGGATCGTCTCATAATATGGTTGATAATTTTTTTTCAAAGGTAAGAGTTTTCCTAGTTAATAATAGGAAATCTACAATATTTTAATACAAACATAGAATTCATGCGGATGGAATAAACAAAAATGTTAGTAAAAATGAAATATAGAGATTAGAGAATATATCAATGTTGTCTAGGCAAAATAGTTTTATATTTTTGCAGATAAAAAACTTAGAGAAAAAACTTGAGAGAAACAATAAATAATACTATAACTTAACAACCAATTATTATTTTTTTACATATTTTCTTCTCCAATATAATTGGTTAATACATGTTTGGGGCTTTAATATAATGTTAATTTTTTTAATCATATTAGATACTACTACTATATATATTATATAGTATACATGAAAAAATCGGGCCCCTATTTTTCTTGGGCCCGCCCGCCCTCCCACAGGGACGGCACCGAGAATGGGCATATCTTTTTATTGAGAGATACACGTTTAAAAAAACCTTATCTTTCCCTAATAAACCACTTTCTATATATTAAACCATTACCAATTATTATTATTATGTATAAATAAGTTGCAAGTCTTATTGAAAGGCTAAGAAGCATTCTCTTAATTATGTAAAAAATGGTGTTTATAAAGTTTTCTGATGATGATTTGGTAATTTGAATTAATATGAAAAACAACCGTTTAATTTCCAAATTTGTGAGCAGTAATTTATGTGATGTATCCTTTGGATTGGAAGTACTGTTAACATACAAGTCTTTGTAATTTACTAAACACTTACCATAAACACTTACCATGAAGAGACGATTAACATTTATCGTGTAAGAGACATTTATCAATAATTTAATTTTATGATCAAAAGTGTTATCCAATAAAATAAACGGAGTGAAAAACTTGACATATGAATTTTGTTTCAATAGGTCTGCAGGATGGATGCCTTTTTAATATAAAATTTTATATTTACAAAGAATCACTTTGTTTAGTGACCTCGAATCGTATCACAACCAATTAAAATGTTTATTTAACATATATTTTCAAACTAAAATCCCAATTTAATAATTTTTGTCCCCTTGGAACATATATTTTTGAAGCAAAAGGCCATAACCAAATTGTAAACAAGAATTGTATGACTAGTCGAATGGAAAATCCATCAGGATATATATGATTAAGCAGTATTCATAAATCAAACAGAAAATCCATCATGATATATTATTCATCATCTTTATTCCAAAAATGCATCATCCTTAATTAAGCCAGAAACACACTAGTAAGCACATTCTTGCATTGTAGTGAGGCCTTCAACAACATCAAACCCTACAAATATCACACAATTAAGAAAACAATTAAGCAGTGTATTAATGGATAAATTGTAATTAATATATACAGTACAATACAACAAACCATACCTCTTTCATCCCCAAAGAAACCATCTTTTCATCAAGACAACCAACTTCCTTAACATTAAACTTGTTCAACATGGTGATACTAGATATAGTGGACATAGGGTTCACCACCAAATCATCCATCACCATGTAAGTCACCACCCCTTTCACAAAACCACCACCCTCTGCCGCCAACTTCGCTGCACCATCACTGGCCACATACGGCAACTCAGTGTTCATACGAACATTACACTGACGACACAAAGCATTAGGATCATCAGTTACATAAAAATGACTACGACACTTGTAAAACATCCGAGCCATGGAAACATCATCATCATCATCTGGTAGCAATAATAATGAGACATGAGCTCCATCGTTGGCAATCTTGGGGTTCAAGATAGAGTCTTTGCTTTGATTTGGTTGCATATAAGTATCACTTAAGTTTTCAATGCTATCGTAGAGGTTTCCCAGTGAACCCACCATTGAATTCTTCTTGAGAAGCCTGATGACAGTACCAACAGGGAGAGAAAGAATGTGGAAGAGGAAATCCACAAACTATTTGTTGGCTTCGGCAAATAGAACCTTCTTGGCTTTCGTGTCGATCAGAAGCTTTAGACTAAACTTAGATGAAGTTGAAGAAGAAGAAGGTGCCATTTTTGTTTCTTTTTTGCTTCTTGACTTAAAACATGTAAATATTTGATCTTTCTTTATAATATACTTGGATGATGACTAGAGATTTTGGTTAGGAATATGAAAAGCAATCGTTTAATTGATCATTCATGTCCAAATTTATGGGTCATAATTTCAGGGATCTTTTGGAATTACTGCAACATAAAAGTCCTTGTTTGACAAATGAAACTCAAACTATGACATTTCCTCTCTCAAATTCCCTAGCGCATTAATTATCATCGTTACACTTTCATTATTAACTAAAGAGAAATCAAGAAGTTACACTATTGACTTGCTTATGTCTACTTTGGTCCAAGATATCAATGGAATTCAAGGCAAGAAATGAGCCTAGCACATTAATTAAGTATCAATATTTTGAGAACAGGCATATAAGGAATTTAACATATATTAAAACCCCATCTATATATAAAACAATCTATTTAAAAAAATTCCCCAAAAGAAAATACACAAAATCTGATTCTTCATTATTATGCGAGTACACGCCACCAAGATTCACATTGTTTAAGATAGACAGACATCCTCATTTTGTTTTGTGTGTATCTTTTGCAACATCAAAGGCAAAAAAAAATCGATTCTAGATCTCAAATCAATATTAAGACCAAAAGTGATTTGTTATGAAACTAATCGATTCTCCATGAAAAATAACAAAAATAATCTCAGAAAATCTTTTTTTATTTTGTAGTTATCCCACTAATTTTTAGAATAGATTATTACCATTTTATTAAAAAAAAAATAGGAGTAGACTCTAATTTTGGTCCAAAAGGTTGAAATCTGTGAAAGTAGGATCTGAATTTTGATAAGTTTTAAAAATTGTCCTTGTGATTTTCATTTTACTTTGAAAGTGGTCTCTGATCATTAACGTTGTTAATGACATATGTTAAAATGAAGGACAGTGCTGTCTTTTTCCTAATTGTGTTTTTTAAATAAAAAAAATTATATTATATTGTTACATTATTTTAAATTGCATTATATTATATATATATATAGAGAGAGAGAGGGGTTCAAATGAGAACTTTGCATATTTAAAGGAACAAATGAACATTATTAGAACCACATATGATGTGGGTCTCACACAATATAAAATCACACCATTAAATCAGATATGATTTTATATTGTGTGGAACCCACATCATATGTGGTTCTAAGGGAAGTTCTTTTGTTCATTTAAATAGAGGATGTTCTCGTATGAACCTGCCCATATATATATATATATGTGTGTGTGTGTGTGTATAAATTCTAATAAATAAGTAACATTTATGGACATGTGTCATGTTCTGGTGAGTCGCTTTTAGTGTTTTCCCGTTCATCTTTTACCAAATCAGGAGGAAAAAAAAACATTTAATTTATTTTATTAATAAATGGGACACATGTCGCGCTCTGACGAACCGTTTTTAGTCTTTTCCCACTTACATTTTACTCTTTTTTCACGTAAAATCGGTAAACTTTTTTTAGTAGCGTTCTCGCTGGTTCTAATAAAATTGCCATTCTAATTTTTTTTTTATTTTGAATCAATTAATATTTATCTTGATATATAATTGGTAGATTTGGATTCAAATTTAATTTAAAATTATAATTTTAAAGTCAATTATTTTATTCAAGTTAAAATTCTATTAAGACAAGAAGTTGAAAATTATATTTGTGTAGGATTTCGGATTCCATGCATATGGTATATATACTTATATATTTCTTTTCATTTTATTTTTAAAGAAAGATTTTTACCATCTTATTCAAAAAAGATAAAAGACAAAAGAATATTTTAATTATTTCCATATATAAGCTATTAAGCCTATAAAACAAACCCCAACAAGAGGTTTTTATCAACTTTCAGTCCAAATCGTGTTCTTCTTCTATCTCTTCTTCTTGCAGTTGGTTCCAATTTTTTTGGAGGTCCTGCTACATCCAAATCTTTTGATTACATTACATAAATGAGATAACAGAAATATATATTAAGCGGACTAAATTTAAACGATTAACAATTTGAACCTTAACTTTAACTATTAAACTATTTGGGTTTGAACCTGAACCCAAATAATTAATAATTTAAACTTAAATAATTTCGGTTATAGTGTTACATTGGTCGATGAAACACCCTAAACACATGCAAAATTGGGCTCCAGAATTTTAGGGGCCTGTTCAAAATCTCATATTTAACATGCTAAAGAACGGCCTTGCTTCCATGTACGAGTATGTTTTCATGAGGTTTAGGTTTTGCTTCTCCAAATCGTTGTTTCTATTTGGGTTCTTTTTCTTTCTTTTCAAAATCGTTCTTTTTTCTTTCCTTTCGAAATCGTTGCATGTTTCTTTAGAAATTGTTGTTTATTTGGGTTCTTTTTCTTTCTTTCTTTCTTTTTTGACATTGTTTTTTTTTGGTAGGGTTTAGTTTAGTTTAGTGTCTATATTTTTGCATATTGATGATTGAAGTGTTAATGTTGTATTGAAGCAAGTTCGTTAGAAAGAAACAAAAATGGCAGCCTCATCGGATATGACTCTATTGCTTGTTGTCGAAAAGAAAGCCAAGAAAGTTGTTTTCGCCGAAGCCAACAAAGCATTTGTGGATTTTTCTAATCGAAATCGTTTTACTGCCTGTTGTTCCCACCATCAAGATTCCCAAGGATAATTCGACGATGATGGAGGGTAAGGGTTGCCTGGAAAACCTCTACATCAGCATTAAAAACTTAAGTCAGATTCAATAAAGGAGTGTATTTTGAACCCGAAGATTGGATTCATTCATTAAATATAAAAAAACTGCATGCTTAATTAATTTGTTTCTTAATTGATGTTTGTAGGGTTTGATGCTCCATGATTTATGAATATGCGTATCATCTATGTCAATACACACCCCTTTTCCATCTATACAAACTATTAAACAAAACAAAACAACTATTCGACTTAAGGGTGCGTTTGGTACGTGGGACAACATAGGATAAGACGGGACAGAACTCACTGTCCCATGTTTAACGCTATATGGGACAGGGACAGGAACTGGGATAGAATGGAACAAAAAAAGGTTTTTTCTTGTTCCACCAAGATAGATGGAACAACCGAACAAGACGAGACAAGAATGAGACATAAACTAAAATATCACTAATCTACCCTCATTTGATATATAACTTTAATATGATATTTGTTTTAATGGTCACCGGTCACGACTGGTGATACCGCGGACGGCCACCGGTAGCCACCATCTGCCATCGCCACCACCAACATTGGCCACCTCTACCTTCTTCTCTACAACAACAACCTCCTCCACCGCCTCAACAACCACAGTTGACCACCAACCTCCACCATAACCACTATCGCCAGTTCTGTCATGTCATCTCGTATCTATTAATCATCTTTGCGTACCAAATACTACATTAGATAAAAATGATCAATTTACCCCTAATGAATTCTTCATATTTTTTTATTAATTTATGTAATTTATTAAATTACATTAAAATTAACTATTTTTATAACAAAATATATCATTAAAAAATCATCAAGGCTATTAAAACGACGCCAAAATAAAAAATTTATGTAGTTTCATGAATTTATTTTATACATTTTATATATTGTTTTATTATTATTATTTAATAACTTACATAAATTAACCAAAATATAAAACTGTACAAAAACAATATTTTGAGAATGCTAAAATTGAAAGTTTAAATAACATAAAATATAATAAATAAAATTTAAAGAATGAATAAAATGTAAAGAATGAACATTTGATGTTTTAAAAGATAATTAGGTTGATTTTGAGATAAATAGGTAAAATAAAGGTTTGTGCCACCTTGTTCTATGGATGAAGGTGAAACACGTTTGTTCTACTATATAAAACTTGTGTCAAACATGGACCATAAAAGTCTTGAGCACTTATCAAGACTAATTGTTAGTAACTTTTTTCTTTCTTAATAGTAACATTTGTCGTCTTTCAAAAAAAATATGGGATCTTTTATTACTACAACATAAAAGTCCTTGAAAGTCAAATTTAGTCTTTTTGAAGCCATATATCTCCATGAAATGTTTCAATTTAGTTCCAAAATTCATTCCTTCACTTGAATGGATTCATGTCGATTTTGAAGCTCAAAATAAACCTTATTGATCATTTGAACTCAACTATGAATCCTTCTTTTAATAGTCAGTCTGGCAGGATGGATGTATAATGTATTATCAACCATTAAAGACTCTACTTTTCTCTTCAATGTAGAAATAAGATGACCCAATTGGAGGATTTACTAATCAAGCATAATACGATCCAAAAAACAAGTATTTTGGCAGTAAATCTATTGCTTAACTTGGATTTTGGAACTGTTCTTACAAATCAATATACAACGAGTTCCATGATCAGTATGGGTAGACACAAAACATTGCAAATCCAACATTCTGCAGGAGAAAAAAAACCATGAATCTAAGGTCTAAAACTTTCTTCAATAATAACACAAATAGGTGAATCTTGTGCACCACGTTCTGATGATAACAATGGACAAATCACCCATTTCAGCTTCAAACTTCACAGTTTTCTAGAACATTCCAAGAAGGAATTCGTTAATTTCATGTGTTATTCAGCATCTTTCACTGGAATATTATGGAAGATTGCAGAACCTTTGATGCTACAAAGAACTTAGCAGCGCAAGAAACTCCGAAGATTCTTCATCTTGCTTCACAACCTGCATGTACACCACTCGATATAAAACACCAAAAGAAATCGTAACCATTCAAAGTTATAAAGAACAAGATATCTTTTTTGTGGCATTTCCACTAGAATTCATATATATATATATATATACACACACGATAGATAATAAGTTAATATATTTCAAACAAGATTTGTACCTTGATTTGAGTATCGTCTGACAGCTTCATTTGAGAGCGAACATCGTTAATAACTTCTTTCATGTCAAAATACGGTGGTTCATCGCTTGTTTTCCCGGTGCTGTGTTGCCTGAAATCTTTCCCTACCCATAAATAAAGAACGGATTTTTCTAGTTTTCCATAACCTGAACTAGGAGCAGTGAAAATGAACATCTGTCGAGAATCCAAATCACCGGAACCAAATCTTAGAAACTTCTTTAAACTAGGCCATTCTCGTGCCACCACCACCGGTTTCTTTACATTCTCACTACCCAATTCATTTTCCTCCATTATTTCAATGTTATTTGACCCACCAGAAGTTTGATTGAAAGCACCATCCAAAATCGAGCCTTTCAAACATGAAGAACCCTGAGACAGCAATTCTTGATTTGGGTCATTTAACTCGACATTATCTTGTTCACGAGCCTTGGAATCATCAGTTGCCATTGGCAGCTTAAGACATTTAGGAGGGCCCCCTCTACGTTCAGCTATAGAAAGCGAAGACCTTTTTGATGGTGACAATGGGTTTGAAGTAAAATTAACATCAATGAACTCTGAAGTTTTAGATATAGAATGAGGAGAAAGTTTAGTTGGAACGAGTGATAAGTTTGATAACGATAAACCATGATAACACGATGCTACTACTCGAGGAGATGTGGCAGGGGAATCCGAGCAACACTTGGAGGAGTTAGCACTTGAATCAGAAGAACATATGGAATCTGGAGAGAGATGAGAAGAAGACGATGATGAAGATGATGGTGACAAAAAAGAATTCGAAGAAATAAGAAACGGTTTAGAAATAGAATTGTTTTCTGTACCAAGAATCGGACCCGAATCTGGATAGACTCTAGAAATCGATGATTTAGAAGCAAAAACGAATTCTTTCATGTTTCCAAACGCAAATTTCCGTCTCAAAACACTCCAAGTACTTTCTCTTGCCGGAAGGTGAGTTTCCTGCTCGGTTTCGGATGATGCAAATGGCGGCACAAATCCACCGACAGTTGCTTTTTGAAAAATCTCAAAGTCGACATTATACGAATCAACTATTCTTTTACCCGGTGAGACTTTAGACGATTCAATAACATCCATCAACGGTAAAAAAGTAGAAAAAGCATCCCAAAAGTAAGACGGTTCTTCTCCTTCCTTAACTACAACAATCGGTCCTTGAACTTTTTCATATCGAATAATCTGACAAACAGCACCTCTTGCATCTCGTTCCATAATAAATTCACATTTTTGACCAATCCAAACGTAAATTGTCGAAGGTACGTGTATAATAAACGCACCTCTAGAATCTAGAGCAGCCGGAGAAGGGGAATTCAACATTTTTGGAACAAGATGCAAAGGATCATATGGAGAATGAGGTGCAATTCTATATAATCTAAGTAACGAACTTGGACTTAACGGAAATGCATGAACCCTTTTTTGACATTGTAACAATTGGCACGCAAATCCCATATTTGGATCGGCAATCCCTCTAGCCGCCTTAACGTATTGAAAAGCGTCATCGAAACTTTGCCCTTCTCTCCACATCCGATAAGCGATTACTAACGAAGTGGATCGAGAAACTCCTTGGCAACAATGAACGAAAACCGCTCCATTTTGTTCTCTAACGTCTTCAAAGTAATCAAAAACATCATATAATATGCTTGTGATATCTTCCGAAGGACTATCTTGTAACCATAAAGTTCGATAAACGAAATTCGCTTTGAAATATTCAGGGCAAACGAAACCGACACAGTTAAGGATGTGAGTGATTCCGTGTTGTTTAAGGATGTCTTTATCTCGTGCAACCGCATCACCGCCAAGGAAAACGTGATCCGCAACTTTTGAACATTTTTTATCGAAGAACGCGATTTTTTCTCTTTTGCCAAGGCCTGCGTTCTTATCTGGGATTCTTTGAATTGTTGATAAGTCAAGCTTTAACCTTTCTCCACTGTTGTTTGAGTCTCTGCCCCTAGGTGTGCTAGGAAGTGGCCACTCGCCAACGTCATCTGAACCCGCTTTTGGCCACTCGTCTAAGCTTCGTCTAGCGATTGAGAGTGGGGGCAAAAGGGACCGGCCTTTACTATTCGATCTAGGGGTTAAGGGGGCAGGAAACCTCCTATTGTTACCACCATTAGCTCCATTTGGATCCAAACAATCTTTCTCATTCTCTGGAATAAGTGGTGGCAATGACATCCGAGAAGAGGACCATGAAGCAGACCGCCAGTACATTTTCCGGTTACCGGAAACCGGCGGAGGTGCACCTGCACCACCGCCGCCCCCACCACCGCCATCACCATCATTACCACCATCGCTACCGTCTTCCTTTCCTAACATTCCACTCTAAAAGCCGGCTAATAAGTAAAATCTACACTTTGGGTGATCTATAAAACCTAGAAATTTACATAACTAAACTACAGATGCCAAAATCAAACACCTTCATCGAAAATTTCACCTGTGAGCCCAATTTCAAATACCAATCAAACCGAATTCAAAACCAGAAATAACAATAATTAATCAATCGAATGAACAAATACATATACGCAGAAATGTAAAACATCAGATTTCTAACTTCAAATCACACCCAAATAAACAAAAACGAAAATATGGGATATGGATCTGAGAATCGAAGAGATATACATACGCTTCAACAGAAACTAAGATTGGAGGAAACCAATTGTAACACCGTCATGGATTTTCAATTCTAGGGTTTATCATAATATCAAATCTTTTACTTCAAATACGGGGGTATAAATTAGAAAGAAAGGGGGGGAAAACTTACCCATTTTGCACTTCCCAGAAGATAATATATCCGATTGGAGACGGAGATGTCTACGCAGAGAAAACGAAGGAAGAATTGGAGCAAGAATGAGTGGAGTATTATAGAATAGAATCTTGAATTCCTAATCTTTTGATACGACCAAAAGAAAAGCTTTGAATTTTGACTGTGTGTGGTGTGTGTGTGTGTGTGTATTAAATTGGGAGACTGAAGTCATGTGAAACGTTCTAAAGGACTAATTAAGGGAAGGGAGAAAAGGTTCATGTGGAAATGGCCTACCTATTAAAACTTATATTAATGACAAAAAATAAAAGAACAACAATGGCCTTTCATAAACTCCAATATTATGATGTCCAAAGTACACACATTCAAGTTTATCAACTATTGTTCTTTTAAAAGGTAAATATATAAATAAATCTTTTTTTAATAGCAATAACACATACGTTTTCGGGGTATTCAGGATCCATTCGGGCACCCTGACTAATCCCCGAGGACTAGGACACGTCACAAAGTGGTAGGCCAAAGTCTGGATATCGTCACATGCAGCCACGGGGATTCGAACCCGGATAGTCGGGGATACCATCCACTGACCTTCCCAGGATGTTACCTTACCACTGGTCCAAACATGTTTTGATATAAAAAATAAATCCTATAGATAATAAAATGAGTTGGTCAGGTTCAATCAAATAACAAGTCACAAAGATAAAAGTTAGTTTTAGACATATTATATGTGTATTTTCATTTAAAATGAGTATTTTCGTTAAATGGATTGAATGAGTTGGAGTTACAGTTTTTGCTAAACATTGTTTTAAGTATTACCTGCGTGAATTGGATTTTATATTGATGGACCCATCGAACGGCCAGATATATAATTCAAATATCTAGTTTGTCCTGTTTGATTTACTGAATTTATTAACTTTCAATTAAATCCGATATAAGTATTTGGGGATAAATTATTGTTTGTCTTATAAAACCTTAATCACGACGTTCATATTTATACTAGTCAAATGTGATACGAAACAATCCATAAGTGAAGATGGGTTGCAAATGATAATAATATTTTACAATAAACAATATGGAAAACAAACTAAACAACGCCAAGATATAATATGGTTTGTAAAATTACAAGTGTGTACATCTACAGATGAACCTGATTTCATGTATTTTGTGGCTATAATTAAACGTTAACCTAAATGATTATGATGAACCTAGATGGTAGCAAACAACCTACTCCTTCAAAATTGGATAGCATATAACAAACTGAAATACATATGAGTTACTTGTGTTAGTTCTTATGTTAAATCTAAAACTTGATTTTTCCCATTTGACCTGGGAACTCGACTTCTCGACAACCTTACGAATTGCCTACTAGTTAACCAATATTCAAAACTATTTGTTAAAATTTTTACACAAATAGTTTCAAAGTTTGGACAATTCATATTTAACAATGTATGCGACAATTCAAGTCACAGGCAACTTGCACTAAATGTATTAAAAAATTTGTCATCCCAACATATGCAACTTAATTGGAAGCAGGAAAATAGGAGATAAATGATCAAAAAATATATCGAAACTTGAAGAATTTACCAAAATTAAATATTTTAAGAGGCTAAAATTAAATATTTTAGAGATTTTTTTTTCTATATCCATCAATAAGGTTAAATATATGATAAATGAAAATAAATAAAAGTGTATTTGAAATGGTAAAAATGTAATATATTTTAATAATATAACAAATATCAATTTTTAAAAGTAGAAAAACATTTTAAAATTCTAATCTTTTAAAACATTTGAATCTTTTCCTTTTATGTTTAAAAGAGTTGAATCTTTTGCTTTTATATTTAGAAGATTTACTAAAAAAATATTTGATTTATAATCCCTTTTTAAACTTGACTCGTGTATTTTAGAAAATTCGTAAAGAATCGTCTAAAAATGTTTGCTTTCCTTTTAGGATTTTTATTTGAAGGGTCGGGTTGTTAAAATTTGAGATTTTTGTAATTAGTAGTTACAATTTTCATTTGGTTACTATTTTCTTCAGTATAATTTATAATTTATTATTATTTTAGTTTATTTAGTTTACAATTTTTTACTGTTTGGTCCATTGTAAATTTGTAATTAAGGGTAAAAATTAGTATCGGGATAAAAAGAACACTAAATTATAAACTATTGGACTAAGATCGTAATTTCTAAACATAGGGACAAAATAAAATTATTAACAAACTACAGGGACTGAAATCGTAATTTACTCTTATTATAAACTGCAATTACAAACAAGAACCGTCAATGAAAGAGCATTCCATCGATTATGATCAGGTTTATTAACCCTAACACACGTTCACTACCTTTTTCCTTTTGTTGATCAGTAGATGGCAATGCGTTTTGCTATTCCGATCGATATCTTGATTTCGACCGATTTCTTCCTGAAATTTGAACCGATAAGAATCAATTCCAGACGCAAAATGCAAATAGATATGGATTTTCAGATCTACGGCATATACATCAAAGAATTTTTGTAGAACAAGAGATAAATAGTAAGTTTGAAAAGCAAGGATGTATATCTTCACCAAAAATCGCAGTTCCTTTTGGAATTAAGGGTTATCTGTCTGATTTAACGTATATGTGTGATTATGCTTGCATCTATATACTATTTATAATATTTGAGATAGTAGTTATATTTCTCCTCTTTATGCCAATGTAGCAGAGCAAGTGGTTAATTTTAATTCCCTTTATTGAATTTTTTCTCAGGAAGATAATGATAGGAGAAGATTTTTCATTCCATGGTCCCTGAAGGTAACAGCAGGTAAAATCTCTAATGGCCTTTAGAGACTAGAATATCAAGTAAGTTGGTTTGATCAAGGTTTAGAAATAGAACAAATTAAAACCAATCAAGTTGGTTTTGATCAATTCTTTCATGTGCCAACAATGGAGATATTAAAATTCTAAGATTTTGTCCGATGAGATTGTGCCAAATATCACGAATTCAGAACTGAGACGTAACATACACTTAAAATTGTGTTTTCCAATGAGAAGGACCTTCTTCTTGGCTGATTATATATGTGAATTCTGTTCTTGCCACTACATGACAACTGTATCAGTAAGGACTGACATTGTTGTTTTGGTATGTAATATCCTAGCAATGGCATAGAATATATGAATTGTGACTTGATGATAAGAGAACCGATCTTTTTGCAAGATCTTTACGCTATCATGGTGCAGACTTTTTGCAATTTTTTAATTTTTTAATCTTTTAACTTGTTGAAAGTTTGTTGTTTTTCTTGACAATTTGAGAATACCTGCTATAAAAATCCACCTAGATTGATATGGAATACATGGAGATGAATCCAATATAAACTACTGAACGGATAACAGAAGGAAGCCGCTTGTCCAACAAAAAGTAGGGGGTGAGATAAGGCTTAGCCAATAAGCACAAGATTCTACTCAAATTGTGGTCTGTGTGAGGATATTGTGGTTGTTGGTTAATACCTCTTTAAGATAAGACCGTCCTTCTCAATATCCAAAAAGAGTTTTTCACCTCCCATTTGACTCTAACAATGGTCAGAGGCACTCTTTATTACGGTATTGCTAGTGGTCCTGATACATTCTTATCTTTCCATTGGTTATATATATGAAGTCTTTAGATATGCCTCTTTGTTCGAGTGAACTATGTAGTTTGTCAGCTTGTGCACATAGGGTCTGAGTCATGTGTTTTATTAGAAAGTGTTCAATTCTGAGAAACTGTTGGTGTACACTAGTTTCTTTTGTTTTCTCCCTCTTTTGAACTTTTGCCATATGATCTTATTCATAATTAACTGAACAGAGAATCTTGCAGTAAGTTGGTGATGTTTACTCTATCTTTTACCTTTCAACACATTAAAAAAATTCTGTCACTCCATGTATCATCTAATGGCATCGCTCGTTGGTGTGCATATTACCTAATTCTATTCCCTTTGATTTCCCCCCTGAATTTTAGCCTGCTAATCAGATTTCTGCGACAGCTATTTTTCACCCTTCTTATTGTTTTTTCCCATTTCTTTTTGTGGGAGTAAGTGGTGATTTTTTTTTCCTCATCAACTTTCAATATTTTGAGGCTACTATGTCAGAAATGAGGTTTAATTATGTATCGGGAATAGTATTTGAGATGTTTCATATATGCTTAAGGGGGCTGTATCCATTGCATGTGGGAGACCTCTTCCTTGGGTAGTATTCATGGCGTAAGATATCTCAAATACTACTACCCTACAAGAACCTTGGCTGATGAGATATGACTAGGGCTCTTGATACGTGGAAAAGGTACTTCCGTCTGTAGGCCAATGGACGTGTGGTTGGTTACTTGTTCTTTTACGAGAGGTAGAATTTGGTTGAAGGTGAAAGAGGATGAAAATAGCAGTGGATTCTTTGATTTTTGGCTTAGATACAAAAGTGTCTGTGGTTGATACATGTGTGAACCAGTGAACATTATCAGGTTTAGGAGCTGTGGTTCTTATTTAGATTTTTTCACTTTCCAATATTAACCTTTTGGCCTTTTGGGTTTATATTCGATAAAATAGAAGCACAAAATCATCTTTTATTTTCATTGCAAATTGTTCATATGTTTCAATAGATAATTAAAATGTGCTGAAAGTGGTTGGTTGAGATAGATGGCTTTAAGCACTTGTAATTCTTTTTTTACCAGGTATATCTCTGGGTAATGTTTGTTGGGGTTTGAGCCCCCTGATTTGGAGCATTTGTCCTTTACCATAGCCCAAGGCCCATATGGGTATGAGCCCTTTCGCTCTATGCTTAATACTGCAAACAGTCATGATATTGCCAGTCCCGATTCTCTAATTCTCACAGATTTATAGAACTATATGTTACATTTTCTAAAATATATGTTTAATTTGAGGATTAGTAATTTTTATCACTGTTCACTATGCGCATATATCATTTAGTAATCCTTGATTATTAATATGATAAAAAATCCGTCTGTATAATAGTTTTTGCATAAATACTTGTCGATGGATTGTCGTCCCCTCCCTCCCCTGTACCCATTTTAGTTAAGAGAATGAAAGCACATAATTGATTCATCATATCTTTCAGTCATGTGATGATTTACTTAAAAAAAAGTTTGATCCATGAAGCTAAATCAAGATTGTTATGCAGCTACAGCCACCTTTTGGATCTTAACCTTCTATTATTGGTCCTTATTTTGTGCCTGAGTTTTTATTTATTTATCATGAGGTGTGCATGCATGTCTTCAATCTATAATTGTGTCTGATTGTACCACATATCAGGACGGTGCATAGGACACTATAATGTTGGATTTTTCTGGAAGCACATATCAAGGACCACAACTTCTAACTTTTTCAAGTGCGATAGGTTGACAGTGTGTGTTTTTTAGGTTTCCTACCCTTTAAGATCAATTATTGATGATTCATGTTATTAATGGGATATAAACGTACAACTGAAGTTTTTTTAGGCTGTCCCAATAGAAATGAAACATTCAATCATTCAATTTAAATAAGGTTTCAATCCAAACTTAATTTTGTACCCCCTTAGCAATCTACGAAAGATGGTAAAACTGGTTTCAGTCTATAAGGTTCCTCTGCTTTTTATTTATCAAAGGGTATTTTAGATATTTGACTAATAGTCAGACATTAAAGTTAACCTCTAAGACAAGATATACGTTGCATAATGTTTAGGAGAGAGTATCTTGTTCTTTCATTTGCCTTCATTTTAAGGAAGGTGTAGTAGGGTCAGGGTGTGACAAGAATCTTGTCTTTATTTAGGACTAATATAAAGTCAGCACAAATATGAAGTAGGAATAATGTATAGATGCATGCATCTTCTTTTTATAGTTGATATTTTGTTCCACTTGAAACTTACATCAAGGGGCACAAGCATTGGTGCAATGATTAATGTTACTCTTTTGTGATCGAGAGAGATCAAGGGTTGCACCAAAGACTAACATCTTGGCCCCTCACATAGCCAAGTTGCACCCGGGTCGCCTTTTTTTCAGAACTCATATCAACAGGTAATGTGTCTATGGTTTCCAATGAATCATCAAAATATCTCCTAGATTTAAAGATTTCATGCTATGATTTTCTGATTCTGTGTTCTGTAAATATGGTATTGATGGCAACCCATCAGCTTTGCTGAGATACATTTGCCCCCCCACCCACAATTAAAAAATCCACTTGAGTCCAGAAAAAGACAGAGAGCTGATAAGAGTGCTGAATGAAGTTTTGAGCGTAAAGAACTGAAAGAAATCGAACCAAATTTGGAATTCTTGTTCTCTTTTACTAGTCGTATGCCTGTATCAATCATAGACTGCCACAATCCCCAATGTCGACAATCTGCATCCACCGTTGCACCAATTGTTTGATCAAGAATGCCATATGTCACGTTCTTATTGGATAACGGCTGCTAAGGAGTTTGTCTATTAGTCTAATTTTCGAGAATGTCCATAGAGTGAAGTAGGAGTAGGACCCATCGGTCACGTGGGGTTTTTCAGCTGCCAAACGGGAATCCTACGTGACAGAAATACTCATATAACAAATCTCTTCTGATCCCTTCTCTACCAATTATTATCCATCTCCCACATGGGACTCCTTGGCCCACACCAACATCTCTCCTTTCTAGTTGTCTATATAGTTTCATTTGCACATCTTTCGCGTTATGATTGCTTTACCATATGCACCTCTGATCGCTATTGAAATCCCATGATAAGTTAGCCAAAATCTTATAAATTTCATTCTTAGATACATAATTTGTTTTGGATGGGTGACGATTCAGCTTCCTACATACGCATGGTAGTAAACATATAAATTTCCGTTTCTTATGCTAAGTTTTCTTCTTGTTATCGGTGGAATTCCATATTGATCATAAGTATTATTAACTCTTTATAACTTGATTTAGGTACAACATCTTATCGAAAAGTGTTTGATCTTCCGCATGAGCAAGGATGAGTGCATGGAAGCCCTTTCTAAACATGCAAACATCAAACCCGTTATCACCTCCACTGGTTAGTTTCACATCATTTCTCTTCTTCACAATCTTGAATTCTTGATCATATGCAGATCAATCACGCATGCATATATAAGATCTATCTATCTCCATGTTTCTTTCTCGTCTTTTTGGGTTGCGGAAAGAATTGTATTTTCTTATATAAATGACAAAGACGGTTTTGTCCCTCGACCACACATACTAAAAGCAGGTGCTAGATGATCACTTTAGTCGTTTTCATAAATTACTAATACAAACCAACTACCTGAAAGAGAAAGGTGCCAAAATAGCATATGGCTAAGGAGGCCGTTTATATGCCACTATTACAAGAATTTTTCCCTGTGTGAGAATACACTGAACCCTTTAGATTACTTTCCGAAAATGCCCTTGTGGTCAGAGGGGGGGTTTCAACATATATTTAGAAGAAATGACACTCGTTTGTAATTTGTTATTCAGTGTGGAACGAGTTAGAGAAAGAGAACCGGGAGTTTTTCAATTCCTACTCACAATCTCAGTCTCAATCCTCAAGCGGAAAAGATCCGATGTCTGAAGCTGAAACGAGCAAACTGATCCAGAAGTTGATATCAGATAACGATGGCAAGTAACTCGAATAAAATACTTATACTATACTACAAATATATCATACGTTATGTATCGATATAACCTGCTATAGCTAGCTAGTTGCTTACACGTAAAATGACCAAATTACCCTTTTTTTGGTGGTTGGCGGGCGCGACGAGTGGGTGAAAGTTGGAATCTTGGGGAATCAATTCTGGCTATAAGAAGCAGTCACGGTCTAATGATGTTTGTTTTGTTTTTGTTGTAATGTTAGAAGCAAGCAAATGAAAGCTGAAAATTGATGGGTCCATATATATCAGTTGTCTATTTCGAATACTTTATTTTTTCCAATAGGAAATCTGAACCAACGGTCTAAAATACGTGTGGCAAAGCACGTAACTTTAAGAACCTTATCAAATCGGTCTTTTCTGGTATGCAAGGCAAGTTACACGTGTTGTTTTGCTTGGTTTGTTTTAATACAACTCTTAATTTTGTAGCATTTTAAACGTCAAATTTCACCATATCTTGGTCCATAAATAAAGGTGCACAAAAACGTGCGATAGGGGATTCGTTTAATCTGGTTAAGGACTAGTTCACGAGTCCCACTAGGTTATAGATTATGGGTCGTTTACCCCAACACTTACCGGATAAGTGTTTACTGCTAAAATTTAACACTATCATTTGCTTACCGGGTAAGATTTTAGTCAACAAAAAAAGGGCATCGTATGCAACAATTTACCCAATAAGCACTAACTGTGGTAAGAGTTGTCGCCCTCACTTATTGGGTAAGACTCTCTATCCTTGTCTCGCTCTTATCGGGTAAGATTCTTGGTCTTTGCCGGCTCAAAAAATACCAAAAACATGGGCTATAAAACCCCGATGAAGCCAGCTAACGGTCAATTGATTTTTTTATTCTTTTCTAATGTGAGGTTTTCAAAATTAGTTTTTCAAAACTGAAATGAAGATAAAGGTTTTTTTTTTGACATAATTTTTATAGATTTTAATATAAATTGAGAGGGGAGTTTTTTTTTATAATTTAACATGTTTAAAAAAAATTAACCACCTACAACACGTAAATTTCTTTAATTTGAAGTAATCCTTCAAGCATGAACCACATCTAACAAAATTAAATACGAAACATGATGTTTTATGAAAATAAAAAAATAATAATGAGCTCAATTGACCCTAATATCAATATGATTGTGTATATATGACATGAGGAAATGCTTCTCTTGTCGCTGATTCTGATAAAAATTATGTTACTATTTTATTTCACAAAATTGGCTTCTTCTTGTATCCTTAAAATCGTGAACTGCATGCTTATCATATAGATAATATTAATTTGCAACAAGCAAACGTTATCTCCAAACGTCTGATGTTGGTGTTGTTTTGGTGATGCGATTCAGTTATAAAGAGACAAACATGTTTTTCCCTGCATACCTATAAACCTTGATATTTTGATTTCGTGAAAGAATGAATCACCTTTAATGATGGATAAAGGTTTGTATTTATAGGTGCAAGAAGGACCTAGTTTCTTTACATAATATGAAATCTCAAATTCTCAACCATCTATCGAGAAAGAAGATATCTTAGAATATATCTTTTTAAGAAACTGTAACATTAATTAACATATAATCTAATGCAAACGTATTTCTATAATAACCATTAAGTTATAAATAATTTTCTTATATTTGTAGTTATTTAAAACAAACTCAACTGTATATGTTGAATAGTTTTTATTTTAGAAAAATACATTTATAAATGTCTAATTTAAATAACTGTGACTAGTCATTGTTATAATCAATCAAGAATTTAAAATTCAACGTAAACCAATCATATAAACATCTTGACACATAATATAAAAAAATCAGCTTTAAAAACGATTAATATATGTTATTACTATTACGAAAATATATCATATTATATAATATATTTACAACATAAGTAAACAATGGCTGGTTCGATGATTAATAACTTTTTAGGATCAATATGTGTTTTATAAAATAATATACAATAACCATCAACTTTATCATCAAAAATTTTATATTATGATTGATCACCTGAAAAATAATTAATATCTACTTTCATTTATTTCACATGTTATGCTTTAAAAACCAAGTTGTTGGTAATTAAATATTAATAATTAACAATTTATTAATTCATAAGATATTCAAATAAATTAAAGCCAACACTATACGGTAGTATTTACTATTGTAAGTATTACGTACCAACCAATTTAGCATACTTTACAAGATAGTATCAATAAAATTAAGTTTGTATAATTTTAATTAATATGGTTGGTATCAATATCGACTAATTTGGTTTGTTACAAATTTGACACATTTAATTAATAACAGGAGTGAACAACAAAATTACCAATCCACAGTGACCATCTTTTATGCAAGAAAGTTTTTGTAACCAGTCATTTCCGAATCGATATGCAACGCCTCACCCAGTAACCTCACGAGATATGCAATTCACGTACATAACGGCATGATAGACGACATACTTAAAAGTCAACCCCACAAGTTCAATACTTAAAATAACTGTAACTATATACTGTATTTATCATACTCAAATTCTCGTCTATCTATACTATATATATAAGTATGTTAAACGGTTGGAGTTGGAACCTTTAAGAGGTATAAGCTTTTATACACAAGGTATAAGTTTGTGAAGCTCCACCACTCTAAAAAACCTCCACGTTGAAAAAATCAAATTAGTTTTAATTTTTCAATTACACTTTGCATCCTTATAATAAGTTATTTAATTTACTTTACATCTCTTTCTTTTTTCATTTTCATTTCACACCCTTATCGTATTAATATAGATAATCGTATATTAACTAAAATGTTTTAAAAAATACGTTTCTTTTTTTAAAAAATTATATCATTATAATCGTCTCATCGAAATCTTATAAATGAGCCAAATATTGAATATTTTTTGATCAAATCATATTATTAAATAATATAAAAAGCATAACTACGTAGTTGATCAATTTTAAAAATTACATTTTATACTTTAAGTTATATATTTAAACAGTCGCACCAAAGATTTCAAATCTTTCCACAAAAATCCAAATTATTCTTTTTAAATTATGATTGTACTTGAGTTTTGTAAAATAATGGATGACGATTTATAAAGGGTGTTTGGGATTGTTTATAAAAACAACTTATTGACTTATTCCGGTGCACTGGTAATAAATTATTTTGAGTATTTGGATTGGGAAAAAAAGAAGAAGTTTATACCGATTCCACATCGGTGATAAAAGTTAAACACTCCTAATTTATTAGAATCTCATTATGACTTTTAACCCTTTCTAACTCTTTTACCGTATAAACAATCCCAAACACCTCCTAAAAAACAACTTATTAACTTATTCCAGTGTGATATCGCTATAAGCTAATCCAAACAATTTCAGAAAACTCGGATATGCCACCACATAAGTTGATAAACACTTTTACAGAAAAACATGGGTTGTTTTAAATAAGCAATCACAACGCCGTTAAGTTCATAGCAATAGACAATTTGATATCTTGAACGCGTTTGAGACTTCTGAAATTAGAATTGATGAAACATTTAAATCCCGCTGCATTACAGCGGATACGCCTGCTAGTTTGTATAAATATATCATGAATCAACAATTCTATCATTGATATCCCCTAAGCATCACCGTCATCTTCAAAACTTTCGTCAAACGATTGTCCATAAAAAACACTACTATCTTTATACATTTTTCTTAAACAATTATGTTAATAATTATTTTTAAGATGATTTAAGTTAAATATGTTAGAATTTATTTGATCAAATAAAATAATTTAGAAAAAGAAAACGGCTGCTGAATTGCTATATCCACTCTCAAATTATCGCATCCACACAATTATTTGTACAGGATATTCCTAGACACACAGGGCCCTAGGGTGTGCGGCGGTGCCGCCCAAGGCGCTTTGATTATTTTTCTTTTAATATTTTATAAATAATAAAAATAAAATAGATATTATATTAACCTACAGGAAATAAACTATAGTTGAATTGGTTGTTACATTTATCATTTTATTTATTTATTTATTTTTATGATTTTATTTTAATAAGTTTAAGTTTTAAATTTTATGGTTGATTTTTATATTTTAAAATCAATATATTTAGAATGTACAACAAAAAGCACTTGTTTAATTGCGAATTCATTATTTTATCTACCTCAGTTTGATTTTTATGAATGCCTTTTTAATTTTTACGATTGCACCCTGCACTAATGCTACTTTACAGTTTGAGCCCACCCTATAAGTTAATATACTAAAAACACACTTGTTTCCATAATTCTTTTTAAGGCAAATCAAAATGATAACTGTATCATATATTTTAAAATTGTTAGAATATCATGTAAGATATAAAGTATCATCTATTTTCATTTCATCATTTAAATCCTCACGAGTTCACAAAATAATTGTATAATATGAAAAAAGTTGTTTTGAAAATTAAAGCTGTGTATCATGTATGTTGTTAAAAATTAGGTATACCCTTTATTTTATGAAGACATTACTAATTTACCTTTACCTACCATTGACATTTTTCACCTTATTTTCAGTCAAATAAAAGTACAGGGTGTTTAATTGAGAAGTAGTTAAGTATAGGGTATTTCATGAATTTTATACGATCAATTGAAAAATATTCAATCATGAAACTTAAAATCTGGAATTAGCAATTCGGGTTTAACTTTCCCAAATTATGGCGCGAAATTCCTCTTGGAGTTGACCAACCACCGTCTCAACGTTTGTGGGCGGGTACAGTGATTCAATTCAAAACCCTACTTCCTGGCTCCCATTTGAATATCTTTTTAAAAAGTTTCAATTATTCTTCAATAATTTCAATTTGTCTCTTGTACATTCCACCTTCTTCGCAGATACCCATAATTGGCTTAATTGATCCTCAGATCAATCGAATTATTTCCATATCTACAACCAATGAATTCGTAGTATGACGTGGGGATTTCATATTCTGCAGTTTTGTAGGCGTGGAATCCCTTTCCTTTCTTTCTATTGTTTCAAATCGATGGCTTATTGGAGTTTGGATGATCACAGAAGTAGGATCGATTACGATTGTTTATTCGTCGTTTTAGAAGCAGAATTGCTCGCATAAGGTTTGTTTTTTTCTCGATCTTGGATTTGCTGTTTATATGTGTGAACTTGTATTGATGTTCTTGTGAATCAAATGGTTTTCTATCTGTGTTTTTGTTTTTGAGAAACAAGTTAATTAGCTTACAATGATAACAATTTCAACTAAGCAATTTGGGGATTTTCACTTCCTTTTATATAATTCAACTTCAATTGTTGTTATTTATCTTGTGTACACAGATTTGAAGTTGTGGGTAGTGATGGAAAACAGCCAAAACACCCCTAGTGTTCTTGCAAAGTTGATGGGTCTTGATGAGATGATGCCACCATGGAAACAGTCTGTTTCTAGACAATTGAGGGTGTTGTCTGATAACTATCTTCAGAAATCTGGTTCTATAGGGAAGAGATCAAGAAAAGATTCACTAAACTATCTGCTGGGATCCAAGAAAAAGGCAAATCTGAAAACAAATTATTCAAATGAAGATATTTCATTCAAAGAAATTGAGCAAAAAACTTTGAATCTTGATGGTATTCAGGGTATGGAATCGATCAAGAATGGAGAAAATGCTTCTAAGTCTTCGTTTCTAGTAAATTCGCAAACCACTTTTGGGTGGGAAGCCAAGAAACAACTATTAGAAAGACTCAAAATGACCAAAGTTTCTCAAGAACTTTGGTCTACTAGTTTTAAATCGAAACAAGAATCAAAGGTTGGATGTTCGATTGGTGTTAGCAGCAAAGAAGGTTGGAAATATGAACCTGTTACCAAATTGCCAATCTTCAAACATACGAATTTCTCTTCTAATTCGACCACAAAATCTGTGAAATTTACTAAAAATGTTGATGTGAAACCAAGTTCTGTGGTGAACCATATGTCTACAAGCACCAAGAAAGATGATTTGGTTTCAAATTCATTGATTCCATCGTCCATAAGTTCTAATTCAGATGCAGGAACCGAAATGGTAACGCAACTTCAGCTTCCGAAATCAGAATCAGAAGAAAATGAGATGGACCCTGAAATGGTTACATCGAGTGACGATGAAAGATCTTGTTGTACACATGAAAACATAAAATCAATGATCTCATTTGGATCTAAAGAAAGTCGGGATTTTTCATACTTATTAGATGTATTTGATGAATCTGGGTTTGAAGGTGGTGATGTGGAGGTAAGGTTTGAAAGATGGAATTCTTCAGAATGTATGGCGAGCCCTTTAGTTTATGAAAGATTAGAGAAGAAATACGGGAAGCAAGAGTTGTGGCATAAGGCGGAAAGGAGGTTACTATTTGATCGTATAAATGCAGGGATGATCGAGATCATAAGACCACTTTGGTCCAACCCTTTAAGGAGAAAGATGATGAAAAATATGTGGCAGAGAGATGTGATCGAAGAAGAAGTTTGGATATTGTTAGCGAGTCAAGAAAAGGGTGTCCAAGATGGGTTGGCTCAGAAGGTCGTGGGAAGAGGACCATGGTTAGAGCCGGTGGACGAACTGGAGTCTCTTGTGAGAGAGATTGAAACGTTTTTGTTTGAAGAGCTAGCAGCGGAGTTGATCTGGGTTTGACCAAAGGGCGGTTGGTCCAGTGGTATTTGGGTTACCTGTAGAGCCTACCATTCTTTATGGTGAAGTTTTAAAAAAAAAAAGATGCAAGAGTGCTTGTGAGTTTTTGCAGTAGATAAAAGAAAAGAGTATGCATTTGTTTAATTTTTTTTTTTGTTAAAGAAAGATATAGAACTACAATGATTGATTTTGGATATAGTTTACGAGTGTAAAGCAATGGTAATAATAGTTATTGTTATGGTAAAACATGGATGTTATGAAATGGAAGGAGAGAGAATTAAATCATAAGTTTGTCGGTGTCCCAAAATTCATGGTCGCTCTTGGTTCATTGGAATTCCACTGGAATGTAAATTCCTTAGGGGTGTTTGTATAATAGAATTTGACTTTTCAAAAATTAAAATAGAATTTGACTGATGAAAAGAGATGAAATTCAATTATGTCAAAGAATGATTAATTTTTTTATTTATAGAATTTGATGTAATTCAAAGAATGCATATATTTTCATTATGTGAACTAAACATAGGATTTGAAATTTGCTTAAAGGAATTATCCATTCAATTCCTTCAATACCCATGAATCAAACACCCCCTTTGTGTTCTTCAATTCCTTTGTATCATCTTTTAACAAAAAAAACTATTATATTTATAGGGAGTGTTTGGTTTGCATAATGGAATTCGGTGAAATTAAAATCCATAAAAAAAAAATTGACTTTAAAGAAATTTGATTGAATTTGGCCATGTGTATGGTTGGATGAAATTGAATTATTTAGGAAATCCAATAAAATGTTGAAATCTTTAATTTAAATAATTCAATGAAATTTAAAAGATTCCATTATTTTCATATAAACCAAACATGGATTTTGAATTGGTCAAAAGGGCCACCATCTGCCTAGCAGAGTTGGTCAGGAGTTTGTTACCACATGCAGGAGGTCTCAAGTTCGAGCCTCTCCATGGGGGTTTTCCTTCTGGGGCGTTAAAGGAGTGGGGTTTATCCCCTAAAGCGAAGGTTCGGATCCCGCATACTGCCCTTTTGGATGTCATTGTGGATTCGAATCACTAACTACTAACTTGCCGTTAAAAAAAAAAAAGAATTTGGTCAAAAAGGATTATATAGCTTCCAATTCCATCAAAATCCATGAACCAAACATCCCCTTATATTTATTTAATCTATTTCATCCCACCATGATGGTTGTCCTTACCATCGCCATCATTACCACCGTTGCTTTCACTGCTACCGGTTACAACCACCATCACCGCCTCCACTTCACCACCGTTATTATATTTAACGAACTCTTACAAATTCAAACTCTTATAATATATTTCATTCAATTCCTATCATACAAACATGTGGTTATACATGATAAATTTCATTTCAATTCTTTTATATTCGAATTCCTTTCACATATTTCAATCCTCACAAATTAACTTCATCCTCTGAACCAAACTACACCTTAAAAATTGAATTCAAGCAAGATTTTGCTAAATGATAGAAAAAAAAAGTCAAAAACCCATTTTAATTACTGATCATTCTGAGGTGCAACTTTTAAAGCTGAAAACACTCCAATTCAAACAACAATCACAAAACATAAATCAACAATATACATAAATTTTTTCACCACTTATGCTCCAGTAAGATACACATTGACATGAACAATAGTTTCAACACCATCAGTAATATGTTCATCCACCTGAGGTAAACTTTCAATCGTAGCATACCCTTTCGCCTCTTCATACTTTCCGGTCCCACCAATCACGGCGATATGAGACACTTCCGATGCCGTCCGATGAACCCCAAAGAAACTAATCGTATCCTCCACTTCATGATGATCACTGCCATGGAACAACGTTGTCAGTGCAAACGTATGACTACTTCCATCTAACGAGCTCGCTAGATAAAACCCTTGTCCTCTTCCGAGCACACCGGTTCCAAGCTCGTGTCCTTCGGTCAACTCGTTGTCGATGACGGTGATTGACCCAAACATGAGTTGTTGGAGGGTTATGCCGGCCGGAAGTTGGCCGGCGGCAACAAACGGTATGTTGTTTCCTCCGTTAACAACGTCGTTGTTCCCAGTGTTTTGGAGGACGGTGTTGGCATTTGGGTTGTTGGGGTTATTGGCGTTGAAGCCGGCTAAGAACGGGATGTTGTTGTTATTGACTATACCGTTGATATCGTTGAGTGGGACTCCGCCGGTGATCGGAAAAACTTGACTGTTAGGGCTAGAAAACGGAACCACGTTGGCATCGGAGGTGGCGACGATTCCGGTGACCACCCTGCTTGTAGATTGAGATCCTCCTAGTACATCATGCATAAAAAAGCTTAAAGTTGGATGTTCCGTACCTACAACACCACCACCGGCGGCGGTTGCAGCAACCGCCGGAGACCCACCTGTGGGAGTGGTCACCGGTGGCACTGTGGTTGTTGGGGTGGTGACAGCTGGAGAAACCGTGGCACCAGGGGCAACAATTGGGACGGAAGGAGTGACAAGAGGTGCAGGTGCGATGGTAGTTGGTGGTTCGGGGTTAGGTTCATCTTGAGGAGCTACATCAGGGTCTAATGGACCAGAGGAGACATGTTGGTTGGTTAGAAGTGGGTTCGAGTCTGTGAGGGTTCGGGTGGCAGTAGCAGATTCAAGAGAGATGGCTAACAAAAAGATGCAAAGTGTAGTTTTGAGAATGTTGGAGGTGCATAGCTTAAGATTGGCCATTTGGGTTTTGATTTTAATGGAGAGATAGATAGAAAGATGGGTGTTTGTGTTTTGATGTGGATATGGGGTTTATATATAGATATAATGTATGTATGTATGTATAGTTGATGAGTATTGGAGCTGATGAACTGCTATGGAGTAGTTGTGTTATTGTGTATAATGGTTTGGTTTACAAGAATATTTGGTCTACTTCAATAAGCAAGAGACCATCTTGTGGTTTTAAATATAGAATTTCTTTTCTAATTATATAGATAGAATACTCTTATCTTATTTTTATCCCATCTTGAAAATATTGGTTGATGACTTGTTTTAAAGATGCACAAGATTTGAGTTTTTGGTATTACTGGACGAGCCTTTTTAAATCCCGTCTAATCAAGCTTTAGGAAAAAAAATATTTGGCTCAATCAAACTTTTTTAGCCTGGTCTAGATCAAACTTTTTGGGATCAGGTTTTTTTAAGCTAAAGATTCGACCAACCTGGGGACTAGTTTTTTTATAGGTATGGAGTCTCTAGTTGATTTGAAAAATTGCTATTTTCATATGTATGTTTTTTATAAGTATTAGAATCTAAGTTTTTCGTTCATATGGGTTGTTGAAAATTGCTATTACATGTGTTTTTAAAGCTACAGTTTTTATTCATTACTATTTTCATCTCTGTAGTTCACTTCACATTTATTAATCATTATTGTTTTCATCTCTCATAGTTAACAGGAACCACTATCGGAGTTACCTGTAGACATGAAAGCAACAATAAATTTGCAAACCATAAGGACGAAACTATAATCTTGGAAGTACAGGGATGAAAGTTACAATTTTTAACAAACCACAGGGACCAAAATCGTATTTTACTCTCGGTTTAAATCGAAAAGTTTGATCAAACCAAACTGAACTGCCGCCCTCGGCAAGGGTAGCTCTTTCCTTCCTCCATTGGTGGCTCCATGTTTGCTCTGTGAACCATGGTGTTTTCCGGTGAATAAACGCACAGTAAACCATTTGATTAATAGTAATTTAAAAAGAAAAAGGTTCATGACAGCAGCTCCACATTATCGATCCATCTTCACCCAATTCCTCGAATACACCCAACAGAAAAACCTTCCCAACGGAAGAACACTCCATGCCCATATTGTCAAAACTGGTGCCACCTGTTGCTCCTATATAGCCAATAGCCTCGTTAACTTCTACGCCAAGTGCCATCTTTTAGCCGAAGCTCATCTTGCTTTTGAAAGTATCGAAAACAAGGACGTGGTCTCATGGAACTCACTAATCAATGGCTACTCTCAACTGGGTGGTCGCCAGAACTCCATCCTTGTCATGGAGCTTTTCAAGAAAATGATGAGCCAAGAGAATACGGTAATGGTGCTACCCGATGCTCGTACCTTCGCAGGTGTTTTCACTGCTGCGTCGGCTTTAATGGATTCATTCGGAGGGAAACAAGCCCATACAGTTGCAGTTAAGTTGGGAAAGTGTGAGGATATTTTCGTTGGTAGCTCTTTGTTGAATATGTATTGTAAGGCGGGATTTGTTGAAGATGCCCGGAAGGTGTTTGATGAAATGCCTGAGAGAAATTCAATCTCTTGGGCTACCATGATATCTGGGTATTCCATGCAGAGGATCTGTGGTGATGCTTTGGGGCTTTTCAAGACATTGGTAGCTCACGAAGAGGAGCACGTGAACGAGTTTGTGGTAACAAGCATTTTAAGCGCATTTACTTTGCCTGAATTTATTCACATTGGACAACAAATTCATTGCCTTGGACACAAACACGGATTATTATCTCATGTATCCGTTGGTAATGCAATTGTCACGATGTATTCAAAGTGCGGAAGCTTGGATGAAGCTCTCAAAGCATTTGAGTTATCCAACAATAAGAATTCTATTACATGGTCTGCAATGATCACCGGCTATGCACAAGGTGGGGATTGTAGAAAAGCGTTGACATTATTCTCAAAAATGCATCTTTGTGGATTAATCGCTAGTGAATTTACACTCGTTGGAGTCCTTAATGCTTGTAGCGATGGTTCAACTATTGGGGAAGGAAAGGAGGCTCATGCATACTCGATAAAATTGGGATACCAAGATCAAATTTATATAATGACAGCTTTAGTTGATATGTATGCTAAATGTGGTTCCTTAGACGATGCTCGAAAAGGGTTTGAGCATTTGCAGGCACCAGATATCGTATTGTGGACTTCAATGATTAGTGGGTATGTTCAAAATGGAGAAAACGAGAGCGCAATGGACTTATTTTGTAAAATGCAAACCGAAGGTATCTTACCAAACGAACTAACCATGGCTAGTGTCTTAAAAGCGTGTTCAAGTCTCGCTGCATTAGAGCAAGGAAAACAAATCCATGCCACTACCATTAAGCATGGATTTGGGCTCGAGGTTCCAATTGGAAGCGCACTCTCAACTATGTACACAAAATGTGGAAGCCTTGAAGATGGAGGTCTTGTGTTCAGAAGAATGCCATCAAGAGATGTTGTTTCTTGGAACTCGATGATTTCTGGTTTGTCACAAAATGGACAAGGAAATGAAGCATTTGAATTATTTGAAAAGATGCAGATTGAGGGTATAAAGCCGGATTATGTTACTTTTGTAAATATTCTCACTGCTTGTAGCCATATGGGAATGGTAGAAAGAGGTTGGGAATATTTCAAAATGATGTCTGATGAATATGGTATTACTCCAAGAATCGACCATTATGCGTGCATGGTTGATCTATTCAGCCGTGCTGGAAAGCTTAACGAAGCAAAAGACTTTATTGAATCAGCACCTATTGATCATGGTCTGTGCCTCTGGCGTATACTATTAAGTGCTTGTAGGAATTACCATAACTATGAATTGGGAGCTTATGCAGGAGAGAAATTAATGGAATTGAACTCGCAAGAATCTTCTGCGTATGTCTTATTATCGAGTATTTATAAAGCTCTTGGAAGATCAAAAGATGTTGAACGAGTTCGTCAAATGATGAGCTTTCGTGGAGTGAGTAAGGAGCCTGGGTGTAGCTGGATTGAGCTCAAGAGTCACTTTCATGTGTTCGTTGTTGGAGATCAGTTGCATCCACAAATTAAAGAAATACGTTCAGAGGTATATAGGTTGAGTAAGTTAATGAAAGATGAAGGTTACCATCCAGATTCTGATTCAAATTTTCCAATTTGGAAGTCTGATATCTATGATTGATTAGAGAGCATGAAAATTGCTATTTAGTCGAAATAATTATCTTTTTATCTTACTTATACTCGCCAAATAGAACAAACTGCGAATACCCTTTTGTTGATCTTCATTTTTCACTTGTGAGAGATGCAGTTGTAATTGACCAAAAATCAAAATAGCGCAAATCTTGAGAGATATAAAGATCTTGTTCAAGTAGCTAAATTATATTTCTTGAAAGATCAAAATGTGTAAGTTTTTTAACTTGGGTCTCAAGATTCTTTAGTACTATGTTACATTAACATGCATGCTAGTGAGGAATGTATGTGAGTTTTGCGGTATATAAAATAGTATATTTATACTACATTATAAATGAAATTTCTTGAAACAACCTTTCTGCATATGGTACAACACCTCAATGCATATAGCCTTTCAAACTCACCTCAAGTCTTTTGTTTAATGATTTCAGCCTTCACTTGATTATGGATTATTGCTTTTCTGATTTATGTGGATAATGGATTACTTGATTTTGCCTCTTTTTTTAAGATTCGTTCCTGAGAAATCAACACACAGATGCAACAAGCATGATCTTTATTGAAATTTTAATGTATAACATTTTTCATTGCTTTGTTTAGACTTGATTCGAAACATATTTATAACTCCAGAGTTGAAAACATTTCAAAGGGCTTTAATTGAACAGTTGATGACCTGTCAAATTGATAACTGGTTTTTGGTATAACTTGACGGGGTTTTCATTCTGAGTCTCTTATATCTTTCTTTTATTGTGCAAGACACATTATTCCAAGCTTGTTGTTTGTTTTATTGAAATTTTATATATGTCAGTTTTTTGAATAAGTTGTTTTAGAGTTTAATAAATCGTTTTATGGTTTATTTGACCCTCTTGAAATTAACTGTATCATTTTCCTGTATTTTTATTTGAGTATGAGGCCCATTAAACTCATTAAGCTGCTAACAAACATGCATAACTACATAATTGAGGGTATAATAATAATATTGTGAAAGTATGTCTGGATCAACTTAACCACAGATTCTGGAAATGATTTTAAGTTTTGGCTTGTTTTTAAATGTTTTATCTCGATTATTCTAAATCTCTTAGTTTGCAAATAGGATCCAAAAAGTTATTTTGTTTTTTCTGGTTTTACTTTGGGAGACTAAAGGGCTGTATGGTTGGTTTCCATTGTCCTGTATCGATAAGATTAATCTTTTTTGTTTGAAATGGTTTTTTCATACATTTTTTTGGCTTTTCCCCCTAGAAGTAGAAGCTTACTAAATAAGCCACTTTCTATGACACTAAGCCCCTATCTAAATGTAAATCATTAAGCCTCTTTCTTAATCATTAACTTATCTACTAAACAGTAGGTTGTTATTCCGACTTGCAGTTGACATCTTGTTTTTTCAACTTCTTTCCGGTTACAGGTTTGATTATGCTTGCAGCAGAAAGTTAGTCTAAGAAGTTGAATCAAATGGAAATGGTAGTTAATTGAGGGTAACAACAGGAAATGGTCATTTCACCAAACTGCATTCTATTCTATAAATAATATAACAGAGTTAATCTTTTTGATATCAATGATTTGATTTGTCATGTAGGAGGTAATATTATTGTTAATTGTATATTTATCAAGCTTTTAAAATCACGTGAAACCTTAGAGTGGAGCCATAGTGGTTAACGCCACAACGTGCCATAAACATTGATATTTATTAACTAAAAACAAATATTGTTAATTATGTATCTATTAAAAGAATGATGATTATTAGATGGTATTTGGATTAAATCAGCTTGCTTTTATTGGATTTTGAATTGTTATTTAAGATTGAATTTAGATAATGAAAAATCTCGATCATATCCATTCTAATTACAATTGGATATCCATTATTAGTCGGTTAGTTTTAACTAAATTGGGGTATTTTATGCACACCCCTAGCTGATAATACAAAGAAGCATAAAGTAGAATAAATTGTGTAAGTTTCCGGCTTCACAATCGAAATGCATCACATCGCATTATGCGGGTACACAACTAGTGCTTTAAGAAAAATAAAGATTAGAAATCAATAAATAAAGGGAACACGGGGATCATTGAAGTAGTTATTATACTTACTATTCTACTATGATATGAATTTCTGTTGAAGCTTTGTGGTAGGTTTGGATTTGGAAAGCCTTAGAAATTTAGATTTTGAAACTCTATTATTTGTTCCATTAGGTAAACTTAGATCCATCATTGTCTCTATATTTATATAAATTAGGTAGAGCTTTTCTATCTCATTTTCAAGATTGATCATGCTTCATTGTTTCTTGATTCTTAATTTCTTATTATTTGATTGTTTTATATTAGTCTCGTTTAATCATTGCAAATCGACATTTGATGAAATCTAACGATGAATTTGAGATAGACTTGCACACGTTGATACATACCTAAAAAATGGAAAGATTATGATTTTTATGGAAAACAAATACGAGAAAAATACAAAGTTGTTACCATGACTTTTTTACATGAATAGAAACCCTAGTTGTCATTCTTTTTACATACCCCAAAACCCTAATTGTTGACTTTTTTACTTGTGTCACCCTTATGAACCTCCGAGCTAGATTTACTTGGATCATTTAGTTTGGATTCATTTGGTATATCCTTATAAATCCCGTCATTTATATTCTTTTGCTCCCTCTCCAATCTTGAGTTTCCTCTGGCAATTCTTTCGTTGATCCAAGCAATAATGTCAGCAAACACAACATCAGTATTCTCTGTAAACTCTCCATAAGTAAGCGCGTGCCACATTCCCGGATACAATTTAAAGGTTTTATCAGTACTAGAAGCAACTTCATATAGGAGTTTGCTCGTTAAGGGATCCGTCACTTTGTCATCACCTCCATGGGCAACAAAAAACGGGATTGTTACATCTTTAAGCTTCTTTTCAAGATCTACAGTGACATTGAATAGCTCGTTAGCTGTTTGCAGACGCACACGACCTTTGTAGCATAACGGGTTGTTACGAACCTGTCACAAGAAAATATGGAATAAAAAAAGTGAATAATATTATTAAGGGGTTGTTTGTTTACCTCTTAACAATTCCATTAAGAGGCAGTCTCTGAATCATTAAGAGGTGAATTCTGTTTGGCAAAAAATAAGGTTGCCTCTTAATGGTTTCAAAATCCTCTAAATCATTTTGTATCATGGATCTCCCTTAACAATTCAGAGCTCTAATCTCATCTTAAACAATTATCAAACAATTATATTTCATTTTGTATTATATCATAAGAACCTCTTAACCATTCAGCAACTGGGAAACACCCCTAAGTTTAATGAAGAGAAATGTGGACAAAAATGTTTTACCTCTTCTCTCATTTTAGGATCTCTGAAAGCAAGATCAAGAATATTCTGGCCTGGGACAAGTTTCCAAGTTGGTATTAATTTTACAAGTTTGACCAATACATTGACCACGATTTGTGGTGGCTTCATATTTTCAGCAAGCTGTAAATTTAAACATAAGAATTATACAAGAAAATGTATTTCATAATTGCACAACAACAATAACTAATAGACCAAAAGCGACGACACCAGTATTTTCTTCAGGGTGTCAAATAGGTGGATTTTGATGTACTATTTGATCGTTATTTTATTTATCAACTTACTTATAGGCGAAGAATCATACGAGAATATGAGAATTGTAAGAAAAGATTTTGATTTTTGATCACTTTTAGTCTCACATCGACTCTATGAATTACGTCTCTCATAAAAATTGATCTTAAATTATGATTGATAAGGGTGGTGATCTTTTTTTACTCTTGCCACCATAACTTTCATTTTTACCGAAAACTCTACCCCTTAATAGGTGGATTTTGAAGTTGACTTTTCATAGTCAACCATTAAAACTCCAAAGCAAAACTTCTTGTTTTATTTATTTCAAAGAAAACATATTATAATTTTTATTTTGAATTACATAAAATAATTTGATGTTGTCTTTTAAAGGTATTTGGGATGGATTATAAAAATAACTTATTGATTTATATCGGTGTAAAACCGGTAAAAAGCACTTTTAAGTGTTTAAATGAAAAAAAAGGATCGATGGATGTAACCAATACCGACCAAAATCATTTTTTTATTAAAATATTTTAAATATTTAATCAGAAAATGTACTACCTTACACATAGGTGCAACCAAGACCCCGCCATCCCAGAAGTCTGGTTTCTTCAAATGTAACAGGAGAACCATTGCTCCTCCCATGGATTCTCCAAGCAATACCCGCAACTTATTTCTATTTTCTTTCTTTTCTGAAATATAAATAAATACCAAAATAAAATAAAGTTTTTCACATTTAGATTTAACAATAATCTATCTCTTGATATTAATTACTCAAATTAAATAACAACCAAAAGAATCAACCCTAGTTTCAAAAATCCAATGAGACAATTTCATATCTTTTAGAGTTAAATACAAATTTGGTCACTATGGTTTACAAATACTAACATATAAGGTCCCTCAAAGATTTTTTTAACATTCAACGTCCTTGTGGTTTTCATTTTATAACAGCTAGGGTCCCTCATCCAACTTTTTCGTTAAATATTAACATTTTAACATGTTTTCTTTATTTTTCAAACCACATGGACCAAATCTGTAATTTACTCTAAATTATATAATTATATTTGTATTTTATTACTTATATAATTTTTATATTTTATAAAGTATAAATTATATAACATATTTATATACACCTAATTTTTTATTTATAAATTTATCTTTTATAAAATGTATTTTGTATTTATATTTATATATAAAATATAAATAATTTTATAAAATATATGAAAGGTTTAATTTATATTAGAAACAGTTTATTATACAAATTGCATATATGAAAGCTTCAAAGTTCAAATACATAAAATATATAAAAATATAAAATCTAAACACAAAATAAATTTTGTAAAATATAAATATAATATGATATTAAATATACAAAGAATTAATAATTTGTAGATATACATATGTATGGTGAATAGAGATGGTGACGAAAGTGAGACGTTAGATATTTAGCAGGATCGTTTTAATGACAACGATGTTGTATATGTTTAAAATTTAACTTTTATATTTATATTTACCGTATATATTTATATCTACATCAATGTTCTAAATAGTGTGAGGCATGGCGTGGCGGCGAGGTCAAGTCTTAAGTCTTAGAAGCCACGGCGAGTCATGACGTTTTTTAAGGCGTGTCTTATAGTGACAAAATATCATATATAATATTATACACATATATAACTTTTTTTTTCTACCATTAACCAATGAGTTAATGATATTAAACATTTTAAATTAGGTTATAAATTAAAAACAAAAAAATAAGACACTAAAAGTGTACGAAAACTCAAATATAGTGTTACAAAAATCACGCACTGAGCCATGACGTGCCACAAACATAACGTGACGGCAAACACAAGCCTTATGCCCTTACGGCTGCCGCGGCGAGTTTTTTAGAACAGTAATCTACATATTATTATTTTTTTGTATATTTATGATTATATTATATTTATATGCTATTAAATTTATTTTGTATTTGTATTTATATTTTGTATTTTTATATATTTTATGTACTTGAACCTTCCATCTATACATATTTTGTATATATTTATATCACAAATTATTAATTCTTATATATTTAATATTATATTTTATTTATATTTTATGAAATTTATTTTATACTTATATTTTTATATATTTTATGTATCTAAATTTTGAACCTTATATTTATGTAATTTGTATGGTGGTCTGATTTATTGTTTATGTATTTGAATTTTATAGCTTCCATATATACAATTTGTATAATCAACTGTTTGTAATATAAATTGAACATTCCATATATTTTATAAAATTATTTATATTTTATATATAAATATAAATATAAAATACATTTTATAAAAGATAAATATATAAATAATTTTTAAATAAAAATATTAGGCAGATATAAATATGTAATATAACTTATAACTTATAAAATATAAAAATTATATAATTAATAAAATACAAATATAATTATATAGTTTAGAGTAAATTACAGATTTGGTCCATATGGTTTGAAAAATAAAGAAAACATGTTAAAATGTTAATATTTAACAAAAAAGTTGGAACCCTAGCTGTTATAAAATGAAAACCACAAGGATGTTGAATGTTAAAAAAATCTTTGAAGAACCTTATATGTTAATATTTGTAAACCACGGTGACCAAATTTGTATTTAACTCTATCTTTTAAGATGGTAATATGTCTATTTTCGAAATTTATAATAACTTAGTTTTGGTTGGTTAATCTAGTTTTTTTTTTAATTTTTAAATATAAAAACAATATGTTTCTTTTTTTTAAAAAAAGAAATAATAATTCGTTATAGTTATCCATGAAGCAAGAAAGAATACCCGAAATTCCATTCTTCCTAGTTTGAATTGAAACGGTCAAGATCCAAATTCAACCTTTTTTTTTACTAAAAATACAAAGAAAACCTCAAGAACACAAATTTTTTAATAAAAATGGAATAAATAAAACTTACCACAAATACTTGTGAAAAATTGAGAACAATCATCAACAAGATCATTAAAGGAAGGAATGTAACCCAGAATTCCTTGAGATTTTCCATGGCCTTGGTTATCTATTCCATAAACTCCAAATCCTGCCTTCACAAGCCTCGTTGCCGCTCCTATATATATTTAAATTTAATCACTTTTTATGTAATATTAATATCAATAATAAAATTTGATTAAATTTAATCACTTTTTATGTAATATCAATAATATTTCAGAATCAAACTGACCTTTCATGGAGACACTGCACTCCATGGCATAGCCATGGTTCAGAAAGACTAAAGCTTTCGGTTCGCGATCAATTGGCAGCCATTGGCACGTAAATAGATGTAGTCCCTTTGCGTTTACGATGAAATCCTGAAAATATTTGCAGAAATTTGATGGATTTTTTATTTGTGATTTCTTGAATAAACGAAAAACAGAGCAGAATGATGAATTTTTTTTACATAATAAGATTTATAATTATACCTCTTTGTATTTGAAATTTTCAGTAGTATTCTCCTGCAGATTGTGGGAAACAAATAAAAAACAATTTGATCAACAAATAAAACAAGAATCGTATGAAATTTGAATTTGAATTTGAAAAAAAAACAGAGGATGGAAGAACAGAGACATACCATTAATCAGTGTGTGTGTGTGTGTGTGAGTGTTCATGAAAACAAAAGCTTTTTGTTGTATCCTGAGATAATGGAAGAGAGAGATGGAGAAAGAGAGATTTTAGAATCTGAGAAGATGAAGTGATTGAAGAGTAGAGGAGTTGATGCCTACTTATATGGAAGAGAGAACTGGACTTTTGTACATCTTTTCATACATAAGGTACAAGTGCTGATGCAATCATGATGTTGGAATTTAGATGAAAATATTTTGGATGACATGTAAGTTGATAACTTATAAGTTTAAAAAAAATACTTATATCTTTATCACGAATTCTAATTTTTAATTTGAAATATAACTTAAATGATTTAGGAAATAATTTAAATTACTTTTTTATAATCACAATACAAGGAATGTGTATTATAAATAAAAAATAACTTTAACAGTGTGTTATAAGATTAGTTAACAAAAATAATAATTAGAATATTTATAAAACAATTTAAAATAAAAATAGATATCACTCTGAATCCCTTTCTTTGTTGCGTAAAGATTTTGGATATGTGGGAAAAAAAGTGTTTAAGTGGTGGGGAAGGAATTAGTTTTCATCAATATCGACTTAATCGAATATATTTTCTCCTTGAAAGACCATATTTCTTTCTCAAAATTTGGAAAAAAAAGTATGGCAATCAGTTATTTGGATTGTTTTGTATATGATTTGGAGCTACTGTAAAAAAAAGTTGTGTTCTTTGATCGACTTCTTCTACATACTAGTTTGGCTATCGATATTCAACTTCTTACCTTTCAATGGTTAGCAAATTGTGTAAAAAGTTTTAGCTGTTCTTAAATGAATTGATTTTGCTGCACGGGTGGGTGTTCAAGTGAGTAGCCCCTCGTTTGTCGTGTTGGTTGTTCTCGGTCAGGTCTTTCTTCTCCCTCGGTTATTTTGCTTGTTGTCTTGTTGGTTCAATGGTGTGTTTTTTTTCCGACTTCTTGCATAAATCATTTTAGGTTATGTGTACTCTCTTTTTAACAAAATTTCCTTGTCTTTCAATAAAAAGTTGACTACTAAAAGATTCGAAAATAATATATATGTAATGATCGAAAATTTATTTATATTATAAGTAAAAAGAAAATACCTACAAGATAATTCATTTCTTAATTATATCTTGTGTGTTACAAGTTGTTTTAAGAGATTTATTGTTAACATCAGTGTTCGTTAATCTTGTAGATTTGTATCTCCAACAGTAATGAAGATGTTTTTATTGTTAGATATCGACTAATTTATGGGTTTAAAAATAAAAAGTGAAACAAATATGTGGCTATCCTTAAAGGGTTCAATTAATAACAATTAGACACCTCCTAATGCGGCCAACCACGCATTTCTTAGAACCATCAATCAAAACAAATGAAACAAATTAAAGTCGTGTAAAATACATACAACCTTTCATAACCTTAAGAAAAAAAATGAAAGATTTTTTTATCCAAATCATTTTTAATATTTTACCCGACCGTTCAAACCACCCAAGCTGAACTGAAAAACTCATAAATGGATCATTGTTTCACTGGATCCGAAGTCGAAAACGGATAGGTCTTGAAAATATTATTTTTTAAATGTTAAAATATAAATTGTTTAATAAAAATGAAAGAACAAAAAATACTTTTAATCCATGTACAACTTTGGTTTTATTATATTCTACGCCATTACTTCTGTTGACAGATACTCGTTAAATGAGGGGTGGATATTTGTTAGGCATGTAAACCAAATAAAATAATGATTTGTTACATCTTAGTAGAAAAATTTACTAATTTTTTTTTGAAGATCATATTGCATTGATTTATAGTAGATCTGATTGATTGCAGATTGGAGGCTTATCGAACTCATGAAATCATGATGATAAAAATTTGACGCATTTTTGGTTCCACAAATATGTACGTTGAAAACGACAAATTATCTATATATACGATAATCTAAATCCAAACGTAAAATCATAGTTGTCGTACAATTGACATCATGTTAGAGATTTCTAAGCCCCCATATGTTCTTATCAAATTCTATACTTTTTGGCGACATTATTTTTTATGATATCTCTAATGCTACCACCAAAAATAGTAATCATGTTGTTGTTTATCCATGTATTTTTTAATAGAATAGATGTCATTATTTTGTATAAACTATTTCTTTAAGTAATATGCCTCAGATTCATGTAAGTAAAACATTCATATGAGAATCATTCTTATTGAATTTAAACTTGTATAACTAACCTTCATGTAGAGCGTTATATATTATGTATAATTTTCAGTTTCATCTCTTAAAGGTTAATTTATATATTATCTGGCATCATAAATAACAATAGAAAAACATGCAACATTTAAGATAAGAAAAATTAGTATGATAGTCCCATTAGATAGTATTTATTGTAGGTCAATGGAACCATATGGATATGCTATTTGATAGTTTGTCAAAACCGACTTGAATTACAGATTAGACTCAACGATCATTAATTAATTAAAATTTCATCTAAATTTCAAGAATAAATTATTAAATTGACATTTTTATGATGTTTGGGGAAAAAGTTTATTACCCGCAATCCTAACCGGACCCACACGAAACCTGTCTCTATGGACATCAATATTAATTGTCTTATTAGGTAAATTTTACATTAAAATAGATTTTATTAAAAATTGACCACATAAAATATTGATTTTGAATGTACGAACCATAAATTAGAATGGATGTAAATGTTATAGGCCACGTTTGACCACCATAAACTAACTTATTTTTCAAGTTTATTGATTTTTTTTTCTAATAAGTCATAAATTAGCTTATAAGTTAGGTTCTTGAAATACTGTTTCAAGTATTAAAATAAGTTCTAGATTTTTTTTTTCTTTCTAATCATGCCTATAATATTTTTTCAAAATGGTTTTTTTTAGGTAAGTTATATTATATTTTTTATACATTTTATCAGTTATATTTTCTAGACAATTAAATTTTTTTGCTTTATTAAATAAGGAAAATGATGAAAAATAGTTTTTATCCATCTTGCCAGATACATTTACATGGGCTCAGTTAGCCCAAAATCTAATTCATATTTTTAGAATAGTTTAAATGGGTTTACTGGGCTTTTAGTTTAGGGCCCATGAAAACAAGATGGAAGTGGGCTACAGGGAGCTCGAGCCTTTCGTATATATACACACAGCATAACTGTTTATTCGAGCCCTAACATTCTGTTCATTTCTCGTAGCTAGGGTTTCAAGAGAGCCTTCGTTGCAGTTTGCTCCATCTTCAATCAATGGGTAAGCTTTCAATTTTGATGTTTCGTTGATTTTGTATTGTTTTCGATTTATTTCAATCATGTTAATCCTTACATTATACTGGATTTACAGCTCGAATCAAAGTTCATGAGCTTAGGACCAAATCGAAGGTTGATTTGTTTGCTCAGTTGAAAGATCTCAAGGCTGAACTTGCTCTTCTCCGTGTCGCCAAAGTAACCGGTGGTGCCCCGAACAAGCTCTCCAAGATGTAATCCTCTATCTATGAATCTATTCAGTTATTATGTGTTTATGTTCACATTTGCAGAACGAATGGTGTTGTATTTCATCAAATGTACTTATTAAATTATTGCACAATCTTATTGCTGCTATTCTCGTCACTGGATTGAAATTTGCACCAAAATGAATTGAAAAACGTCGTTTTCTTGTACCAAATGCTTATGTAGTGGTATATCTCATTGAAAGCCTGTTTTGGATGTGTAAAATGGCGGATTATTTTCATAGCTCCATGTTATTTTTTATATGGCATACTTGATACTTGTATGAAGCACTTGACCTGTGTATGTCTATTTTAGCAAATTCATGTGTGATAGAGCTGTGGTTTTATAGTAGGTAACTCTGTCTCTGTATTTGATGTTGCAGATGATTATTGTTAATCTTTCTGTAGCCATTACTTTGCTAATTATACCGTTTTAGGCCTATTTATATTGTTCCAGATTCCAGCATCATTGACTCGTTGTATCATCTGAGCCTATTTTCAGATTACAGATTTTCTTTGTGTATGTTAAATTCAGAACTTTTATATAAAGATGATTATGGTTCCAGCTTTTAGATCATAAATTGTGTGAAAAGTTACATCAACTTGCCCTTCGTTACCATTTTTTGATTTCTGGCACCAATTAATTTGTAGCTTTATTGTATTAGTGGTCTTAAGCATTATTTCATTTTGTTGGCTTCAGTTCATGGGCTTGTGGTTTTAGTTTTGGTGTTTTTTGGATGTTTTCTAACTTTGGTGTTTTCAGAAAGGTGGTGAGGACATCAATTGCACAGGTGCTGACTGTTATTTCACAGACTCAGAAGTCTGCTCTCAGGGAAGCCTACAAGAACAAGAAGTACTTGCCTCTTGATTTGCGTCCAAAGAAAACCAGAGCCATCCGCAGGCGTCTAACCAAGCATCAGGTACATCGTGCTAACATTTGCTTTTATGTAATTCATATATTCTCTGTGGCAAGTGCTACGAACGCCTAAAAATATGTTTGGAAGATACAAAGATAATCTTTTTTATAGATATAACAATTACAATCATATGTCCAATTTTGGGATAGATAGTGTCGGAGTGTACTCTTTATTTCTGACTACTGAAAACTTGGATAAGTTTTCTTAATAGTGTATAGCAATAATGCGGTATTCGAACTTATGGAGTTAGAAGTAGGAGTTTTTTTGTTGATGTAATCTGGGTTATACAACAAGTTACTGATATCATGTTGACTACTTCATTTTTTGGTCAGATTTCTTGGATTTATGCTGTCTTTTTTCAAATAGATATATATTTTTCTGAGCTTCTTGTTCTGCCGTGATGTAGGCTTCTTTGAAGACTGAAAGAGAGAAGAAGAAGGAGAAGTACTTTCCTTTGAGGAAGTATGCTATCAAGGTTTAAGGTGGGAAACTATGAAGGAGGAGATCTTATCAGTTTTGAAATCATAGTTTGTGTACGATTAATCAGAAATCATCATGTGTTTGATAGTTTGTCTGCTTTGAGTTAAAAGACAGTTAACATTGGAGCTTGCTCTTGATGTTGCATACTACCTATTTGACTTGTTTTTGTCTTTTAAGAAAGCAATCTACTACATTTGTGTTGTTGATTGCATTATTATGCATTTGTGTTTAGCCTTTATTGTATCGATTCGCTTCTTATGAAGCCAAGACTTTGTTTTGATTGTTTTTTGCAACAATTTTTTGTACTAAAAGGTTCTTTTTAAATACCATCGGTCAACAATCTCGCGAGAGCCTGTGTGGCATGGCATGATAGGTAGGTAGTTTGTGATTCACCGCTCCTTAATAGATGTTTTAAAGAATGTGGTATTGACGGTAGAAATCGTTGAATATATTATCCGAACATGATAAATAATTTGTGTTTAGTTGCCACATAAAATCAGAATGATTTTTTACAACACATGAGAAACAACTTATGTTCAATTGTCACATGAAGTTGGAACGAATCATTGTCTAATTATTCGGCTAGTTTTAATCGGTTGTCATACAAAGTATCCGATAATCAAACCAGACAAGGTTTGGTTTAATCGGTTTTAAGTTATTCGATTTGATAATTCGATAAACCAAATGAGGGTTACACATAGGTTACTAAAATGAAAATTATTTGCATTTTAAGAGACTATAAATATATTATATAGAAACAATATATTTATTTAAATTATTAATAATATATACATCATACAGTATATAAAAGCCAATCATCTTCAAGAAAAAAGTAAATAAATAATAATTTTTTTACGAAACCAAATAAATAATAATCTTAATTACTTGAATTGAAACCCAACCTTGTAAATCTGGTTGTTAATGATGTTATATGAGATACTTATTGACCACAAGTTCGTAGTTGACATGCATGAACGTGTATTTATAAAAACTAATTTTAATAGTCATATATTATTTTATATTTATCTGATATGAGCTATCAATTATGCACTTTCGAAATATGGCCGTTACGCTTTTACAAAATCAAGATATAATTTTTTTTTCCTGTTTCTCTCACTCATTATCCATCGTTTCGTCAATTATGTCAAATTGTCAATCACAATTGTTTAACATAGGATTATTGATATGTTATCAGTTATGACTTATGATTTTTATTTTATTTATATAAAACGTGGATCATTAATCCAAAAACTGATTTAATACGATTATAACGTTATGAGACAAAGTCAAAAACTTTACGATGTCTTAAATGATTTTGCAACAAAATTTTGTCTTCGTGACTTTATCCAAGGTGTTTTGCTACAGTCCGTCAAATATAGTTTATGGTTTTATTTACTACTTGTGTGTTCATTTTCAACAATAAATACTTATTTTTAATTTTCAATATTAAAATAAATATGGTGTATAAAAGTTACGTGAGGAGCTATCATATCATGTTTTGGTCCTTACATTTTAAAAAATTTCCAATTTGGCCCCTGAAAACAAATTTTCTTTCACGAAAGGTCGTTCGCAAAGGACAATTCTCCAAAACTTCACACCACCTTAGGCTACAATACTTAATGCACTATTTTCCTTTCACAAAAAGTTTCGAAAGCATCCATACGTCCCCAAACCATGAATAATGACATCAGATTTTGTAAATTAAACAACTGCTTATCTCCCGCGAACCCATACTAATAAGCGTTCTCATATAATCTCTCCATTTGCCACATTAGCACAAAATCAAACTATAATACATAAGAATGTGACATTAAACATCTTTGTGACTCGAGCATGAATGATACTAGCTACAACAATGATCTTGCAAGCCATCTAAAAGTCTCGAATTCTTGTTTTTATCTTGGACTTGTTTGATAGCCACTTACGTACATATAGACTTGTTTGATAGCCGCTTATAAAGTCAGGTTCAACTGGGCAGACATAATGGACCATATTAACAGCCATGGCACCAGATTTTTGAATTTGTGGCCAAAGTTTGAAGTTTGTATGTGACTTTATTGTGTGTTTTTCTTGGGTGTGTGTATAGGGACTAAATGAAGGTTGACATTATAAATTTTGTTGAAAATATTAATTGGAGGCTTAAATCCAAAACTGATCTATTTCCAGACCCAATATTATGTAATTTTAATATATATATATATATATATTCATTTAGAATGAGTCGAATTGATGTGATATATTTTATCATCAATGGATTAAGTGAGTATATATAAACCACTAATCTAAAAAAACGGATTAAATGTGTTAATCGAGTAGTTACAAGTTATAATTGGCTTCATGATTTGTTTTATTCAAAACATGATATTATCATTTGAATATCCTTGTTTGATCATATTTAATGTTATAATTTATTGATGAAATTAAAAGCAAGACAAAAAAGTGTTGATACACCAAAACAAGTTATCAAACTCTATCGCCGAATTATAATTGTACCGATGAAGACATTTCGTTGACATGTAATATTTCAAACAACATTTCAAGAATATATATATATATATATATATATGAGGGTGGGATCAAATATGAACTCAAATTTGGTTGTAAACGTGATAACAAAGTAGAGCGCGACACATGTGCCGTTCATTATGAATATATTCAGACTGAATGTTGTGTTATTCATTCTAAATGCATGTTATTCATACTGAATAATGAATAAACTTCACCTTCGTTATTCATATCGAATACCCTTTATTATTCAAAATAAATGTGACAGGTGTTGCCATTGACGCATGGTCATATGGGTTTATAGGGGCCATGGCCCCTGTGTTTTTAGGTTGGCTAAATAGCTTCATATACTTCCAAGTGTATCCCAAGTGTAGTAAAAGAAAATAAGTTTTACTTAGGCCCTCTTGTCATTCCACTAAGCCGAGTTCTCCTTTTCAATTTCAAATTCACCTTTAACTTTTTTTTTAACTTTGATTTGGTTTCTTAACAGATTGCAATTATTAAATTATTTAATAGTTTGTAATTTATTTATTTTAACAAACAACAAAAATTTCATAGCAAAACTTAATTTTCTTTTAAGATTTGTATTACAGTCAGTCTACTGGACAATAGATTACATAGAATTATTACCTTCTAACTTCTCTCTTCGAGAACCCATCAACGTTGTCAAACTATACACAACACACATCTAAGGCGGTAACTCACTACAACAAAATCCGGTTTATAACCCAATATAGAACTTTATAGGACTTACGTTTACAAGAACAAACATTTGTACGTTTTATCTAAAGGTATTGTAATAATTTTATATGACACGCGTTTTTGGAAACAACGTATCCTATTAACCCTTTTACAAGACATTATTTGAAATTTGAAAAAATCATTTATAAAATATGTGTCCTATAAAAAGATGTATATTTATAAGACACTTTTAAAATTGTCCTACAAAAAGATTATTGGAGATTTTGTTTCAAAAATGTCTAAAATACTCTTTAAGACATAAAAAACGTTCTATAAACTTATTACTACATATTTAGATAGGACGTTTGATTGTTTCATTCTATAACCCTTACGTTCTATAAAGTGGTCTATTTGGACACATAGAAATTGTTGGCATCCTATAAATCTAATTTTGTTGTAGTACATGGGATAATAAAGGTAGGTTAGATAAAATCGTGTAACAATACCATATGAATGGAATTAAATTATTTATTTGTTTAATTGTCAATATAAAGAAGAGTTTATTAATGTACCTTTTTATTAGTAATTATGTGTATTTATTTATTATATGAATCTATTTTTTGACCCGTTTACCAACGTGATAAACGTTGTTTTAAAGAATTGTCTCGATCATGATTTAAAAATTGAACGCGTTAATTTCTTAGCTTATATGAGAGATTAGGTCTGGCCCCTGCGGTTAAAAACCTTGTGTTCTACCACTGTAATGCATTGTCCTTTGTCTTCATGTTCATAACCAAATTTAAGTTCACATTTGAAATTTTGTCTTAACTGTATATTTGTATATGTATTAACTATTAAATAGCTCACCAAGCAATTGGTCGTTATAATTAATTCATTCCACTTGCTCCCCATCCACTTGCATTTTGCAATTGAACTTGAAATTATGTATTTTAAAGTGCACGACATTTAATTTTGACGTAAACTCTGAATTTCAACTTTTGGTTTCAAAATCATTAATTTAAAATTGAAATTCGACATGTTTTAGTTTCAATTCCTCGTAGAAATAAATTACAATTGACTTTATATAAACACAATATCAATTACATTTAATAACAATATACTTTGATAATCAACTCGTTTTATTTTTTTGCAATCAAAATTATCGTGTTTATGATCATCAATCATGACACGTCAATCTGTGTACTATTTGGTGGTACAGTAAATGACCGTTTTTATTTGTATACATCAACTTTCTTAATGTGTGTTCAGATTTTAATATAGTGATTTAATTTCAAGTTATGGATGTTATTATTTTTCAATGTTGTTATATTAAATATATATATATATATATATATATTGAAAACATGACTAGTAGTGTGATTCGATAAGGAAATCAATGATAACCATAATGATTGTTGTATTAGTTTCAGTTATGCATCTTATAATTCGATTAAACATTGTTTATGATGGTATCCTAAGAAGATGTTTCTTTGTTTTTTTTTATCAAACAATATTAATATTAAGTTGTCTATCTGATTAAAGTATGTGAAAAGAATAGAGACAAAATTTAAAATTTTTGTATTTGTACACGAAAAATATATCACCTTAAAAAAATATTAATGTAATATTTTTAATCGAAAAATATAGAAAAGTTCTTTTAAGTTGAATTTTTATTTTTTCAAATTAAGTTTAAAAAATCCAAGTCACATTGACATAATATAGATGAAAATAACATGACTTAATACATAAAGCAAAAGTGAAAGGGAAATTGTTGTTCCAATTAAGCCAAGTTTGTTGATGAAACAAACTATCAACAACTAATAAGTACATCATATTGTTATTTTAACAACTCGTTCTACATGGATTGAAAATAAGATATGTGAAATCTTTATAAGTCTTTAATTGTAGGCTACCAATAATTTTCATTATGGTTTTAAGTTGTATAAGAAGTTATTGGGGCAACTTATTGTTTTGGGATATTACAAATGGTACCAGAGTTGATCTTTTTACCATCAGCATGGTTGAACAAACCTCATCAAGTATAATTAATGAGTCCTTGAAGGAGTGCTTGTAACATCTTAGGTGAATCTCACATCGCCGATTACAAGGAGGAAATTTTTGGCAGGAGTTTGTAAAAACTCGTTCCACATAGATTGAAAATGGGATATGTATGCTCCTTATAAGACTCAAGTTGTGAGCTACCAATAACCCATGACGGGTACATAAATTTTGCTGATGGAGATTGGAATTAAGGTCATGGTCGTTGGTAAGGTATTTTGTGTATTTGTTTAGGTGATATACAATAACTTTTTTTTTCCCTTTTCAATGGATTCCAAGAGAGATAATGGAAATCAAATTTTTTAGGCATGAAATTAGTTGAGTTAGTTGATGAATATTATGAGAATTAGACCACTATCGATTCCAGATGTTTGTATTTAAAAAAAACGTTTTTGAAAAGAAATAATAAAACAATTAACAAAAATATAATAATTAGGCATCAACTAACAAATCTAATCCTAACAATTAACAAAAATGTAACAACTGGCATCAACCAATGTACTAAAAAACGCGCCTTGGCGCCACGTTAACCCCTTTGGCGTCGAGATAAGGCGCCGAGCTCGCCATGGCGCGTTACGGGCCGCCATGGCGCTTTATGCCATTACAAGTTTTTTTTTGAAGTTATGGTTTTACAAGTGATATGGTGTTATAAAGCATGGTAGGAAATTCACGATTGTTAAACTTGAATATGAGTAAATGTAAATATAAATTTATAGTTTTTACGAGCCAAATACTTAATCATTATTGTTCAGAACAATGACATAAACACACACACACACATATACATATATATATATATAGAGAGAGAGAGAGAGGGAGGGAGGTTCAAATGAGAACTTTTGATTTTTAAGGGAGCAAAAGGACACATTGTCGACCACATATGATGTGAGTCCCACATAATATTAAATCATACATAATATTAAATCATAAATGATTTAATATTATATGGGACTCACATCATATGTGGTCCACAATGTGTCCCTTTGTTCCTTTAAAGAGGGGTGGTTCTCGTATGATCCCTCCCCTATATATATATATATATATATATATATATGGGTATAGAATCATGTAAAAAGTGAAGTTAAGGTGAGAAACGTCAGAAGGGATATCCACTATTGATCACTTTTAATCTCATGCCCACACATGAATTACGGTTCAGAAGGGAATTGATCTGAACCATCTCGTTTATCTCATTAGTGTTGATCTTCAATTAGGATTAATATAAGGATAGAGATTACTTCTTACCTTCTCACCATCACTTCTTTTTTCACTAGAACACAACCCTATGTAATATATATACACATATAAAATACATATTTGCCGCCTTAATCCACGCCTTGGAAAACGTCATGGCCTCGCCGTAACTCGTAAGGCTTGAGCCTCGCGCCATTTAGAACCTTGGCATCAATTAATAATAAAATCCAACTCTAACAATTAAAGAATTAACATTTAGGCATCAACTAATGAACTCTCACCCTAACAATTAACTAAAAATTAATAATTAACAACAGAAAAAAACAATTATACATCAATAACAAACTATAACCCTAACAACTAATATAAAAAAATGAATTATATAAAAAATTGATGATGAAACGTATTACATATTTATATAATCAAAATATAAAAATATCAAACTTAAGTAAATAAACGAGTTAATCAATCTCAAATACCGGTTGAATTCAATATTGAAAAAATATTCTGGCTAGCTCGATTTTGAAAGTCAATGCTACTGAGACCCATTTAGATGAAAAAGAAGTTTGCAAAAAAGAAATCTATTGTAGCTTTACAAAATAATTTTGATGGTTTGAAGTTTGCAGAAAAGAAAAAAATAAGTCGTTGTGAACTTGTTTGACCAAAGGACAAGTTATTAAACCCAATGGCCTACTTGCCACGAGTTATCAATGTCAACTCTCACGTACGACTCTCATTATAGAAATATTTGCCACAAAAAAGAAATATTTTCCCTCCTTATTTAAACTCCCACCCTCCAATCTCCATATCCTCTAACTTCAAAATAATTCATCATAATATCAAATTCAATCTAAATGGCCATCTCTAAAACCCCAAATTTCACAATTAAGAAATCCCCAAATAGATTGAATCAAAAACCTAAAAATCTTATGAGTCGCTTCTCTTTCACCACCACCATTTCTTCCACTTCCAATTCCAATTCCTCTTCTTTTTCTTCCTCTGAATCTATGATGGAAGAAACCATAAAAAACGCACAGTCCATCATCGACAAATGGGAAATCGACGCTCATTCCAGCACCAGATTCATCTCCATTTTCCATGAAAGCAGGGGAGAAGCCACGGTTTTCATCAACTGCGTCACAGGCCTACATCGAGCCATGCGTTTTCTCGTATCACATGATTTCAGATCAGAGAGGCTCACTCTTGCTCAAAAGCTGATGCAGATCGCAATGAAACGACTCCAAAGAGAGTTTCATTTTCATTTGATTTTATCGGATATTCGTGAGGACATCGAGCCTGGATCTGTTTCTAGCTTGTCTTCTCAATCCAGCATTGATTCAGAAGAAGAACGACAATTACAGATCTTGGTTTCTGATGTTAAACAACCGTCTACGATTGCCATTTCAAATCTTCGGTTGATTGCTGATACCATGATCACTTGTGGTTATGGCAAAGAGTGTGTCGTATTATACAAAATCATACGTAAATCGACTATTGATGAAGCTTTATTTTATCTCGGAATCCACCCTTACAGTTCTTCTCACATCAACAAGATGATAAACTCTCCATATTTCGACCATCATGTCAAAAACTGGCTGAATGCCGTTCAGATCGCAGTGAAAACACTTTTCCACGGAGAGAAGGTTCTCTGTGATCGTATTTTCACTTCATCGGTAAGAATCAGAGATTCGTGTTTCGAGAATTCAACGAAAGAAGGAGCGCTAAATCTGTTCGCATTTCCCGAACTTATTGCCAGATGCAAGAGACCGAAATTGGAGACGATTTTCGTGATGATGGACTTATACAATTCGATCTCAGATATATGGCCGGAAATCGAGTCAATCTTCTCAAACGAATCTATCTCATTGGTCAAAATTCAAGCTCTATCGTCTCTTCAAAAACTCGCTGACTCCATCAGAACGGCTCTCGGCGAGTTGGAATCATCAATCCATAAAAATTCTTCTAAACTTACGGTATCCGGCGGTGGAATCCATCCGTTAAATAATTCCGTCATGACTTACTTATCATCTCTGTCTAATTACGGCACTGCCCTAAGTGAAATCATCGTAGATGATTTACCGTTCAGGGAACAAACCTCCGACGAAATTTCACCGGATCCGGTTTCCGTCAAACTTGCATCGATCATTCTCGTTCTTCTTTGTAAGCTGGACGGAAAAGCCAAGTTTCACAGCAACGTGGCATTATCGTATCTCTTTTTGGTTAATAACCTCCATTTCATCATCGAGAAGGTCCGTACAACAAATCTGAAATTTATTCTAGGAGAAGAATGGATAACGAACCACGAGAAGAAGTTGAAGCAATATGTATCAAGCTACGAATCTATGACCTGGAATAAGGTGATCTCATGTTTGCCGGAGAATTCTTTGGTATCGCCGGAAAAAGTGAGGGATTGTTTCAGGAGGTTGTACTTTATGTTTGAGGAGGTGTACGGGAAGCAAACGTCGTGGATTGTGGTTGACGAAAAGATGAGAGATGATATGAAGGCATCAATTGCGAACAAGCTGGTACCGGTGTATAAGGAATTTTACGGTAAGCATTTGATAACGTTAGGTGAAGATGGGAGGTGTATGAAAATGTTGATGAGACTTTCGCCGGAAAACATGGCAAAATATTTGTCGGAGCTGTTCCCGGGAACATCGGCGGTTGTAAGAAGGTCGAGATCATATTCATTGACGTTGCCCGTAGTGTCATTATCGCAAGTTTTCCGGTCTCTTTACATACAAAATACTACAAAAATACTATTGTTGTAATTTTTTTAGTAAAATTCAAATAAAAATATTTATCAATTATACATGTTTCGTCCCTGTGGTTTAGTTCATTGGACTTAACAACGTGAGGAACGGTCACAAGTCACAACTCCAAACTCATATAAAGAAATGAACCATATCTAATGTTACATATATTTGAATCAAATAAAACTTTTCTTGGTTAAGGAATACATAACTTACATGAATCGAAAACACCCAACATAACTTTTTTTTTGTTGACTTTAATTTAAGGGGGTGTTTGGATGAGCTTATTGACTTATAACTTATCACCGGTGTGGAAAAGTGCTTATGAAAATCTGATAAGTTAAAAAAAAAATTACTTCTTAGAAAACAACTTATTTCCAGTTTGGCACCGGATAAGTTGTTTTACCCAAAAACACTCAAAATGACTTATTACCGGTGCGACACCGGAATAAGTCAATAAGTTGTTTTGATAAGCTCAAACAAACACCCCCTAAATGAAAATGAATCTTAAAAATAAGATCACAACATCACTACCATTATTTCAAAACATTAGTTGAAATCCCTCAAGAGACATAGTTGACCAACTCATTTCTTAACTTCTTCATACTCGTTAACGTACAAGTTGTTTGCCAACTTTGCAAGTCACAATTCCGTACTTCTTTGTGTACACTAATTTCTTCTAAAAACAACCTATTGTTTGACTAATTTTTCATTGACTTTGCTCAAATTTTCTAACCCATCAATATATCCCCCCAATAAAACCAACATGAAAGCCTACACTTCCTCTTAACAACCCCCACAAGAAAAATCAAGAGAAATGGCCTAAAATCAACACTAGGAATGAAGATTATTAACAGATGTATAATAGATTACTTGAAAATATACCCTATCCTTATTCCTAAACATCATTAATGATTTTTAATTACGACAACAACAGCAAAATATAATGCAAGAAAGCATCTAAACTATACAGAAAAGCAATTCCAATGTATTATATTTATGATTTAATTTATGACATAAATCATCATGTAGCAAGAGCATTACCTTGTTCAGATGGTCTTGGAACAGATTGCCAACCAGTGCAGATATGGAGAATGTGTTTTAATGAATCAGAAGCTGGTTCCATTGTCCATATCGGATAAAACTCGCTAGGGTGGAACATGCGTTCTCCATTGGCTTCTCTCAATGGGCATGGTTGAGCTCCATTTAAGAGTAGGTCCCCTTCTGAGATTATCAAACCCGATCTTGCTTCCTCCTTATCTGCTGCCTGAAAAAGTTTAAGCAACATCTCTTTCGGTGAATCCGAAGGAAGGTTCATAGATAAACTAACAAATAGAAGTCAATAATCGGCAGTCACTTAAGGAGTTAAGTGATGATAGCTGTATCATGAGAAAAAGTTATGATTAACAACATATACATTGAGTGGTTGCTGGTGATTAACTTTAATATGTCTATGTTAAAGTAGCATGTGGATGGGTCACCTTAAAGAATCTTATATTCCCAAATTCTAACCATTTGATGGTTTTCTTGTCTGTTTATGTAAACCTGATAAAGGCTAACAGATTAGGGGTATCCAATCATCCATCAATTAAATATGGAAGAACTTGGAGGCAATTTATACTCCATTCACTTCAATTTGGAGGCACTTTGAACTCTATGCACATATTAGGTGTTAAAACTCCCTCAAATGCAATCATGAAGCTCTTTCTATATACATATTCAGGAAGTAATAACAACTACTATAAAAATATGGAGCAAAAGTTGGTTGAGGTTACCTTTTCCGTATAAAATTCAAAAGCTTTTTTCTTCTGTCCTGCTTCGTAGATGTTGCATTGAGAGTATATCTGAGGCGAAAATACAAAAAAAGAGAGTTACATGATGAAAATCAAACTTCAATAAATGACCTCCTATTTGAATCCATTATTTACTTGTTGGATATGGAGCCTAATTTGAAGTTTGAACTGTAAACTAGTCTATGACTTTGGCCATCCAACTTGGTAAGCAAACAGTTACTACAGTAAATTGTCTATCCTTTTATTGTTTTGATTTCTTATTATAAAATGGTTGTGTTCCTTCATTGTATCAATGCTAGTACAAAAAATTGTTGAACTGTGCAAATACTATCTTCAAGCTTTCTATGTGCTGAGCGTAGTCTCTATGTGTATGTTTACTGATCCTAACATTACTATTTACTAGACGAAGGATCGTGTGAGAATAGGAGTTAAGGTGAGAAGTGTAAGAAGGGATTTGGACCGTTGATCACTTTTAATCCCAAAACAACCCATGAATCACGCTTTAGAAGGGAATTAATCTAGTGGTTCTCTTCAATTAGGATTGATCCAAGGGTGGAGATCCCTTCTAACCCTTCTCACCATAACTCTCATTCTCATTCTCACCGCAACCCAATCCAACCCAACCCAACATTACCACAGAGAGAAATAGATAACATGCTGAAGTACCAAAATAACATTTTTACCTGTGCTTCAACGCTAGCACAAATAGCATATACTCCCCAGTTTCTGGTGTAATTGTTGTAAAGATGAACCTTCCCAAATCGAAGACGAGGATGCCTTTGTCGGGTCCCATCAAAAAAACAATGATGAATTGTCACTCTAATACATCTATCACCACTATGAGATGGATCAGCTCCAATAAGCATTGTCTTATCGTGGTTTGCAAAGTAACATCTGCTAACAGGAATTAGAGTCATTGACAATATTTCATCATATAGTTAGCATATCAGAAAAACTTGAACTGACCTAGAAACTGTAATGTCGGTGCTTTGTCTAGTTATATCTATAAGTCCATCATCATAGTCACGCAGGCTGCAGCGATCGATCCAAATGTGCTTTGAGTTGGGTTTAATCTGAATACCATCAACATCATGTCCTCTACCACCTTCAAACTCTAGGTTACATATAATTATATTTTCGCACTCCTTTAGACGTAAACCTTTTCCAGACAGTTTTATACGTTGGCCACGACCATCAATAGTTTTATGAGATGACACATTCAAGTAGGATGACAGATGAATAGTGCCTGAAATTTCAAAGACAATCCATAATGGTTCTTTCCTGCGACATGCTTCACGAAGTGATCCTGGCCCATCATCTACAAATACATGAATACAAAAGAAGGACGATTATATTTATCTCTAGAACTCCAAAAATAACATGGGAACCTCTTTATTGCCACAGAATATTTGAGGGTACAAAAAGTTATTCGCTAAGGAACAAAACTGAAATCATGTTCATGAAGTAGGTGAAGTTAAATAGAAATAATTTTAAAAAATGAAGAGTATAGTTCCGATTAAACCCTTTTCCCCTCCCACAGATAAGATATATATAACCATGATCTTGTTGCTGCTCATAATTGAATGATGAGGAGTTAACTAAAATTCCTTTTCGTTTCCTTTCTATCAACCATTTTTTAGATTCAGTGGATAATGCTTTTCTTCTTGAGGGTATAAATCAAGAAAGTCTGGCCAGCTTAACTTGCTCACGTTTCGATTATATATTATCAAACTCAAGTCGCTTGATTGTTTCAGTATCATTGCTATAAGAGGTAGACAGACTTATACAACAAACCAGCACTTGTTTACTTGAATTCAACTAATTGCAAGTAAAATGTGAAACCCAACCAAAAGCACAAGGTTCCTGTAACACAGTGCCACATGCATGTATGAGTCAGAGACAGCCTAGTTGCAGTTTCAATGTAACTTTATAAATGTCACACTTAATTTTCATAACAAGTGGTACAAGACATTTATTTCAATCATTAGTATATTCACTTATACATATATATAAACTATATTGTTATTTCCCCCAATCATTTTCTCGCTTTCCATGTTAGCAACCACTTTAATTTTCATTATGTACTTCCCAACATGTTAGGAACAATTTCTGTTATGTTGTTATGTCTTGTTTAGTAATTTTTAAAGCTTAAACTACTTATGCGGTCATCATCGTCATTATATTATTGAAATATCATTATTGAAGGTTTTTAAGGCTGTTAGGATATGTGGAACCCCTTTAAATCTATCTCTAAAGGAGCCAAAATAGAGAATGGAAGTTTCCTACATATAGACAGGTATTATGCCATGTTATTTTGATCAAGATAAATGAACTTTGAGGTCTTCCATGGGAATGTATCTATGTGTATTGATGAGAAAATATGAAGAATACAATATTGAGAAAGAAAACAAGGAACAAGTATACTACCTACTACAACTATGAGCTAAAAAAAATTTGGACAAAAAAAATAAAAAAATAGCTAATTAATGACAGTAATAGGCAAATAGCCCCTGAACCATACATGTCTTCTAAACTACGTATCTTGAAATTTTTCAAACAAGTAATTAGATTATTTTTATTTGAGTACAATGGAACACGTATTCGACCTTAGCTATCAGATTGAAAATTATACGGATTTTGATACAATCAAACACCAGCATGATCCCATCAGCATTTAATTCTGATAACAATTGGTTTTCAAATCCAATTTGAAGTTGAAAACTAGCAAACTTAATATCCATACGAAATCCAAGTGAAGCTTTCCTAAAAGCTAACAGCAATTTTCTGTTACATCAACGCAAAAATCAGGATAAGATACAGAAAATTCATTGATATAAAAAACTATAATCAATACAAAATCCATTACCGTGAATATAATTTATACCACTGGAAATTTAAAAGATCTCGTAAAAAATAAGATAAAATTACCGGCCAAGGATGTAACGGAGTGCACAGAACCATGAGCGCCACCGACTGCAAAACGGCCAAAACCCTCGGCCCGACCGGCCATAGCTCTCAAGCCTGAATCGACATCGGCGTATGGTAACGTTGTCGCCATGGCTAAGTTTGCGTTAGATTGTGTGGCAGAGGTGCGATCGATTTTTTCAGGCAATTGTCGCCGGCGAGAAATAAGACAGAGATATTTTCTGGTCTAACCGGCCATTGTAACATTCCCACTTTCACAAACCATTTGGTGATTCCTATTTCGGTATTCCCTGTTTTTTTTTAATCCTTTTTTTTTTTTAACAATATGTAAGAATATCTCTAACAGCATCTTTAGAATAGACAAAATCATTTTTTTTTAAACTTCTCCAAAGAGTTTCTCTATCTTATTCTTTAAAATAGAGATCCATGGGAAAATCTTCAAATATAAAGATTTCTCTAAATCTCCAAACAAAAGAGAGAGAAATGAGTTTTTTTATTCATTTCACCAATTAAAATTAAATAAATATCATTTTATTTATATTTTTCTCTAAAATGTATTGGTATCCTAAAATTATAGAGTATTTAGATAATATAATCAATGATAAAATCTCTAAAATAAAGAATCTGTTGAAGTTGATTGTAATTAATTTTAAAACTTTTTACTTTTAGTTCTCTATTATAGATAAATTATAGAGAAGCCGTTGTAGATGCTCTAATATATTTGTTTCCTCGAGAGTGAGAAATGAAATAAAATATATTATATTATTTTTATAAATATATTCTTAGAAGAATGTAATTAATGGTATGTAATTTTATAAATATTTTTAATTGTTATAGAAATTTTTTTTAATTTATTTTCCCTTCTTCTCACATTTAAAAGGAAATCAACATAACTTTCTTTCATTTTACTTCTCTTTTCCTATTTCAAAAAAACTCGAGAAAACAACGTTTTTTTTTCTTCCCCCTACTTACTTTTTTTTCCCTTCCTTTCTTTCATAAAAAGAAAAACTCGAGAACATAACGTAAGGGAAATTAAAAATTCATTTCTTAGCCTGTGGTGTTACCTCTTAATAATTTCTTTCTAGAAATTGTTAAAATGTCATTCGGTCTTAGACTTTAGGTCAAAGCGTAAAAAAAAGTTTTGAATTAGGTCTATAATTACAGGACCCAATACGTAAATTTGAAAAAAACTTGTGTACACATTTTTCCAGATCTAATTTACATGTTTGGTCCTTATAATTGTGGACCTGATTTAGAATAAAATTTACACTTTACCTCCTTCATAAATTGCACACATGTCACTTACAAACCAATTAACATTTTGATAATTCATGAAAATAAATGGTTAAAAGGTAAAACCGTATGTCCAAAATAACTATTTTAATTAATTTCCTTTTTTCAACCACACAATTACTTTGGATTTTGATTAGAAATATAATTAATACAATTATAAGTATTTTCTTTGTTAGCATACATAAATAAAACAAATTACGAAAATGTAGTTCATAAAATATTAAAATCCATATAAAATGAAAAAGTTTTGGGTTCCGATCAATAATCATTCACCTAAATAGATTCTAATAAAATCCAAATATTAGACATGATATTTGATAAGTTTTTGATTAAATTATAGCGGAAGATACACACACATGTATATATATAGCTAGAAAAATATTGTTACAACGTATATATGTAAAAGAAAGTTCGAATAAAAACTCATTTTTCATTGTGAACGTGAAAATAAATGAGAGTGCGACACATATCTCATTCAGTATGAATAACAAATGTAAAGTTGATAGACTATTTAAAATAAATGATATAACATTCAATATGAATAACACATGACTATTATTTATTCGGGATGAATAACTTTGGATGCAAAGACACGTGTCGCGCTCTCATTTGTCCTCGCGTGCACAATAAATATGAGTTTTTATATGAACACGTCTCTCTTTATATATGTATATATTTGTATCACGGATCTGCTTTCTGTAATAACATAGGAATTAATATCATCGATCTATATTGAGTATTCTTTATCAAACCTTAAAAGCCTATAGACAAAGATAATGAAAAAAATAACGGAGTAGGGTTCGCTCGGCCGCAAGTAGGCATGAGCTTTTTTGGTGTTGACATTTTATTTTATTAATTTATTATCTTTAAGTCTATTTTTATATATGTTTTACCACAATTAATTTCGTATTTTTAACTTATGAGTGCGAGCTAAGATAACAGTTCATATCATCAATCAATTTAAACACACAATGTCCTATTCATTGACTTGTTAAGACAACACAACGATTAGTGGTTAAGCAATAGCTAATATATCTATTGATATTGTTATTGTTATTAAAACAATAAACATAATTATGAAATTATAAGAGTATACTAGAATGTCGATAATGACATATCTATACCAATTTTTATGATATATCTTCATTATATGTATATGGACTAAATAAAGGTTGCGGTCAGTGTCCTAAAAACAGCAAGGAAAATTTAGATGAAAGAATTTATTGAGTCATTTAATTTTGAAATAAATTCGAACCTTTTGCTAGACATATGGATTTAGCTATGTCCACAAAATATGTAGTTGGATAGTATAAGGCATTTAATAATTACTCAACCTTAAACATGAATAAAATTGTTTGAAATTGATTATTTTCGATACAAGAGGTATTTAGTTGGCACGTAACTAAGTTTGAATAACTCGAAAACCAAATTTACTTTCAGAAATTGCTACAAGACATTTATAGATGGCAACACGGACTTTGTTTAGGTGCCTTATTATGTTATTTTGTATACGATATCGAAGATGGAGCTGTAAAAATATAGGAACGATCTTTTTAAACCCGATTGTATATGATAAATTCAGGTGAATTATTGTTGATGATGAGCCTTGTATATATGCCATTGCTTGTGGCTATTAACAACTTCACAACCAATTTATTTCGGATGATTTAAATAATTTAATGAACTATGATTTATTTTTCAGATTTAAATGACAATTACAAGTGTTTGTTATAATTCTTTTTTGTAATTGTAATTTGAATATGAAAAACAAATAATTATTAGTTTTTCTTATGCTATTCATTAATTTGAATCGAAAAAATAAATAATGAATAATGAAAATGGTATTTAGTCATTTTTTTAATGGTTTATTATATTTTGTTATAGATCTAGATATATTGATCAAGAAATGATATATTACATTTATTTTACAAGTATAAGGATTTGATTCAAAAAAATCTCAGCCAAAATTGTTCAAATTATGAAAGTTTTTTGGGCTTTTCGGTTTTAAAAACTTTAAGATTTATTTTCAAGATTTAAAAAAATATATTTATTTATTTAAAAAAAACTTAAAAACTTAATCACTCAAAATATGATAAATTTGTCGGTTCTATTAAACTCTTTCGACTTTTTAACATATCTTAATCATATTTGCCCACAAATATAGTTGGGATGTTTAAGGGTGCATTAAGTAGCCTCTAAAAGCCTAAGGCCTTAATGGTTAACGACCATTTCTCACATGTAAAAGTCAAAATTATGTGGTTACATGGCTTTTTAATACAGTTGGCCCAACAACAAATGTGAATCAGCCTTTAAGGCTAGGAGGTCCATTATAATTTATAAGCTGCAAAAAATCAACGATTTTAAGTTTTGTGAAATTAGTTTAACCGATAATTAATACTTAAAAGTTTTGGTGGTCTTTCTTAAGAGTCACTGGTTTGAGTGTCACTGAAGATTTCTCTGACTGTTCTTCAAAGTCCTTTGGATAGTCATGGTTGCATAGTTGTCTGAACACCCATGGTTAACAAAAAAATTACACGATTCTTTGATACTTATTTTTCTATAATTTATACAAATGAGCAAAAATAATAAATTTAACATCTCCAACCTATCACCAAAATATTTGATAATATAGTCCCGACCAAACTGCAAAACAACAAAAGAAATACAGTTTAAGCGGAGAAAAGACCCAAACGCTTCATATTTTTTTTTACTATTTTTTGTTCTTGTAATTCTTAATACTCTTTGTAGTATAATGTTTGATACTTTACATATTTTATTTATTAATTCATTATATTTAATCATATTTGTAATTTATGTTATTCGAATGAATGTATTTTTTTTTCTTTTTGAGGAATAATGTATTTCTTTTATATGTCATATCGTTGTCAACCGATTTCTTTGTATTAAAGCGTCCATCATCACCTAACCTCCCCAATTTTGATCACACTTTTTGACCCTTCATGTTGAAACCTTTTTCCTTTTATCTTTTGGTGCAAGAAGTCTGTGAAATAAAGCAATGCTTCTTAATTCTTTTTGTAACTTGTTGGTACAAAAAGCTATGAAAAAAGTTACAAAACTTTTGCACTTTTATTATTGTTGATGATTAAAAAACATATAATATGGATTTATGGAGTGAGTTTGGAGTTACATTTTTTGAAACGATATAACATATTGATGTGAAATAATGTATTGTTAACATACTGATGTGAAATAATGTATTGTTGTTTCAAACTGTGAAACAACTTAATATATGAGTAAATATTTTGTGATGTTTAATGTGATAGTTAAAATATCTCAGCAATATAAATTATGATGTCGGTATCAAATTAAATTTAAAAGAATAAAATGCTTGGTTTTTTTTTATATATTTGGTTTGATTTAATTTTATAATTCTAAACGAAGTACTTTATAAAAGATGGTGATAAAGTTACAATAAAAATTTGATAATAACACCGAATGAAATCAAATTTAAGAATTCTCACTTGGAACATTATGTTATAATTTTTCTAAAATAAAGTATTAAAAATCAAAATCGCTAAAAAAAACTACATCCAACTTCCATAACTACTTTATCATTTCTCTCTTCTAAACATTTACTTTCAATACTTTATTGGTCAAAAAGAGTTAAAATATTAGTTATCCTCTTCTAAACATTTAATTTCAGTACATCTTATTAGTGAGAAATTAGAGTTAAAATAGTATTTTTCTCTCATATATAAATATATATAGTATTTTAGAAAAAAGATTCAAATTTGAAGCTTTTCACTTTTTTTCTATTTTAACATACGTTTTAACATAATTTAAAAAAACTTAAATCTCGAAAATATCTATTTTAACATACGTTTGAATATAGTTTAAAAAAACTTAAATCTCGAAAATATCTATTTTAGCATAGTCGTTGTTGGAGATGCATTCAATATGGGTGTGTCAATTGCCTATATAAATGGTGATATCGACTCTAATAAATTACACACACATAGTGATCAACCTTGAAATGATGCTTGTGATATTGGCATCATGTCTCTTGGTGCTATGTCTCTTATACCTCTTATATAAATTCATTGATCAAAGAAGAAACCAATCATGTTACATCTTGGATTATGAGTGCTTCAAGCCGTCTGATGACCGGAAAGTCTCCACCGAATTTGCCGGTGATATGATTAAGGGATGCAAGAACTTAGGTATCGAAGAGTATAGATTTCTCTTGCGAGCCATAGTTAGCTCAGGTATTGGAGAAGATACTTATGGTCCAAGAAACTTCTTCTTAGGTCGCGGGACAAACCCTAGGTTAAGTGATAGTCTATTTGAAATGGACGAGTTTTATACACAAACCCTAGATACGTTATTCAGCCGATCTAGGATTTCTCCTCAAGACATTGACATATTGGTTGTCAATGTCTCAGTGATGGCTTTAGTGCCATCACTAACATCTCGTATCATCAACCATTACAAAATGAGAGAAGATATCAAATCCTTCAATCTCTCGGGAATGGGATGCAGTGCGACCCTGATCTCCATCAATCTTGTCCAAAACATGTTCAAATCTCACCGAAACAAATTTGCGCTCGTCTTAACCTCAGAGTCAATCGCGCCAAACTGGTATAACGGCAATGAGAAGTCCATGATCCTCACTAACTGTCTCTTCCGTTGTGGGGGTTGTTCGGTCCTCTTAACCAACAAAAAATCCCTAGAAAAGCAAGCCATGTTTAAGTTAAAGTGTTTGGTTCGAACCCATTTGGGATCAAGCGATGAAGCTCACACATGTTGCCAACAACAAGAAGATGACAAAGGCCATCTAGGGTTTTTCCTAGGAAAAAACCTACCAAAAACGGCCACACGAGCCCTAACCCAAAACCTAAGAACTATAGCACCAAAGATATTGCCATTCAAAGCAATTTTCCGTTACGTTTTGCTTACGAATATCCAGAAATTCGGTGCTAAATTTTTGCAAATTAAGGTTAAAGGGAAAGTGAGTTTGAACTTCAAGTTAGGAGTGGACCATTTTTGCTTGCATCCCGGTGGGAAGGCGGTGATCGACGGGGTGAAACGAAGCTTGGTGTTAACGGAGGAAGATATGGAGCCATCGAGAATGACTCTTCACAGATTTGGTAACACATCTGCAAGCAGTTTGTGGTATGTTTTAGGGTATATGGAAGCAAAGAAGAGGTTGAAGAAAGGAAATCGGATTTTGATGATCGGGTTTGGATCCGGGTTCAAGTGTAATAGTTGTATGTGGGAGGTATTAAGGGATTTGGAAGGTAAAAATGTTTGGGAAGATTGTGTCGACCATTTTCCACCGAAATCATTGACTAATCCTTATTTGCAGAAATATGGATGGGTGAACGAGGAGTCAGCCTGCATGCCATCTCCTTAGCCGTTGAAAGATGATTTATTGAAATATGTAAATAAATACTGTATATCTAGAAAGTAATACTTTTTGGATTTCTTTAAGTGTTGAATGAAAACAATAAAACCTTTGCTTATGATCAAATACATATATACATGTATATATATATGTATAGTTTTAAAATAAATGTGATTGTTTTTTCTAATAATAAATGCATTGTTCTTTTGCTCAACAGGATTGGAATTTTAAAGTTGTTTTTATTCATTAAATTGTTGATGTTGACGACATTAATTTCGATCGCTATGTAATTACCTTATTTTTTTGTTTTTTAATATATTGTATTGTTTATTTAATTGTATAGATATGTTACGAGGAATTTTGAATGGAGTTAAATATATTAAAAGGTTTTAGACATGAATAGAATATTAAAACGTCATATTTAAAATTTTACAAATTACAATATGTTTATAATTTTACAAATTACAATATGTTTATAAGACGTTTTTAGAGTTTTAACAAGCTTTTAAAATGTTTTTAAAATAAAATGCCGTATCAACTAATTTATTTGATATTTTTAAGAATCGTTCTATAAATTTATCTACTGACTTATACCATAGGAAACACGACACTTTATTTTAAACATCTTCTAAAATACTTTTTAAAACACGTAAATGCGTTATATAAACTTATTGTCAAACTTTTAAATATGGTCTTATAAACTTAAGTTCTATAATATACTATTAGAACTCTTACACATTTTTGTAGCGACTTAGACGGGGAAGAGTCGACGTGCGGAAGATTCTCCATGACAAAAGGGGTTGACATTAATTCTACCCTTTGTCCGTGCTGCGTATCGAAGAAACTATCGAGCACTGCTTCTTCTGCTATCCATCTAGCCTTTCCTTATGGCAGGATGTCTCCAAATGGTGGGGGTGGAATTTGACTTCCTCTTTTTCCTTTGACGATTTGTTGAATGGAACCGACACTCTTACCATTTTGGGATTTGAGAGTCATATTTGGAAGGCGGTATTGTGTATCAATCTTTATCTTATCTGGAGGCACCGCAACAATCGGGTTTTTTGGACATGCCAAATGATCATCTTGACTGGCTCTTCATGACGCATCTTTTCTCTTTTCAATGGATTTCGAAGCGCGCCAAAGGGTTCAACTTTTCATGGTCAGATTGGTGTGGAGGTCGATACTTTATTGGTTAGTTTTGTTTTGCAGGAAGGGTTTTGTAGATTCTCTTTATTGTTCGGGTCTCGTCTTTTGTTTTGCCTTGCCGTTTCTGGTGGGGTGTTCTCTTTTGGTTTTTAGGGTGGTTTTTATGTCTTGCTGAAAGGCTTTCTACCCCCGTTGTTGTAGTTGTATCTTTATGTTCTTAATAAAACAATCCGCTGCCTTTCTAAAAAGGCGAACTATTACACATTTTAGACATCCCATAAAAACCAAATTCCTTGTTCGATATCACTGTACTTAGATCGATTGTATCATATTATAAATCATTTGATGGACCATACCATAATCCACTAATTAATTAGTGAATAAAATCATAATTCATTTGATTAGATGATCAAATCATTAATTAAGCCAACCACAACTAGATTTATTAGTAACCTTACTACAAAGATCGCCCTTGTGTCGTTGGGTCTTTGGAGAACCTCGGTGATGGTCTGGTGTGCTTATGGTTATTTTAGTGTGTGGCTTTTATGTGTTAGAAGTGATAAGGATGTGATTTGGATCATCTTTAATTAATTGATTTTGCCTTTATGATAATTACAATCTCTTTTAATTGGTTACTTATTTATTATATTGTAATAGTGGTTATAACAAATTAACTTTAACTTCATCTGTTTTCAATTTTAACCGTACAGGACTGTTTGACAATTCCGAAAGATTTAGGTGTATTATGATTAAGAAGTTTTCTATGACTTAAAGCAAAATAAAATATTATCGTTACTATAACGTAATATTGTTAAAGTTTGGCATCTGGATCGGATTGTGAAACCCTAACAAATGAGCGATTCAAAGGGGGTTTCGTGCGTAAAATTAACTTATCAAACAATCTCTTCATCCGATCAAATAATATAATACACTCTATTCATTTTAAAAATAAGTTACCTTATTTTCTAGGTACAACTTTGGATGTACATAAGTTAACTTATAAAATAACTTATTGGAACGCTATTTGGAGTAGTTTTTTGAAAATTGTCACTTTTTCCATTGATGTTAATTATTTTTTTTATTACTATTAATATTAATTGATACTGATGGAAAATTTATTATTAATCAATTTTAACTACATATTAATATTATATATCAATTATTTAATTACAATAATTATTAATCATATAATTTATTTTCATATTTTTGTAATTGTTTTTTAATATATTTAGTTATCAAAATGCAAATATAACAATTATAAAAATATTTATGTAACATAAAAATTAAAATTATACTTATATTGGTCATTGATAATCAAATGGTATTAAATAACTTTAATAAAATATTTTATTTAATTATTTAATTATTAAATATATATTTAAAAAATTATTAATTAATTAGAATATATGAGGTTGACTATTTTTATTTTTATTCATACTCTATGTAATGGTTATTTAAAATCATAAATAATTATATTTTTTCTAAAACTTGTTTTATCAAATCTAAGGAGGTGTTTGAGATTACTTATAAAAACAATTTATGAATTTATTCCGATATGACACCGGTAATTAAAACTTTTGAGTGTTTGGAAAAACAGCTTGTACTGATGACGAGCCGGTGATAAAAAGTTAAAAGTTTTTAACTTATCAAAAATTAATAAACACTTTTATAAAAAAAATAAGTTATTTCAAATAAACAATCCTAAACACCCCCTAAATATCATAAAATATATAATAGACGATTTGAAATTATTTGGAACACTCAACACCGTCCACAATATATTAATAATGAGGTTAAGAAACAAGGACTAGGCCCAAATTCTAATGATGAAATAAAACTAAGCCCAAAACTTAACCGGCCCAACTTGTAATAACCATTTTTACGTCCTTTAGATTTTTTTAATTATTCACCTTTTTTAGTTTTTACCATAATCATATCATGACCAACTTTGAAGTACCAAGTTTAATGATACTTATTTTGCCATATTAATCTATAATTCTAAAAAAGATCCAGATCAACTATTTTGAGTATATATCTAGAAAAATAATTCTATTTTAAATTGAATTACACCGATGGTCCCTATAGTTTGCTCAAATATTAGATTTGGTCCCTTAAATAAACTATTTACAATGATGGTTTCTAACTTTTCAATTTCATAACACTCAAGTTCTCTAAAATTAACATCGTCAATTACTAATCTTAAGAAGGGACAGGTCGTGCATTAAGTAAACTACAGGGACCAAAAGTGTAATATATATTAAAATTAATTATGATTCACATTTAAAAAAAATCTTAATTAAAAATAATTTAAGAACACAAAAAGTATTTTGATTATGACATCATCTTAATTGTTATAACTTATTCATAATAATTTGATAATTTAGCTTAATAATGTGGATTAATATTTTAACTTTTAAAACATAATTACTTTTTCATAGCAAAAAAATTATTTATTCTAATAAACAATTTTTTAATGTATAACCATCCTACGTTAACTGTATCAAAATAGAGAAAATGAAGACTTTAGCAACTTTTTTGCTTCAACAACTTCTCCAAAATTGAAAAAGATGAGAAAGAACATAAAATTATCCAAATTTAGATAAGTCCAAAAATAATTACCATTAGAGCTTATTAAAGAAAAATAATGTATTATTACATGTATAATAGTATTTTAATAATATAATTAAGAATGAATAAAATTGGTTGTCCTTGTAGTATGCTCAAATTTTGAATTTGGTACATACAACAAATAAGCTACACCGATGATTCATAAGTTTCAATTTCATAACACTCAAAATCCCTAAAATTAACATTCTCAATTAACAATATTAGGAGAGACAAATCAGTGTTTTGGTAAATTACAAAAAGAAAATGTAATTCATTCTAAATTTAATTGTGATTCACGTATCATTTTAATGGACCACGTTATTTGTTGAACTCCAAATTTGGAGTTCTCATTTGAAATCTTCCATTCTAAAGAGTCTTTTAGTCCCTGTTATTTGTTGAAAATTACTACTTTAGTCCACGTGGTTTTAAAATTGTGATTTTCATGTTTATTATTTCTAATTTATTTCCTGTTTTTAAGTTTGAACTTTATTGTTGTTGTTTCACAAAAAATATCGTACTTAACAGGACGCAGGAGGAAAAAGCCGCTGAGTTGCATAGATTACGAGATAAATATAAACACCATGAGTATTTATAAATTTCGGTTATTTTGATCAAATTTGATGTAAATGACACCCGTTACAAAGCTGAATGACGTGTTTTTTGTACTTTTATTGTTTAATGACCTAAGTATTTTTTTTTTTACAAAAACTTGACGTCGATCCATTTTCTGTTAATACCTTTTTAATCACAATATATATCATGTAAATATGATATAAAATGCATGTTTTTGAATTTCTTTCTAGTTCAAGTCGTCCTATTATCTATGAAAATAATATGGTTTGTGTAAAGATATTCATTTTCGAGTCCAAAAATTGCATGCTATGTTAATATACATGTCTTTCGAGTTATGGTCGTTTAGACTTTAGACAAGTTTATTTGCAAATATATATATATATGTCATATATATGTTAATTAGAATCGTTTATATTCGTTGCTAAAATGATTGATAAAACATTCATTTTCTAAAAATAAATCACATAAATCATGTTTGGACTTTGGACTATCTATCAAGGTTAATTAAATTGATTAAAAGGAAAACCCAAATACGATTTAAATTCAATAACTTTAATCCATTATCAATAACTCTTATTCATACATGATAAAAAATAACAAAAAACTCTTAACTAAACTTGCTTAATTTGTTTCAATCAGAAACTCTTAGAAGGAAAAAAAAACTAAAAGCTGCAAATCAATGTGATGAATAAGTGAAAAGTGATGATTAAGCAAAACCAAGCATCTTAGCTATATCTTCAGGCCTGATAAAAGCCATGACTTGATCATTAAGCCATCCATACCTTTCTAGAAATGGGTTTATCATAATCTTTGGTGGATACTTTTCAATCACATCTTTCCACACATTCTTTCCATCCAAATCTTTTGTCACTTCCCAAACACAATTGTTGCATTTGAAACCTGCACCCAAACTAATCATCAAGATTCTATCACCTTTCTTCAATCTTTTCTTTGCTTCCATATACCCTAAAACGTACCATAACCCACCAGCCGATGTGTTTCCAAATCTATGAAGAGCCATTCGAGCTGGTTCAAGATCGTACTCATTCAGCCCTAGACTTACACCCACTTCATCAATCACAGCTCTTCCACCTGGATGAACACAAAAGTGTTCTATTCCAGCTTTCAGGTTGATTTTCGAACCACTTTTTCGACTTGTTGCATAACGAATTATCTCCCAAAGTGGAAGAACTTTTGGTAGAAGAACTTGTAGGTTTTTCGTTAAAGATTTCGCAGCGGCTTTCGTCAGAGATTTAGTGAGACGAAACCCTCCGTAACCTAGATCATCTTCTACTTGCATGCAACAGCTGTAGGCTTCGTCGTTGGAGCCGAAATGGGTTCGAACCATACACTTTAGCTTCAAAATGGCTTGATGGGTTCGAGCCGTGTCGTTGGTTAACAACATCGAACAACCTCCAACGCGAAAAAGACAGTTGGAAAGCATCATAGACCTTTCACTCCCACGGTACCAGTTAGCTGCCATTGATTCTGAGCTTACAACAATGGCTAATCTCTTCTTTTGAGTCTTGAACAGTTGCTGAACGAGATCGATAGCGACCAAACTCGCACTACAACCCATTCCGGAAAGATTAAACGCCTTAATATCCGACCGCATTTTGTAATGATTTATGATTCTAGATGTTAAAGAAGGAACTACAGACAGTAAAGATACATTCACCACGAGTATATCAACTTGAGAAGGCGAAATCTTTGATCTTTCGAAGATTCCATCAAGCGTCTCGTAGAATATTGTTTCCATTTCTGATAAAGAATCAACATGTTTAGTGTGTTCTTCTTGGCCCAAGATTATGGCTTTTGGGCCATAAGCTTCATCACCAATCCCAGAATTAACCATCGTTTTCAACAAGAACCTGTAGTCTTCGATTCGAAGATTCTTGTTACGCGAAACGATTCTCGCACATTCTTCGGTATCCAGCTTCATCTCCTTGTTTCCCTTGTAGCATTCGTAATCGATCATATAACACGTTTCACCTCGCCTACATACGAACTTGGCTAACGAAAAAACTAAGTATAGGAATGTAAAGAAGAGCATAGTTGCTGCTAATAACTCCATTGCAAAGGGAGTTATTGAAAAACTCTAGGGTTTTAGAGGTGGTGGAATGTTGGTTCTTGAAAAACTCTAGGGTTTTATATATAAGTTATAAACCAACCAACCATTAATTATACTCTTATTAGTAAATAAATATAACGTCAAGTTTCCTATTTTACCCCTACTTGAAAATAATGATTGATTATTTTTAATCCTAGTAGCCTATTTCATGGAAGAGGGACAATACAAAAAAATGACTTTCACCCATAAAAAAATACCCAAAGAAATTTACGTGGGTGATTACCGCGGATCATGCAGGAAATACTAATGATTCCGACGAAATCCGATGTTTTCAAGAAAATACCAACGGATTACCCAGGAATTTCCTGGTTAATCTATCACTGATTTGATTTACCCACAAACAATTTAGACACCAATTTTTGTGACGGTGTTTGACGGATCACCCTTTAACGACGGATTTTCTAGGAAAGTGGCCGTAGGTGAAAGCCTTCAATTTTAGTAATGGGATGAGTAGTTAATATAAGTTAATTTATATATAGGAATAAATTAAAAAAATATTAGTTTTAATAAGTTTTTTCTAATAAAATTGGACAAGTTAATTATAAGGCAGAAAAGATCGATAATCATATTTGCTTTTTAATATGATATCATAAAAGACTAAAAGTAGTGTGTATAACAAGTTTATGAAGTAATAATATGACGTTTTTAAAAAGTATACTGATTAGACGATTCACTTTTTAAGAGCATCTTCACTCTTTACTCTATAAGTCTATATTAAACTGATGTAGAACAAAAATGTATAGATTTTCGTGTGAGGAGCAAAATAAAACATGGTTACTCTAATTATGTTCTCTACATTAACAAATATACAGTTTTGTAATTAGTATTTTTTTTTTACTTTTTTGAATAAAACAAAATAATATTGTATAGGAAGTCTATTGGAGTAAGAATTTTTTTCTTCTTATTTTGCTCCCTAGAATAGTTAAAGAATCCATATGTACTCCTAATATTAGCTTGACCAACTTTGTAGATATATATAACTTGTTACATTACATACATTACAAAATAAATGACTTTCATCCGTAAAAATTACTCAGGAAAATTTCGTCGGTGATTAACCACGGATCGCCGAGAAAATACCAGTGGTTCGGTAAAATCCGGTCTTTTTCGAGAAAATACCAATGGATCGCCTAGAGAATCCATGAGTAATCTGTCACTAATTTGAATTACCCACCAACAATTTTCCCCGTCAAATTTTGTGACGAATCACCTTTTAACAACAGATTTCTCAGGAAAATGTCCATAAGTAAAAGTCCTATTTTTAGTAGTGATAATTTCGTCTTAATAAATTAATAAACTTAAAGTTTCATTAAGTATTTAGTAATCAACATGCCTAAAGATATGTGGGGATCCTAAAATAAGCACTTGTCGGCCAAAATCTCGATTCGGGGCCAAGTCACCACTCACCAGCACCTCTTTGTATTCACTGTGTTGTGTAATCAGATATAATTTCACAACGATTTGATTGTATCTTGTATTTATTTTATCTTTGACTTTCTTTTGATTTGATCTATCATATCTCTCTCTCTCTCTCTCTCTCTCTCTATATATATATATATATATATATAAAAGGTAACAAGTGGATATTACTATTTAGTATTTACCAACATGTGATGAATTTTGATAGTGAGTCAGCGAACAAGTGTACTTATAGGGCCCAGAAACTAATTGTACGTATATGTTTTCTGTAAAATGGTTCAGGAACATTAAAACACCTTCATCTACCACGTATTAAACCATCTTTACCTGTTTTTGGCAACTCTTTTTGCTTACATTTCCAACACAAAACTCATCCATTTTCGTGACCTTTAACTATCATGCGTTTCACCTCCAATTGATTAAGTTTCATTTCGTGAATGGCAACACCATGTTATTGTTATATATGGCATGCAACAATAAATAAGAATAAGAAAGTTGGCTATATATATAATATCATTTGTGTAAAATTCCAATCTTATTGGAAATCATGTTATAAAATGTATCAAGAATATAGATTACTGGACGATAATAATAAAACAGAATATAAAGTATCATACTATTTATTATATTAAAACTCTAGCTAATTAAAACAACAAAAAATGTGTTAAAAATAACAAAGTAAAATATGAAATTCATTTTCTAACATTCTTTGAAAACCAGGAAAATCATCAAATTGACTAAAACATGTATGATTGAATCCAAAATTGTTGGTTCCAAAGATCAAAAGTGTCTGAAGATCCCAGATTCGAATCCAAGGAAAAATAAAATATCCCTTACAGCCACTATAGTTCAAATGCGATGACTCCGAACTACCCATAAAATGGGTGGTCGTCCTAGGATTAGTCAACTCACATAACGGATTGGATATCCAGTTTAAATAAAAAAAGTTGTGTGACCCAGAAACGTCTTTCGATGAGCATGCAATGATGCAAAGTGATAAAATGTTGGTGTATTTGGTAGGAATTAATTAATAGATAAAAGTATATGTGAATATACATCAATTATTAACATAAATTAAATAAGATTTTATGTATTTTAATTTTATTGGTAAAATAAGAATGACTTTGGAAAAAAATTAGGATAACAAATTTTGATTCGGAAATTAATGGGCAAGATGGCATTTAGGGGGATTAAATTATGTTAAATATTTACGTCAGAACAATCAAGGGCAATAAAGGGTGTTGGGTCAAAGTGCAGGCATGAGGCATCCAATTTCGATTTTGTTGAAAGAGAATCGTCATTATTTGATATATTTATCATCAATTAAATGACTTTCAAAATTAATACCCACGAGGGTGGATTGGAAATTTTATCATTTAGACTAGGTTTGGGACGGACTCTGAGTGAATTAAAAACTTCATATGTTTTTCCTAATAAAGATACTGGTTAAAATCAAATAAAAACTACAAAAATATTATAAACTCGTGAAAATTGAATAAAAATAATTTTTAATGGCTTGTTTTCATCAAATACTATAATTTAAGATTTATATTGATTTAAATGTATTTGTTTTACAATATATTTTTGATTTAAATGTGTACAGTTCACAATGCAAAACATATTTACGTGTAACTTTTGTTTACGAACATGCTAAAAAGTTTCATATTGTGAAAATAAATACATGTTGATCAATATTCTAAGTTTCAACATTAAAAACCCATGTAAATAGCACATGATGCACTAGTTCTCGGACTTATCATAATTGGTTCTCAAAATAAAATCAACACCCATAAAGTTGAATCTTTAAGGTGAACTGAAGACCCAAAATTAAAGTTGCGATTTTGATCTTGTAGGAAAGTCAACACGGTTTGACCCGTGGAAAAAAAAATCAATTGTATCGATTTTGGCAATAAAATACGTTTTTATACGAAAATGTCTTATGCGTAAGTCAATGTGTTTTTAGTCGAAGTCCACTAGTGATTTTTTTAAGCTTTGTGGTTAGTTTCGAATTATTTTTAGTTTTTTCTGTTGATTTCAAGTGACTTTTTGGTTTTTCGTTTATCATCTCATATATTTTCTAATATCCTAGAGCGCCCTTAAAAATTTAGGTGTACACCTTTTATATTCCATTAAAAATTGTTTTATGAAAATTATTGAATAGGTGTACGGGACCCCTCTGTCTCTTATAGATCCGTCCCTAAATATATATTATATGACAAAAAACCTTGAGACAAAAGTAGAGTAGTTGGGAAAAAAATTATGTTCAACCAAAAAATTAAGGCTAGGTGGGACAATACAATATTGGTCTTTTTAGCGTTTGCTTAACTGATAATAAGTTTTGTGTTTTTTGGATTTTTTTCTTAAGAGGTCATCAGTTTGAGTGTTTGAGTCCTGCATGACCATTGAATTTTCCTGGTTGTTCTCTAAGGATTAGTTGAGATACGTACAAGTTGGTCCAAACATCTACAGTTAACAAAAAATACAAGATTGACCGAAGCAGAAACATTCTACCAAAAGACAATTTTGAACTCATCAAAAAATTTTCAACTTGTGTATTTTTCTTCTATGTTATTTTTTAATCATATTAACCATTATACATATATCTAACTATATCATGTCATGTCTTTATAACATAAGACTTTAACCCAAAATTTTATTGTTTTTATCTTTTTAAAAATTATAGCACCGTGGTAATTAAATGTCAACTGCTTTCTGGGGTGAACTTAATGCTTGAAGTCATAGCCAATAATACAAGAGTTTAAATTCTCTCAAAACGCCATAAATTTTCTATAAGAAAATCCAGATAAACTTAATAAAATAATTTTTTTGTGAGATTTTGTGTTCGAGTTTATTTTAAAGAAAATAATTTATTGAATACACGATTAGATACAAAACCGCAAGACAAAATGTTCAAACATAATCAAAATTGTTTATGGAATCTACTTGAAACCTAAAGTAAGGGAACAAACTTGCATGACGAGAAACAAAAGATTTGTCGTAAGCGACTTCTGCCTGAAAACGACGTTATATAAAACCTTTTTACAAAAATAAGAAACCTAAAATTTAAAGATAAAAACTAAAAAAATGATAGAAATATAATTTGAATCCGTGCCGTGAAGAAGAGAAAAACGGTGCAAATAAATTCCATCAAAAGAAACTTTTGTTATTATTATAGTTCCAAATAATATATTGTTGTACCTTACAACATAATACGATGATATCTTTCACGATCTTTAAAATTTTTACATTATGGAGGAACACAACGATGACTTGTATCATCGTATGCGGTATACCGTATACCCCATACTGGCCTACTGGGCCTATGACTCTATTCGCCTATGTTAGTGTTTTAATTTCAAATTCCTCATCTATGAGGGGGTTGACGGTTCAAATAAATAGAAAAATATATACACTACTTGAGATTATCTGGCCGAGTTTGAACTCAAATAAGTAGCTTCTGAATTCTAAACTTCATCTTCAACTGTTTAGAAACTTTGTCTATGTTTTTGCGGCATAAACTCGCATATATATAAAAGTATCATAATTTATAACTAATTAATTAATATATTTTTAATGTTACATTTTAAACTTAGAGCATCTATAGTGGTGAAACTTTCAAAAACCTCATTTGCCATATTTTTTTTCTGCCACATCGCTGTCACCTCAACAAAACAAAAACCTTCATAAAGCCCTTCAATTGGGGTTCTTACAAAACCTCACTTTTCTTATTTTTAATTTATAACATTTTATTTTATTCATAGATTATTATATAAATTTAAATATATGTATATATTATTAAATTATTAAAAAATTCAAATATAATTTATTAGTTCTCACTTTTCTATATTATTTTTAATTCGTTAATTTATATATTTTGTTAACATATTTGAAAAAATAATTGAAACATAAACATAATTTTATATTATAATTAAAAAAAATATGAAATTAAAAATAATAATACGAAATAATAAATAGTAATATATATCACTCGTAATCTCGATTCGACTAAATATGTTCAACCAAGTTGGAGCGGAATTGATGATGAACTTCATTTAAAAGCCTTCTTTTATTGTTTTTTTTTCCATTTTCTTTCAATGAGATGTGTGAATGATTTATCACATATATATATAACAATTTGATATATTTTTTAAAAATAGAAAAGATATTTAAAAGTATTAACTACATTTATAAATTAATTATATATATAATCTAAGTATAATAATAGACTGCGATAACCAAAAAATCTTGTATAAAAATTTAAAGAAAAGAAAGTTACAAAAATAAAAAATATATTTTATAATATTTGGTTTATATTTTTTTTAATCTATATTTATTTGTATGTTTTATAAATTTATTAAAATAAAATGATTAATAAAACAATAAAAATAACAAAATAATAAATAACAAAAAATGAATGTTTTGCAAAAACCCGGGTTCTTGTTCAAGCACCTGGGTGTTTATAGGAACATGTGACTGGACAAGAATCTGTATCCCACAGTGGAAGTTTTTGTAAAAAACTTAACAAAAACCTGTAGAAGAACCTTCATTGTGGATGCTCTTAGGATCTAAAAGACATCATATTATATAACCGTCAAACTAGATAAAAATGATAGGTTAGAACTCATTAATTATGTCATATGATTTTAAATGATTAAATTATAAATGGTAAAAATAATAATTGTGTTATATGGTTTACTACATTGAATGCAATTATTATGGCTTGTGTAGTTATGAGTTGTTTGTGTACCTTTTTTTAGGTCAATTATGCTTTTATTTTAGTGTGTACTTCATAAATGTATAATACTCTATATTTAGCAATGTGATTAGGGTAATGTTTTTTAATAAATACATATAATTGAATCATTTGGAAACATGTATATATGCTAATGTTGCATCAGTTATTTGACGTATAAGCTAATTAAAGTGTCGACTAATATAGATTATTTGGGTAATTTTGTAGTATATATGTTGTGTGTATCGGTGTATGTACTTATCATGGATTGAATCTGAGGTCTATAAATAAATCCCATGATATTGTTAAATCCAAATATATTTCTATAACTGATAAAGTTTTGACAAATAAATCAAAGTTTGAAGTTGAATTATGGCTTCATACAGTACATGTTAGGTCAATTTATAGTGAATTTGAAGTAAACGGTCCCTAAAGTTCTTTAAGGGGGCGTTTGGTTCGCAAAATGGAATTGGATGGAATGAAATTTGTCAAAGGAATTTGACTTTGAAGGAATTGGAATGTTGTCAGGTTTGACCAGCTGTTTGGTTTGCAGAATTGGAATAGAATCTGTTGAAAGAATTGGAATCTGTCAGTTTGGTTCACAGAATGTAGCTTTGGAATTGGAATGAAATTCCAGTAAATGACTAAAATACCCTTTTTATTAAGTTTAATTTTTTAAACTAAAATTAGTTTAATAAAATAATTATTATTTCAAATTTTTTAACACTAAAAATAATTTGAGCTTTTTTACAGCTAAAAACTGCATAAAACAGCCAAAAACTGCTAAAACAGCAAAAATCATATTTTTTTAACAGCAAAAATAGCTAAAAACTGCAGAAAAAGGCAAAAAACTACAGCAAGAGAACATCTGTTGCAGGAGACGATGGAGAACCTAACTGCTAGGGGTGAGGAAAAACCGAATCGAAACTGGAAAAAAACTGAGAAACCGAAAAGACGAAAACTAAAAAACCCCCCGAAATACAGGATCGAAATCGAAAACACGAAAATTGAAAAAAAAACCTCGAAAAAACTGAACCGAACCGAAATCGAAAAACCGAAAATTGAAAAAACCCTCGAAAAAGCCGAACCGAATATCCAAGTGAATGGGTGTCGGCTTCAATTTTAAGAGATTAGGGTTTAGTTATTTTTTTAGGATGAGGGTATTTTAGGTATTAGGAATATATCAAATTCAATTCCATAGAAATCCCATGGATAACCCAAGGAATTTCAAGTGCCATTTTTTTGGAATTCTTTGGAATTTAACAAATTCCAATTCTTGAAAATAGTGAACCAAACAAAGGAATTGGAATCTGGTCAATGAAATCAAATTCCAATTCCACCAGATTCCATTCCATTCCAGCGAACCAAACGCCCTCTAAGGGTCGTTTACCAATTCTTACCGGATAAGTGTTGTCTAAGTAAGAGTGTTGTTTCATATAAGTACTATTGCTATCCCAAGTAATTGTTGTCCTGATAAAAGTGTTACCAAGTGTTTTTTGACAAGTACTAACCAACAAAAAATATTACCATTATATACGTTGAATAGTAAGAACACCTATTTTTGGGCTTACCAAATAAGCTAGTTTATATCTTATTAAGTTATGACCAAAGAATATTGTATAGTTTACTAAATAAGCCATACAACCTATCAAGTTCAACAAGTCAAAACCGCATACCCTTTAATAGGGGTGGCAATCGTGTCGTGTTCGGGTTGGCGTGTCATGGATGCTCAACCCTAACCCAACCCGTTCAGCTAATCGTGTCGAGATACGCAACCCTAACCCGCACACGTTCGTGTTGGCGGGTTAACCCGCGTGTTGGCGGGATGGTCGCGGGGTGGCAGGTTGGCGAGTCAACTTGCGTGTTGTCGGGTGGGCGTGTCACGGATTGACGGATTGGCAGGTCGTTCGCGGGTTGAGGGGTCATGAAATCTCTTGTTTCTAGATAGAGCGCCGTCGTAGCTGCTGTTGAGTATTTTGAGTTAGGGTTAAGGTGTTCGTGTTTCACATTCCTACGTTTGAGTTTTGACGGACGGGATTACAATTTACACAACAAAACGAAAGAAACTCTATTGATTAAACTTTTAGATTTTAAAATAAAACACAAAATATATATATATTATTATTTTTATTAAATTTTGGCGGGTTGGCGTGTCAACCCGCGACCCGTTCGTGTCAACCCGAACCTGACCCGTTTATTTGGCGGGTTGACGGGTTGGCGTGTCAAAAAGTTCAACCCTAACCCATTTATTTTCGTGTCGGGTTCGTGTCGTGTCGAGAATTGTCACCCCTACCCTTTAAGTATTGGCTGAAAAGTTAGTTCTCCATCAAAAAATTAGTTAAGTTTGACAAAAATTAGTTGATAAACAAGATGACAATATAAAATTTCCTAAAATTAAATATTGAAAAATATAAAAATAAATCAAAAGTTGGTTTAATCTTAATGTAATTAATGTTGCTTGTATATGTTAGAAAGAAGGCTAACCAAGTACAAAATTTATCTTGGACAACTTTGTATTTTGAAATAAGTTGTTACAAGAAGTTATATTCTATTTCATATTGATTGCAATAATTAATATCCAATTTCAAATCGCTTATAATATTTTTTGTTTGACCCCATTATTGACCATCTTGCCACCATGGTGCAAGCAATAATGGTCTACATTAGAGATTGTTTTAAAAATTATTTTTAGACTAGTCTTAAATTTGTTTTTTCAAAATCGGACCAATCGATTCCTACCAAAAATCACATGACTGATCTAAGGCCCGTCCTAGTTTCTTTATAAAAAAAAAGGGAAAAGTCTGAAAAACCCCAACGAACTATCTGGGTTTGAATGATAAAATATTTAAACTGTTGTTTTGAATAAAATAACCCTTAAATTTTCTGAAATCGGTTAAATGCATCCTTATAATCTGTAAAAACAGGTTAATGTTATAAAAATTTGGAAAAAGCCTAGAAAAACCTAACAAACTATCTGATTTTGAATGATTAAGTCCTTGATTTTTTTAGCGAATAAATCCAGAATTTTTTCCTAAATCTTTTTTCCAAATTAATTTTTGAACTTTATTTTAACAAATAAATCTTAAACTTTTTTTTGAAAAAATAAAATCATGAACTTAATTTTGAATAAATAAATGTGGAATTTTTTTAACAAAATCATAAATAAAAATATATATAATTTATCTCACCGACAACAAAGTACAATAAACCGATTAAATGGAGAAAAATTATAGCATTTACATTACTAATTATGAAACATATAAAATAAAAGTTATGTCTAAAGAATAAAAAGATACATAAAAATAATTATAGATAAAAAAAAATTAAGTTAATGAAAAATTTAATTTATGCTTTAAGTAAAACTTTTATATGCTTTGTATTTAGTATTGAAAATGGTATGATTTATCGTACTTTGTTGTCGATGAGAAAAACTATATATATTTTTGTTTATGATTTTGCTCAAAAAATCCGCACTATTTGTTCAAAATCAAATTCATGATTTTATTTTTTTCAAAAAAAAGCTTGGGATTTATTTGTTCAAATAAAGTTCAAAAATTAATTTGGTAAAAAGATTTAGGAAAAAAATCGGGATTTATTCGTTAAAAAAAATCCAAAGACTTAATCATTCAAAAGCAGATACTTTGTTGGTGTTTTTCTAGATTTTTTCCAAAATTTTATAATATTAACATGTTTTTACATGCTACAAGGATGTATTTAATCGGTTTCAAAAAGTTTAAGGGTTTTTCATTCAAAAAAAATAGTTCAAGGATTTAATCATTCAAAATCAGAAAGTTTATTTGGGGTTTTTTAGACTTTTCCTAAAAAAATATGTTCTAAAAAAAGGTTACACAGAAATACCATTTTAATGTTTTTTATTACAATTTTTAAAATTTATTACACGGGTTAAGGTGAGGACCGAGATTGGTCAAACCCAAAACAACCAATTAGGCCTCCTTTTGTCTTAAAAAAACTCGGCTAGGACCGGTCCTCATTTGAATTGAATAAAGCCCAAGCCCAAATAAAGCCCAAAACAACGTGGGCAATTTATATAAGGATGAGATTACAAGTAATCATTGAAAACAATAATCGAAAAACTTATTAAAAATACTAGAAGGGTACTCGCGTAATGCAGCGAGATACATCTGGATTTTAGGTTTTATTTTAATTTTTATCTCTATCGATATTCTAATTGTTTTAAGAAAACGATTTTAATGTTTCATTTAAAAGTTCCATTTCTTTATGTAATTCAATTTTTTTTTATCATACTTTATTTTGGGTTTAATAACAAAGTAATTTATTTTTGTTTTGATAATATAACTTTTGATAAAGACAATAATTAAACTTGATAATTATCTTAATTATATTTTAAATTTTTTATATTTAAAATTAGATGTTTATCCTGTATTTGATCATAATTATCTATAGTTAGTTACACGAATTCAGAAATGCAGTTTTAATAAGTTGTACTTACACATCGTCTACTTGTAATCTTGAAAATTAAGTAATTAGCATTAATTAGCAATACCTAACGCTTAAAAAGTTGTTTTTAAGAGTTTTTGGCCAAATGATTTATAATATAGTATAGATAAGGTTGAAATAATTCAATGGATATACTTAAAAAAAATTGTGGTTATAACCATTTTTTTTATAAACTACAAACAATTCCTCCTAGTTTTAATTTAAGAATCAACAAAACACAACAATAACTTAAGCGAAATACACCACAAAACAGTCGTTTTGTTATCTTTAAATTCAATATTTATTTTGATTTAAGAGTGTCGATTTACAAAAATCAATATAATTTAGTTGATGTATAAACTATATTAAATATGTCGTTACAAAAGGTTATATTCTATTTTTTATTGGAGAAAAATTGCATCTAAATGAAACCAACTTTCAACTAATTTCTATTTTAGAAAATCAACTTTTAAAATCATCATTTTGGGGTTTGAATCAAAATTTTGATTTATTTAAGGACTTAGTTTATCTACTGACCCGCTAATGACGACGTGACGTAAATGGTTTCCCAACTAAGATTCCACATTATTATTATGATTTTAAATCTAAATCTAAAATATTAACATGGTACATATAAAATTAATTTTAAATATCAAATTAAAGATATTTATCTCTCATTATCTTCGACTAATGGAAAAATGGGGGGCACGTGAAGGGATGAACAAGCAGGTGGATACTGGGTAGGAGCAGCGCCGGAAGATGAACAACGTCGGAGCACTGCTAAGCAACAACGACAGCGGGGACGGAGGCTAGGGGCGGAGACCGGAGCGACGGTGGAGGCAAGAAACGACACGTAGTGATATGGGATCTTGGTGACGGTTGGGTTCCAAACCCTACTGTACATAATGGAAGCCTGCAACTCAAAATCCACTAAATTGATGCAATTTTTATTGTTGTGGTGATTCATTTTTGTGGGCAAAACAATTATGGAGTTCAAGCAGATTTGTTTTTCTAGGGTAAAGAAGATTTGTTCAATAATTCACTACCACAAAGAGAGAACAATAAGCCCTAAAAATAACTGAGTTATGGGAAAGGAGAAGACCAAGTACAGTTTGTGGCTGGTAGTAATAAAAGAGAAGATGAAGAATCAATGAAGATTTTAGGATTTGCTTTTGATTTGTGTTATCTTGTTTCGGTGAAGATGAAGAAGAATCAAAGGGAAGAAATAAAATGGAAATTTTAAGTAAAAATATTAATAAATTATTATTTTTAAATCTAGAGTCAAAAATTCCACGTTGTCGCCATGTCAACAAAAATAATGAGGTGTAAATTTTTAAATATTGTAAAAATACAACATCATCAAATGCTGACCGGTTAAGGGTTGAAGAGGTCACGAGGTCCCTTAAGTTTTTTAAAAGTTTACTTCTAAGCCTTAAAATGATGATTTTTAAAGTTGGTTCTTCAAAATAGAAATCAAATGAAAGTTTATTCCATTTTGATACAATTTTCTCACATATTGGTTATAATATTTTCATTTGACCCATTGTTAAAAATCGGTATTGGACTGGTTTTAAATCGGTACTTTCAAAACCGGGTCCGCGGTCCCGACCACTGTTCCAAAACCCGGTAACCGGTCCAGCACCAAAATCCGATCTTGGGTCGGAATAGGTTTCCTTTAATTCTTTTAAAACTTGTTTACACGAAATTGCTATTAAATGTTTTTTAATTACAGTTTTTGAAATTTAGCATAGAGATACACTTTGAATGATGCATATGCTTGAAAATCTTGTTAAAAATCATGAAGAGCTTGTATTATAATTAAAAAAAATTGGAAAATCGGTAGTATACATAATTGGTTTCGGACCGAGACACATGAAATCCCATAAAATTTGTAACCGGTCCCAAACTAGACCAAACCCAATTTGACCATCTCTAGTCTACATCTAATTTGAAGTTTAAACTCATCTGCAAAATTTATTGTCAAATTTCTTGATGTTTGCTAAATAATAGATACTCACAAATGTTGCAAGCAACAAGCCAAGAAGATCACAACGCAAGATAGGGTTTTCCAAGGGTTGGAAAACCCTACCCAAAATAACAAGACGGGTTTAAGCCAAAAACTTGAAGAAAAAAAGGTGCAAGTAAAGATGTATAAATGAGATGGGATGGAACCAAAGTCTAACTCAAAGATGACCGCCTAAGGTGAATATCAAGATTGATTAGACCCAAAAGGACCAAGTTTGCCTCCTTTTATCTTAAAAAAACCCTGGTTAGAACGATACATATTTGAATCAAATAAAGCCTAGTTAAGGACTCAAATAAAGCCCAAGACAACTTGGGCAATCTATTTAGGAGTGATATCCGAAGTAAACCTAAAAAAACTAGAATTGATAAACTCATTTAAACCATTAGATCAAAATAATCCAATGGATGTTGCTATAACCATCCTTTTTATAAAATAGAAATATTTCCACTTAAATTAAAAATATTCAAAAACGATCACTTTAAGGTGTATTTGAGTGACCCAATTGTATATATATAATGATTACATATATAATATATTAAATTAATAAATAGAATTAATGTTTTTATAAAAAACAATTTTTTATTGAAGGCCCGGTTTGGGACCGGTTTGAGCCGGGCCCGGACCTGCATTACGAAACACACTAAACGGCCGCTTAAAATCGTTAGGACCGGGACCGAGACCGGGACCGGTCCCAAAAAGCCCGGTCCGAAAATCACTGTTGAGGTCCGGGACCGATTGAGGCCCAGCCCGGCCCGGTCCGAGCCCGGTTTTTGGCCATCTCTAACCCACACACAATATATATATACAAGTTCAAATAAGAGATTGTTAATTTGCGAGAAAACAAGAAGTTCCAAATCACATGTGATACAAACATGTTGCTTTGACTCCATGGAACGGACAACTTTTCCCACGTGATTTTACTTTGTAATCACAAATGATCTTGCAATATATATATATATATATATTAGAAAAACTGTACAATTAAAACAAAAAGAAACAAACTTTAGGAAATGACACGTAAAGAATGGTGAAATTCCAAGCTTAGCTTGAAGGATTGATTAAGGACCTATTTCCAAATTCAAGTGGTCTTTCACCTTTGATAATTGAACAAGAGTTTCCAAAACCACTTGCCTTTGAAAAAAAGAAAAAGAAAACAAGTTTTGAAAACTGGGCCCTGTCATTTTTCATCTTTATGTATGAGTTTCACTAATTGGTCCCACCAAATGGGTTCGAATAAATATTTCAATATCTTTTGTAGAGAGACTTTAGATTTACCGAATTGCTCTATACCGAGGATTCCTGAAAAAACTCATCTATCGACCATCACTCTGTCTTGGGTTCCTTACATGGCATGGATGGAAGTTTATTGGGGCATTTTAATATTCTGCAATGCCAGATTATTATGTCAACTATGAGTCTATGGCTCATAATAGGAACATGTATATTTTGTGAAGTATTTTAATATTATATTCTTTTTACAGATAATGTTAACTATTTTATTAAAAATATCTTTTGTCTGAATGTATTTGAAAATGAATTAAATGCCTTAAAGTTTAATAGGGGAACATAACAAAATAAAACACATTCTTCTTTGTTGAAGTATATGAACGTGACTTAATTTTATACCAATATAATAATAGTATTCTAGAAAACATGTTTATTATATTAGTCTTTTCTAATTGTAATTATATTAACGATCTAGTGTGGATAAGTGAGATTGATATTGGCGTGTCATTTTTGAAAAAAGTAAAATAATTCATCACCTGCTTGCCTTTGTGTTGCAATACACGACCCAACTTTTGCAATTTAGTTACGTCACATCAGTTTGTTTGTATATTTATCGGTTTCGTATTTAAAATTTTGTTGTGGCAAAAAAGAAATACATTTTATAAAGAGTTTTAAAATTTATAGATCACATGACTTATGTTCGAATTATACTCATGCTTTCAATTTCTTAGAATTCATGTGTGTTAGACTGTTTGTTAATATGCTTAAAAGTTACTCAAAACTATGTGGATAAAACACTCCATGAACCTTATTCGTTGCAAGGGTTCCTATATTATAGTTTTTGCATCTCTTCGAAGTTTTTTATAGTTGATTAGTTCATAATGTCTTTAAGTATATAATTTTTTAAACATTGCCAATTATTTATTGTTAATTAAAACATAATTATTATATAAATTAAAGTGGAAATATTTTATTAGAGAAGTTAAATAACATCAAACAAAACAAGACATAAAAGTCAAAAGTAAACGACTTATATATGACTTTTAAGAAGACTCGGTTTTCATATGAAATAATAAAAATATAATAGATACCATACTCGACCACTAAGGATATGGTCTGATTTTCAATTATGTTTAATCCAAGATTCGACATTAACTACATATATATATATATATATATTATGTTTTTTATTTAAAGAAAACAGTCAAATTAGGTGACTAGAATATAGAAGAAGATAAATGCAGGGTACTTGACATCGTGGCTAAGGTTTTTGTTTGACATGTTTAAAATAAAATGGTAAGAAAAAGAATAATAAGATCTAAAAGTGTTTTTAAATAAAGGTCCTTGTAGTTTTATAAATATGATTCTTGTGATTTCATCCTTTTTCAGATATTGGGAAAATATTTTATTCTCCTAAAATAGAAAATGAGCTCAATAGTTTTTCTTTAACAAAGGATGTTCGAGACAGTTTGTACATATCTCGAATAATCTTAGGGATCTTAACAAATAGTCAGAAAAATCTTAAATCACCTTACAGGACTCGAACCCGTGATCGCTGATAAAAATCCTCAAAGACCGAGACTATTTGCCAATTGAGCTAAACTCAGGAGGTTAAAACGAGCTCTATAGTACTTAAAAGAAGCTCCTTAAGAAATCTGAAGAAATTTGACGTTCGATTGAATCTTGCTTTAGGTTTAAGGGAAAGTTTTTAAATGAATTAAAATCCTACGGAATATTAGATTTAGATATCTCATGGGATAGTTGGTTTTTAATTAGATTTCATATGATTTTTTAAGTAATGTTCTAAAATATATTAAAAACATTTGTTTTGTAATAATTAATTACTTAGGTAATTTTTATTTATTTATAAATTATTTATAAAAATGAAATTCAATCAAAATTTATAAATCGTACAAAACAAACATAATAAAAATTACACGTTTTTTCAGTTCCAAATAATTCCTAAAAATCAAACAGTAAGGAAATATTTTGTTAAAAGACTCCTTATGTGGTTATGTATCATTTTGTAAATCAATTTGATAAAACTTCTAAATTTCAAGATTATAATATAGGGGTGTGTACGAAATTTCATACATTTTTATAGGAGTCTGTACGGAATTTTTGGTACTATGATAAGTGTTGATGTTGACTTGTGTGAGGATGACATTAACTTTTAGAGATGCCATAAACATACCTTAGGGGTGTCATTAGCCTCCCTGTAACATATATGAAAAATTAATTTATAAATAATGAACATAATTCGACAATCTACTCTATAAAATTGATAACTATCCTAAAAGTAAAGGGTGATTATTGTAACATTAGTAAACTTGAAGGACTATAACTTTTTAATAAGTCAAGTGGTAGACTATGGTCTTTCTTCCCACCTTCCTTTTGATTGTCCTATTGTGTGTGTTCTCTCTCTTCCTAATCAAACATTCCTGGCAGCCAGATTCCATTAAAACTTTTTCACCCCCAAATTCGATTCGTAGGATTTCTTCAGTTTTTCTCTTAATCCAAACATGGCTCCAGCCATCGATGAAGGTGCTTTTCTATCTCTTTAATTGTGTCTTTGTGTTTACTTTTTGTTAATTGCGTGGTTCATCTGCAGATTCCCAATTTTGTTATCGTACTTTTAGTTTAAGAGAGGATCTAATCGAAGTTTCAGCTGATTGTAAGATGACGATCAACTAGATTATTTCAAGTTTGTGTATTAAGAGATGAAAATTGTGCTCAAAGCCGATATTGCTCTTAGTTTGATTTGATTTTAAAGTTTATTTGTTGTGTTTGCAAAATCTGTTGTAGTAAGTGATGAATCAGAAAATTCTGATGATCGGTTGTGTGCAAAATATCTGGATTTAGATCATGAAGACTAAAAAACGTTTATTTGATTTGCTGATTGGAAATCGCTTTTTTTGAAAAGATTTGTGCATTTAGGTTTTAGTAATTAACTCCACAATTATACTTCAATTATGTAGGAGGCATAGAAAAGGTGCTGATGACTCCAACAAAGCATAATCAAAATTCTAATCCTCTTGGGGAACCATCCCCTTCACCATCTCCATCTGCTGCTACTCCACCAGCACTGGTACTTTCGAATTCTGGGAAGAGGATGGATCAGGCTGGGAAGAAAAAGTACGTCAAGCAAGTGACGGGTAGACATAACGACACAGAGCTCCATCTAGCGGCCCAAAAGGGGGATCTGGCAGCTGTGAAGCAAATTCTTGATGACATTGATTCACAAATGGTGGGAACTTTAAGTGGGGCTGATTTTGATGCAGAAGTTGCAGAGATTCGTGCGTCAGTGGTGAACGAGGTGAATGAGTTGGGACAAACAGCACTATACACGGCTGCTGAGGAGGGTTTTCTTGAGGTTGTAAAGGAGCTGTTGAAGTATTCCGATAAAGAAACAATCACTAGGAAAAACCGGTTGGAGTTTGACACTTTGCATATCGCTGCTAGTCAAGGACACGATGGTAAGATTCTTCAAACTTTGTTCTATCATCAATTATGTAATTAATGGAAAGGGAAGTTTTATCACTAATCCCTCTTTAAGGCCTTCGTGCTTTATATAATTATATGGATTATAGATATAGATAGACAGATAATGTCTTAATGACATTGATGATAAAATCGAGAGTAGGAACTAGGAAGGTGTTTGAGCTACTTCTTTAATTTAGCCTAGAAAGTAAAGATTTTCTTTTTGGATAGAAGTTGGATAGAATAAGGAGAATATTATGTATACATCTGTTTGCATTCATATCTGCTTCTTGAAGTTATTTGAAACACATATTGTGGTGACTTTTTCATTGCAGCCATAGTCCAATTACTACTTGACCATGACCCATCACTATGCCAAACGAGATCCCAAAGAAACGCAACCCCACTCATCACCGCAGCTACAAAAGGACACACTGCTGTTGTTAAAGAGCTGCTGTCAAAGGATAGTAGTTTGTTAGATATTGCTAAATCCAACGGAAAAAATGCATTGCATTTAGCAGCTAGATCTGGACATGTCGAGATTGTGAAGGCTTTACTCGAAAAGGATCCACTATTGGCCAGAAGGACAGACAGAAAAGGACAGACTGCATTGCATATGGCTGTAAAAGGGGTTAACAGTGAGGTCGTGAAATTGCTATTGGAAGCTGATGCAGCTATCGTTATGCTTCCAGATAAGTCTGGCTTTACTGCATTGCATGTAGCTACCAGAAAAAAGCGAGCAGAGGTAGACTTCATTCATTCCAACTTCTTTTTTCTTAGAAATTATACCATAAGTATTTATCTTTGTGCACGCATATATAGCCTCTAGATATATATATAATATAAGTTTTGTTCTTGCAGATAGTAAACGAGTTGCTTAGCCTCCCTGATACGAGTGCTAATGTGAATGCACTGACTAGAGATCACAAAACCGCTCTTGATATAGCTGAAGGGATTCCTTTATGCGAAGAATCTACGGATATAATAGCGTGCCTTACTCGTTGTGGTGCAGTCCGAGCCAACGAACTGAACCAACCAAGAGACGAGTTAAGAAATACCGTGACTCAGATCAAAAACGATGTCCATACCCAACTTTTACAAACTAAAAAAACGAACAAAAATGTCCATGGAATTGCTAAAGAGCTCAGAAAGCTCCACCGTGAAGGGATTAACAATGCCACCAATTCAGTAACTGTGGTGGCTGTTCTTTTTGCAACCGTTGCTTTTGCTGCTATTTTCACGGTCCCTGGTGGTGATGATAATAACGGGATGGCTGTGGTGGTGGACCGTGCTTCTTTTAAAATCTTTTTTATATTCAACGCTATTGCCCTTTTCACTTCTTTAGCGGTGGTGGTGGTTCAGATTACGTTGGTTAGAGGTGAGACAAAAGCGGAAAGAAGGGTGGTTGAGGTGATTAATAAACTCATGTGGTTGGCTTCTGTGTGCACTTCGGTTGCTTTCATGGCTTCTTCGTATATAGTTGTTGGTCGTAAGTATGAATGGGCTGCCATTTTGATTACGGTTGTGGGTGGAGTTATAATGGCGGGGGTTCTTGGAACCATGACTTATTATGTGGTTAAGTCGAAGAAAACTCGTTCGATGAGAAAGAGGGAGAAGAAGAGTGGTTCGAACTCATGGCTACATTCTGAGAACTCGGAAGTCGACAGAATCTATGCGATATGATGAGGTAACATATGCTATAGTTCGTATCTCTAATGTTGTTTGTAGATAGGTATAGTCAACAATCGATATCGAAATTATGAAGTCAGAATACTTGATTGGTGGAACTGGATACTCGAGAGTCACGGGAGAAGAGATTGACCGATAAATGATTTTGAAGAGTCATTGATAATTGTATTCTGACTCATGAATTTCAGATCTTCAATGTATATCTACTTACTATTCATGGGTACATTTTGTACCTTTCATGACCATATTTCAATCGTATGCTGCCTATCTTCACTCCACTCCCATAAACACATGAAAGCCTGAAGGGTGGTTTCGGGATAGAGATGACAAAAAAAAAAAACCGTAACTGATAGGGAGCCCGATATTGGAACCGAGTTTGAATGGGGAATCACCGAGTTAACCGGGCCGGGGACGGGAAATCCATGAATTTAGAAACCAAGGATGGATACCTGAAACTGTATCCGAATACGATGCTTTTGTAGTATAAATAATAAACTATACGTATAATACTATATGCTTCCTCATGATGTTTTATGACTTTTTTTTTGTTTAATATATAGGGAAATTGACATAAATAGCCATTCCTCATGGTACTTTTCACTTTTTAGCCCTTTTTTATATAACTTTCCTAAAAAAGCCAAAGTTTACGAAGAGACTTTACGCAGAAAGTCTACTTTTTGCTTAAAGATCACTTTTTGTGTGATTTATTTACGCAGAAGGTAGATTTTTTACGTAGAAGGTAGATTTCTTTATGCAGAAAGTAGACTTTCTGCTTAAACTTCTTAAAAAATCACACTTTTGAAGGAAAATGATCTTTACGCAGAAAGTGCTTTGTCTATTTTAGGAAACTCATCTAAAAAATGACTAAAAAGTGAAAAACACAGTGAAAAATGGCTATTTATGTCAATTTCCCTAATATACAACCTAATTGTTATTGATGATGGATTAATATATTCAATTATTGTATCTTTTAATTAGTTAAACAATTAAACAAGATAAAATTATTTGTTTGTATAAAAAATGGATATTTATGAATGTAACATCTCAGACCAATCGTACAAGATATTGTCCGCTTTGTCCACACAACTGGACTCACGGTTTTAAAACGCATCTGATAAGGGAGGTATCCAAGTCGCTTACAGGGAAACACTTGTTTTCCTCCCCCAACCAACGTGGGATGTTACAATAATAGTTTGTAATTGATTATATTATCTGAAAAGTGGTATTTGACCAAAATTTTAAAAAAAAGTTGTAATATGTTTTGTATTTTGTTTTATCTAATTGTAGTATATTCTATTTTCTTGACAAAAGAGAATAGAAGAAAAAACATAACGGGAGTAGTAGGCTGGGAAAAATCCCTAAACGGTAGGTTCTTTATTTACAAGGAGCGGTTTGTTAAATTTGTACCCCATCCAAAAGGATCATGGACACGTAGGATGAAGCGGTCCCGCTTCCTTCTTTAAATTAGTGGGATCCATCTATTAAAATAATAATAAAAATTCTAAATATATCGGTTTTCTTTAACTTATTAAATTAATTAGTTTTAATTAGTAAAGAAAAAAAATTGAATCTGTTTTGCTGGTAGTTTTTACTTATAACTATTGTAATTTTTAAAATTTATTATTTTTAACTTATTGTAATTATAATTTTTCTTACTCCTAAATTATTGTCATTTTAACATATTGTAATTTTTAGTTATAATAATTAATTTTTATTTCTTATAATTTTATTATTGTAATTTTTTATGAAAATTTACATAACAAAAAGAGAAAACTGATTTGACAAGGTGTGAACTTATGATTGTAGATACTCTAATACGTGTTGTAGTCCTTGTAAGTTATGGGGTTTCAACTTTCAACCATCTTCTTTGAGTAAATTATGTTTTTAGTCCCTGTGGTTGGTTAAAATTTTGGTTTTTGTCCTTATGGTTTTGAAATTACAATTTTCATCCCTATGGTTTATAATTCATTATTTTTTCATCTTTATGATTTAAAATTTATTGCTTTTTTCGTCCTTATAGTTTACAATTCATTTTTGTTTTACTTATTCATACTTAAAAGTAGTGTTTTGACCTCAAAGACGAAAAAGAAATTAATTTCAAGCCATAAGGATGAAAACTGACAAATAATATTAATATATGACAAATGAGATTAACATACACTCTCCACCTTTACGAGGTTGAATCAATTTGACCTCTAAAGATGTTGGGTTGTATACTACTAGGCTATAGGTCATTTGGCGGATTTAATCATATTTCCCGTCGTGGATGGGGTTAGGATGAGGATTGAAAATAGAGCCGGGAATTTGGTCTCGACTCCCCATCCTCACTGCCACCTCTATTTGTAAATGAGATGGTGGTGGAATGAACCAATGGGAGGAAAGGAGCTTCATAAATTGATTTATTCCGCCACCTCCAAGGTAGATTTTTACAAGTCCGTCTCTAGTTCAAAATGACCGGATCTTGTACTTACAAGATGCTTAATGTTTGCAGATAAGGTTTTATATGTATAGCAATATGTTTTTTTAGGGTAACCATGAGTTTTAGAGTCAACTTATGTTTACTGGTTAATCCTCCGAACGATTACAAACGGTTTAGAGTCATCACTAGTGAACTTCCATGGTAACAAGGGATTTGACAACGCCTAAATTTAAACTCAAGGTAATGAGATTTTTCATTATATCTTGCTGAGGATTAACTAGTGTCTCACAACCTAAGCAAAATGTTCTTTTTATTGTATATATAATGTTGCCTCGATTCTTTAACATGGAAAGTTTGTATGTGGCTATGTGCATTATGAAAAATTGCTCTTAAGTTAAAACATTATTATTTTTCATATTTTTATTTCGAAGCATAATAAATCTTTTTTAAAAACATGTCAATATGAATATTAGTTACTTATTTGAACACTATCATTATAAAATCAATCTTTGCATACAAATGGCGTTAAATACGAAAAAAAATAACCAATATTTTTTGAAATTATAATTAATTTGATCAATTTTGAAATTATCAAACTAGAAGGCTCTTTGTTTATGTCTCAACACTTCCGTTAAGATACAACATCTGCATCGCTAAGAGGTGAGTTCTGTTTGACAAAAAATAATTATGTCTTTTAATGGTCCAAAACCATTTGAGTCATTTTGTATCCTAGACCTCTCTTAACCATTAAGAGCTTAATTACATCCTGAACAATTACCAAACAAATATATTTCATTCTGCATTATATCGTAAATTTTTTTAATCATTCTGATCACTTAATCATTATGTATCAAACCATTCAACATTTGCTAAGCAACCCCTCTTTGATGTATTTGAATTGAAATCTTAATAAAACAAAGCCTTATTTTTAGATGATAAAAAATAGTAATAATACAATATTTTCTAAAAAGCCAAATATTTTATGATAATTGTTAATGGACAAACAGACAATTTTAAATATAATCTTTCCAAAATCCATTGTATTTTTTATAAAACTTCAAATAAAAGTTTTATATATTTTTATATGCAAAAAGAAAAGTTCTAAACAACCAATAAAAAATAGACAACTGTTTCCTCAACCAATAAGTTGTTTACTTACCTCTTAATCCATCTAACCAAAAGAAAGCTTATTATTCCATCATTTTTTTAACTTTTTAAGGACTATTTATCAAACGCTTAACCAAATAAATGTTTATCAAGTCATATTATTTTATCAGATAAATATAGTAAGGACCAAAAAGTTTATCTAGTAAGAACGAAACAAGAACTAAGGCCTTGTTTGTTTTTTTCATTTTAACCTCTTAATCACCACTTAGGTCTGATTCGTTTAGACATTTCATAACCATTTCAGAACTGAAATCAGACTTTAGACTTCAGCACCTCTTAAAAAACAAACGCCACCTAAGAGTCACATTACATATTTTTTGGTATTTAGATGTATATTTAATTGATTTTATAACATTAAATAATTAAAATAAGCTAATTGGTTCTATAAATGATGTAATAATGATATTTGAATGTGCTAAGCAAAGGAGGTTTATGGTGGATGACATATCAACTTAGTTTAAGCATTGGGTGACCCAATGATTAAATTAAAGCATAATTATAAGGGTTTATGTCTGGATTTTGGATCCTTTTTCTTCTTTTAAAGTGAATCTTTATTTTATACCAATATATATTGTTTCTCAGGTGTCCTTCAGATGCTGCTAAGAGCCACATATAGATTATATATATATATATATATATATATATATATATATAAACTCTGGTTCATTTACAAACTGGATGAAGAGTACAAACTATACAAACCGGTTTAAATGAATATAAAAATAATTTTTTTCATGATTTTTTTTTCATCAAATGCTATGATTTAAGATATTATTACACATATGTTTGTTTCATAATGTAAAAGTTTCACATATATTTGTTTTCATAAGTTGAAAGTTTCTCATATATTTTTTTTTATGAAAAAGTTTCACATGTATTTGTTTCATAATGTAAAAGTTTTACACGTAATTGTTTCACAAGATGAAACAAACACGTGCAATAATATCTTAAACCATAACATTTAATGAAAAAAATTCATGATTTATATTGATTTAAATCAGTTTGTATAGTTTGTATCCTTCATCCAGTTTATAAATGAACCAGCCCCTCTCTCTCTCTCTCTATATATATATATATATATGTTAATATTGAGAGACACACAAAAGTTCACTGATAAATTTGTTTTCCATTATAAAATGTAGGATAAAGAAGGGTGTCACACATCTTCATTTACTTCCATTTATCATATATAATGAACCTCATTCATCATGAATAATGAATGCGATCTTTTATAACATTCATGGTAAATGATACATCATTCATAATGAAAAACCCGTGAATGTTTGGAACACGCAACAATGGAACTTTTTTATCACTCGGTTCACAATGAAACTTAAGTCTGCAATTCAACCTCCTTTATTTTAAAAAAAAATCGAGTTTAATTTTATATATACATTTAAATATGATTTTTCAAGTTCTTAATATCTGATTAAGAATGATATCAAGAATATTGTATTTGTTGTGAACCATTAATTTCCATTTCTTGTTGGTTTCTTTGCCTTCACTGCTTTCTTTGACCAGGAAAAAAAATACAGTTTCTTATAAAATTGATTCCATTTTCTAACCATTAAACTAATATTTTTGGAAAGAAAACTGGTAAAATAATTATTAAAAATAAATATAATTTTATTCGATTCTTCTTAACTTTAGCCAAATAATTAAGCCGTTATTTGATTCTGAATCTATTTCTTAGAATCATAATAATCATTTCGGAGAGAGTAAACATCACTTTTGGGTCCATGTGGTTTTCAAAAGGTCAAGAGACATTTTGATCATTTTTTTTAATAAAAAAGTTAGTGTACAAATTTATATGGCGTAGATTGAAATCAAAATTTCTAAAACTGGTCGGTAATGAACCTCTGACGATCTTGAAAAATTAAATCAAAATCAAGATTATAAGCTTTTATGAAAATGCTATTCGTTGTATATAAGCTATATAAATTTGTATACCAACTTTTTTTTTCAAAAGAAGAAATTAATAATTGACTCACAATTAACAGAGTAATTAGACTTTAGGACCATTTTCGAAGCAAAATTCATATCACAATGACTATTGAGACTTTTCAAAACACAAGGACCATTTTTGTGTTTTTTTTGGCTAACCGTAGGGACCCAAAGCGAAGTTAATTTACTCTTTTAGAAAATGTAATTTCGATGACACTTTAAATCGTTACGATAGTTGATCTTGACTCTTATTTGATCGATACCTAGGTTTTAGATTATGATGTGTAATTCTTTGTTGAACGAGTGAACTTGAATATATGATCTGAACCATTAAAATCTAGAAATAATCCTCACACTGTTCTAAGATTTTTCAATAAACTAACACACTACTCAATGAAAGACTTTTATCTACGACTTTTCTCTAGGAACTTTGTTGTTAAAGGGCGATTCGTCACAAAACAATCACAAAATTGACAAGTAAATAGTTGGTGACTAATTCAAATCAGTGACTGATTGCCCAAGGATTCTTTGGGTGACACATTGATATTTTCTCATAAAACATCGAATTCTACCGAACCATTGATATTTTTTGGGGTAATCCGTGGATAATTACCTACGAAAATTTTTATGTGTGATTTTTGTAGGTAAAAGTTATTTGTTTTGTAGTGACAGTTGAAAACGTCAAGCGTTATAAAATGTTTGATGGAATTTTTTGATCAATGAACAACTTATATTTATAATATAAGGGTTTTACCATATACACTATATCTCTATTTTTACATGCATTTAAACATCTACTATGAATGTTACTTATTGATAGAAAAATATTAAAATAATAACTTTTCTCTTTATTTAAAATAGAGTAGGGTGTATCCGAAAAAAAACCCATAATGTAAATATCGTTTATAGACTCGTTTAGTCGTTTAGATACTAGTTTGATCGATAATATTCCACGGGTCAATGCTCAATGCAATTTCAAGATTCTCCAACATGTTATAAAGTACAAGACACCCCCGCAAGTTTGAATCTTTGCACAAATGACACCAAATTTATCAAATTTATGACATTAATAATCTTTTTTCATGCTATCAACCCCTACAAAGTACTTGTCTTTCTTGATCATCACACACTATTCTTGAGGCTGCCAAGGAGCAAAAACCCATATCGCTTATCGTCTTTCTTGAATGCAACTGCTGCTGTGACGACCTTTTGCAATGAGCGATCGCACTTTGTATCTGGTTTTCGATATCAGAACCCGTGGTGATGCTTCTATGATGAACCTTCAACTCATTACAACCGTTTGAATTACTCGAATTTGAAAAAGATGAATTCCCACAAGAAACGTTTGTGGTCGAAAATCTCTTGATTGCACCAGAAAACGACCTTCGATGACGAAGACCATTATGGTTTCCATCAAGTTTTTCTTTCTTTTTACCACTAGTTCTTGACATTTTGTTTCTAGATTCATCCGAGCCACTCGATTTACCAAAGAAAGACTTGAGATAATCTCGAGACGCCTTTAGTTTCGAACCAATAGAAGATTGTTTGGTCAGATTAAGCTTTTTTGTCCATGACTTTTTAGGGTTTTCAGCTGTACTATCAAGAAAGTAGTCTTCTGGATTCAGCTCCCTGCTAACCTGACATGAACTTAAAGGCGAAACGTTACACGATCCAAATGGGGTATTCGCGATTGGTGTAGCGTATGGACTTGTGGCCAATGGGGTGCTAAAGAACTCATCGAAAGTATCCATGGTTTTATCTTGTAGAAGCTTTTCGACCATTTGTAAACGTGGTGGGAGATGAAGTGGGAGGAGTTTTCCTTTGTAGAATAACTCGTCAGCCGGAGAAGTTGTCGTTAGTTGATCTCTATCTAACGAGCTTGAAAACATCTGGAACTCGAATTCATTTGGATTCGAGTGACAGAAAAGATTTTTGAACGCGCTTACTTCCATATCTATATATTCTTCTTCTTCTTCTTCTTCTTTTTCTTTTTCGACATCATTGTAGCAAACGGAATCGAAAACTGAAGAATCGACAGCCATTGTGCAAAGAAGCTGAAGGTAATTAGGGATGGTGTGTTAATAAAAATGCAAGGCTGAGAACTAGGGTTTAGAAAGGGTATATATATAGAGATGTCAAATGGTGGTAAAGCTGTTATATAGGATCTTGTCACAAGTGCATAATGTGATATAAATAATAGTTGATAAATTATATATATAACGCAAAATGTAACTTAAAGATTGTAGATGGTGGAGACCCCATGAATGACCAACAACCAAAAGATGTTTTCTTTTTGAATCTTTTTGTAAATTTATAAACTATTAACAATTACTATATAAAAATACAGACATTATTTATATAAAATATATAGTTAATCATTGTTTAGATGACTTTTTTACCAAATTACATTGAAAGAACTGCTAATTAAGATATTTATATATATGTATGTATGTATATGCCTTGGTAAACACAAAATTTGAAACCATCCCATTGCTCAAAACCTGATTTTATGGAGAAATAATGAAGAAGTGAGTGGCAATTGATTAATTAAAAGGAAACTATTAATAATATAATTTGATGAATAAAGAAAAGATGAGAAGGCCAACACTCTTTTTTTTTTGCTTTCCCTAACTTTTACTGGATTCCTGCTTTGTTTTCTTGATCAGCTTTGTCACTTGTTCAGTGGCCGTCTCTTTCTTTAATTAAACTTCTGTTTGTTCTTTAAAACAAAATACAATATTTAATTTAATAAATGACAATATATAATCAAAGTTTCTGATGATTTTATGTACTGTAACTATGATATTTTTCTCAGCAATAAAATTTTAAAATTTTCTAAAACCAAGCTGGCCATGTTTGAGTTAAAAGTTGATTACAGACAACTCCAACCGATTTTACAAGAAACAATTTCTAAAGACATCAATATAAAAGATATTTTTTTACCTTATTCACGACTGAGGCTAGCAGAGGGGTCTGGTATCACACCGATCAGCTACATGTTAGAGAAAATTAAAGTGATGATATGTTTTAGTATTATTAAAAGGAAGTGATTAAACATAAAGCTTTAAAGATATCGAGGGGTTACAGTAACGAAGAGAGAAACGATCAATATAGAAACCAAAGAAATAGAAATAAATCGAAGGAGAAGAAAAGAGGAGGCAATTGAAGAATTAAGTTAAAAAATTACGTCGATAAATATTATTGTTTTACATTGTCACATGGTAAAAGAAATTTGTAATAAATAGTTATTAACTCGACAAGAAATTAATGCCCGTTAAATTTTACTTATTTATTAAATAAATTGGTATTGAAATTCATATTTCCTTTCATTAATGTTTTGACACTTTTTTAGCAAGTATTTTTTTAATATATCAAAGTTAATTTTTCTTTATGTATTCGGTTTTCTGTTTATATAACATTTAACTACTGCTTCTTACTAACAAGTGGTGCGGATCCTTTTAAGAACAATATGGTTTACCCACACCCTCTTATCCACAATGTTGTTGATCGAAATATTGTCCCAATAAGGATAACAATCTCACTTATTCGATCGGTTAGAACTTATCCAACGATTAGCCCTTATAACATAACCTTATAATAAAAAGTAGACCAATCTGACTTCCTTTTTGGCTGGAAACAAACAATAGCATGAAGAAATATGCATTCAAAAGATCTTTTACTTGATGGTAGACATTGTCATACAAATGATTTCTCAATGGAACTCAACCGACACAAACACAAATTAAGACAGTATCATTATAGATATGACCATCAAAAAGATGACATCAGATACAACTCTTATTTCAGACATTTATCAATATATTATCGTCTAAGTAATATAAAATATCATTAAATTAAATGTTTGAGAACATTATTTGTTGGCTGCTTTAAGGCAATGTAATGATGTAAGTCCATTTATAGGATGTGTGGAGCAGGCTGCCTCCCATGAATTAATGTCTACTACATGGTCCACTCTCCCAAGGATCCTACCCTCCTCCTGTTTTCTTTAGGTTTCTTTTCACTTATTTTGGTACTTTAAAAGTACATGTATAACATATAAAGCATATAATACAACTTGACTTTAAAAAAATCAAACTTTATCCTATAACGACATCTGTTCATGCTTCATATATCAAGGGGACACTTTCTTAGTGTTGTCTATTGTCGGAGTCTGATCAAATAATGTAATAACAGAGTTAGAAAAACTAATTTTTTTTTAATTATATTAAGACTGATACATACCAGCAACAAGATATAAGACATCTAACAGAGCAATCTTTTTTAAACTAAGATTCTTGTTTTTTTAAAAGAAGTTATAATTACTTGTATATTATGTGTAATAAAAAGTCTTGTAGATAAAAAGAAGTAGTTCATTGATTAATCTTTTTATGGTGATGGATGGGTTTAAAAGGTGAAAATAAGTACAAGTTGTGAAGGACTTTTGTGTTGTGAAATTTGAAAGCATGGTAGTCCCAAGCAAATGATATTGGCTTTAAAAAGAAGGGACAAATCTCTACTTTTTTTTAGTATTTGCACCAAAAATATCTACAGACTTAAACCAACACTCTTCAACACCACCCATCCAATATGTCCTTTGGTCTATTTTTAATAAATGTTTGGAATAGATGGCAGATAAGATAGACTTGATTAAATAAAGTTATGGATTTAATGAATTGGGTCGAGTTGAGTTGATTATTTATTTTAAATTCCAGCACATACATATATGTATATGAAAAAAATCGAAAATTGAGGTTTTTGTTAAAAATATATATTGTGTAGTTTTATTGAGATATTTGTTTTATAAATGGTGTTGGTGTATCAGGAATTTTTTAGAAAGATAAGGTTATTATAAGAACGTTCATTGTGGTTGCTCTTAATATAATGAAATATCCAATAGTTAAGGTAGAGATGGCCAAACGGCCCCGTTGGGTCCGGAACTGATTGGGTCCTGTTTGGGACCTGCCCGGTTTTTTAAAAATATTAACGTTTTATTGCCGATACCCAACGAGCATATGATTGTTGTTGTCCCATGTACCCTTTATTTAGTATATAAGTTATAGTGTATGAGGGAAGATACCAACTCAAAAAACGTTGACAATTCTAGTTATAACTTGTGATTTCGGCTCGTATTCTCGTAAAAAAACATGTTTTTAAATGTATTTAATTGACCCAATTACATATTTTCAAGTGTATTAGAGTAACACTTTTGTATATTTTTTTTAAATTATGTAAAAGATCGAATTTAAAAATAAATAAATACATAGGACTGGTTTGGCCTGAATGAAAACCGGTTCTCATAACCAGTTACAAAATACCTTAGCCGGACCTTAAGTTTCTGATCGGGACCAGAACCAGAACCGATTACCAAAATAGTGTTTGGGCCCGGGCCCGACCCGATATGATTTTTGGCCATCTTTGGTTAAAGATAACAAGGTAGAAAGCCCAAATGCGAATTGCTTTGGAATGAGGATAGTAAGAGCTCATTCCAGCCCATTGCGGCTCAACAAACTTTATGAACTTTCTCTGTCATCAAACTCTCAATACTTTATAAAAATATTCACAATTAAAACTAAAACAAATTATATTTTAAATCTAAATTATAATAAAATAGTAAATTAAATCAGAAAAATAATAATTTAATAATTTTTAGTTTTTTCAATTTATATTTTAAAATAAAATAATAACCGATCAATATCTAGTTCTACTTATTACTTAAAAATCAAGATTAATACATGAATATAATTTATTAAAAATTCATGTTCAAATTCGTATAATTAACATATACAAATAATTAAATACATGATACTTAGGGCGCGTTTGGTTCGCGGGATTGTAATGGATTTCGAGGGATTTGGATTTAAAATCCAATTCATTCATGTGTTTGGTTAGCATAATTGTAAGGATTTAAAATCCCTGGATTAATTTAAAATCCTGTGAACAATGGATTTTATAATCCTTCCTAAAACCTTGGTATTTTAAATCCAATCTTGAGGATTCCCCTTTGCCCTAATTTGAAATCCACGCGCCTCCTTCTTTCTCTAACCAAACATAATGAAGGATTTCAAATCCAATCCAATCCAATCCCTCCAAATCCAATTCCGTTCGTGAAATCCAATTCCCTTGAAAACAATCCCGCGAACCAAACGCATCCTTAGTTTTAAATTCATATAACCAACAGATAAACACAAGAAAATCAATGATAAAACACCTCACTTTTATTATTTTTTAATGGGAAAATTTCATCTATATTCTTTAAAAACTTTCTATATTACGTATATATCATTGTAAAGTTTGAAACCACGTATATATCATTCTAAACCTCTAAAACTCATCACTAATTATTATTAAAACATTTAAAAAATACAAATCATTATCTCTAAATTGAATTTATTTTCTAAATTACTTAACTACCCTTTTGAATTTATTACCCTTCTTAATTTCCTTCCTAAAATCGTGTGCGATTATCTCTGTTTCCAAAATCGTCGATTACTCTGTTCATCCCAAATCATCCATCTTCTCCGATTGATCCATCTTCGTGTGTGATTACTCTGTTCGTCCCCTTCTTTAATCGGACACGATTTTGGGAAGGAAATTAAGAAGGATAGTTAAGTAACTTAAAAAATAAATTTAATTTAGAGATAATGATTTATATTTTTTAAATGTTTTAATAATAATTAAATAAGGAAGAATGACATATATGTAAGTTATAGAGGTTTAGAAGATATACGTAGTTTTAAATTTTATAAGTATATATACGTAACATAAAGATTTTAAAGGATATAAATGAAAATTTCCTTTTTTAATATAATATAAGTATAATTTAAATTAATCCTCGAAAACCCTTCACCCCAACCTATAAAAACCATTGACCCGCAAGAAACGCAGTACACAAAGCCATTCTCCTAGAAAACCTACAAATACGCCTTCTTCACTTCTCTTTATCGGCACCATTCAATCATCCATTGCTTACTGAAACCGGAGGTAAATCCCTTCATTCTTCCGTTTCCTTCCAATTTTACTCTGTTTTAATTCAGTCGCTTTTGTAATTCCAAGAAAACGGAAGTTAGGAATGATTGCTTTATGATGTATAGATCTTGTATCTACTTACTTGTTTTTGGGGATACGATAAGTTTATACACAATCGTGTAGATCTGATATATAATAAGTTTATTATCTGTTTGTTTACTAACTTCCATTCCAGTTCCAGATGCTAATTTGGTAGGGTTTTATAAGTTTAATTTGATTGTGCCAAATTTATAAGTTTAATTTTTATGTCTATGAGTGGGAAGGGGTATAATAGATCTCTTCCGTTTCTTATTTGGCTGGTTGAATGTCGCAATTTCATCCACTACTTTATTTCCGATCTAATTGTTTCAGTTGTTCAAATTGCTTGATTAAACACTCTTTGAGTACTCTTTAATTGTGATTTTCAATATAATACATTACTCTAATGTTGATTAGTTGCTGGTTTGACCATGGTTTGTTTCAGCATGTTAGGTTATGTTGAATATCCTTGTAATATTTTGAGAATATATATTGTACAATTAGGAATATCTCAATTCCTTATTTAGAGATTTCATCCCATATATAAACCTTGTAAGTTTTAAGTAATTTAAACAAGAATTCCTTTCTCTACTCTCAATTCTTGTGGTTATTATATATGTTCATCATTCTGTTCTTTTTTTAAATTAATCTGTTCTTTTGGGCTACAGTGTCTGTCAAATTAGTACCAAGATGGCAGATACCACAGATAATGGGATGAACTTCAAAAAGAGGGATCGGTTTTTGGAAATGGAACAGGAAGTTCGTAAATGGTGGGATGAATATCATGTTTTCGATGCCGAAGCTAGTGACCAACCTCCAAAAGCAGGCGAAAAGTTCTTTGGTACCTTCCCGTTTCCATATATGAACGGATATCTGCATTTGGGACACGCATTTTCGCTCTCTAAGCTCGAGTTTGCTGCTGCTTATCACAGATTAAGAGGTGCTAATGTTCTTTTACCCTTTGCCTTCCATTGTACCGGTATGCCAATCAAAGCCTCGGCTGATAAACTTCGAAGAGAGATAGAAAGATTTGGTAATCCACCTTCTTTTCCTTCAATGGAGATAATTAGTGAACCTAATGAAGGAAACAACCAATCTAATCCGGATAAATTTAAGGGCAAAAAATCAAAGGCGTCATCGAAAGCTGGTAAGGAGACTTACCAGTGGGAGATCATGCGTTGCTATGGCTTATCCGATGCTGAGATTGCTACGTTTCAAGATCCTGTTCAGTGGCTTCGGTTTTTTCCTCCTTTGGCTATTGAAGACCTTAAAGCTTTTGGATTGGGTGCTGATTGGAGAAGGTCTTTTATCACAACGGATATCAACCCGTTTTTTGATTCGTTTGTGAAGTGGCAGATGAGAAAGTTGAAAGCGTCCGGAAAGATTGTTAAAGATTTAAGGTACACAGTTTATTCGCCTTTAGATGGACAGCCTTGTGCTGATCATGATCGGGCTTCAGGGGAAGGTGTTATCCCGCAGGAATATACACTCATTAAGATGGAGGTGGTGCAACCATTCCCTGCCAAATTTGCGTTTTTAGAAGGGAAGAAAGTATACTTAGCGGCTGCAACTCTGAGACCGGAGACTATGTATGGCCAGACTAACTCGTGGGTATTACCGGATGGGAAATATGGAGCCTTTGAGATTAATGAGTCAGAGGTCTTTATCTTAACTGAGCGTGCAGCTCGTAATTTAGCATATCAACGTTTATCACGTATCCCTGAAAAGCCTTCATGTCTTGTTGAGTTGACTGGTCAGGATCTTATTGGGTTGCCTCTTCGATCACCACTTTCATTTAACGAAATTATATACTGTCTTCCGATGCTTTCGGTTCTCACTGATAAAGGTACTGGGATAGTTACCAGCGTTCCCAGTGATTCTCCTGATGATTTCATGGCATTGCAGGTAATATTTCTTGATAAAAACCCCCAAAAAAATGAAAAACTGAGGAACGCTCTAGTAGCTCTTTACATGTGCATACCATCCAGATGAATGGTTACTAGGGTGTTCCTCAGTTTTTCATATTTTTGCGGTTTTCCCCTGAACCTGACCCTATATACACATATAGTGGAAGGTTAAAATAAGAAGGCTAAATATGATGAGAAGGTAAGAAAGGAAGGTTCATATGTGAATAAGTATAAAATCTATTTGAAGATGTCAAGATGCATATGTGAACCTATATGAAAAATATCTAATGTTGGTTCACATATGCATCTTGAAATATATTTTTTCGGATTTTTTCAATAGATTCTCATATAAACCTTCTATTAACCTTCCCTTTTTTAACTTCTCACGTTATTTAGTCTTCTTATCTGAACCTGCCCTATTATGCGTTATTTGGATTCTTTTTTACAAATTTGAAACCAACACACAATGGTATTGCAGGATTTGAAAGCAAAAGCTCCTTTGAGGGCTAAGTTTGGTGTCAAAGATGAATGGGTATTACCCTTTGAGATCATCCCAATCATCAACCACCCGGAATTTGGCAACAAATCTGCTGAGAAAATATGCACCGACATGAAGATCACTAGCCAAAACGAAAGACAGAAGCTTGACGCTGCAAAAAAGGTAATTTACAAAAGTGGTTTCTACGAGGGAACCATGATTGCTGGCAAATATAGCGGGATGAGCGTTCAGCAAGCTAAAAGCTTAATCAGAAGCAAGCTTCTAGAACTTGGCGAAGCTGTCGTATACAGTGAACCCGAGAAGAAAGTCATTTCGAGATCAGGTGATGAATGTGTTGTTGCCTTAACTGATCAGTGGTATCTAGCTTATGGAGAATCTAGTTGGAGAAAAGACGCAGAGGAATGTTTAGCCAACATGAATCTCTACTCTGATGAAACCCGACATGGGTTCGAACACACATTAAGCTGGCTGAACCAATGGGCTTGTTCTCGTAGTTTTGGTCTAGGGACTCGTATTCCTTGGGATAAAGACTTCTTAGTGGAATCATTATCTGATTCCACCATCTACATGGCTTATTATACAGTCTGTCATCTGTTACAGAAAGGGGAGCTGTATGGTTCAGACATTTCATCCGTAAAACCAGAACAGCTTACAGACGACATATGGGACTATATATTTCTTTCTGGATCAGAACCTAAATCTTCTGATATCCCTTTGCCACTTCTTGAAAAGATGAGGCAGGAGTTTGAATATTGGTATCCGCTTGATCTTCGTGTTTCTGGTAAAGATCTCATACAGAACCACCTTACGTTTTGTATTTATAACCACACTGCGATATTTCCTAAAAGACACTGGCCTCGTGGGTTTAGATGCAATGGTCACATTATGATGGATCATGAAAAGATGTCGAAATCAACTGGTAATTTTTTGACATTAAAGGAAGCTATCGAGAAATACTCAGCTGATGCCACTAGATTCACTCTTGCTAATACTGTCGATGGGATGGATGATGCCAACTTTTTATCTGAAACTCCGTATGCTGCGGTTTTGCGGCTTACCAAGGAGAGGGTGTGGATGGAGGAAGTTGTAGCTGCGGAATCGTCTTTAAGAGTGGGCCCGCCGTGTATTTATGCGGATCGTGTATTTGCTAATGAAATTAACTTTGCGATAAAAATGACAGAAAAGAATTACAGTGATAACATGTTTCGTGAAGCGGTCAAAACAGGGTTTTACGATCTCCAAGCTGCAAGGGATGAGTATCGGTTTTCATGTGGTTCGGTTGGCATGAATCGTGATCTTTTATGGCGGTTTATGGATATTCAAACGCGTCTTATTACGCCTATTTGCCCACATTATTCTGAATATGTATGGAGGAAAGTTTTGAAGAAAGAAGGGTTTGTTATCAAATCTGGATGGCCTGAAGCTGAAAACCCTGATCTAACCCTTAAAAAAGCCAACAGATACTTACAGGATTCTGTATCTAATTTCAGGTTCATGACAACTTACTTAAATGGTTAAATATAATGTATTATCTTTCCTGTGTTTATTTACTGATTAAATTCATTATGATCACTTTCAGGAAGCTTCTTGTGAAGCAGGCTTCTAATGGTACAAAGAAACAATTAATCGGGTTGATATTTGTGAACGAACAATATGGAGGGTGGCAAAGGGAGTGTTTGAAAATCCTACGAGATATATACGACAGCCAAAACCACAAGTTTGCGCCAAACCAGGAGATTCTAGAAGCTCTGCAGCAAAGTGAAGTTGGCCAAGAAGGAAACTTTACGCAGATACAGAAGTTATGCATGCCTTTCTTGAGGTTTAAGAAAGATGAGGTGATGAAACTTGGGGTACAAGCTTTGGATTTACGGCTGCCATTTAGCGAGATGGAGGTTCTTCAAGAGAATTTAGAGTTGGTAAAAAGACAGACGGGTCTTAAACATGTAGAAATATTGTCTCCGGAGGATGTTATTAGAGCCGGTCGTCATGCTGCATTACTAAGGCAAAATCCACCATCACCAGGATCTCCTACTGCTATATTCTTGACCGAGGACGGTATGTAATATTTGTCGCCTTTTTTGGAATCATTTAGGCCGAAATGCAACGAAGTTTTTCTTTTTATTATGTTTATTTGTTAATTTTTTATTGCTATTTATGTTTGTATTTAGATATGGCTTGAAGATCTGGGATTAAGAGAATGGAGAAGAGTAATTGGAACCTGCTGGTTGCTGGCTGGCTGCCTTAGAGGTGCATTTTTGAACCAAACATCCCCAGACTTTTTTTTGTTCATTATTACTTATTACAAAATATTAGTAGTTTTTATTGATTTTTGGTTGGAAAGATTTCTCTAACTTTCATGAAATAGACCAAGTAACAGGATTCATTGAGTTAGGTGTGAATGTTATGGTGAGAAGGGTAGGAATGAATTTTCATCGTTGGATCAATCTTAATTGAAGAAAACCACTATATCAACACTAATGAGATATATTAAATCAATTCCCTTCTAAAGCGTAATTTTTGGGTTGTTTTGGGATTAAAGGTGATCAATGTTCAAATCCCTTCTTATACTTCTCACATTAACTCTCTTATTCTTACACGATCATTTGTCTATATATATATCTAAGGGGTCATTTGAGGGAGAACTCAGTTGTTTGTGATAACCTTACCATCCAATCTCAACCCCACATTATTAAAAATCAATGACTGTTATTAAAAATATTTATTTTGGTAATTATTCATTAATTTAAAAAAAAATTATGAATAAAATTTTGGGGGTAAATTTAGGGGTGTTCGTGGTGCGGTTTGGATGCGGTTTTAGCATTTTTCCAAACCGTAAACCGCACCGCATAAACCCCAAACCGCACCGCATTTATGCGGTTTGTACCTATCACACTTTATGCCTTATAATTAAATATCTATAAGTTTAAAATACATTATAAAATTAACGATAAAGTGATCAAAATAAAGAGTTTCAATACATCCAATTTCTAAATTTATATTGCATAATTAAAAAATAGTCTAAGAATTAAAAAAATAAACTTCAAACTAAATTGAATTAACCTGTGAGTTGTGATGCATCCAAGTAACTTATTAATATTATGAATTGTCATGTTAGATCAAACTCAAAGTTCAAAAATATTACATAAATAATAAATTATTCTATATATACATATGTGTTATATATAAAATGAAAAAATGTATAAAGTATGCGGCGCAGTACGGTTTTATAAGTCAAAACCGCGCAAACCGCACTGCATAGTGCGGTTTGGTCAAAATGGAAACCACAAACCGCACCGTGAAAGCTCTAAACCGTACTTTGCGGTGCGGTATGGGCAGTTTGTACGGTTTGGATGAAAACCCCTAGGTAAATTAGTCTTTCCGTAAGTCTCTCTCTCCTCTCACGGGCGAACCTTACTCCGACCAAACTTATTCCAGCGTACATCAATATGATAGATACCCAAGAGCTTCTAATACTAAGACACAAACCAACTATGATAGACAATATGATACCCAATAAATTCTATACAGTAAGACACAAACCCACTGTAATACCCAGGAACTTCTAAACAGTAAATACACTGTGATACTATTATGATGTCGTTTGAAATATGGGTTGAGACCAAATCTGATCTGGTTTTAATAAGACGAGAATCAGAATTACCGGTTTTGACCTGGATCTGGTCTTCGAGGTGGATCAAGGATGGTATGCCGGTAGTTCCACCACCATCAATACTAATACACCCTTACCTATTAGTTAAATGATTAATGTTAATATAATAAAATTATTGGGTTTGTTGGATCTCACTCTTACCATAAACTAATAGTTGACATTTGATTCCTACCATTTTATTTTACCATCAAATTCATAATCATAATAGTAGTAACAACCAATTTTAAAAAAAAAATGATTAAATGAGGCTGGCTAGCTAGCTACCTACCTGCTGGAGCCATGCACTATAGATAGACGGACATTAACAAAAGGAAGAAGAATAAATGCTATAGTATATATTAATTAATTTCACAAACAGAAGATTCCGATTTCACTCCGATCATCTCTTGCTCCACCACCAATTAATCTTGATTGATTCTTCTTACCAATCACTCAAAAATGGGACTCTAATTGACGGATTAAAATGGCTGATCCTGACGTTAGAATGTAAACGGTATACGTTGGTCGCAGAGGGCCGAGAGTCTTCAAATAGGTTTGTGGTATCTTTTGAAACTAGAGAGTTTTTGTTTTTCGTTTTTCTTTAGTTTAGGCGGAGAGATTATTGTTTCACTACGATAAAATCGGGTTTATATATATATGTCATCAAAGCTGTCCTACTAAACTATTTTATACAACTTATACAAGACCAAGTAATTAACTATATGTGTATCCTAAGTAAAAGCGTTGCAAATGTTGCAAGACATTTCTGGACGTATTCACATGTTTTTTAGATTGTTTTAGAAATAAATCGTCCAATTAATTTTCTTTTATATGATATTATTTACAAAAATGTTATATGAAAAATAAGTTTATAAGACATTTCTCAAAATTATCTTATAAAAAGCCTAATACAACATCATTTTAAGAGTATATTATTATTTATAACATACAATTATTTGGTTCTCTAAACTTGAATCTTATAAAGTATTTTATTAATACACTTATAATATTTAGTGTCATATAAAACCGATTTTATTCGTACCAAACAATAGAATGACTTCATTTTTATGCACGTGATACTAATTCTAATTATTCAATATTTTTTTTTGAACGGCATCTATAACACACACACGCTCCAGCGGTATCGGGTCTCCATTACGGGCCAACCCACTAATCCGCTGCAACCCGGTCCAACCTATGACTGAAACCGACCGACAGGGAAGTGGATTCCATAGACTGGATCCTCCTGTACCGGCCCCGAACCTGACCTCTAATTATTCAATATTATATGATATAATTTTGTTATTTGCTTTTGGGTTCACCAAACTTGGAAAATCCATACATTTATGAAAAGGCGTTCAACTAAAACTTTTGTTTTTGTTACACCAAACATAATTTGATGTCTTCGCCGCTAGGAATGACTCCTTTTTTGGTGACTAAGTATATGTTATTCCATACACCGTGAAGAAGCAACACTTCTAATTTGAAAGTTGTTTTAAATTTAAAATTAGAAGAGTTGTTTGTGAAAACAAATAATCAATATCTAGCCATTGATCTTCTTATAATTATATTTCTGCAATTAATTGATGTTAGAATTCTTGTTTTTGTATACTTTTTAGAATTTGATTATGCCATATATATCACGTGAAAAAAAAATGATACCAAACCATCAAACCACTTACAATAAAATTAATAGGAATTCTAAGGTTGATCGTAGTTATTATATTTCTCTAAAGTAAAGTCAATATCAAGTAACCTTAATTAATTGCAACAAGATCATAATTAATCTGATATATTCATTTGATTACACAAACTTTCTTTGTATCGAACTATTAGAATCTTTGATATATAATTAAGCACCCAATTAAAGATTTTAAATTGATGAAACATAGTAACCACTTTATTAATATGTTACATTTGTTGGAGTAAGAGCTACAAATCTTATCAAGAACCGGAAACAACTGTCATATTGTCATCATTTTTGTCTAGTTTATGTCGAAACATCTTGACACAAATGAGAAAATACCCAAAATTCATCAATGCTATCGCTGATAGCATCCAATACACCATATCCAATCTACCCTCATCAATGTCATCCATCAACCACCCTGTATTTCTTCGAATCAAGCTTGTAATCCCCGCGCTCAAATAAAATCCAATTGCAATCAACAACGAAATCATAGCCGTGGATGTACTACGCAAAGATGTTGGGAATTCTTGATAGTACAATAAAATTTGCCCTGGAAAATGAAACGCTTCGCCTATTCCTAAAATCATTAAAGGCACCACAAGCCATAACGCTGAAAATGGCACAATCGTTGTCGCACCCATGCTTGAGCTCGTATGATGATGGGCTCTAGCGACATGTAGCCTTTGGACCTCAATTAGGGCACATGACACCAACGCCACGAAATTGAGTACATGGCCAATTCCTATTCGTTGGAAGGGTGTTATAGGCCGGCCAATTAGATTTTGCCACGTAGGAAAGAGCAAGCGATCGAGGATGAGAAGTGAAATGCTTGTAGCTAGAGTGTTGAAAAATGAGAAAGAGGCTGGTGGAATTTTGAAGTGTGAAGCATGATCAAGGTGTCTATCCATGGTTAGAGCTTGGAGGAGTGTGAAATTACTAAACATGCCAATAAGGGTACTCAACATAATGCCACTAGACCATAGTGGCATTATTCTAATTAGGGTTTTAAAGTCTTCCACTTCTTGTACAGTAGACAGGCTCCAAGATCTTGATTTTGGACCATCAGATTCAATCTTTAAGGCTCCACGATTTAAGAACCTAAACGATGATCATATAACCATTTTGTTTTAACATCGATCAAGGTAGAAAGCCACAAACTTGAAACACTATAATGAAATTTGGTTTACAGTATGCAAAATGTCTAGTCCATAAGCTGATATATTATGTGAAAGTGTTACAATAAGCTGATAGAATTTTTTTTGGAGTCCTAACTAGTTTTTTAAGAAACTTTTGAAATAAAACGTATTATTAATGTTTTTATATGACATTATTTGTGTAAATGTTTTATAATTAAATACAAATGTCATATATAATTAATTGTGTATATATAAAATGTATACTAGTACTAAAAGAACATTTTATTCAAAACTTATGTTTAAGATATTGTTTCACATATGTTTATATTCACCTTATGAAAATATTACATATGTAAAAAAATCAGTTCACCTAGTGAAATAAAAAATGCACGTAAAAAAATATTCATCACATGGTAAAACAAATACATATGAAACTATCATATTATTAAACAATATCTTAAATTCTATGATTTGATGAAAAAATATCATGTAAAAAAATATTTTTATATCGATTGTCACGAGTTTGTAAGATATTTGTGGTTCTCATTTATATATATATATATATATAGGCAAGTTCAAATGAGAACTCAAATTTGGTTGTGAACGTGAGGACAAATGAGAGCACGACACATGTCTGAATGTAGATTATTCAGACTGAATAATTAAAAATATAGTCAGACTGAATATAGTATTTATTAAGACTGAATAAATACCAAATTTGAGTTTGCATTTGAACTTTACTATATATATATATATATACATGTGTGTGTATTTGCTCCGAGCTATAAACAAATTATATATCTTGAGTTCATCTGTTCATGCATGGTTTTAATTTAATTTTGTGGCGATATATACCTGAAACTATCTGATGGAATTGTGGTAGATGAGTCATTGATGTCATAGTTATAATCATGGCTATTTATTGAATAAACCCTCCTCTTCCTGACTGCTGCAACAACAACTCGAGCAAGACTTGTAAAAGGGCTTCCTTTTGGCTTCATGTGTCGATAAAAGTTGTTGCCAAACAAGAATAAGATAACAGCAACTGCATTGCAAGCAACACATATCCCAAACCCTGGAGTCCAACTGACGTTATCTTGAACATAGATAATGGCTGTTGAGCTTATCATATAACCAACATAAAAGATACAAAAGTAGCAATTGAAGTAGATTCCTCTATCCTTAGAGTCTTCAAACTGATCAGCACCCATGGTAGTAGTGGTGAAACGGGTGCCTCCAAACCCAATGCAAGCTAACCCTAAACCCATGTATAACACTCCGTACTGAAGCTTTGATGGTGACTCATCACATGGGATCACTGAGTTCAAACATGATGGAGGTCTTAAGGAATCAAACACATCGGTTAATGTCGTAAGTGTCACACCCTGAAATAATTATATTAATAAAATATGATCAGTTGAATGAAATGAAACTATATATATATAGAGAGAGGGAGAGAGATAGAGAGGAGGTTCAGGTGAAAACCTCAAAAAAATGGAAACCGAGTAACACTCTAGCTCAATTCATCCGGATGGTATGCACTTGTATATACAAAAAATTAAGTTGTTTTTTGGTCGTGTACATTATGCACGAGTGCATGTTATAAGTTAATTGTATGCACAAGTGCATACCGTTCAGATGGAAGGTTATCAGGGTGTTCCTCAGTTTTCTATTTTTTAAGATTTTCCTCTGAAACTGACCCTATATATGTATGTATATATATATATATAGAGTCACAGAGAGAGAGAGAGAGAGAAGACGACGTTCATTTAGAAACTTTTTAAAAAGTAGAAAACTGTATAAACTAATATAAAAATAATTTTATTTAACAAAAATTTCATCAAATGTTATTATTTAAGATATTGTTTCACATATTTTAGGTTGATATGAAAAAAATTACAAGTGAAAAACGTTTATTCACTTATTTGTTTCATCAGATAAATTTTGTTTCATATGTGAAAAGTGAACCAACTTTTTTAACATGTAATATTTTTTTCATATGAACACAAACATATTGAAATATCTTAAAATCATTACATTTGATAAAATAAATTATGAAAAGAGTATTTTTACGTTGGTTTTCCACAATTTCTAATCTTTAAAAGGTTTTCAAACGAACGAGCCTCTCTATCTCTTTCTCTCTCTCTATATATATATATGTGTGTTATGGATAAGTATATAATGCATGTAGTATGCATGTATACCAGGAGTGAAACAAAAGAGAAAAAGATGATGACAGGGAAGGATCCATAAAAGGAGTCGGAAATGATAGCTCCGACGATCGGAAAGACACTGAAGCAGCCAAGAACGACATTGTTAACCTGAGTAGCATCAATGCTCTTAACATTGTATTTGGTGATAAGGTAAACAATCAGGTTTCCCATCCACCCAACTGATGCCAATGTTTGACCCAACATACTTCCTGCATCAAATCATAACCTTTGATTAATTAATTAATTATCAGATGCACAATACAATATGTTCACGTGATATGTATGTATATATATATATAATAGATAGATAGATATAAGAGAGAGGGGGGTTTCAGTATGAGGAACACTCTCATTCATCAAAATGGTAGTAAGTGAAGTAATTTCTTGGTTTTTATGCACGTGTGTATGTGTAGGAACGGAACACCATGGTGGCCTTTGGGGGCCATGGCCTCCCCGTTTCCCCCCTTAAATAGTATCAATGACTATCTGAGAACATATATTAAACAGTTATCAATTCACGGCCCCTATGCCAGGTCAAGGGATCGAGTCCTAGCTTCTATACTTTTTTCTCAGCTTTTTCTTTTTATATATTAAATTATTAATTTATTCCCATCTCAGCTTTTTTTATTTATATATTAAATTGATTTTTTTCCCAGTTTTTCTATTAATATTTAAAATTGATCTTTTCTTTTCATCTAATATATATTAAATTAAAACAATAAAAAAATATAATGTTTAAGTTGGTACATAAGATTAATTACTAGTCTAAATTAAAATAATAAAAAAATAATGTTTAAATTAATATATAAGGTTATATTGCTAATTTACAAGTATTTTTTAGTAGTTGATAATAGTCCAAACATATAAATTGATCATTTAAATAAAATTAAGTTTTGGACCTCATCAACTTTTAAAGTTCTTAATCGAGTATATTTTATAAGATCAAAAATAAAACGGTTGATTTAGATGCAAAATAAATTTATAGACCATTCAAAAGTGTTATATGAACTTATTTTTATATCTGACATTTTTGCAATCCTATAATATTGTTAATTTGATGTTTTGTATTAAAAATGTTCTAAAAATTTGTTAATGCGTTCAAAAGTATCATATAAATTTATTATAACATATTTAGATAGAACGATTTTATTTTTTGGTTTTAAAAAGTGGCCTAATAGAACGTTTAATTATTTTTTGGCTTCATATAAACCTGTTTTAATGATAGTGTATATTACTATTTATCAGTTAAGAGATTGAAGGCTCTATGTTTTTTTTTAAATTTAGTAATAGATTATCAACAACAACAAAAAAAAGTTGCATGTGTATTATTTGGATCTCGGAAATTTTTATAACATTATATTCCGGCCCCCTAAGGTACAACGGTTGTGTTCCGCCCCTGTGCATGTGTACAGATTGTACAAATTATTTACAAACTAATTGTATACACATGTACATACATACATACCGCATAGAACAACTACTAGGGTGTTGTTCAGTTTTTTTCCCTTTAATTTTCTCCATAATCTAACCTATCATGTATATATATATATATATATGTGTGTGTGTGTGTGTGTAGATTAGAGTAAAAACCTGATATGAAGGGGAACGTCTTCCATCCTCCTCGATTACTATGATTGGTGAGGTCATTGTTTATGTCTTCAACTATCTTACATTCGATACTGTTTTCTCCTTCAACACCTTTCTGCGACCAATTGGGTTCCATTAAAAATCTCTCCTTCCACAATGATGAGAATGGGGTGAATTGAAGAGTGTGTATATATAATGACTATAAGGGGTATTAATTAACTATTTAATTATGAATAATTAAAGCAATAACTAAGACTGAGTTTTAGGCATGTGAAATATATGTGAAAGTTGAAAATGGATCTGTTCAAGAAAGTAAAATTCCACCATACGAAACATGCATTATATGGTTGTTGGTGAATTAACTTTATTTTGATAAAGGAATATTATGAAACTTTAAAATATAAAAATAGGAAATCAAAACCAATATCTGGTTTATTTTAGTCCTTTTAATATATTCGCTATCTATCTCAAATTTAATAAGTATCCAATATCTCTATATTTATATTTATCTTAAAATAAATATTCTTTTTCAAAAATAAACAACTAAAAATTCTCAAAATCTATCTTTAAATCAATTCACAAATTAACATTTACAAGAGTTGTGAAGAAAATTAGATAAATTTAATTAGGAATAAAGTTGTCATTTAGTTAACTAAAAAATATAATAATTATATTATTATAAATTTTATTTCTACCGTTAACATTTTATTTTGAAGTATACTGCAAAGTAAGAAAACAATACGTGGCATTGACTCATATTGACTATCATATCGTTGAAATTGATCCACGACCCATTAATTATTACAATACAATTTGCATGGGCGTTTAAAGACTCAATTGCAAACTTGCGTTCGAACGTTATAAATTAAGGGGCAAGGAGTGTGTCAGCTGCCCTAATTCTATCTTAAGTGGTGTATCACTCATTGTAAAAAAAATTATATCTACTATTCATGATAAATAAAAATAAATGAAGACATGTATCGTATTCTTATTTATCACTCCTTAATTTTAGAAAAAAAGAAAAGAAAAAGCAGGTTAACAATCAAATTTTTGGGTTGGGTTTCAGTGAGAAAAAGAGTTAAGAGTGAAAAGCTAAGAAATGATCTCTATTTTGGATGCACATTATGTTGAGATGAGATACACCGAGATGCACTGAATCAGTCTACGTATGAAACACGATTTATGGGTGGATTTGAGATTAAAGATTTCTCTCGGTCCTACATTAACTCTCTTTCTCACACGATCCTACATAAGCTTTCTCTCGGTCCCGGGCTGGAATTAATAGTGTTTTTTCGGACCTGGCTTTCGTAACTGTTTGGCCCGGTTGAGGTTCTCCATAACCGGTTATGGGTAATTGGTCCCGGGTTGGCCCAAACCGTACCTATTCTTAAAAAAAATTGATAAATTTTTAACATTACTTTAATATATGTAATTGGGTCAGTAAAAAATACATCTTAAAAAACGTTTTATTGTAGTTTTATAATTGGTTTTCAATCAAATTCATTTAAAAAAAATACGTTTTATTATAAATTTATAATTGGTTTTTAATCAAATACGCTTAAAAAGTTAGAAATGCAAAAAAGTTGAGCCATGCTAGTAACATCGTGAGCAACTACATATAAAATTCATTTTTTATATAAATCAGGCCAGTCCCCTGGCTGGGCCGGTCCTACGAATCCCTCCAAAAGTACACCGTTTTCCAATCCTATAACCAGTCCTTACTGTTTCTGAGCCGGGCCGGTCCTCCGCCGGTCCGAGCATCTCTAGTCATGGCCATGGGTGCACTTGGCTCGTGTGATGGTGTGATGAATATTTTGTGAAGAAATAAAGAAAATATTGATTTATTGTTGTATATAATTGACAAGGTTATGACAAGTGACAACCATCTCATGTTATGATGGTTTGCCCTAGCTACCCGTATAGCTAGTTGGGTGTCAAATTAAGGAAAATTGACTTAAATAATTATAGACATCTTATTTATCCTTCTAACTATTTATCTCCTATTTTTATCAATGATATGGTGGGTCTATAATATTTATGGACCTGGGTGCCCGGTGACAAATGAATAAAAATGGAAGAGAAATGGTTAGGAGAATAAATGGGATGTCTACTTTAATCATTTGAGTCAATTTTCTGTACACTTATTTTACAGTAAAACATTAATTTTGGTCCTATTTGCTGCAAGGTTTCAAAATCTGAAATAAGTGATTGTCAGTAGTCGAAATTTATATAGAAATATATACTTGTGTAATGTATACAACTTAATACTTTTTGTTTCGTCTCTTTTGATTATTTATGAATTTATGTGGTTTTAAGAAAGAGTGGGAGAGTTTTCTGTCAATGTAACATCTCAGACTAACCGTAATAAATATTGTTCACTTCGTTCATATATCTGGAATCAATGTTTTAAAATGTGCCTAATAGATCTAGGAGATAGATCAAGTATCTTATAAGACAATCTTAATTCATCTCCCCCAACCAATATGTGATCTTATCCACCCTCTCCTAGGAGTCCAGCGTTCTAGCTGGCACACTACAAACTAGTAGTTCCAGATATTGTCTTTTTTCATACATCTGAAATCATGTTTTTAAAACTTCTATGTAAAGATAATCATGATTGAAATTATGAAAACTAAATTAAATATATATATATATATATATATATTGATATGATTTTTAAATTCGAAAAATTAAATATTCGTTTTTTGATATGTTTTGTTTGATTAAGATTTAATTTTTTTAATATAATTTTTACTTTTTTAATTGAGGCGGAAAATATATACTCTGTTTGGTTTTTGATTTTAAACTCTTAATCACCACTTAATCACCACTTATGAGTTATGTCTGATTCATTTAAACGTTTTATAATTCAGATTCTTTGTTTTTTTTTTCAAAACCTCTTATCACTTAATATAATTTAAATAAATAAGTAGTAACATAACCTCTTAATCTTATTATCTTCACACGCCTCCAGTTCTTTCACTTTAGTTATATTTTCTAAGTCTTTGACTTTTCAAACCATTCACTCACAAATGTTGAGTAATTGATAAACTCCTAGTCAACGACATTAACAATACAGTTTGATCTCAAGATGAAATGAAATAGTAATATTGATTCAAATTTCAGACTTCTGACGTAAAAACAAACAGTTTTACTGATTCAAATTTCAGACTTCAGCACAATCTCTTATAAATCAGAAGTGAAATCAGACTTCATATTTCAACACCTCTTAAAAGACAAATGTCACCTAAATATTTCAAACTTCTTTTCTTGCTCTTCCCAAAAAGATATGAAAATTTTATAGATTCTTTGTATACATTATTAATTTACATAATACTGTTTTTACATTAAATTTTTAAAAACTAAAATAAATTAAAAGATAATTTTTAAATATTTAATAATATAGATAAAACTGATATTGTCTGGACAATGCACTAAGAAATCGAAAAAGTCAACGTCACATTAGAATAAAATCATGATTAAAATACATGCATTTAATTTATTATTGGGATAAATAGTTTTGATTTTTTAAGAAATTAAATTCTTGATTTTTTTTTAGAGAATTTAATTATTTTGACCATTTTAGAAAATTCATTTATCAAAATAACCATTTTCTTTTTGAGTTGACTAAAATGACCAAAAGCTAATCGAAATACATATCAATGATCGAGTTGTCCAAAACCTCCCCCACATTCCTCCCCCAAATTAATTTACCAAATATTATTTACATTTTCTACCCTTAAAAGTTAGTTAATAAATCACTTTAGGTACCTTACTTTTTAAATTTTCATTTTACACCCTTATCACATTAACACACATACTCGTATATCAATTAAAATACGTCTAAAAATTACGTTTTTATTTTAACAAGCTACACCATTATAATCGTCTCGACAATACCTTCCAAATGAGCCCAATATTGAATATTTTTCGATTTAATTATATATTTTTAAAGCCAATTATGCTGTTAATCGGTGAATATGAATAATTTTCACAAAATTCGGAATATTAGTTAAAATGTAATGTTATTCTTTTTGTAAGTTGATATTCTTTTCGGCTATTAAAATATTATATTAAGGCTGACAAATTTACTCATTAAAGGTTTTGGAGAAGGAGAGCATGAAAATATTCTGTATTTTATTTATGTAGTCCCCTCCCTACTGTGTATATATCATTGATTCAAAATGGGTTAATTATAGTATATATTGTAATAACCTTAAGAACCGATGCATTATATATTATTGTACATGAATATTAATTTATATGGTTTTTATTATAGAAATAAGAAGAACACAAAACTAGTACAAATTCACCATAATTTATATCTTATTTCTTTATACATCCATAATATTATATTTTGTCGTTAAAAAATAATAGCATTATATTTTAATTAATATTTCGAATTTTGTGAAAAATATTTATATTCACCGATTAACAGGATAATTGACTTTAAAAATATATAATTAAATCCAAAAATATTCAATATTTGGCTCATTTCGAAGGTATTGTCGAGACGATTATAATGGTGTAGCTTGTTAAAATAAAAACGTAATTTTTAGACGTATTTTAATTGATATACGAGTATGTGTCTTAATGTGATAAGGGTGTAAAATGAAAAATTAAAAAGTAAAGGACCTAAAATGATTTATTAACTAACTTCTAAGGGTAGAAAATGTAAATAAAAAATTGGTAAATTAATTTGGTGGAGGATTTGGAGTTGTGCCGAAGGTTTTAGAGGTGTGGCGGAGGTTTTAGAGTGTTTGGGGCGGAGGTTTTAGGCAACTCGATCATTGGTATGTATTTCGATTAGCTTTTGGTCATTTTGGTCAATTCAAAAAGAAAATGGTTATTTTGATAAATGACTTTTTTAAAATGGTCAAAATAATTAAATTCTCTTTTTTTTATTGTAGTTAAAATTTAAAATTTTGATTTATTTCCCAAAAAAGGGGGAAATCTTTAGTTATTTTTAGGCAATCAACCCCTTTAATTTGATGTCATACTCCACTGTCCACTCTGAAACCAACCTAACTATCCACTGATTTATTTATAATTAAAATAAAGAGTAAACTGCAAATTTGGTCCCTATGGTTTGTTAATTCTTGTGGTTTGGTCCGTAAAAAATTTTTATTACACAAAAACTACTGTGGTATGCAATTCATTGTGGATTGGGTCTCTCGCACTAACTCCGACAACTTTCCTTCCGTTAAGTCCCTGCATGTGTCTTGCACATGAGAACATTTTAATCCATTGATTTTTTTTCACTAAAAACAAAAATCAGAAGGATCAAAATTGCACAAGTATTGTTTACTATAAATAATTTTATTCATTATCATTAATAATTATAATATATATATATATAAAAGATTATTTTCTATTATTTATACAAAGATTATTTAATAAATTTAATTAAATTATTTATTCATGATTTTTTTAATAACTTTTTAAATATTTTTAAAATATTTTTTAATATTTTTTAGTATTTAATATTTTTAATAGTTTTCTAATATTTCTAATAAAAAATATTTTTTAGTATTTAACAAAGTATTTTTTAATATTTTTCTAATATTAAAAAAATTATTTAAAAAAAATCGATAAAAAATCGATAAAAAATTATTTAAAAAAATCATGAATAAATACTTTAATTAAATTTATTAAATAATCTTTATATAAATAATAGAAAATAATTATTAATGATAATGAATAAAATTATTTAGAGTAAACAATAGTTTGTAATTTTGGTCCCTCTGATTTTTGTTTTTAGTGAAAAATAATCAATGGACTAAAATGTTCTCATGTGCAAGGCACATGCAGGGACTTAACGGAAGGAAAGCTGACAGAGTTAGTGCGAGGGACCCAATCCACATATGAATTGCATACCACAGTGGTTTTTTTTAGGGACCAAAACCACAAAAATCAACAAACCATAGTGACCAAATTTACGGTTTACTCTAAAATAAAATACTCCTATAATTATAAACGTTAGTTTGTAGCAGCACATTTAATTTTTAGTGTTTTTTTGAAGATTTACTGTTTAAATAAACAAATTATTTTTACGGTTGATTGTAAAATATTTAGTGATTGAGTAATCAATTGATTAATATAAAATGCAATTAAATTGATTGTTAAATAAAAATGAAAATTACCTATTAATATTAAATCCCTTCTTTTCTTTCATATATTTTTTTCTCTCAAAAATGCCTTATTCAGTTATTTTATTTATTAATTCATAAAATAACTTGAATTTTTCAAATGCTTAAAAAACTCACTATAAGATTATTACAATTTTAAATATAAGAAAAATCTTCAAGTATCTATGATACATTATTATTGTTGATTATTTAATATATCATAATATCAATTATAAATATGCATACTATCTAAACACTTTTTTCCCTTGAGTATAGCATGATGAGCCCAAGTTACGACAACTTCAAATAAAAAGGGACGAGCTGACCCATGCAAAAATGTGGGGATATTAGATATAGCAAGCTAATAAGTAGAAAGGTTATGTTGATAAAAGATTTATTTATAAGAGGAAGTTTTAAGCAAAATATATAAAATTGCTTACATGTTCTTGGTATATAGTCTATATAGATACAATTATATATGAAATTAATAATTGAAATTATTGTTTTTGAAATTTTTAAAAAATTAATGATTAGATTAAAAAAAAAGTATTACTTTCACCTTTTTAAACAACTATGGAAAACAAGCAAAATCGCATTACTCCATATTTTTTAAAATTAAAATCATTTTTTTTAACAGCGACAATTTTATTAAAACTACAAAAGTGTTAGAAGAAATTTACAAAATGAAAATAACAAGGATAAGGTTTTGAAGCCATCCTATCCAATTAATTTTAAATTTACGACTTCTATTATAAAATCAATTAAAATAAAAAGACAATTTTAAAAATTAATGATTAGATTAAAAAAAGTATTACTTTCACCTTTTTAAACAATTATGGAAAACAAGCAAAATCGCATTACTCCATATTTTTTAAAATTAAAATCATTTTTTTCTTTTTGAACGACGGTAATTTTATTAAAACTAGCAAGATGTTAGAAAAAATTCACAAAAAGAAAATAACAAGGATGGGGTTTTGAAGCCATCCTATGATTCCTATCCAATTAATTTTATATCTACGACTCCTAATAGGGGTGTCAAAAATGTACCAAGACAAACCAACCAATTAAGATATCAACTGTACCAATTTAATTGGTACCAACTAAATTGGTACCGATTATATTGGTTGATACTACCGTACCAATTTCACAAACATGGTTGGTACGTGGTATTGAAAATTCGATACCACGGTACTACCGTACCGTATCGACTTTTATATATATTATTTTTTATTTATTTTTTATATAATAAATCAATTAAATAATTTTGATTGATTAAATGTAAAACTATTTATTTTTTATATATTATTTGATCAAAATAGACCAACAAACTATCTTATTTTGAATGGTTAATTCCTTAAACTATTTTTTTGATTGAAAAAATCCTCAAATTTTCTTAGTTTAAATGATTAAGTCCCTGAACTATTGATTTGAATGGAAAAACCATTAAACTTTCTCATTTTGAATGATTAAGTCCCAAAATATTTTTTTTAAATAACTAAACCATTGATCTTTTAAAAATTAGTTACCTACAATTTTTTTTTAAAATAAGTTACTTGTAATTCACTAAAAAGGTTTTTAAGTAAAATAAACATAAATCGGTTTTACCGCTTCAAAAACCCTACGTAATTAAACCCCCTAGCAAACAATGGTATTGCTCCCCCTCGTCAATTCCCCATTACCCCAACGTTGTTTGTTCCCCATCAAAAAGAACAAGTTTAATGGTTTTTTAATCAAAAAAATAGTTCAGGGACTTAATCATTCAAAATGAGAAAGTTTAATGGTTTTTTCGTTCAAAAAAATAGTTTAAGTACTTAACCATTCAAAATATGATAGTTTGTTGGGTTTTTTCAAACATTTCTCTTAAATTAAATAAGAACCGTAAAAGAATTATAAATCTTTAAAAACTGGTTAAAAATTAAATCTTTACGTTATATCGGTTCTCGTATAATTTATTTTTTAAGGTTCTTATTTAATGATTATTATTATTATTATTATTATTAAGGTTCTTATTAAATCTTTTAAGGTTCTCGTATGATTATTTTTTTAAGGTTTTTATTAAATCTTTACGAATGATCATGTGAGATCGAATAGGAGTTAAGGTGAAAAGTTTAAGAAAAGATTTGAACTATTGATTACTTTAATCTCAAAACAACTCATACGTCGCGATTTAGAAGTAAATTAATTCAGTTTATATCATTTGTGTTGATGTAGTGGTTCTCTTTAATTATTATTGATCTAAAGATGAAAATATTATTTTTTTACCCTTGTTACCATAACTTTCATTCTCATCAGAATTCAATTCTAAATTCTAGATTTGTTCTAAGTTTGTGCAGTCGTTTTTCATTTGCTCAAGCCCTAATGTTATTTTAATTTGGTTAATTAATTTTAAATTATAAAATATTATATTTAATACTATAAGTCCTAGATGTATAAGGAAATATAAGGGGGTAAGGGGGAGGAGAAAGGACGATGAGAATAACGTCCATAAAATTAGAAATTTTTAGGAAATCAATTAAAAATAAAAAAAAGTTCTTTATAATGATAGAATTCGGCTAAAAATACGTTAAGCGTGACATATAGTATTGCACCTTGCTTAAAATGTCAATGTCAATTTAATTGAGAAAAATAAATTTTATTCTCCAAATTGACATAATTAACTTGGGTCAAATCGTTACGACTTCCCTCCACATGAACGGTGATTTTCGACTATTTCATAGAATTTAAAGTGCACCCGCTCAAAATAATACTTTTAGATACGTCAATGCATATTACTAGGTCAAGGTCTTTCTTTTTTAAACTTTTTTATATGTCATAGACTCCAATCATTCATAATCTTTAATTAAATAAAAAGGAAGAAAAAAACTTGGATTCTTATTAGTGAATGGGGTTTTGATTACTTGGTTGAATGTGACCAATTAAGTCGATAAAAACTTGGTGCTATATTCCATTATCTTCAAATATAATAAGTTAAAGGAATTGGGTTGCCTTTTTTATTAGTAAGGTCTTTTTTTCCTTATTTTAGGATATTGCATTTTAAATTGTCAAAAGGATCCGAAATATAATTTGATAATTAGGTTATTGTTGTGATTGTTTTCATCATTCTAGTCAAGGGAATTGAATGAAAACTTGTATGGTTTTCATATTTTAGTCACAAAAGTTATATTTTTGTATCGATTTTGATTATATTTTCGTTAGAATGTTTATTGTATCAGGATTCAAGGGACCTAACTAATCAATGTAAAGTTAGGGAATGACTCCTAAGACAATTTAGGCTTCAAGATTAAATCAAACCGAGTTGATTTTTACCAATTAAATGAATAAAACTTACAGGGAATTAATCTGACGAAATTCTACTTGTAAAAATATTAGCATATATGCTTAGCAATATCATAATAGAATATCAATTTGTAACGGTTTGTACTAAACTTATAGGAAGACAAAGAAATGTATGACATGGATCATTTTTGGGCCAAGAATCAGAGATGTGTTTCATGTAATCATATTTTTATTCTATTTGCATGGTTGTCCAGGTACACTGACACCCATGAATGTTTGAGTTAACTTACGTGCACCTCAACTAATTAACCATATTCCCACTTTAACAAAATAGGATTTCACTCTACTTTAATGGCTAAATGCTAGCCAGAAAATGATATTGAAACCCAAATTATAAACCAACGAATAGTTCAAGAATAATGACATACATTTTGATTTCATATTATATAGTAAAGTTCAATTTTGGTGCATAACATTTTCAGTTTTCAACAGATATTGTCTTTAAATTTTAAAACCTCACATTTGGTTCATAATCGCGTTTGTCAGTTTCCAACGGATTTGTTCCATCTGTCTTACGATCATTAACCTTTTCTATTAAGTTCAGTTAAATGAGAGGTATCTTAGTCATTTTTACTGTTTTTTTATTTGATATTAAAATTAGAAAGCATATTATATTTTTTTTTAATAAAAAGGATAACCACCCCCTTTGGGTGTTTTTTTTACAATTTAAAAATTAAAATATAATACGTTTATTTTATTTATTAATGGAATAGTGAAAAAAGACTAAAATACTTTTTATTTAATTAGACTTAATGAAGAACATTAACAATTATTATATTAACAATTATTATATAAATGGCCTAAAACCATTGAGAATTGACAAACACAAGAAACCAAATCCAAGGTTTTAAAGTTTAAAGACGATATTTTGCAAAGGTGTACCTACCTTTTGGGAGTTAGGGCCTAGGGGTATTGTTGCCCATAAAGCCATAAAAAAAATAGGGGCCAATTGTAAAATAAAAAAAAAATAGGGTATGTATTATATAGGTAGGAAAACCTAAGTTTTTTCTTTGGTGATGCCATAAGATTTTTTTTGGATTGAAATCATAAACATTAAAATTTTTAGAGAGTTTAAATGAAAAAAATAAGAAATAAACAGTATCAAAGTTGAGGATGGTGGTTGGAAATCAGTTACACTTTTAACCCTTCAAATGCTTTAGTAGTTTTAATTTACTTTCATTCATTTTTCATTTTTCATTTTATATCATTATCATATTAATTAATTAATAGCTAAAATACATATGTTCTTTTACAAATTACACTGTTAGAAAAGGTTTCGTCGATACCTTCAAACGAGTCCAATATTGAATACTTTCAAAATTATTTATATTTTTAATGTTAACATAAATAAAAAATTAACATATTTTTAACGTTAAATATTATATATATAGTCTATGATAAAATCATATTTTTTAATTAATTTTTATTTTATATTACAATAATTAATTGATACAATCACTTAAAAAAAATACTAGATCCTTCTAAAAATCCATTGAAAATTAGAGACCAACAAATCAACAATATTAGAAAAAGGTTAAATGGGTCTACCATTATAAATGGACAGACACTAATAACCACTCCAATAAAAACAAAACAAAAAAGTTGAAAGAATAAATGCTATTTCACAAATCTTTTAATTGAAATAAGGAATCGAAATGGGGTCGGGTGGAGGAAGTGTTATGTGTGCTTTTTAGTTTATGTTCGTAAACCTGTTCCAACTATTTTTGTTTTTGAAAAAAAAAATGATTTGATTTGTCGTTTTTTCAAATAAAAAAACAGATTACATAAGAGACAGGACATGCATGGATAGGTAATCACAGTCTTTAAACCAGCTAAATTTAAAATAAGTTGTTCTTAACCTCCCTTTGGTTATATATCCCACAACATACTAACACAGTTTATTTTGACTCTCTAGCATCTCATATATTTTTAATTAAAGAATGAGAAAATGTATGAATCATGTTTCTATCATAAATGAAATCAAGGACACATAGTTATAAATAGTAAGCTAATTTTGGTCTCCAAAGTTCGCACATGTCCATGTAGAGAGCATATTCTAACCATAGTGGATTAATCCTTACAATTAGGAATCAATATATGTAAACCTTGATTTCTTTTCCATATTCTACTTACGGGATGTTTTGTTGGTTTTCATTAAGTCCTGTTTAGATAAAGCTGTCTGTGTAGATTAATTTGTCTGTAAAGATTGAATAAGTTTTTTATTTGAGAGAATTTTTTCATAGGTAGAATAAACGTGTTCTTTTAACTGGGAGGTGTAGATTTGGAAGAATTTTTTTTTTTGGCTTTTCGTATAAAGTTCCTCCTTAGAATAAGCCATTTTATATATCGTTAAGTTAATACCAAACAATCATGTATCACAGACCACATAAGTTGAGTCCAAGCTCTTTAAGTTGCTTAAAAACATGCTCTTAATTACATGGAAAAGCATTTCAACAGTTTTTCCGAAACTTAATTATCAAAAATTCATTATTTTAAGGACCAATTTTGATTCATCCCTATTTTGTTTACGACATGTGATTTGCCATATCGAATCTTTGACGGAGCAACAAAATAAACCCACAAATGTCTTTTCCAATTAAAGCTTGAGCCACCTGTTTTTTTGGTTCCAAAATAGACAATTAGACATGGAACCTACTCTTTCTTAAACATAAATAATTCCAAAAGAGTAAAAACTTAAATATATTTTGAATGAATTTTAAACAATATTATTTAATAATTATATACATTTAACCCGTTATCAAAATCGTTTAATTAATTTAATTCATTTTAGAGATGTTTTTAATCTAATGTTCACCCATGAAATGTGGTTTAGAAGTGATATGAACCGGTGTATTTTGATATACCGATTTAGTGTTGACATTCAATTAGGATTGTTCTAAGGATGAAGATATGTTCTTACGTTTCTTATCATAACTTTCCTTGTCACCGGAACTCAACCCGTATTTATATAATATAATATATCATTTTTATTGAATACAATCAATAATTTGTTTACACACTACAACAAAATCGAGTTTATAGAACTTAATTTACCGGACAAAAAATAAAGTGTTCTTTTTAAAGACGTAATAAATTTATAGAAAAATTTTCCGACGTAATAACGAGTTTTTTAAGACATTTTTATATAAAAATGTTGTATTAGCTACTTTATAGTTCACTATATGAAAAAATGTTCTATAAAAACAAGTGTCCAATAAAAAGATGGATTTATATGACACTTTCATAAAGTATCCTGTAAAATAGCTAATACAACGTTTTTTTTTTAATTAAAATTGCCTTAAAAAACTTTTCAGGACGCAAAAAACATCTTATAAACTTATTACAACGCTTTTAAATATAGAACACTTTATTTTTTTGTCCTATAAAAATAAGTCTTATAAATCAGTCAATTAGGACATCGAAAAGTTGACGACATCATATAAACCTAACTTTATTGTAATGATAAATATTCAAAAAAATACTTTTTCTATTTTCTTCTTTAAACTTTATAGCATCACGCTAGATAACGTGAGTATATAAAAAAGGCCCCAATACAATTATGATAAAACATATATTGCCAAATTAAACATGGTTACATCTTTGTGCAACGACCAACATATATATAGTTGCACAATCAAATAAAGGTTTTAGATTTATTAACATTGCAATCTCTTAATTATCTATCTTTAATTTTGATTCGCGTAGATTACAATATTTGATCAATTAAAAGCTACAGATTTTATCAAGAATGATTAAAAACTATAGATTTTATCAAGAACGTGAAACGTCATCCGAACTTTGATCATCGACATCCACTTTATGCTGAAACATCTTCGCACAAATGAGAAAATACCCAAAATTCACCGTTCCAATCACTGCTAATATCCAAAACACTATATCCAATCTACCATCGTTTAAGTCATCCATCAACCAACTGGTATTTTTCCGAATCAAACTGGTCAGTGTCGTACTCAGATAAAATCCAGCTGCAACCAACAACGATATCATAGCCGTGGATGTACTACGTAAAGATGTTGGGAATTCTTGGTAGTATAATGAAATTTGCCCCGGAAAGAGAAACGCTTCACTTATTCCTAAAATTGTTAAAGGCACCACAAGCCATAATGCGGAAAATGGCACAACTGTGGTGCTAGTGCTACCACTGCTTGAGCCCATCAAATGATGGGCTCTAGCAGTGTGTAGTCTTTGGACCTCGATTAGGGCGGATGACACCAACGCCATGACGTTGATTACATGGCCCATTCCTATTCGTTGGAGGGGCGTTGAAGATCGACTAATGAGCTTTTGCCACATGGGGAAGATCAAACGGTCAAGGATTAAAAGGGAAATGCTTGTAGCTAGAGTGCTGAAAAATAAGAAAGAGGCAGCTGGGATCTTGAAATGGGACCCTCCAAGGTGTCTATCCATGGTTAGAGCTTGGAGGATGGTGAAGTTGTTGATCATGCCAACAAGGGTACTCAACATAATGCTGGAGGACCACAGTGGCATTATTCTCATTAAGGTTTTAAAGTCTTCCACTTCTTGTACAGTTGATAGGCTCCATGATCTTGATTTTGGACCATCGGATTCAAACTTCAGGGCCCCACGATTCAAGAACCTATATACATCATGATGATGATGATGAACTTACATACACTGAATTTGCAAACCCAGGATTACTAGAAAAACAATATATAAACACTACAACAAAAGTGATTTTATAGGACGTTTAAAGTGAAAAAACGTTTTAAAAACATATTTTATAGGACACAAGTTTATATGACCAAACCAAAAAGTGTCATATTTAAAAGCGTTACAAAAGGTTTATAGGACACTTTTAGATAAGACACTTTTTGGTTTGGTCCTATAAACTTGTGTCCTATAAATTAAGTGTGCTTTTAGGACGTTTTTTCATTTTACGTGTTCTATAAAATCACTTTTGTTGTAGTGAAAGAGAAAGGGAGGTTCAGAGGATAACCCAAAAAAATATAAAAAAATGAGGAACACCTTGCTAACCTTTCATCTATACAAGTAATTGAAGTGTTTCTTGGTTTTTATGCACATATGCATACAAGTAATTAAAGTTGTTTCTTGGTTTTTATGCACATATACATACAAGTAATTGAAATTGTTTCTTGGTTTTTATCACATGTACATACAAGTAATCGAAATTGTTTATTGGTTTTAATGCACATGTGTATGTTATGTAGAGAAGGGGGGGGGTTAAGGGTAAAACCCCTAAAAATTGCTAAGGAACACTCGGGTAACCATTCATCCGGATGATATGCACATGTGCATATAGTAATTGAAGTTGTTTCTTGATTTGTATGTACGTATGCATGTCATGTACATGTGCATACTAAACAAATTACTTGTATGTGCATATGCATATATACCGTCTAGATGAATGGTTACTAGAGATGTTCTTGAGTTTTTCATTTTTTACAATTTTTCTCTCAAAGTATATATATTGAGTTCATTAAAGTTTACCTGAAACTATCTGATGGGGTTGTGATAGATTTTTCATCAAAGTTATACTCTTGGTTTCTTGAAGAAACCTTCCTCTTCCTCACAGCTGCAACGATAACTCGAAAAATGCTAGTAAAAGGACTTCCTTTCGGTTTAATATGTCGATAAAATCTGTTTCCCGACAAGAATACGATGAGAGCAACTGCATTGCTAGCAACGCATATCCCGAACCCTAGTGTCCAACTGACATTATCTTGAACATAGATTAAGGCAGTTGAGCTTATGGCACTGGCAATATAAAAGAGACAGAAGTACCAATTGAAGTAGATTGCTGTATCATTAGAATTCTGAAACTGATCAGCTCCCATGGTAGCAATGGTGAAACGTGTGCCTCCAATTCCGATACAAGCTAACCCTAAGGTCGTATATAGAACTCCATATTGAAGCTTTGATGGAGAATCACAATTAATCATGTTCATACATGGTAAAGGTCTTAGGGAAGGAAGTGAAGCCGTTAACGTCATAAGTGCCCCACCCTGATCAAATATAGTCAAAACAAGGCCTTAATCTCTCGTTTTAAGTGCCCCAAATATGACACTATATATATATATAAGTTATAGAAATAATTAGGTTAATTAATCACAAGGGTTGTGGCCTGCTTGTTGATGTGGTGGAATATTCCATTGCAGGTTCTATTTTACACTACTACAAAATTGAGTATTTTCATCGGAAAATGTTGTTGAAAATTTTCTACGAATTTTAAAAAAATTATTGACAGAACATAAATTTTCTACGAATTTTCAACGAATTTCAGTTGAAAATCTCTCACAAACATGCATTTTCAACCAATATTTTTTCAACGGAATGTCTCGTCAAATTTTTTTTGGTTGAAAATGCATGTTTGTGAGAGATTTTCAACGGAAATTCGTAGAAAAATTTCAACGACATTTTCTGTTGAAAATACTCAATTTTTTAGTAATGTCAGACGTACTTAATAATTGTAGCCACCGAATAATTTCTTGCATAATTATAGCCTTGATCGAGACACCTTTTAAAACAAGTTAAGTTAATAATTAATTACCAGGAGAGAAACAAAGGAGAAAAAGGCGATGACAATGAAGGGGCCATAAAAGGAGTCGGAGATGATAGCTCCGACGATCGGAAAGAGACTAAAGCAGCCAAGGACGACGTTGTTGACCTGAGTAGCATCAATGCTCTTAACATTATATTTGGTGATAAGGTAAACAATCAGGTTTCCGACCCACCCTCCTGTTGCTATTGTTAGAGCGAACGTACTTCCTGCATATCATAAAGAGTATTATTGCAAGATTAATATCATCCATTACTATATATATATATATATATGTATATATACAGAGAAAGAGAGAGAATTAAAAACCTAAGATGAAGGGGAAGGTAGACCATCCTCCTTGTTTACTATGTTTAATGAAGATATTGTTTGTGTCTTCAAGTAATACTGTCTTATGTTGTTGGCTACTATTTTTCCCTTCAATGTCTTTCTGCAAACCATTGGATTCCATTCTTTCTTGTTCTCAATGAGAAATTGAGATCAGATGTATCATATATATATATATAGGACTAATTAACATGTGTAAAATTCATTCATTTTCCATAATATTAAATAGTTTAATTTAAAATGTTATATTCCAAAAAATCCTATTTCAAAATATAAGTCAAAGTATATAGATATAATTAATAGTAGATTTTCTCTCAAACTATAAACAATTAAATAAACATTTTTTTTACTAAAACAAGATTAGGTTTCTAGGATGTCGTCATAAGTTTATATGACGATTTTGAACGTCCTAACAAAGTTTTTAGAACACTTTTAATAAATAAAAAATGTCGCATTAGCTATTTTATAGAATATATTTGTGAAACTTAGGAAACATATAATAGTCTTTATTGCCTAAACGGCTAAACTTATATTAAGCAACACAAACAATTAACATTTGTTTTTTCTAAAAAAAAAACAATTAACATTTGTTGTATAAGACAACATTTGGTGCAGTGAAACTCGTCTTTTTTATAAGACATTTTTTTCTTCAAATAGTGTCGTATAAAATAGCTAATACGATGTTTTATATAAAAATGTCCTAAAAAGCTTGTTACAATACCGAAAAATGTTCTATAAACTTATTTACAACGCCTTTAGATTATATGATTTATTATTGTCCTATAAAATGATCTATAATGACACTTAGAAACTTTTGGCATCGTATAAACCCAATTTTATTTTATTGTCCTATAAAATAAGTTGTATGATAAATCATCCGTAAACATTCACGGCCACTATAAATAAAACAACAAAGTCACGGTTAGGCATGAAAAAAAAAAGGATTCTTTTCATCATGGCAGGGTATATAAAATGGTCAAATCACAAAATATCAAAGGAAATTCATTTAAGATGGTACGATATGGTATAGGATTAAGGATTTTGATATTGACATCCTTCTATCAAAAGGTATGGGAAGGTTTATTTAATATATACAAAGGAGCTAATTGGTTTAGCATTCTCCTACCCAACATGGATTTTTTGTGAATTTTGTCCCTGGGATTGAAAAATACAATCAAATCGAATCAAATCTAAGGTTTATTGTTTAGAAAGAGGAAGCAGATTGCTTAGAAGCAGTTGTTTATACTGCGTTGTGATTTTTTTGGAACGTTTACAATAGGACAACTTTTGGAGCTAAGAAATCTGTAAATGCAGTGTTGTAAGAAAGCATTGTTACACATTCGTTTTTTTTGGTGCATAATAGGAGTAAGAAGTTTCTTAATTTGGTAGGGTGGTTGCAAAACCCCCTAAATTTCTATCTTGTAATGTCTCTCTAGCATCTTGCTAGTTTTAATAAAATTTCTGCCGTTTAAAAAGAAAATCTAAGGTTTATTGTTATATTAGTCATTCAACATTTTACATGCTATACTTCAATAAGATGAAAATTATAAAACAAGATGTGATTTTTGTTTCATCTACATTGAAGATGAGGTGAATCATGCAATTGTGCCATCAGATTCTTGATATCACTGGTACGTAGGGTGTTAGCGAGTTGAGTTAAGTGGAATTGATGAATTGCATGTTATTCAAGCTCTAGAGCTAAAATATTTTTTCAATGTTCGAGTTCAAGTTAAGTACTCGTATACAAGCTTCAACTTCAAATCGATTAACTTGCTTACAGGCTCAAACTTCAATAATTTTTTATACTTTGATTATATGATTTATGGGCATATCACTATAACAAAGTTGATTTTATGTAAAGCCTAAAATGTAGAAACGTCCTAAGAAAATTCACAGTTTATATGACCAAACCAAAAAGTGTCATATCTAAAAGCTTTTTTCACCCTCATATCGCCACGTAGAGGGCATGGGGACGTAAAAAGGATATCCTATCAACTTGTTCCGGCCTGATATAGCAAGAAAAACTTTGGTGGTGTTCTTGAATCTGAATCGGAGTTCTTCTTTCTTTTGTCACTTCGGAATCGTTCCAACCTGCACGAAAGGTGTAACGATTTGTGAAAAAAAATACCAATTGAAAGTGTTACAATAGGTTTATAGGACATTTTTAGGCGTTTGAAAAAGTTTTTTAGGGTGTTTCTAAAAACAAAATGTCATATTAACTATTTTATACGACACTATTTAAAAAGTGTCTTATAAAATAGCTAATATGACCTTTTATTTTATAGTCGTTTTAAAAAATTTGTTAAAACGCCTAAAAGCGTTCTATATATAAATCTATTGTAACAGTTTAGATAGGACATCCTATAGTTTAGTCCAATAAATCTAAGTTCTATAAACTATTTTATTAATACGCTTAGACAATCTAGACGTCCTATAAAGCTAATTTAATGTAGTGGATGAACATGTTTGGCTTAAAAAAGTGTGTGCTTCAATAGTTCGGCTGGACTCGTATTGAAAATTTTAATCAAGTTTTCAAATGAACTGAGTCAAATATAGATGTTATTAAGCTTGAATTGTTAAATTAAGAGTTTTGATGATTAAGGTATAATCACGGATATGGTGTCGGGATGTTTTGATGATTAAGGTATAATCACGGATATGGTGTCGGGATGTTTTGATGATTAAGGTATAATCGCGGATATGCTTTTTTTATTTCGTTTTCTGAAAAGAAAAAATATGATAGAAATCGATGTGAAATTGATATTGGAATACTATCTTTTGGTAAGAGGATACAAAATTTAAGGCAACGATTGTTGGTTCAACTTAACCCGACCTAAAGTGAGCTTTGTTTTAATAATTTATTTTATTTATATAAACAAAATTTATTGTGATATTTAATTTCGTTCTAACAATTTATTATAATGTATTTATATAAGATATACACCTTTGAATTTATAAACAGAAAAATCGAACTATATATTCTTTTAAGATGGTTGGAAATTTTAATAAACCTATATTATTCTTAAGTATTTATAAAAATCTTGTTTTTTAAGAATTTATCTATATCATCACTTTAAGTAATATGAAAATGAAAGATCACCAACCCGATTTCAGTTAAATTAATATTTATGTTTTAAACAACAAATTAAAAATAAGTTATCTTGTCATCTATTTCATTACTCTAATATATACTTTTATTGATAGATATTATTAACAGAACCAATTTCTGATAGATTAATTATAAACCATCAATAAATTAAAATAATTGAAATCCAGAAAAAAGAGTACATCAATTTTTCGGCAAGATACCTATGACATAAAGGTCACTGGTGATGTCCTAGAATAGGGACGATCATCAAGGAGTTTTCAAGTACAAATAAATTCATCCAAACTCTCATTGTTGATAATATTTTAATAAAATTATTATTTTTCATATATCTTAAAGTTCCATAGAATATTGTTGGTGATTAGATGTTTGAGACTATGTATAAATATTGCCTTTGCATGTTGAGGATGTCAATTAATACCTTTTTATAGAGGTTAAATATAGGGATTTTTATTTTATTTTTTTAAAATGAATATTAAACTTTAAGTGGATATTCATCAGAAATATAGTTTTTTTAATAACAAAATTAAAAAAAATTGGTCAAAGCCGTTGGAAAACAATTAGAGAGTATTGTCGAAGATCGATCAAAATTCTGTAATTTAAAAGAAACTCTTTAACGTTCTCCATATTTACTTGTAATTTAGCCAAAGATATTTCGTAACAATTAATAATAGGGAGAATTTCATACACGTCCTTAAAAACTTGCGTTATTACGCATATATCCTTGTAAACCTTCAAATTACGTGTATATCCTTCTAAACCTAAAAACTCACGCATATATCGTTCTCCATTGTTTAAATATTGCTAAACATTTTAAAATGACAAATAACTAAAACTAAATTAAATATAATTTGGAAATTACCAAAATAGCCTTTTCATAACCCTTCAAAAACCCTATCTAAAATAAACCAAATCAACGTGCCGGTTAGGGGAAGAAATTGCTGCCGGCGAGAGAAAGAAATGGAGCCGCCGGCGAGAGGGATATTATGTAGACAGAGTAGTAGCTCAAAATAATACATGATTTATAAAATAATATTGTTGAAAAAACCTGGAAATTTTGGTCAGTGGGCATGTGGGGTGTTTGTTTGTTTGATTAATTTGCGATTGGTGAGTGGTTGATTGTTAGAGAAGAGAAGAAGATGGGGGACACGTGGCATAAAGGGATTATTACATTTGATCGAGAAGATACAATACAATAATTGTTGTAAATTTTACCTGATTTACCTCTATTTTTATATGTTTTTAAATGGAAAACGAAATGTTTCATCCCGGCGGCGCCCTTTATCCCTCTCGCCGGCAGCTCCATTTTTTCCTCTCGCCGACGGCAATTTGGTTTATTTTGGATAGGGTTTTTGAAGGGTTATGGAAAGGCTATTTTGGTAATTTACAAACTATATTTAATTTAGTTTTAGTTATTTGTATTTTTAAAATGTTTAATAATAATTAGAGTTAAATACATATTTGGTCACTTTGGTTTACAAATATTAACACATAAGGTCCTTCAAAGATTTTTTTAACATCCAACGTCCTTATGGTTTTCATTTTATAACACTGAAGGTCCCCCATCCTACTTTTCCGTTAAATACTAACCTTTTAGCATATTTTCTTTATTTCCCAAACCACATTGACCAAATCTGTAATTTACTCTAAATTATATAATTATATCAATATCTTATTAATTATATAATTTTTATATTTTATGAATTATATTACATATTTATATACATCTAATATTTTTATTTTAAAAATTATTTATATATTTATCTTTTATAAAATGTATTTTATGTTTATATTTATATTTATATATATAATATAAATAATTTTAAAAAATATATGGAAGATTCAATTTATATTAGAAACAAATGATTATACAAATTGCATATATGAAAACTTCAAAATTCAAATACATAAACAGTAAATAAGACCACTATACAAATTACATAAACGGAAGGTTCAAGATTCAGATACATAAAATATATAGAAAAATATAAATATAAATACAAGTACAAAATAAATTTTATATAATATAATCCTAAATTTACAAGAATTAATAATTTGTAGATATACATCTATACAAAATATGTATAGATGGAAGGTTTAAATACATAAAATATATAAAAATACAAAATAAATTTTATAAAATATAATCTTAAATATACAAAACATTAATAATATGTAGATTATAAATATATATGGTAAATATAAATATAAAAGTTAAATTCAAGCATATACAACTTTGTTGTCATCAAAATGATCCTCATAAAAATCTACCATCTCACATTCTTCATCATCTCTATTCATCGTATATATGTATATCTACAAATTATTAATTCTTTATATATTTAAGATTTTATTATATTTTTATTTTAAAAAATTTATTTTGTATTTATATTTTATATTTTATATTTTTATATATTTTATGTATTTGAATTTTGAAGCTTCCATATATTCAATTAAAATAAATTAAATGTTTCTAATATAAATTGAACATTTCATAGATTTTATAAAATTATTTGTATTTTTTATATAAATATAAATACAAATTACATTTTATAAAAATTAAATATATAAATAATTTTTAAATAAAAATATTAGGTGCATATAAATATGTTATATAATTTATAAAATACAAAAATTATATAATTTATAAAATATTAATATAATTATATAGTTTAAAGTAAATTACAGCTTTGGTCCATTTGGTTTGAAAAATAAAGAAAATATGCTAAAAGGTAAATATTTAACGGAAAAGTTGGATGGAGAACCTTCAGTGTTATAAAATAAAAACCACAGGGATATTGGATGTTAAAAAAATCTTTGAAGGACCTTATGTGTTAATATTTGTAAACCACAGTGACCAAATTTGTATTTAACTCTAATAATTAAATAAAGTAGAAGGATATATGCGTGAGTTTTTAAGATTTCAAAGAATATACACGTAATTTGAAAGTTTACAAAGATGTATGCGTAATAATGCAAGTTTTTAAGGACCCACTAATATATTTTATTTTTGAAAATTTTAATTCTTTGTTTAAAAAAGTTTACACGGGTGAATAATTACCGTTGATCATGTTTTACTCGTGATATAATATCTTTATTATTATCTTTTATCTTCTAATTCCTTTGTTTTAACTTTTTAAACTTTAATAAATTAGACTTCAACTAGCTAGTTAATAAATTTAATATTTTTAAATTTAATAGGACATGTTTTTTTTCCGATATAAATGTGATAGTTTAAAAAGACGATTTTTATCATTAAAGTTTTGCTTTAATAATTTTTTAACAAATAATACAGAATATCATGTCTACACTTAACACTCCACACATCTTCTCTCTTATAAGATTGGAAGTTTTCTGTTAATGACAACATTAGTCCCTCATTTGAAACATCATTTACATATAGGCCCAAAAGTAACGTGTTAGATCTAATTTCAAAGGATGGTTATTATCCCTCCTCCGTGGCCATCGTCCCTAAAATGAGATAATTATGCATTTTAAAACTCTATTTAAAAATTTGTTGTGAACTCAAGGTTGGTCTTTTTATTTCATTTTATATTAAATTAAACCTAATCAAGATTAAACATGATTGAAACTTCATTCACCTTAGAGATTTATACTCTTCCCTATATCTTAAAAGTATCTGCTGCTTTATTTTATGATATTAATTATATTATTAAAATATTTTTTTATTTATGATCATAACATTTTTTTTATAAACTTTATACAAAATAATAATAAATAATTAAAATAATATTTCTCTTTCTTTAATATTGAATTTAAAATATTCCTCCATATTTATTAAAGATTAATTCAACCCTGGATGCGCAAATGATAAAAGGATGAAGGCAGTGCTCTTGAATTTCTGTTATCGCACATAAACAAAATACCATTGGCTACATTGAGAATGGCAAACACATTTCATGAAAACAAACATCCAAACAGTATTCACTATTCAGTCACATGCTCTATTAAATTAGGAAAACATATATATATATATATATATATATATATATAATTGATTGAAATGTTAAACAAATTTGGATGAAATCTGATCCAATACATTGGGTTGGATAAGTTTATTTCGCTTTATATCTATTGGATTTCAATAAGAAGATGAAGAGGGAAGAAAATAAAGATGCAAACTTATGCATGTTCCATGCCATTTGTCATTTATTCAAAAGCATAAAGCAAACAATATCAAGAAAATAAGATCTTTAAAAGAAGCAAGAGCATGAGAGGAGTTGAATCAATTTTTTCAACAATCAAGTTACTATTTGTGGGTCACAAACATATATATTTATTTATTCACAAACACTTGTATAATTACCCTTTCCTTGATATGATAAGACATTTGGTATATTAGAGGTGTGAGTTGAGTTGAGACATCATCTTCATTGACTTTCAAAAGCCAAGTAATAAGGAAACCTATTATTCTTCAACACAAAGGTCAAGGGGTGCAAATGGAATTTCTGCCTACTCACATTCAAAACAACTAAGATGATTCATTATATAATACATATATATCACAAAAACACTACTAACATTCATTATATAATACATATACACATATAATACATATATATCACAAAAACACAGTAACTTATATTGGATTCGACACCTAATGTCACAAACATCAATATGTTTTTAAACTATTATATTCGATTTTCCATCACACTGACGATTGTTTTTATAAAAATGTTCAAAGATCAATACACAAGTATGAACAAGTTTAAACAAACTAACGAACATAAAAATCCAAAACCCATTCATACGAATTATAGTGTATTTTTTATGTTTTCTCAATAAAGATGGCTTGTTTTGCAATGGAAAAACAAATACAACAACTCAATAAGTCAGATTATTCCATTTAAAACTACAAAGATATAAGTAAAATAAAGGGTTGTTTTAAGGTTTACAATCTTAATTATCATCAAATTTCCTAAGCAAATAACTTAACAAATTCTAGAAGGCATGAGAGTAGGTACTGAAGAAGTCATAAAGATGAGACATGCTCCTTATTTTATAATCCCCCAAAAAAAAATGTATTCAAATTTTCTAACATATCAACAAGTTGACTTTGAATCCGTACTTTTTATGAATGTCAAACACCTGAAAACCTAATCTATATTCACAATAAAAGACAACAAGATTCACAACTTTGCACTTATTCATTCATCCCACCAATTCAAGTAAAAGATCAAAAGATGAGAAACTTGATGTTTTGTGCAACATCAGATACTAAGCACTTCAAGCTCCATCTCAAAATCTGTGAGCTCGAAGGCCTAGTTATCGATGATATTCCAAATAAAGATAACTATAAGATGCAAGTGCGTATAAAACTAGGAGTTCCCAGAAGAGGTTACGTACCCAGAATAGCGACTCAAAGAAATCGTACCTCCAAACAGAACGTAAACGCCGATGGACGTGTCTGCTGGGATGAAGGTTTTGAGCAGAGCTGCAATTTCGATATGAAAGGTGCGAGTCCTGGAAGCTGGAAGATCAACCTCGAGATTCATGTAAGTATAAAAACACAACTTAACATGCATATAGATATAGTAAAACTCTAATAATAGTAAGATTACTTCCCTTTTCTGCTTATATTAGTATCTAAATATGCATAGAATTACCAGGGAAAATATGTGGAATCTTACAACAAAGCTGATGTATTGGCTAAAGTCAAATTGGATGTCACGGAATTCACTGGCCATTCAGAAAAATCAGTCAAACTTCCGGTCCAGTGCTGCATTGGTGGCATCGCACATGAGGCCAGACTAAAGGTACCTGTAGATTTTTGCAAGTATGGCTAGATTTTACATATATATATATAGAGAGAGAGAGAGGGAGGGAGGGAGGGAGGTTCAGGGGAAAACGCTAATAAAAGAGAAAACTGAAGAACAACCTCGGAGCCCTCCATCCGGACGGTATGCACAAATGCATACAAGCGATTGAAGCTGTGTTTTTTCTATGCACCAGTGGATAAAATGCATGTTACAAATTACCGTTATGCATTTGTGCATACCGTCCAGATGAAGGGATCCCAGGATGTTCTTCAGTTTTCTCTTTTTTTGGCGTTTTCCCCTGAACCTTATATACATATATATATCCACTGAACCTGAGATATAAGTGAATGAAAATTGCAGGTAAAACTTGATGTCACTGAAGTAAAGAAACTGCATACAGAAAACACTGTGCACCCTGTATCTCCAACACATCTGCTCCCATCGCTTCTATCATGTGTAAGTTTCCAAAATCAAACAAAAAACAAGATGGAGACGCAGATGGAGAAGGAGGAGAAGGAGAACGAGAGCTCCGAATCTGAAACTGAAGAAGGAACTGATTCAACCTACCAAAGGATAAAGACGATAGATCTATTAAGAAGTCAATCTTTGCATGAAAGTATTGAATACAGAAAGCAAGGTAAAGAACAATCTTTAAGTTATGAGGGCACAGAAAAAACAAAGCTAATGAGGCTTTTATCATGGAATATTAGAAAGCCCAGAGATGCACCACTTTTGAACAAAACAAATGGTGAAGGAGGTGATGATATTGATAACGCACGTCGAAGCCTACTGTCGTACCTAAAACCTCGGCAAGATTTTGTCAAAAATGATCAGAAAGCTGGTGAATTCTCAGGCAGCGATAGATTTGAGGTGGGAAAGTGGGAAAAAAGAAGAGTGAAAAGCAGAGACGGAAAACTGGAACTGCAGACAGAAATATTTCTAGCTACGATTGACCAAAGGAGTGAGAAAGCTTTAGGAGAAGGAGCGTGCACAGTGATTGCCACAGTTATTGCTGACTGGCTGCATCAAAACCCCAATACTTTACCATTGCGATGCGAATTTGATAAACTGATTAGAGATGGATCAAAAGAATGGAGAAACCTTTGCAACGAAGAAACTCACAAGGGTAAGTTTCAAGATCAGCATTTTGACCTTGATACAGTCATACAGGCACAAGTTCGACCATTGGAGGTAATATCTGAAAAGTCCTATGTGGGCTTCTTTAAGCTCGAAAATACAAACAACTTAGATCTCTTGAAAGATGCAATGTCTTTTGACAGCATATGGGATGAGCTACAACATGGTGAATCAACTACGGAAGAATGTGTCTACATTGTGAGTTGGAATGACCATTTTTTTGTTCTCAAAAAGGAAAAAACTGCAATTTATATGATCGACACACTGGGAGAAAGGCTCACTGAAGGGTGCAATAAAGCCTACATGTTAAGGTTCAATGAGAACAGTATAATCCACAATGTGCAACCAGAAACAAACAACTCAAAGTTAGAAGCAGAAAAAGGTTTAGATAACCATTCAAGTATTATAAGAGAAGAACATGAGAAAGAAAACAATCAAGGGTTTGTAAGTAAGGGAACAGATTGTTGTAAAGAATTTATCAAAGGTTTTCTTGCTGCCATACCTCTAGGGGAACTGCAAAACAGTGTTGAGAAGGGGATTAATGGCAAAGCTCCTCTTCATCAACTCCTGCAAATTGAATTCCAGTATACGTTTCCCTGCAGCAGAACTCACAGAATGGAGACAGTAAACTGAAAATTCTACAGCATTTTTCCAGTTTAAAAATAAGTGCTGAATGATTTCACCCTCCAGGTGGAACACAATAGGACATTCCTCCATTGTTTTCTTCTTACAAAGGTGTTCAATGATTAAATAATTTGTACATTAAGCAAGCTGTTTCAGATTCATTATCGTGATCATTTTTTTGGATCACAACTAGTTTAGTTTCATTATTTTGATAATAGTTGCAAAGGTAAGCAAGAGGAATTTACCAAAGCCTTTATCTGTGTTGGATCACCATCTATCTCAGGATTACTTGCAGGTACCTTTTTCAACCATCAAGCACCCATTTGGCAAAATTTAGTACCATTGAATGCTACCAGCCAAAAAAAGTAATTAACAAACTATTTTCTGTGATAGCAAGTTAGAATGTTATTCCCCACTTAAGGGAAAAGTTAGCAAGTGAAAAATAGAAAAGGATTAGATGAAGTCATACATGCATAAAATAGAACATTTTGAGAACACCAATTCCGTTTTAAGAACAGTCGATTGTGCATTTCAAAATTTGTAGAGTGATTAATATAATCCACTCAGCATGTTCAAAACTTCAATTTACAAGGAAAAAAAAAATTATGAAAGAAAACCCTCTATATAGGTATACACAATGCACCTGAGAATCAGGAAGTTTAGAGTAGAACTCTCTTCAGTCTTCAAGTGATACAAAAACCAAAGCTATAGAGATGCAACAGACTTATGGGCAATATCATAAACAGATATAACAATTTCAGCAACAATGAGTAAAATAATGACCCATTCCAGAAAATCTGATTTTCTATTCTGGAGGATCTCTTGAAGAAAACGAATATTGTGCTGCAAGAAAAAGAAAAAGAAAATGAAGTATCACCATCACGGATCAAGTGCAAGTCCCCAGAAAATTGAGTAAAACAATGGAAGTAAGTTCAAGTGGAACGATATCTTACCTCCACAAATTTCAATTTGAAATCCAAACTAGCAAATCTCTGAGTCAACTCAAATTCATCCCTGAGATACTCCCAGATCTGAGCATATTTAGCATCCTTCCAAGCAATATCAGATCTGAGAAACCGCAAATAATTTCATTCAGCAATTATTCCTTTATTGTTTTACAGAAGAAAAAAAACTCAGAAATGTGAAGACCCATACGTGCTGATTGACCAAATGGACACAACACAACCACATTGTCTTTTGAGTTTCAACCAAACCAACATGTTAAACTGCAGTTTTAATGTACTTAATGATGGATGGATGTGCTACATGGAAGGTTTTCCTACAGATGTATGAAACTATTGTGAATCCTATCTGTTTCAGGTAACAATTGCTATTTCTGTTTTCTACGCACAACCTGTTCTACATCATCTTAAATAAATAATGTAATTCCACTAATGTTTTGTTTTTATTGCTGAATATGTGAGACAATTTGTTGATATCATGATAAAAATAACATACTATTTTACTTTCTCAAAGTATCATTTTCTCTCAATTTCAAAGGTACCTCTCAAAAAGTCCAAGCTTAAGAATGACATCAGCAAGATTTGAATTTGCCTTCCCCACCAATTGAAACAACTTTTTCCTCTTCATAGTGAAAGTTCCAGTTCTCTCCATAACACGGTTAATATCAGTGAATTCTCCAACCATCCCATCAACCTAAAACAAAGAATTTTTAAAAAATGGTAAAAATGCACCTTTGTACAACGAGAAATTCGAAAGAGTACAGTATTAACTTACCTGGCGAACATAGTAATCAAGAGCAATGCTCTGACCTAGAACACTACCAATTGTGCGGATCCCATCAGTATTCAAATACTGCAGCATTATATAATCTAATCCACCTTCCATCCATGTGTTCGATGTTGGTTTTTCTTTGACCTCATATTCTGAGTATTATAAGTAATGATTTAGAGTTCAATATAAAGATCAAGTAAATGATATTAGCTAACAAGCATGTATCTAATTTGCCAATAAATATCACAAAATGTACACAACCTCAACATATCATTACTATTGGGATTCAACAAAAAAGTGGTCACAACCATGTAACTGATTCTTTCTTTTCAAGTTACACATCAGTAACGTTGAACTTATAATGCACATGAGTATACAAATTATGTAAGGCATCATATGAAAATAAAAGAATGATTATAAGGATTTGCATTATAAACATAGATTTGAACATCTTTAATGGGACCTCACCATCCTTTCTCATCTCAGGTAGCAATCCTGAAGCATGCCTTTCAACAATTTTCAGATAACCATCAATTTCATGATCACGAACATTAAACAACACAATTGAACCATACTGAAAAACTACCATATAACAGCAGTCACTCCCACTTATACTGGCACCAGAACCCTGAAAAACATAACTGAGCAATTGTAAATATAACTATCACAGGCATATCAACGATTGTGTACCAAATAGAAAAAGATGTAAAATGGTTCTGTTTGCTCTGCTGAATATAATGACAGGGAAGTGATAACTCGACATGAATATTTGCTTATGATTAGGATAGTCCATTAACTCATATGGACAGAGGCTGTTTCCGAGAAAACCCCATGGCTTGCATACAAAAAAGGAAACATATCTAGAAAGCACAATATAAGCAACCGAGTTATAGAATAGTATACAGAGCCTAACAAGATATAAAGCACACCTAGGAAACTCCCTATTATTAGCACATGAAACCACCAACCGTATTGGTAGGACGTCCCAGTTGCATATTCAAAGTTAAACCCTTTAATTCATACTACTGCTTGCGTTATGCAGTTGCAAAACATTTTTACCCAAAAAAATGATGCGGACAATCTAAAAACAACAATGCTGACATACATATTGAAATTATTAGAATCATGTGACAAGAGCAGACTTACAATAAGTTCAGGCTTGGTGCTGCCAAACCTCAACACAACATAGTTAGTCATGCGTGATGTAGGCGGGATGAAATTGGATTTGTTTTGGTCCACCAAACTTCTCAAATCCACACTGCACAAAATCACCATGGAAATTAATGGATATTCCTCAGCCAAATCAAAAGCAGTGTACTAAACAATAAATATAAATCACAAATACTTTCTGAATTGAAAGAAAAAACAAAAAGGAGCATATATCCTACATGCATACAACCAAGTACTACAACCAAAGGGGTTCATCCCATTGTTACTCTTCATCAATTTAAGAACCATTCCTACATGCATACAACCAAACACTATTGCCAAAGTGGTCCATTCCATTGTTCACAATTGTCCAGATAAAGAACTAGTTTCATAAGTCACTGATTTAAAGTTTTTCTTAGTAAAAGCTAGTCTTCCCAATTACAAGATTCGCTTGGCATAACTCGAAATTGTTTTAAAATTCTCAAGTATTGCCATATCGTTGATGTTGTGTGGCGAATTTAAATATACCTGATACTTCGAGCAAAACAATTACAACGTATGTCCTTCCCCCATCAAAAACATCCACTTAATACTCACAAGTCACAACCAATACAAAGATGGAAAACAAGCATTGAGCGACTAGTATCATACCTAGTAGAGAAGAAATAAGCTCTGACAGGAATCGAAGGCTTAAGGTCCTCCTCACTCACACCATCATTATACGAATCAACCTCAGCGCACACAATAGGCTCGTGCCACTCCATCGTATCAGCCACCGACACCGATGGAGACGAGGAGGAAGACGATAAATAAGAAAAGCATTTAGCGACTATGGAGTTCGAACTAGAGCCCAAGTATCCACAGCCCGTCGGTACAATTGGTGAAGATGATGAATGCGATAATCGGCATAGGTCTATGGAAGAGCGACGAGAAGTAATCTGTACGGGTTTCTGTGGTCCTGGTGTGGATAAGAGGGTGTTAGGGTTGGATGAAAGTGAGATGATGGTTCCCGTTTTCTTGAACGACAAAGTATGAGAAGAACGTAGAGAAGGAAGGAAGAGAATCGTGGTGGCGGTTTTCATGTGGACGTCGATGGAGCGATGATGCCGCCACATTTTGACCGGTGGCCGGAGAATTACGCGGCTTTGTATTATCTGCCGATGGTTTTTCCAGTTGTCTTGCGCCCTGTGGGCTTTACTCTTTTGAGTAAGTTACGCTAATAGTCCCTCCAGTATATTAGATAACACTTGTTGTCCTCTGATTTTTTGTTATCCATTGGTGGTCACTAAATTATTTAAAAAAATCTTTCATTTCTTTTCTTCTCCCGTTCGTTAACAAAGCATAAACGTAAAACGTATATTTCAATTTTTCTTGAAGATCATTGTTTTGTGAGAGGGTTAACGGCACTCCTACAAAAAAAATCATTCTAAACTCCTTTTTACATTGTAAATTTATATTCTGTATGTAAAGATGACCTCTTGGGTGTTTTTGTTTTTGTCATTTCACCTGGTTTCAGTTATTTTCTTTATGTGTTTGATTTTGGAGCCACATCATTATCTTCCCTTTCAGGTGCCTAGTGAGAATGATGTTGCTCCTCTTCTATCAGCTTTTGATTTGGTCAAGTTTTACATCATGATCGTATATGATAAAATGCTTTTTTTATATTTAATGGGAACAAACATGTTGATAAAACTTGAAATGAACTTTGGTTACTTGACCTTATTTTTTAAATTTTTGGCATCATGACACAATTGGTGGATTGGATAACAACTAATTGAAACTGAAGTAATTTGTTTCAGTACATGCATCTCTTATGAATTGAATGGTTTTGGAAGCAGGAAGTTTACAAGAATTTGCAGTCAGGTAAACTATGAAGTAAATCTATTCAACAAATTTTAATATTGGGAAGAAGTAGAAGTAGCAGCAGCACAAGGCATTGGATTGAAGGAAGAAGAAGTCTTGTTGTTCTTCTTCTGGTGCTGCATGTTTTTAGTGGATAAGAAAAGAGGGTCTGTGAAGTTGGTAAAAGAAGAGAATCCTGATGATGCTGCGGTAGAGGCAACGGGGAAAGGCACAACCACATCATGATGGCTACTACTTGCCATCGCCATTTGCATTTGCATTTGCCATGCTGTGTCTGCCCAAGGAACAGATCCCTTTCCTCTCCCTGTTTCCTGTTGATAAATACCATCATAAATTTAGTATCTCATCTCTTTTTTTAACTTCAAATAATATCCTTTATTTCAAATTCACTATAGCAACCTCGTTGCAAAGGGAATTCTGATGAAAGTTCAAAACAGGAAATTGGTCTTCCTTATTTTACAAATTGCAACATTTTTTGTTTTTGAAATGTTGCATGAAATTCCCAACACTGTTTTGGATTCTCAATGTCATTATTAATGGAGATTTAAGATCATGAAATAGTTTAATCAAAAGTAAATTGAAGCAATGCAGAACTTGTGATGAATAATAATTACCTCATAATTTGGTGGATGACCGGAGGAATACATGCTAGGCCATACGGGATAGTGGTGGGGTACGGCTGTGTGGGATTGTCCACCAATAGAAGTTGGAGCAAGACCCCCAACCTGAAAATGCAAAGTCATCAGTTACCACATTTTCCTACATGAATTGCCAGAAATATTAAAAATATCTGAAGTTGTATCCTCCCTTGAGCTAGAATGGAGAAGCATACAAACCTAGTCCCACAAACTAGTAGCAGAAACTGCACCTCTTTGTAAATACTAATAATAATCTATTCGGTTTCACCAAAATTCAATATTTCTTATTTTATGATTGTGGTCTCATTTAACTGAGAATCAAGACAATGGAGAGTAGAGAACAGAGGTGACATTTTACAAACCTTTTGTCTTTTCCCAGAAGACGATTCACAAGCTGTAAAACCCATATCCATGTTCTCAACATTGTGATTCCGTTCTGGGCCGGCTGTAGTCGGAGAAACCCCTAGGTTGAGATCAAGATTGTGACCATTTGCTGCATATCAACACATCAACAAATAGATATGCATCAATTTGGGAAAATAACATTACGTAGGAAGTCAAACCACAGAACTTGTAAGCAATCAATAGTACCTTCATCCCTTTCTTCCAAACTTAAATCAGCACCATAAGTGCTTGGCTCAAAGTTGGTGATGGCTTCCCTTCCATTACATTTAATGGCAGCTTTGTCATAAGCCCTGAATTCAGAAAAGAATGCAGATTTTGTTGGAAGATTCACACTAGAAACCAATGTGTAATGCATTCAGTTATAAGGACTAGTGTAATCATAAAAATTACAAGAACCTTGCAGCTTCTACTTCATTGTCGAATAATCCAAGGTAAACATACCTGCAACCAAGCATCGTAATCTTATTGATAAAAAGGGTCCCCTAAACATAGTTTCCATGAGATTACACTAGCACTTTTATGGTATTTATTGCATCTACTACTGGATGTTGAATGGAAATCACATAACATACTCTTATAGCAATGGTTCCTTACTTTTTCCCAAGTAGCTGACCCATGCGAGCCTCCCATCGACCACATTTGTGAAGGGTTACTCCTCGGTATCTTGAACTTCCTCTTGAGAATCCGTTGCTCTGCCGACGTAGTATATGAATGAATTCTTCTTTTGACAAGTTCTTCACCTGTTACACACATTTAGAGAAGTTAAACCTTATGATGATCATGGACCTTACAAGTACTACCCACTAGAAACCATCTATCTGTATTGTATCCACCTGGACCATATCTTCCTCGTAGTCACTTATATCGAAATTGATATCAGCATCATTTCCCCGGAACTTGATTGCAGCCCGATCATAGGCTCTAAATTTTAATTTCCAAATGAAGTCAAAACCACGATAACAAAAATGTATAGCAAAACCACAAAACTTGATTAGAAAATCTCACCTAGCTGCAGCATGGGAAGTATCAAATCCACCTGTTTCAGACACACATGAATTAAATACATCAAATCGACACTATTTTGTAAGTTGTAACATTATTAGGGAATCTAGCATGATGCTTACCCAAATATAGTTGTTTTCCACAATCCCTGAAAAGATGAAATGCGATTATTTAAGATTCTAAAATCATCAAACAAGACAAGAAGCTAGAAGCATTCGAAACGTTGTCAATCTACAAGTTATAGTGAATCCCTACGACTTATTAACTAATATTCCAATTCCAGTTAGAAATCAAATTTGGAGGAATAGCACATGGAGTTCTTGGAGCAAGAATTAAGCATTATGTGCATTGGCATAGTGTACTGTACAAACTAGTGATGCACACAGAGCAAATTTTGGGTAAGCAGTTTGGTAGTTCCATCATTAACCAATAACCAGTAGGAAATATTTTTTATACATTAAAAACATCCCAAATTAGAAGGAGAATATGTAGATCAATGATAGGCAGAAGTTAAATTGCTATAAGTTTCAAACAGGCTGAAAAAACGAACAGAGGAACAAGAACGTACCAAATATGCGATTCCCATCGACCAGTCCGACGATAAAACGTCACTCCACGGTACTGTGAACTCTTAGACGGCGGTCCCCTCCGGCTTTTCCTTGCTTTCTTTGGCGGCAGCGGTTGCATGTCCTGTGGCATCGGCGCAGTTTCCGGAACCTTGAGATTTAACCAGTCCGTCCCAAGCAACGATATCGGCGACGGCGATGATTTTATTGATGAAGAACCTAACTCCTTCTCTAACTCCAAATAACCTTCAACAGGAAAGAATTGCCTCGTAATCAAACCGGCAGAATCTCGATTTGAATTTTCCTTCGATTCTCCTGTTTGACTAAATATATCATTACGAAAAGACTGTTTATCAATAGCACTGTATGATACAGAGTCTTCATCGTCAACCTCGACATCATCGGTGACGAGAGGATTATCCTCGTCGGTGTTGAGTACGTCAGAAGAAACTGAAGTACCGGAATGAATCTCCGATTGACGATCTTCTTGAACATTCTTATTGACAGCGATACGGCCATTAGTCTCAAAACTACTTCGATCGCAATTATCATTTGTATCAACAACAGAGACCACAACATCAACATTAAGATCCAACATCTTCAATCCTTGCCGCAGAAAACGCAAACTCGAACTATATGTTTATACAATCAATAAACAAACATCATGGATCATTTCACTCAATCGGTAACGGATTTCAGTTTCCGATCGAATCAAGAATCACACACACTGAAAGTTACAAGTGTGTGTGTGTGTGTGTGTGTGTGAGAGAGAGAGAGAGAGAGAGAGAAAACGGAGGGAAATCGGAACGATGACAACAGAGATACCGGAGATGATGAAATCTAACAAACTTCTCACCTGATTGCTTTCACACACAAGCACACTTTTAGTGCGTGTGTGAGATGGCAGAGAGAGTAAGGGAGAAGGAGGGAATGATGGTTTTATTGTAGGAATTATATAAAACGATGTCGTTTGTCAGGTTGCAGGGATTTTGGCGATGATGGAGAGGAGCTGGGGGTTGGAAGCCGGAAGGGGGAAAAACACGTGAATTGTATTTTATTTTATTTTATTTTATTTATCTCCTTATTTCCACAAAATATAATGGCCTTTTATATATTTTTTAATTACAAAAATAAATTTCCTTATAGATTTATTAATATATTGTTTTATTTTAATTTATTTATTTGCCATGTTTAATGTTATTTTATGTTTGTATTCTAAATTGATAATTTATATTATTATATTCACTAGTTGAATAATATTATTATGTAATTAGTAGTATTCTAATAGTATTAATATTTCAGTAATTTAAAGTTTTTAAATATGTAATTATAAAAATATAATTCATTTAATTTTAAATACACAATTAGACCAAAACTATTGATATGCTTTCAATTATTGAGAAATGATTATGTTGGTATAACTTTGAATAGTTTTTAAACATTTTTTTAAACAAATTTTTTATTAATGAACTCCAATTGGGTAAGTGATGTCCATAAAAGAAGTAAGAAAACTCGGCATGTCATAATAAATCATGGGACAAGAGGAGAAACGAGATTTTCTGTGTCAAAGTGTGAGCAGCCCCATTAACTTGTCACCTAGCAAAACAGACTGAGTAAGAGCTTATTGAAAGAGCAAAATAAGATACCTTGAGATAATATCCCCAAACTCAGAAACATCATTTTCTGTGGATAGCATCAACTACTTGTTTGGCATCTGATTCAAAGATTACCCTGAGAAACCCAAGTTTGATCGCTCAAGACACAATTTCAACAAGTGTAAGAGCCTCACATTCCTTGATTAACGGGATCCCTTCCATGTTATATGTTCGAGCAGATAAGAATTTCCCTTTTCGGAAGCTTTGTTTTAATGTTTGTACAACAAATCATAAACAAGAAAATTTTATAAATATATTTCAAAAATGATTTTTGAAATACATTAATATGTAGTAAGTTCTATAATTCTATAGTATATGACATTTGAAACTATGTATCGTATTTAAAAATCAAAATAAAATACGTTTAATTTTTGATGCAACTTATCATTTATTTATAGTTTTATGCCGAAAATGTGTTTCAAAGAAAATTAAATATACATCTTATTTTTCTCAATCAACACCTTATTTTTAGGGAATTTAATTATTTTGACCATTTTAGAAAAATCATTTACCAAAATGACCATTTTCATTTTGATTTTACCAAAATAACCAAAATACAATCGAGTGGGTATGCAATACCATTAAAACAACGTGGTTTTGGGTTGAAATCCTCCGCCAAAGTTACAACTCCTCCGCCAAACATTAAATTCCTCCGCCAAATTCGGAGGGTATAATTTTTAAAAAATTTCATTTATATTTTACATTTTATACCCCTAGAGTTAGTTAATAAATTACTTTAGGTACTTTACTTTTTAATTTTTCGTTTTACACTCTTATCACATTAACGCACATACTCGTATATCAATTAAAATACGTCGAAAAAATACGTTTTTATTTTAACAAGTTACACCATTATAATCGTCTCGATAATACCTTCGAAATGAGCCCAATATTGAATATATTTCGATTTAATTATATACTTTTAAAGTCAGTTATCCTCTTGATCGGTGGATATGAATATTTTTTACAAAATTCGTAATATTAATAAAATATAATGCTATTATTTTTTAACGACAAAGTATAATATTATGGATACATAAAGAAATAAGATATAAATTATAGTGAATTTGTACTACTTTTGTGTTCTTGTCATTTCTGTAATAAAAACCATATAAATTAATATTTATGTAAAATAACACATAATGCATCGGTTTTAAGGTTATTACAATATATACTATAATTAACCCATTTTTGAATCAATGATATATACACAGTGCGGAGAGGACTACAGAAATAAAATACAGAAATATTTCAAGCATATTTTCATGCTCTCATTCTCCAATACATTTCATGAGTAAGTTTTTCAGCCTCAATATAATATTTTAATAGCCGGAAAAGACGATCAACTTACAAAAAATAATAGCATTATATTTTAATTAATATTCCGAATTTTGTGAAAAATATTCATATTCACCGATCAAGAGGATAATTGGCTTTAAAAGTATATAAGTAAATCGAAAAATATTCAATATTGGGCTCATTTCGAAGGTATTGTCGAAACGATTATAATGATGTAACTTGTTAAAATAAAAACGTATTTTTTCGACGTATTTTAATTGTTATACGAGTATGTGTGTTAATGTGATAAGAGTGTAACGAAAAATTAAAAAGTAAAGTACCTAAATTAATTTATTAACTATCTCTAAAGGTAGAAAATATAAAATGTAAATGAAAATTTTAACAAATTATAATGTTTGGCGGAGGATTTCAACCCAAAACGGCGTCGTTTTGATGGTATTGCAAACCCGCTCGATCTGATCTGTATTTCGATATGTATTTCGATTGTATTTTGGCCATTTTGATAAAATCAAGAAGAAAATGGTTATTTTGGTAAATGGTTTTTCTAAAATGGTCAAAATAATTAAATTCCCAAATATGTATCCATAAATTGGATGACGAATTTTGATAATAAAAAAATTATCAATTATATTATTTTTACACCTTCATTAAATTAATAATTCAAGAAAATTATCACATGTAAATTCAGTTAAATAATCAGATATTAAATACGAGAACTGTCCTAACAAAAAACAATACTATACTTACCATGATTTAAAAAAATAGTTACGTCATAAATACATTAATTGTCGTGATTAAAAGAATTAGGGGGCGTTTGGTTCGCAGAATGGAATCTGTAGGAATGGAATCTGTCAAAGAAATTGGAATCTGGAAGAAATTGGAATGGAATGTTATCAGGTTTGACCAAGTGTTTGGTTTGCAGGAATGGAATGTAAGAATTGGAATCTGTCTGTTTGGTTTGTAACAGGATTGGAATGAAATGATGAAAAATGACAAAAATACCCTTACTTGATATAAAAGAAATCAAATATAAACAATGATAAAATTAACATTTGATTTGAAAAAATATATCGTAAAATTACCATTGTTGCAGAAATTTGTCTTCAATTTTGGTAATTGACTTATCCAAAATATATTGAATTTTGATAATTTGTTTTCAATTTTGGTAATTTATTTTCATGAAATGTATTGATTTTTGGTAATTTGTTTTCTATTTTGGTAATTTGTTTTCTTTGGAATGAAATATATTGAATTTTTTTAAACAAAATGTTTGACCAGTTATTTTCCTAAACCATTATTGGACCTGACCGTCTCCTTCCTCTAGATTAACTTATTTTCCCCATCACAACACCATACATAGCCTTTCTTCCTCCCTGCAAACGGAAAAACGAGAACTAGAATCGATTAAGATCGAAACGAGAACCCATAATAGAGAGAAAACCAATCGAGACCCGCAATCGAGAAGAAAAACCCACGACCGGTTGCAGATTGCAGAATCAAGAAACGCAAACAGATCGAAGAAGAATAAGAAGAAGATGTTAGTTATAGATCGATGTCGTTGCAGATCCGATCGTGAAGAAGAAAACGACCTGCTGGAGAGAACCTATGGAAGAACATTTGTGAAGCAGACAAGCGGTACGTGAGAAAAGGAGGGGATGTGACTAGGGTTTTATCTTCAACGAGGGGTATTTCTGTCATTTTAAAACTATTAGAAGGAATGGATTTCAATTCCATCACTTTTAAGAAGGAATGATGAAATCTGTATCCGATGGAATCTTTGGATTTCAATTCCATTCCTTGGGCAACCAAACATAGCAATGAAATTCGGTCAACGGAACTAACCATTCCAATTCCATCAGATTCCGTTGGAATCCGGCAAACCAAACGTCCCTTAGTTACATCATAAATACATGGCTTTCTCGTATTAAAACGTATGTATAAAAAGTCATGAAAATTTGTTATACATTTAAAAGGTCTTCCAAGTGGGGTTCCCGTTGACCAATCAATCCTTTTCTAAATTTTAAAATTAAACATAATTCTAAATTATTTTCACATAAATATCTGGGTTTTTTAAAACAAAATAAATGTAAGTAGAAGTTTTATTACAAGTATGAAACAACTTTCTTAAAATAAGAAAAATGAAGAAAAGATGGATTTTAAGTCAATTTTTAGTTTTAACAGTTTTTTTAAAACTATCTTTAAAATGGAAAACGTATAAGAGAGAATTTTTTTTTCCAAATTTAGAGAATACCCCAAAAAATTAAAAAAATCAAAAAATTTAAATAATATATTAAAAACAACTAATATAAAAATATTTGAAAAGATAAATAATATTTTAATAGATGGATGCAATATTTTAATATTATAATTAATGTTGGTTTCTCTAAAATGAGTAATCTGTTGAAGATGTGTAATTTTTTTTAGAGATTTTAACTTGTAGTTCTCCATTTTGGAAAGTTTTGGGGGAATCAGTTGGAAATGCTCTAAGATATAATGGTTTTTGAATATTTGGATTTCATGAAAGGATTGGGAATTCGATAAATTTTGATTTGGAAAGATTAGGAATCTTTGATATATTTGGTTTGTAACATATGAAATATGATTGAATTTTGTTAGTTATAAAAACAAATAACAAACAATTATAAAAATAATCACATCTTTTTAATAATTGGTTATTACAAAAAAATGTTTTTAACATATTTTAAAACGTTATTTATATACAAATCATACAAAATTTCATGAAACATCAACTACTTTCGTGAGATTCCAATCAAAACATGTCTAGTCCAGTAGTGGTAAGGTAACATCTTGGGAGAGTCAGTGGATGGTATCCCTGACTACCAGGGTTCGAACCCCGCGGTGCACATGTGGTGATATCCAGATCATTGGTTTGTCACTTAGTGTACCCTTAATTTGGATGGGTCGTGGTTGACGAAGATTAGTTAGGTGACACCCTTAAGTGAGTGTCCGGATACCCCAAAAAAATGCGTGTGTTAATTGTTTTTCAGAAAAAAAAAAACCTTCGTGTTCAAAACCTAGGGGGTGTTTGGATGAGCTTATTGACTTCTAACTTATTACCGGTGTGGAAAAGTGCTTATGAGAATATGATAAGTTAAAATTTTTGACCTCTTTAATAATGACTTATTATCGGTTTGACATCGGATAAGTTGTTTTACCCAAACACTCAAAATGACTTATTATCAGTGCCACATCGGAATAAGTCGATAAGTTATTTTGATAAGCTCAAACAAACACCCCTCTAATGTTTGTAGAATTTCGATGAAATCCTAAAATCCATGAAAATTTTCAGAACAAAAACATACTATTAAAATGAAATTCAATTTAAAAAAAATTCCAAATCCAAAATAATCCCAGAAACAAAACACTGATCTAAGAAATCGTGAACTATACAAACACATTACTTTCTATAACATATTAATAAAAATTTGTGTGTATATTTATATAACTAAATCAAAATTTGGTAGTTAGGCAAATTAACAAAAATAGTAAATTATATTTTTGATCTTTATCTGTATCTATATTTATTTATATTTATACTATGTTAAAAAAAAGGAGTTATAGTTATTTTGAAATTTTCAAGAAACACAAGTTGTAATGTCAAAGGTAGAAACTTGAAAGCATCCATAACCTCCCCACGATTCTTACCAATTCATTTTCAATTTCTAAATTACATTTTATACCCTTATATTTAGTTATATAATTTACTTTTTATCCTTTATCTTTTCACTTTTTATTTTACACCGTTATCATATTAATATAAATAATATATAGGGAATTTAATTATAATAACCAATTTTGAAAACTGATTTATCAAAATGACCAATTTCTTTTTGAGTTTACTAAAATGACCAAAAATTCCTCGAAATACACCCCGAAATACAAAATTTTCGAGCATGTTTTCGAGGGGGTTTAGTTGATTTCGAGGGTGTCTGACCAAAATTTCGAGGGGCTTTGACCAACTTATCGAGGGTATTCCAATAATTATCGAGGGCCTTTTCCAAATTTTCGAGGGTGTTCTACATTTTCGAGGGTCTTCTAACAAATTTGATGGAGGGTGTTCGAGGGGCTTCGAGGGTGTCAAATTTGGTCGAGGGTCTTTAGAGGGTGTAAAATTTGTTACTTGAATTTGATTTATTAATTTGAATTTACATATTTTACCCCTAAAGTTAGTTAATAAATTACTTTACGTCCTTTACTTTTTAATTTTTCGTTTTACACATTTATCACATTAACGTATATAATCGTATATCAATTAAAATACGCTTTAAAAATACGTTTTAATTTTAACAAATTACACCATGAAAACTGTCTCGTCGATACCTTCAAAATGAGCCCAATATTGAATATACTTTCGAAAAAATATAATTAAATCTAAAAATATTTAATATTGGGCTCATTTCGAAGGTATTGACGAGACAGTTTTCATGGTGTAATTTGTTAAAATTAAAACGTATTTTTAAAGCGTATTTTAATTGATATACGATTATATACGTTAATGTGATAAATGTGTAAAACGAAAAATTAAAAAGTAAAGAACGTAAAGTAATTTATTAACTAACTTTAGGGGTAAAACATGTAAATTCAAATTAATAAATCAAATTCAAGCAACAAATTTTACACCCTCTAAAGACCCTCGACCAAATTTGACACCCTCGAAGCCCCTCGAACACCCTCGACCAAATTTGCTAGAAGACCCTCGAAAATGTAGAACACCCTCGAAAATTTGGAAAAGGCCCTCGATAATTATTGGAACACCCTCGATAAGTTGGTCAAAGCCCCTCGAAATTTTGGTCAGACACCCTCGAAATCAACTAAACCCCCTCGAAAACATGCTCGAAAATTTTGTATTTCGGGGTGTATTTCGAGGAATTTTTGGTCATTTTAATAAACTCAAAAAGAAATTGGTCATTTTGGTAAATCAGTTTTCAAAATTGGTCAAAATAATTAAATTCCCTAATATATATGAACTAAAATACATTTATTTTTTTTACAAGTTATATCATTACAATCGTCTTGTCAATACCTTTAAAACGAGTTCAATATCGAATATTTTTTGATTTAATTATACAATTAAATAACATAAATTAATATATACGATAAAATATACATTATTTATCTATCTATTTGTACTATATACAAGCATGTAAAACCCAAAGAAATCACATCTGGATAGAAATCCAATTTTCAGATCAAGAAACAAGATATATTAGAGACACCCATGAAGTTAAATTATAACAAAAAACATATTTACGATGATCATACACAAACCTTGTAGTAACTAAACGAACAAAACTTCTCTTCAAGACTTCAAATCAAAGAGATTGCAAAGACTATAAACCTGAATGATTTTTGGGAGCTGCTATCTAAGGGAAAAGGTGGATATGGAGAGAAATTATGCACGTTTGTGGTTATGGAGGATGGTAATTCGACGGGCGTGGGATAATCAAATAAATTTCAGGAGCGCAATCTTCCATATTCATTAGATGGTTGTATAAAATGTTGTACCGCTTAAAAATTCAAGAATAATTGAAACTATTTTTTTTAATACAGTATAGTTATAGTCATATAGATGTGTTATCTCGTTTCTTTTAGTTCCTTTTTTGTTTTATAAGTGTGGGGTCTTCATAACCTCTGTGTTTTGGGGAGATTAAAGGTTTGGTTTAGATTTTTTTTTCTTTTTTATATACGTAGTATTGCTTACTTCAGGAATGCCCATCTATGTGCTCACAACATGTAGAGTTTCTGTTGGGCATCCATTTTCACATTATGATAGAGAAATGATTACAAATTGGTGAAGATGACAACTCACTCGGGACTTCTTGTACATCGCCCTATCAACCAATAACGTATTACATTGCTCTCTTTCCTAACATTGAAAAACTTCATATGGTCTGTCTTGTCGCAGCAAAAAGGTTTGAGAATGAATGGAATATAATTTATTAGAGCTTGTATTAGGTTTGTCTTTTGAGCAAATCTGTTGATAGATAGGAATATGTTATAAAATATATATTACATGAGTTGAGAAACATTATATTAGTCATTTTCATATATGGTGTCCTTAACCTACTATTTTTCGTAAAACCACAAAGGGTTCTAAAATTCTTAATCCTTGCAAATGAGAAAACCATAAAAATCCTTTACATCCGCCGCAACGTGCGGGTACACTAACTAGTATTTTATTAAAAATTGTGATTTTTGTCCCTAAAATTAATACTTATCTTTAAGTATGATGACTAAAACAACATTTCATTATAAACCACAGGGAAAGAAACATAAATAATTTATAAATCAATAGAACGAACCAACAACAAATTATAAATCAGTTTAGGAAAATTATCATTTAAAAAACGTAAGGATTAAAATAGTAAACTTTAAGAAACCCCAAGGACTAAAAATGTAATGTAATGTAATAAGAGTGATTGGTATAAGATAATGAGTTTGAGTGAGCAACCAACCAACAAGCCAACTTTTAGGTATTGGCCATTTGAGAGGTTTTCACACGTGCTGTTAGGCGCGTGAGACATAACTTTAAAAGGTAATAATTTCACGTGGGTTATTGAGAGATTGTGACAATATAATATAATCATGATTTTATTTGTATAATAGCTATTCAATACTATAAAAACAAAAATGATTATGGAATAGTTAGATTTTATTAAGTCGTTTCAAAAGAAGTATATCATCTAGGACGTTCAAAGTCTTTTATATATGGGTTGAAAAAATTGAATAATATCTCAACTAAAAGAATACTTGATATGTTATCTAACTCATTTCACTCACCAATTTTACTCACTATGCATTATAATTATACCATAAAAATCATTATGACTCATTAAAATAAAAAGTAGAACATAAAATAATGCGAAACCAGATAAATAGTCAATGTAAAACCAATTTCCATCTTTTGTTTTTATTTGTATCCATATGTTTGAAACCAAAAAAGTATTACCAAACACGTTATGTCCACGTTTTCAATCAAACCTCACAGAACTATTTAGGTTCTTATTAACATTTACCGTATTTGATGTCGTAAAAGGCTCTAATTTGATAACAGAAGATGTTGTTTACCAGCTCTTTTATTTTTGTAAGAACCTTTTAACGGTCCATATCGAAATAATGACTTTTTTTTTATCTGATAATGCTTGTAAAGTTAGTTTACATATGTTTTTTGTTTTACTTTTGTTTGTTTATATATTAATTATTTTGTTTATAAAATATAATAGATTATTCAGTAATAAGTTAATGTTATTTGGAATTTATATGTGGAAATGAAGTCTTTATAAATTATAAAAGACAATAATTAAAAAAGTTAAAGCATGAAAAGAGATATTTGGAAGGTAGAATGTATGCTTCACCATAAATGGAAAGGATCCAAGGTTTATTTAAATATGGAAATCATTTATGATCTGTGGCCCCATCGAGTGGGTGAAACCGATAACTTTTTAAATGCTCGTTTCTATGATTTTTGCTTTGACTTTATTATTACTCTTCCGATACGTTTTTATATTTATTAATAATTTTTATATTATAATAAAAATATAATTTTTTAAAATACGCAAATATGAATCCGTTGATTTTTCAGGTCATATTGCAATCAATAACATCAGTTTTTTTTTTGGAAACGACCAATAGCATTAAGAAGGCCCTGACCTACAAAGCGTAGACACGTAGGTAAAAGAAATTATAAAGAAACAAGATTACAAGGGAAACTGAGCAAAAGGAGAAATACACCAATCAATCCAGTTTCCGTAACTAACAGAACTCTTATGATTACACCAATCAAACGACAAGGAGATGATACTGTCAACGTCAATAACATCAGTTATTTTATTTATTTAGAGCATCTTTAATAGATTTTTTCAAAATTTCTGTAAAATAGAAAATTAAAAGCATCTCTAATAAATTCTCTATATTTTTTTTTAAAATGGAGAATCAAAATACAAAATCTGCAAAAAAAATTACACTCATCTCCAACAAATTCCACATTTTGGAGAATCCAATATTGATTATAATATTAAAATATTACATCATCTATTAAAATATTATTTCTGTATTTAAATATTTATTTTTCAAAGTTTCTTATTGGTCGTCTCATTTGGTAATCTTTTTGGAGTGAACTCCATATTTGAAGAAAAACCCACTTTTTCTCATACTTTCTTCATTTTGAAAATGATTATGGGGAAACTATTGGAACAAAGTATTTGCTTAAAATTCCCATTTTCTCGAGTTTCCTCATTCTGGAGAAGTTGTTGGAGATACTCTAAAAGCTAAAATCTCCAAAATTACACTCATCTCCAATAAAATTTTCATTTTAAAGAACCAAACGTTGATTATAATATTAAACTATTACAATAATCTATTAAAATATTATTTATTTTTTTAAATATTTATTTTCAAAAATATCTATTGATGGTTTCACTGGATAATCATTTTTAGAGAAAAACATCTTCTCTCTCCTACTTTCTTCGTTTTGGATATAATTTTGAAGAATCTGTTGGAACAAAATGTTGGCCCAAAATCTTCGTTTTTCCCATTTTAGGGAATCCGTTGGAGATGCTCTTATCATTTGTTTTGATAAAACAATCAAAATATATTTAAAAAAGACAACCAAAATATCTAAATTGGTTATAAAAATAACTCAATTATGTGATGATTTAGTCAACAACAAAAAAATCTTCAAATGAAGGACTGAATTTGGTATGGTACCAAAAAAATTAATATTATATATCAATCAATTATATATGATATGGAAATTTTTATATTAAGCAGTAATCAATTTTATTTGATATCAACTTATTTTGTATTAAATTTTTTGGTTGGTACATGGTTAGTGTTGATTTTGTATTAAGTTACATTACATATTTGAAAACTTGTTATCTTGTTTAATTTTTGAGTTTTTAGATAACACATGTGATGTCTAAGTTTTTTTTAATTGCAATGAATAAAACTTGTAAACATTCAAATGTAAGTTAAAGTTACGATGTTTAGTATTCAATACTTGAATTGAAGCCCTCTATCGCTATGCTCCAACACTTATAATATGCCCCAGTTTGAAGGTTCCAATGTTGCCTCGGCGGAGAGTCATCTCAGGGAATTCGGTCCCGTAAAAATTGCATCCTTCTGTCTATGTCCTCAAGATTGAGAGCAGGCGGATGCTCCCAGAGCAGACCAAGCATTTGCTCACATTGGAGCTAAAAATTCATAAACAAATAAATAGATAAATAAGGGTGCGTTTGGTTATAAATTTTTTTTCTCTAGTTTTCTATAAAATTTCCAAAGAAAATGAAAATTTAAAAAACGCTTTTAATTCATTAAGTTTTTAAAAAAAATTCAATTTCTAAAATTGCATGTAATTTAAAAAACTAGTTTTAATAGTTTTTCAAAATTTTCTTTCCTAAAAACTTTTAGGCACATTTAATAGTTTATTGAAAAGGTAGTAGTTGCAAACTTGCAATTAATAGTATATTTGAGGGGTAAAATTTGAAAATTATAATGAAACTTCCACGCGGCACGTGACCTGCCGTGGGTGGAAAGGTGTTGCCTTCCGTATGTGACCTGATACCTTATCGACAATCTTCCCGGAAGTTATTTCATCCACGTGTCATGATTATATTGGATCACATTTCTTATCTTCCTTTCAGATAGGAAATATTACCTTCTTGTTCAACAATCACTTATAGCATCTCTAACAGCATTCTTATAATAAAATAAACTGACTTTTTTTTCTTTAAAATATTTTAACAACATTGTTATAATATTTTATATTTTAGATAATTAGAAAGAAATCTCTAAATTCTAATTGTAATAGATGATATTAATGTTTTTAATCAATATTGGAAGTAACCGCAACTTACAAAATGTATGATTCCTTCTTCCTTATCTACATTTATAATGATAGTAGTATTTCATATGAGAAATTGACTTAAATCACCTTTTTATATATTTAAATTGATATTTTAATTATTTTTCTTTTAGATTGACCTAAGTGTCACTACTTCCGTAAAATATAGGACTGTAATATTACGGACATAGCTAAAAAGTTAAAAAAAATCAAATTCAACATAGATCTGCAATTGTGACGGCCAAATCTACAATTGTGATGGTATCACTTGCAAACTTGTTGGATTGGAAATTTTATTTTAACTTTTCGTTAGGTCCATAATATTGTAGACCTGGATATTACGAAAGTAGCAATATTTGGGTCAATCTGGGAGATGAATGATTAGAAGACCAAATTAGCTATCTACTTTAATCATTTAAGTCAATTTTCCTTGTTCTAATAATCAAATTTGCTGGTTAGTAAATATTAGAAAAAATTACGCTTTTCGTCCTTGCTTTGTTAAAAATTACGATACTCATCTTTGTAGTTTAGAAATTGTAATTTTTGTCTATATGATTTATGATTTATTGTTATTTTCGTTCTTGAGCTAAGTCACATCTTTATATATGAAAGACAAAAAAGCCAACAATTATAAGCCACAAGGACCAAAACAAAAATAAGTTTTAAATTATAAGAATGAGAATGGCAATAAATTGTAAATTATAAAAATAAAACAACAATGAATTACAAATTATATGAATGAAAATCATAATTTCTTAATCACAATGACAAATATTGTACTTTTTTATAAACTATAGCGACAAAAAACACAATTCACTTATGTCTATATTTATGCAAACTTGATGCAAATATTCTTGATAATATAATGACATAATATAAAGATTCAAGTATTAATTAACGATAATAAAACAAGGTAAACAAAGATAAAAACAGTAACAAAAAAAATATTATGTTGTTAATAACAATTGCAATAAATACATAAAAATTAAAAAATGTTATATGTTGGCCATATGTTTATAGAAGGGACAATTTGTAGACTGTTCTTTGCATACATGTTTAGCGTTTTTATGTGATGGAAAATGATGTGGGGTTTTGTTTGGTTTCTTGTATCAATCATCATGACTCATTCCCGTTTATATTATCGTGTCTCAATTGAGGTTTCTTTGGATTTGCTTCATTTAAAAAAATTAAATATAACATCCATATGTAAAGTGAAAGAAATGGTTAGAGCAGGATCTCGACATATATAGGGACCAGTTTAAATGAGAACTCAAACTTGATTATGAACGTAACGACAAATGAGAGTGTGACACCTGTTAAATTTAGAATAAATAATCAAAAAAATAATTAGACTAAATATAGTATTATTCGGTCTGAATATTTTTTTTGATTATTCAGTCTGAATATTTCTTTGATTATTCAGTCTGAATAATCTACATTCAGACACGTGTCGCGCTCTCATTTGTTCTCACGTTCATAACCAAATTTGAGTTCGCAATTGAACTTTCCTCTCTCTCTTTATATACATGTATATATATAGGGGCGGATTCAAATGAGAACTCAAATTTGGTTGTGAACGTGAGGACAAATGAGAGTGCGACACGTGTTTCATTCAAAGAAATATTATAGTGTATATTCAGTCTGAAAATACAAAGGAATATTCAGTCTAAATATTCTTTTGTATATTCAGACTGAATATATACTATATTCAGTCTGAATATTGTTTATTTTGACATGTGTAACGCTTTCATTTGTTCTCACGTTCACAACCAAATTTGGTTCGCATTTGAACTTCTCTCTCTCTCTCTCTCTCTCTCTCTCTATATATATATATATATATATATAGGGATGGGTTCAGATGAGAACTCAAATTTGGTTGTGAACGTGAGGACAAATGGGAGACCGACACGTGTCGAATAATCAAATAAAATTTTCAGACTGAATAAAACTGAATATAGTGTTTATTCCGTCTGAATAATGCCTATTGAGACTGAATAAACATTATTTAGACCGAATAGACACTATATTCAGTTTTATTCAGTCTAAATATTTCTTTGATTATTCAGTCCGAATAATCTGTATTCAGACACGTGTCCCGCTCTCATCTGTCCTTACGTTCACAACCAAATTTGACTTCACATTTGAACTTTTCACTCTCTCTCTCTCTATTTATATATATATATATATATATATATATTCAAGAATTGATAATTAAATATAATTTTATAAGCTAGAATCTGGCAAACAAAATCTCATGATTGACAATATAAATTAAAATACCATTCATCTATAAGGATATTAAATTAATGAATTTCTAATTTTGATTATAATTAATAAGATGCTTATTTAAACGAACAATTTGTGAAAACAAGTGTGCATATTTTATTTACACAACTTACATCAAGAAAAACAAACTATATCAAAGTAGAACATACGATTTTGTCAAAAACGGAAAAATCAAAGTATAAGTCATGAATTTTATATTAAGAATTTGTTAAAATAATATCTTTTTAAAAATACTTTCCCTTGTAGTTTTGTATGGCAAATTGATACCCTGAAGTTGTAGACTTCACTTCCTATGTTGTTAGTATCAAATAATCATAGGTTTTGTTTTTATTTTATTTTACAAATAATTTGATTTTTTTACCTCCAAAGGACGATGATACAAATGAATTTTATTCAGGAGATTGGGCTTACGGTTGCCAATTAATTAAATATTAATTAAAAATATCTAATTAGATTTATATAAATATATTCAAGAAAAAATCATGATAAAATAAATGTCAATTGTTTAAATTCAAACATGAAGATGTAGACACTGCTTATATACATTACAAAGGTGTTTTGGGTCAAAGGTGTGCACAATATTTATTTTAATCTCAAATTCACAAACTAAATTCATTTTTTTCGATAAAGACAATAGATAAAAAAACACTAGGTACAAATTGGAAATAAATAAAGTTATTGAATATATTTTTATTATAATAAAAATATATTTTGAATAATTTACCAATAATAGATAAATTAAGAATTGATTTATAAACTCTTGAATAATCAATGATATTAATTCAAAGCTTTCGATATAGTAAATGAAAAATGTAAAAATATATTTATATATCTGAATATCTAAACTTATACGAAATAAAAAGAATATTTATGTTGAAAAATGATTTTTAATTGTAAATTAAATATTTATGCTTTCATAATGATACAAGTATATAATTTCAAACCAATTTAATTAGATTATCCATCACAAAGGTTAAACGGGACGGTACAACAAGTAACATAACAATGTAATAGTAAATGTGTTAACTATCTCAATATTGTTTAAAGATTTTGCTTTCAAATAGTTTGACCTTAATGGTATAAAAATGATATAATTGAGTTCATACTCATGTATATTTGAATTAAAAAAAAGACCTTCTGTCAGATATTGATATTATTTATACTTTATATTTTAAGACACGGTAATTATTTTAAAATCAAACCTAATTTCTTTTAACTTATTTCAAAATTTATATACTATGTTTTGTAATTTACTATATACTTGATTCAGTTAAATAAATAAAAACAAATGTGTTATAATTTTGAAATAAAAAAAAAATTATTGGTTTTATACGGTTTGTACGAATTAAAATGATTTGTAATTGAAATCTCCTATATATATATATATATAGGGTTAGGTTCAAATGTGAACTTATTTTTGGCTGTGAACGTGAGAACGAATCTCAGCCACACATCTTCGGTTATGGTGGACGCGATCACGGAGGATTGACGCGATTCATGGGAGGGTGGAAATTATTAAAGGAGGGGAACCAGGTCAAAGCCGTCTTTATTGACCGGATAAGTGGCTGAGATTCGTCCTCACGTTCACACCAAAAATGAGTTTACATTTGGACTTTTCTCTCTCTCTCTCTATATATATATATATATGTATATATATAGGGGAGGGATCATACGAGAACACTACCAATTTAAAGGAACAAAGGAACTCATTTGGGACCACATATGATGTGGGTCCCACATAATATTAAATCATTTATATGTGGGTCCCACATAATATTAAATCATAAATAATTTAATATTATGTGGAACCCAGATCATATGTAATCCACAATTGTCCTTTTGTTTATTTAAAAATGCAAAGTTCTCATTTGAATCTTCATCTCTATATATATATATATATATATATATAATAAGTTTTTTGGAATAAAGGAAGTGTTGGTTTGACATTTTGTCTTGTTATGTGTTGTTGGACAATACGAGGTTCGAATGGTGGATATTATAGCAGACGTGGTCTCTTCCTGCTCTTTCGTCTCCTCATTAATTTAATCAAACAATCCATTTTTCCAGTTTTACCCCATCCTTTTTCTCTGAATTTCCTAAATTGTCCTTATTCCCTATATTCTTGATTTCCAATAACAAAAGAAAGAGTGAATTACATTTTTGGCATGTGGTTTGTATTTGTTACGAAATGGGTTCCTCACCTTAAACTTGTTAAAAATTTTCTATAAAGAAAAGAGCATCTTGGTCTTTTTACCCTTTTTTTCTATAAAAAATTTACCAACCGTAATTTAATCATTTGACATTTACAACAATGATGTTAGTAAAAACATAAACGACATTTTACTCTTGCCAATATGTCTGATTTTTATTTTTTTTGTTGCAGCGTATCTATCATCAAGTTTTTTGTATGTTCATTAATTTGTTGATCATTGATTTTATATGGTTGTGGTGTTAAATCAATATTATAAGAAAATGATGTACAAACAATTGACATCATTTTAGAGTGTCCCAAGTTACAACTAATCTTATCTCTCAAGTTCAATAATTCTACAGACAACGATTGAAATCATTTTGTCCAAGTGTTGTGTGAGATCCTTTCAGTCTTTTATCTCTGTTATTCTTAAGTTGGTGGTAGATTAACTTGTTGATCATAGTTATATTGATGCTTACTATAAATAATCTATATAATGATGATGACATACATGTTTAGTTACTTACTTGGGTGACAAAATATGATAATTTTTTTTTACCAAAGGGCCTTTGGCCTAGCGGTATGTGAGTCTCTTGTCTTCTAGGAGGTCGGGGGTTCAAACCTCACCATAGTTGAGGAGGGTGTGTGAGTTTGTTTGTTTATTCCAATTGCCGTATATAAATATTATATACTTCAAAAAAAAATATGATAATTTTTAAAAAAGACAGAAAGATCATAATAAAAATCATGAAATATAATATAATTGATGGATGTAAAAAACTGTTTGTAAAACCCTGAAGGTAGTTTAACTGATCAAACCTTAGACTTGCTTTCATTGGTTACCGGTTCGAGTATCTGCTGGGATACTGAAAGTTTTCCCAATTGTTAAGTTTAAAGAACGATTAAATCATTCTTTATAATTGAATCGTTAATTTTATAACAAGATTTCTTAAATTCTTAACCAGGTAGCATTGGCTCGTATTTGGGCCTGGGCTTAGTACACTGTCTGGATCATTAGTGACCCAATCCAATGGCAAATCAGTCCAAAAATACAACTTTTATATTTTTACTTCAACCATCAATTGCAAGTTTGCAAGTTGCAACAATGCTTATAATTTGTTGAACAAATACCATTTTCTCTTGATGAATAAACAAATTACTAGTAAGGTTCAACGAACCAGTAAAAACGAAAGAAATGTACTATTTTTATCAACCATTATTTATTTTAGATTCAGATGACAGTTGTACTATTTTTATCAGCCATTATTTATTTTAGATTCAAATGACAATCACATGTGTTTGCTACTTGGTCATATGACCTCTTGATTTCACTTTTGAATATGAAAATTAAATAATTAATAACTTCTGCTATGATTGTTATTTGAATTTGAAAAATAAATCATGGCTAATGAAAATGATATATAATCATTTCGTTTTATTAGTTTATTGTACTTTGTGGTAGATCTGTACATCAATAAAGGCTTATGTGTAACAACTTATAAAGGGCCTCTGGTCTAGCTATATCCAATGAAAAGTTATTGCCCACCCTTCGAGAAGGTTAAGGGTTCAAACGTTGCAAAAGGTGAAAATGGTGTGTTAGTTCATTAGAGCATCTCCAACAGCTATGCTAAAATGAAAAAAGTGCAATTTTAGCATTTTAGTTGCTCCAGCAGCTATTCTATCATATATGCTAAAATAGAAAAAAGATGAGAGAAGTTGTAAAATTTTCTAAATTTAGAGAAATCTCTAAAACTTATTAGAAGAGAGAAAAAATAATATTTTAATTATATCAACCAATTAAAGTATGGAGATAAAAATGTGTAGGAGAGAGAAGTATTATTTTATTAGATATATTAAATATTTTATTAATATAATTAATGGTAGAATTGCTAAAATAAAGTAGCTGTTGGAGATGGATGTAAATTTTTATAGAGATTTTGACTTTTTTTACTTTATTATAGAAATTTTTTAGCATATCTGTTGGAGATGCTCTTAGTATTATATAGTTAGTGTTTTCTTTTTGCTGTTTTTCATCTTCAGTTTGGGCCATCATCTTTTTCCAGGCCCAATTCTTTTTCTTTTTGTTGTTTTTCATCTTCTTTTTGGCCCATCATCTCTTTTCAGGCCCATTTCTTTTTGGGATTCTTTATTTATATGTTGGATGTGTAAAGTGGATGGTCACTTGATCAATAACCAGAAGTTCATTTTCCATTCAAATTCTGAGTTCTTTATTAATTTGAGTTTGGCATTCTTAAAATCAACAAGCTTTAGAAGAGGTTATTCATGGGCATTCGGTATTCACATAATCAACATGATTAATATTCGGTTCAATTATCAAACTTTGCATCAACCAACTTTCCCTAACTCCATAATATAACCTACTAGGCTTAAAGTGATCAAAAGTTGATGAAAACAAATGCTTCACTACACTCATCTAACAGGATCGTTGATTCAACCATCAATAAAATGTCAAGATTTTGATGGCTATAAGTCTTTTTTCTAGCAAAAATAAACAGAGCAATATGATATTGATGAATTCCCCTTAAGAATCAAGTTCTCGTAATCTAGACAACCCTATTGTCACCTACAACTTCAACTTTGAAGTGTTTGATCAAGATCTGATGGTGTTTTTGATTTATACACATGAATACGTTGCATAATTGGCGATAAAAGACTTCAATTCGTACAGTGAAAGTATAGATACACAAACAAAACCCTAAAGATAGATCATCGATGTAATCTAAAATTACAGAGAGATAGAAGAAATAGTACATCTTAGGAGAAGATCCTTGAGTTCATTCTGTAGTTCTAATAGAATGGTAGAAGAGGGTCACTGACATTGTTGATGATTTATCAGATGAGTGGATGGGGGTAAATTAGGGTTCGTACTGAAGGAGATAAACAAAATGATTAGCAACACGTGATGTGTGCATGGCCTAGATACGCAAATATTCCAAATTAACGGTTTTTACTTAATATCATTAATCGCATATTTAAAATATTTCAATTGGACTCAAAATTTATAATTGGATAAAAATTAAAACATATATAATTAGGTAAAGTTAGAGTTAAAATATGTATCACTTGATCAAAATATATATATATATATATATATTTTTTTAAATAGTCATTTAATTAGAGTTTGACATGTTATATTGTCAATTAGAAATATTAATGTAGCAAAAATGAATAAGGCAATTTAGAGGCATCGATTTTGACTCGGTCCTATGTCCTTGTTGACTTCCAGTTCAGGTTGCCTTGAATAATCAAGGCATCAATTTAGACTCGATCCTATGCCCTTGTTGAAAAGAGGCGCCGAGACTTTAGTTCATTGCATTGTCAAGTGTAATAAAGCTAGAAGAATTTGGGATATGGTTCGTAGCTGGTGGGGAATCAATACAGACTTTCAAAAACTCGATGGAGGAGATCTTAAATTCTCACTAGCTATTCAATCTGGAACCACCGCTATAACATCGTTTTCAGAAGAAGAAAAAAAGTCCATATCCATGGAGCTTCTTTTCGTGGAACTGCAGGTTCTTGTCTTTCAATGGTTCTCGAGAAAATTAAAGAAATGTTCAATCCTTTAGGAGTCGTGGGTCGATTAACCAAACTTTTTGAACTTCATTTTACAATATAGTTTTTTGTTTTGTTTTGGTAGTTTTCCTTTTCGACTTTTATATGTTACAGTGTTAGGTTGTTTTTTTCATCCTTCTTCCTAATTCTGTATCTCGTAAAAAGAGGTTTTCCGAATTTTTGTTGCATTTCCACTTTTATTTTTATATACGCTGCCTTATAAAAAAAAAGTCAAAACTGACAAAGTCGTTCTTTGGCTATTCAAATCTTTTACTTTGACTTATCCTTAAGTTTGACTTGTTGAGCAATATGTTTGACCTGTGAGACACTGACCACCCTTTCAGTCAAAGAAATTTATGTACATTTACGTAATATAGTTTGACTCACTTTTTCTAGCTCAACATTCCATTTTAATTTAAAATGATAGAAATTCATTTATATCTTTTTGTCATTTTCACTGAAGACGGATTTAAAAAAAGAAATTCAAAATAGTGACCATTATTTGACTATAAAAAAATATATATATATATGTATATTTTTTATAAAAACATCGATGTGTTGGTTTTTAACTTTTTATTACAATTTTTTTAAAAACATAATAAATTTGAAATTAAAAACTAAGAATAAACTCTACCAAGTGAAATTTATGTTCTTACTGTAGTTTCAAAATATATAGACAATGGTACGGTGACACTTTTCACGATATTATAATTTTTTACATTATGACAGTGGAACGAAACAGTGACACGTACCATCGTGTGCTCTACTTTAAGACCGTCGATGATTTTCATTCGTTAATCTGAATCAAACAACCCTTAAATGAATCCTCTCTTTGTAATTTTTGTTTTTATATGTCAATTAAATATTATTTTTATATTTTTGGTCAAAATAAGTAAAGTCAAGTTAGTGATGTTCTCAATTCACACACACTAACTGTGTGTGAACCTCTTTGACTATAAATACCCCATGATCATCCACATCCTCTTCCCCAAACTACCTCCTCAATCAACTTCAAAACCTAGTGCTTGGTTTGACAAATGGGAAGTCAAAGCAAATGGGTTGAAGAGAAAGGCAAAGAAACAACAAGGGTTAAAAGCCTTCCACCAAGAAGAGGTGAAATCAAAGCTAAAATTTTTGGTCAATTGATCAAGGAGGTCAAAATTGCCACATCTAAATTTTCGTTACAGTTGAATCGTTTTTTTTAAAGAAAAAACGCTAAAAAATATAATGTCTGTAAGAACAAGCGGTTTAGGATAAAAGGTGTCTAGCTCAATTGGTTTTTACGTGAATGTTTGTTTGTTTTCTCCCATTTTATTCGTTTTTCCAAGCTACAATAAACTGTAACAAAAGTCAAGTTCCACTGTAATTAATTTCTTGTATACTTCTCGATATAATTTTTTCTATGTTTGAAATATTCAAATCAAAAGCATTGTTGTATTAATGGTTTGTATTTCATGTAATAAATTTTGTGCACTAAAAATGGATATGGTATTAAAAAGCCGGTGTCCATTGTAAAAAGATGTATTCTTTTAAGTCTATTTGCTTTTTGGTTATGATGTTATGTTATGATGAAAGTAATTGAAACTTTTATTAAGAAAAACCAATTTGCGGTGGTACGACCCTTCCATCTTCTTTCTTAAATCTTTATAAAATGTCAGTAGGTTATCTTATGCTTTTTAAACATGATGTTTAATTTTTCATTTAATCAGGTTTATGATATATGAGTATCACGTGGTATATGCTAAAAAAAATTCTTATAGAACTGATACGTTAAACAATAAAAAAGTTGACTTTTTGTGGACTTTTCAATTCTCCTTCTTGTTATTTATAATAGGTTACAGGGTCGACTAAATTCCATCTTAACACTTAATTACAGATATGTTGATCGTATATGAACAAAAAAATGTTGATTACGTATAATAACAACCATTGCCACACAGAGCCCGTCACATATGTGATGAGGCATTTTAGAGTGACTCAACGATTGAGGCTAATGAAAAGGTAGTGGGGTACAAGCACGTCTTCTTGCATGATTTGAATTTGAACATTTTTTTTATATTACCTTTTATTACTTACTTAAACAAATTTATCAAATTACATTTTTTGTCCCTTGGTTTGCTAAACATTATTGATTTCGTTCTTGTGGTTTTAAAATTTGGATTTTCGCTTCTATGGTATGCAATTTATTTCTATTTTCGTTCATGAGGCCAAAACACTACTTTTAAGTATGAAGGACTAAAATAAAAATAAATTGTAAACCATGGAGATGAAAAAAGCAATAAATTCTAAATCATAATAACAAAAAGGGTAATGAATTATAAACAATAGGGAAGAAAATAGAAATTTTCAACAAACCACAAGGACTAAAAACATAATTTACTCTTACTTTTATTAATGTTATTAAGAGATGAAGGTTCTTTTTGAGGTTTTTGTTGAGGTTTTTACAAAAACTTTCACTTTGGGACACAAATTTTTGTCCAGTCAGGTTCCTATAGGTACCCAGCTGCTTGAACAAGAACCTGGATTCTTGCAAACATTCCTTATTTATTATTTTATTATTTTCTTACTTATTTTATAAATTAAAAATAAGAAAATTGAGGTTTTTGTAAGAATCTCTGTTGTAGAGTTTTATGAAAGTTTTTGTTTTGTTAAGATGACAATGACGAGGCAGAAAAAAAAAATGACAAATGAGGTTTTTGAAAGTTCCATCATTGTAGATGCTCTAAGTTTATTATTAATCGAATTGACTAATGTGGAACATGAAGATAAACAATGGACTAATATGGATACACAATGGTCGAATTTAGGGCACTAGAAAAACCAATTTGACGAAAAACTGTTTGATGATAGTTTGATTAAAATGACAAAAAGGAAATGACTCCAATTAATATTGTAACCTAGTACATAATTTTGAGTTCATAATCAATTACTTTATGCATGTAAACGATAGGATATGTATGTGTGTTTATATACACATCAAAAATCTTTAAAAAAGCATTAAAAAACGTTTTTTAAAACTATAAGCATTGAATAAACATTTTTTTAACTAAAACCCCTTAAATGTTGGTTTAAAAATATTCTCTATATTGTTTATATTCATGCATTTTGTTTTTGTTTGATATATTTATCAAAACGTATGGGTTCTCATGCATTGAATTAATATAAAATGGGTGAGTATCATTTTTATATCCCTGCCAGTGCCATATAAATAAAGGCTATGGAATTTTTATATTCTATAATCTTTTTTCTCAATGTATATTAATTACTCTTTTAACTCATATTCGTTAATTGAATAATTAAATAGAGCTGTATCCTTAAATGAATATTAAATTAATGATCGACTAACAAATAATGGAGCTCCTCTTTATTAAGTATCAGATTCGATCATAATCTATGTTTTTTAAGACCCGGATTCATTAATTTCAAATTTAATTCGGCAAAATTAGTTCTATTTTTTCCGGAACAGTGGTATACTAATTTGAGAATCAAAAGAGATACAAAATATGTCGCTCTCTCATAAGTCCTCACATTCACAACTAAAATTGAGTTCAAATTTGAACTTTCCCCCCCCCCTCTCTCTTTGTGTGTCTCTCTCTCTCTCTCTCTCTCTCTCTCTATATATATATATATATATATATAGAGGAAAGTTCAAATGTGAACTCATTTTTGGTTGTGAACGTGAGGACGAATCTCAGCCACTTATCCGGTCAATAAAGGCGGCGAAGTTCCCTCTCCTTTAATAATCTCCACCCTCCCATGAATCGCGTCAATCCTCCGTGATCGCGTCCACCATAACCGAAGATGTGTGGCTGAGATTCGTCCTCACGTTCACAGCCAAAATTGAGTTCACATTTGAACCTAACTATATATATATATATATATACATACATACTTGGGATCACGTGAGACCAGCCTGTTTTCGTGAGATCCGTAAGACTACATTTTTACACTTGAAACTTCACAACAAGTCACTGTGAAGGTAATTTTTTTTGATGTTTTTGTGAGACCACTTTTTTACACTTGAAACTTCACAACAAAACACTGTGAAGGTAACATTCATAGTGCTTTTGCTGTGAAGGTTCGATTTTTTTTACCTTCATAGTGATTTGCTGTGAAATTTCAAGTGTAAAAATGTGGTCTCACGGGTTTCACGAAAACATGGTGGTCTCACGTGAACCCAACTCTATATATATATATATATATATATATATATATATATATATATATAGAGAGAGAGAGAGAGAGAGAGGAAAGTTCAAATGCGAACTCAAATTTGGTTGTGAACGTGGGAACAAATGAAAGCGTGACACATGTCAAAATAAAAAATATTCAGACTGAATATACAAACGAATATTCAGACCGAATATAGTATATATTCAGTCTGAATATACAAAGGAATATTCAGTCTAGTATATATATTCAGTCTGAATATACAAAGGAATATTCAGACCGAATATTCCTTTATATATTCAGACTGAATATATATTTTAACATTTCTTTGAATGAGGCACGTGTCGCACTCTCATTTGTCCTCACGTTCACAACCAAATTTGAGTTCTCATTTGAACCCGCCCCTATATATATATATATATATATATATATATATCAAATAAAAACCACAAAAATTATAAACTTGTGAAAACCGATATAAAAATAATTTTTTACATGATTTTTTTCATCAAAACCTATAATTTAAGACGGTGTTTCACATATGTTTGGGTTCACCTTATGAAATAATTACATGTGAATTTTTTTTTGGATTCACCTATTGAATCCAAAAATATGCATAAAAAATATTCATATGGTGAAACAAATACATGTGAATATTTTATGTTATGAAACAAATATATGTGAAATAATGTCTTAAATTCTAGCATTTGATGAAAATAGATCATGAAAAAAATTATTTTTTTATGTCAATTTTTATGAGTTTGTAACATTTTTGTGGTTTTTATTTGATTATCCCTTTATATATATATAGTATATATGTGTGCACGAGTAAAAGGCCCAAGCATGAAGCTCAGCCTAGGCCAGAAGCCAGTCTAGGCCAGACCTCAAAACTTGATCAACCTGAAATTTTTATGACAATCTTGGTCCAAAAAAGTCTTTTTTAAGCCTGAAAAAACCCAAAACTCGGTTCGGGTCTAAAAAACCCTAGACCTTTTTCTTTATTCACTAAAAACGGGCTTGCAAGACGCATACGTTGTGCATCTCTATGGACGAGTGTGTACACATGTAATACTCATCATCTATGATATAATCACTTCTAGAATTGTCAACTGTAAACCATTTTATAGCACAAGATGCGATACTTTGCTTAATCTTTTAAAAGTAAAAATAGGCACGTGTTATTTTTTAAATCTGATTAAAATAAAAGCATGGGAATTCTTAAATTATATTCTCGATCCTTTTCTTTCGATACCGGCCAATCTCTTTTAATATCGAAACTTTTTATGTAATCATCCTCGTAATGGAAGCATAAGAATAGTTAGAGCATAGAAACGTTTTCATTTAATCAACAATTATATTTGACATGTGAAAGTTAAATAAAATACAAAAAATTGCTTAATATTATTCTGCAACCCTATTCATCTCCACAGAGTGTAAATTCTATGACTATATATTCTATGAAGAGGACCACACTCTCCTCAACTTTCTCTTTGTTTCAGATAACGAAAACCAAAACCATATTTTGTCGTAAACGTATCAAGTGCTTTGTGTGTGATCAATTGACTCTCACATTCGAGCAATGGAAAGTCAAAGAAAAAAGATGGAAAAGATGGTGAGAAAGACATCGAGACTTGTTCCCAAAAGAGGAGAAATAAAGGTTAGAATTTGCGGGGAGATAAAGAAGGAAGTGAAGGATGTCACAGGGATTGCAATAACTATGAAAAAGCCGAAATCTTCATGTTGCAGTTGCTTTTCTAGGTTTTGAGACGTTCATCATCTTTTTCTTTGATTTTTTCTTCGTATATGTGTGGTGGTTTGGTGATCTAAATAAATTTATCTAACGAGTTATATTTCTTAATCATATCAGATGTCTACTCTTTTGCTAAATATGATAAATTAAATACACGACAGATGGTTTAAAGTGTGTATAAAAAACATCTTCAATGAAGACACAAATCTACTTTTAATTAATTTAGCAGATTTCTATACCTCGAAGTCGTTAAGAAGGTCTTGTTTAACTACGATCATTTTTTTTGTATTCACATTTATATTTTTAAAAGGCACTAGACTTTTGAAAAGTTTATTCTTATTCTTGGTTTTTTCTAATAGAAGTGTTGAGTTGGTTCCTTTTTGGGAAAAAAAAAGTATTGGCAACATGTTCCTTCGTCTTTCCATAGTATACATCACGTTTTCTTACTGCTTTTAACATTTTTAAATAACATGAGTAATTTAAAAAAATTGAAAACCGTTCACTTTTGATCCACATTTTATTTTTAATTTTATGGGATAAATATTAACGGTTATTAATCATATAATTTATTGTATATGTGTTTGATATAGTTTTACTAAGACTATGTTTGGCAAACTAGCTGGTAGCTGATAAGTAAGCTTATAAGCTAACTTATTTTTGCCAAAGATAGCCTAAAAGTTATTATATCACAAGATGTTTGTATTACAAGTAATTTCTTTGAAATACAACAAAACTTGATTTAATTTCTATTTATTATTTAACATCACGAATTGTTATTTTTTCAATTACTGTTATAGAGTTTAACTTTCCCCCTCATTTTGATCGTTGATCTGTTGGTAAAAAATATAATGGTGGATGATCAAATTATTTGTCAAATATATTGATTGACAACTTGACGTCCACTTTGGGTTCCGATGAAAATAAAAGTTATAGTGAGAATAGTAAGAATATATCTCCCTTCTTGGTTTAATCATAATTGAAAATCATCACATATGAGTTGTATTGGATCAATTCCCGTATCAAACGTAATTTAACGAATGAATGTGAGATAAAAAATAATCAATAATTTAGATATTTTCTTATATTTTTCACTTTTAACTTCTATTTTCATACGATTTTTAGTCTAAAATAAAATGGGTTATTCTTATTTATCTTAGCACAATTTATTCTAAAAATTAGTATAGTGGATTTATAAACCTAAAAACTATTATTCATCGAGAAAGTGTCATTTTCCCCCTTCTCAATTCCCATATGTGTTGACCCAATAAGATTAACTCCTAAATTCCAGTACAAAAGCGTTCACATGTACGAACCCAGCTTTTGTAAAATATTTAATATAATAATATCATATATTTATTGATAAATAAAAGAACTAGAAAGTCTCAGATTGAGTTTTTACAAATTACTGTAATTTCTTTTTATTTCATTTTGTGATTTTATATTAAATAAATTAACTTCTTTACCGACTAAAAAAATATTAACTATGTTGATTTATAAACTTCTATTAACAAATATTAACAATTTGATCAAATTTAATCACATATGTTTGGATTTAATATGACAACCGTTTTTATAAAATGATGAACTTTATCAAACAAGACACAATATATGATAATTAATCAAGGATCAAATACGGAATAAAACGGATCAAAACAAAAAAGAACAAATGAACGTATAAAACCCAGTTGAAGAAAACCGAGTGATAACACTTGCAAATTAATGTGGTTTCTCTCTTGTAATGATGGTGTGTTCACACACAAAATCAAAAAGCTTTATCCGACAGAGAGAAACATAATACTGAATGAGGATTACAGTCCGAACTGATTTAAGCTCTGAAAACAACTGAAGCTATTCATGACAATGTTTCTCTCCTTATTTGCGTGCTTAGCAAAGGGTAATCAAGGGGTTGAATTTATACAAAACATCTCAAAGAAACCCAACTCAATCCATAGTCTAAAGACTTGAACTTTCAGACTTATTGCAGCCATGCCAAAATCCCCGGGACTTTTTGTTTGATCCACACAAGGGAAAACTAACGTCAAACCAAAAAGACTAAAAGAGGACTCATATATCCTCACTTAAAGCCCCCAAGGATATCTGTCATGGGTTGTTCTTAAGGTTTTAACTAAAATGTTGTTTCATACCAAATTCTCCAACAAGACTCGAACGTGCTCGAGTATCACTCTATCCATCCTAAGACAAACAGACCATCAATCTTAACTGATATATGGTTTAACGAAGTTGTTTACTTTAAACATCTAAAAAATATTCCACAAGAACATGATAAAAATTTATAGCCCAAAAACACTACTACTGATAATTTATAAAAATATAATGATTTTTTTTAACAAGGATGGTTCATATAATCATAATTAAATAACTTTTTCCTTCATAAAAAATTTATAAATTTGCAATTAGTATGAAACATCACATACATCACTATCAAAGTATGTATATAAATGAACACCCCAAATGGGACCTAGGTTTCTCATTCACATTAGCATTAATAGCTTCCCTATATAATAACCAACTTGAAAAGATACTTATTCCAACTTCATCTTCTTCGCTTCAATTTGTTCAAAATTTTCAAAAACAAAAAATGGGAAATCATGAAAATTGTTTCAAGATTCAAAGGAATCCGAGGGGGGCACCAAAGAGAGGCCAGATTAAAAGAATAATATTTGGCTCGATTTGGAAGAAAATTGCAGTAATTGGAAGAACCAACAAAGTAAGATGCATCAAAGAAGCTTCGAAATTTCGAAATCTTTGATATGGGTTTCTTTGATTGTTTGTATATTTCGTGCAAGAGAAGGCTGTATGTGCTACAAAGGATGGTTTGAAGATTTCGTGTTTGAATCTTATTATAGGATGTCAAATGAGATTTTTAACTTATTTTGATCAATAAACCTTTCGATTAGTTTTATGGTATCAGTTCAAACCTAACATCTATGCTAGATAGTTTATGACTAAATTTAATGTAACTCAACAACGACAAATTCACCTTTACATATTAAAACCTTTTATTTTTTGCATAAAATATATTTTAAATCGTTTCATTTCAATTTCAAGAAAATTAAATTATAATATTATAGAATATGGTATTCTGTGAAATAAAATTTTAATTAAATAGTAACTTAATATAATCTTAAAAATGAATAAAGCTTTAATTTTGCCTACCCTACAACATGTTTCACAAGGAATTAAGTTAATAATATATAAATATATATTAATTAATATTATATACAACCTAAGGCCCATGTTTATTATTTTTATTATATATGTATTTATTAAACCGTTATGCAAATTTAGCTGTCTAGCAACATTATAATGTGTTATAGAAATTTATAAAACTCCTAGCTTTATGTTAGGATCTTATAAATAATTTCACTCTATATGTAATTAAGTATTTGATTTATGGGCTAGATATTTTAATGAGAAAAAATAATTTGATCATAAGAATATTTTTTAATGATAAGTTTTATCAATATCAATGGTCGAAATATATTCAAAAGTGTTGAATGTAATAATAATTCACAATTTTAGGAATATCGGATAATTGATATATTTTAAAATGATGATATATGGAAATTATACTTTCTAAAGTAGAAATTGGAGAACAAAAATATGATTAACATAACAAATGTTAGATTATTATGAATCTTGTATCGGTACATAAAGAAAAATCCGAAAAATCTCAATAATGTATTTGAGTTTGTAAGAAAATTATGTCTTGCAAAAATAAGTCGGATATATCAACTAACTGAGATTATATGAATAAGGTGGAGACCTGCTAACCTCAACCGTTACGTGAGATAAAAAAAATTACCCTTTTATATTAGCATTCATAAAAGGAAAGTTTTATATGAGACTAATTTAAAACATGTATAATTAACTTTATGTCTATATAAAGGTGTGCAAATGATGAAGAAAAGGGGGAACAAATGAAGACAAAGTGTGGAATTTGAGGTGCTAATGTGACAAAATAAAGGAGATAGTGGCAATTGAAAGTGATAGGTGGCAATAACTAGTTGGTAAAATAAAAGGATGTCACATAGTATGATGGCTCACCACCAACACTACTTTATTAAAAAAAAATTAGATTGGCAATCATATATTAGCACCAAACAAAAAAAAGGTTACTGTATGCACCTTAATTTATATTATGTCTTTTAATTGAATTAAAATGTATATGTCTATTTTGATTTTTTTTGGATGTTACCATATAATAATAGACTAGAATGTTTCCATAGACTATGATGTATTTAAAAGAACCCAACAAAAAAACATAAATTAGTCACTGAAAACAGAATAATAAATAAAAATACACTATTTTTTATAAGATTCTTTTTCTTTTACTTCAATTGTGGTTGTCTATCTTGCGAAAATTTGCAATCCGAGTTGGGATTTGATATCACATCGGTACAAAGTGTCTAGTGACGATTAAAAGGACTCTCAAAGTCCGATTTCAAAGCAAATATGAATGCATATGTTTTTTGCTTTCAAATTGGGGTGCATGCTATTTATCATATCTATGTTAAATTATAAAAAAATGAGTTTTTGTTCTTAAAAACTATTATTATTCAATGATATAGCTATTAAAATGTTAAATATAAATCAATAATACATACTTTTCAACTATAATAAAACCTTGAATCTGACAAATCATGCAAAAAAATAGAATTTTATAATAATTAATTTGACACCAATATGGCAATATCGATATATCATTTTACGGTTTTTTTACTGAGTCTTCAAATTAACAAAACATGTTCAATTATCATATGTAAATTTTATAATTGAAATATATTACGTTGTATAGTGTGAATACACTTCTAATATTTTTCATAATGTAACTGAAAGAAATGATAACTTATAAACAAATATTTAGTTATTTTGTTTGCTTGTGGCGTAAAAAAGTCAATTTAATAGACTCCGTTTAGGGCAATGGCCCAATTTTCAAGTTCAAACTTCAAACGTCAGATATAGGGTGTAAACAATTCGAGCTTTTAATGAGTTACTTGAGCTCGAGCTTAATAATTTTCGAGCTCGAGTCAATCTCAAATACAAAATAGAACTCGTTTAACTAGCTACGTTTTCTATATACAAAACGACACTATGTATAATTTCTATTTACTGTAGCTACGTTTTCTATATACAAAACGACACTATGTATAATTTCTACTTATTGTAGTCGTTTTTTACATCTCATACACCATTATACATTAGATGAATCATAAAATAATTGGATTTATTCGAACTATTTACCATCACTAAAGATAACTACATGACTAGTTTTACACCAAATCATCAAAATATGTAGACATAATAATAAATATTTATAAAATAGTAAACATAACAACTTAAGATAAAAAAAAATAAAGTATCGTACCATATGCTACCAAAATAAGCAAAATGGTCACCATGTTTAAACTACTGCAACTACATCATGTTAGGTCAATTGATGAGTATTTTCACAAACCTAAATGTTCGATAGTTTTATATTTTTATTCATAAACAATGATCTTCTTTAATTTTAATATTGACTCGTTAAATTCTTATAATCATGGTTTATTTTATGAACCTGAATGATTATTGAACAAAAATAATGTACTTAATATGTTCAAATTAATTTAAACACACGTTTAATATTATTTTTCATGTACACGTACACGAAGCAAATAAATTTTCTTTAGTAGCGTATTTATAATTTCCCCTATAAAACTCAAAATCGTTTAAACATAAATTTATATTAAAAATGGTTATCTACCAAGTACATGACTTGTAATAAACCTTAACTGTAATGGTGATGCCTCAATGGTTTGAGTTTATGCTCCAAAAGTCAAAAGTACCAGGAGGTCACAAGTTCGAATCCAGGAAGGAACAAAAATCCTCTTGTGGACTGGACACGAAGGTTCAAATACGGTGAATCCGAGCTACCCATAAAGCGGATGGTCGTCCTGAGATTAGTTGGCTTGCATAGCAAGTTGAATATTCAAGTTAATAAAAAAAAACCTTAAACTCAAAAAAATGTTTTGGATAAATGATAATAGAATATGAAAATATGGAACATACCATATTCTCATTTACAAATACCATTTAATTGACGTACCCGTTAACTAAACATAATTGACCTAAACAAAAAAAAAACATCACATAACCTGACTATGTAACCAGTTTTAATTTGATCGACGACCAATGAGATAATATTGTGCATCAGTTTTTTAAGTTTTTTCTACAATCAATCTAAAAATTTATCGTAACTTATCTCTTAATTGATCATATAAAAGCCTCTGGCGTGTAACTAATTTAGCAAATGAGTGAGGTGACTTTGTCTAAATATAAGACATGTCCTAGGTTTGATTTGGGCCCCTGCTAGCTTCAGTTGCTCAGTGAACAAAAAATGCCCTTTTACAATGATGTCTTAGGAGGTGGATTTTGTATAAAGCCGATTAAAAGGCCGTTTTCTAAACGTTTATCCGGATAAGAGCTTAACAAGTCACATTATCTTACTGGATGAATACGGTAAAGACCAAAAATCTTATTCGATAAGAACGAGACAATGACCAAAAGTTTCACCCAATAAATAAGGATGATGACTTTTACCACTGTAAACACTTATCGAATAAACTATTACATACAATATCATTTTGATGGACTAAAATCTGACTCCCGGTTGTCCACAATCATCTTTTTTGGCCAAATTGATTTAAAAGAAATGGTAACGGTTCCTCTTAATTTGTCAAAATATAATCCACGATCTGGATCTGAACAGTAACCCGTTTTCTGGAGTTGGGGTAGTGAAGCAATAAACACAACCCGTTTAATTAGTTGTCGGATTATAAATCCATGAAAAACCACAACCCGTTTCAACTTCGGATTCAATTCCTTACATACCCGAATTACCACACAAACAGTCGAAAAACAATTTCAAAAGAACCCCAAATTCACGTTCCCTTTGCAACGTCGAACAATAATACAACTGAAGAAGACGAAGAAGAAGACCGACACGCACCCTCTGTAGGATGGATGATTATACCCGAGAAATGATGGACCTCAAGACCCTTGTCACTCGAACCCTAGAAAAAAAAGGGGTTCTCGCTAAGATCCGAGTAAAATCACATATCCCCTCCTTAATTGCTTTCTTTTTATTCTTAAATTCGTTTGGATTTCGATTGCATTTTCTTCATATACTTGCAATTATATTTGTATAATTGATGAATTTGCTTAAAATGTTGTTGCGCTTAGAATGGGGCATATAGGATTGTTGGATTGGATCGGGTGGGTATTATGTATTTTATTTCGTGTGTGTGTGTGTGTGTTTGTTCTTTTATGTGATTGATGATTTGTATTTTGTGTATAAGTGTGTTTAGATGATACCAAACCTGTGACCTAAACTTGGTTTTGGGGTTCTTGAGTTATTAGGACTTCAATTTTTGTGATGGGATGTTTTTGTTGCAAAGATAATTCAATGTTTCAAGTTATTAGGACTTCAATTTTTGTGAGATGCCCATTTGGTTATTCATTATCCTTCAGATTTTGAATTCAATGAATAATTATAAAGAAAAGGGTTAAGTATTCAGGTTTAAGATATACTTTCCCAGTTGGGTGGTAAGAGTTCTGAGCTTCAATAGGAGGGTTAATTTTGTGTGTGTTTAGTTAAGGTGTGTTGTAGCATGCTTGAGGATTTATAAAATGTTCAAATAAAAAGGTTCAAAAAAGGGCTATGGATATTTTGAATAACTGTTCTAGCTGCTAAGGGTTCATTTATTTGTGAATTGTCAATGTGAATGATCACAACCTATCAAATTTTTAACTTTGATGACTAAGTACATGTTTAGAAGTAGAACAACCGCTATTTTTCCTAATTTCCAACGGAAATAAAAAATGAGCTTTTTATAGTCCTGTACTAGTTGGATTAATGGATCGTTTAAATGGAAATGGTAACAGGATGCATAGTTATTAAGATCACGGGCCATGTGAAGGTTCTTTATTCATATTAAAGACTGTGAATTTATGTTTGAATGTTGTTTATTTGAAGAAAAAGGAAAAAAAAACATTTACTAGGGAGTTTGGAAAATTAAGGTGATTGAGCTAGCTATGTAATTGTATGTGATTAATTTATTCAGGAGTTTTGTTTTCTTTTTGGGTGATTCTAGCTATCAAGTTTTAATTTTTTTCACTTCTATATTTTCTTTCCTAATCAACTTGATCATGTATTGCTAATTACTTATGCTATTGGTGAAAGGCCGAGCTCAGAGCAAGCGTATTTGAGGCAATCGAGGAAGAGGATAAGGCAATTGAAAAAGATGATGGCCTGCCTCCTGCACTGCTCGGTAGCTGCAACGATCGCGCAAAACAACTTCATGCTTCCCCTTCAGGTATCTTTGACCATTATCTAGTGTTCGTTAATATATATATATATATATACATACATACATAGGGTCAGGTTCAAGGGAAAACGCCAAAAGAGAAAACCGAAGAACACCCTGGGAGCCTTCCATCTGGACGGTATGCACCAATGCATACCGGTAATTTGTAACATGCATTTGTGAATATTCATCAATGCATATGTAATGATAGAAGCATTGGTGCATAGGAACAAAAAACGCTTGTATGCATTAGTGCATATCGTCCGGATGGAGGGATACCAGGGTGTTCTTCAATTTTCTCTTTTTTTAGTGTTTTTCCTTAAAACTCCCTCTCTCTCTCTATATATATATATATAGAGAGAGAGAGAGAGAGGAAAGTTCAAATCCGAACTCAAATTTGGTTGTGAACATGAGGACAAAGGAGAGCGCGACACGCGTCCCATTCAGTGTGAATAATGAAGGGCATTCAGAGTGAATAATGAAGGTGAAGTTTATACATTATTCAGAATGAATAACACTACATTCAGACCGAATATTTTCCTTCTTTATTCAGTCTTAACATGACACCTGTTGCGCTCTCATTTGTCCTCATGTTCACAACTAAATTTGAGTTCTCATTTGAACCTGCCCCTATATATATATATATCAGTAATTGATGTTTGTCTGCCTCCTATGCTTTTAAAGCCTGCGTGTAAGTTTCAAGTGATAAAATTTACGTTCTATGAGTTGTGGTAGTACTTTTTGGTTATTAGAGTTTCTTTCAGTCACATGGTTATAATTTGTATGTGGTTTTAAAATCCGGCCCCTTGATATGTGATCTACTTTATACTCCCTTTGTTCCAAAATAAGTGCGTAATTTCCTTTTTCGGGATGTCCCAAAATCAAGGTAACCTTTTTCCTTTTTGGCAAATTTTAACTCAAAGTTACCTCTCTACCCATTGGTTATCATGTTAATAACTAATAAGAGTACCGGGTTTCCACAGAAGTTCAAAATTTAAGGTTATTTAGTTCTTATTTCGTCAACTTTGTATCTGAGCACAACTATATGGCTTATTAGCATGGAGGATAGGTTCATTGGCATTTAACTGATCAGCCTGATGTATTTTTTGGTCTTATTTATACTTGCTTTCAGGCCGGCTTCTAACTGCACTAGTATGTGAATACTTGGATTGGGCACAGCTTGGCCACACACTAAAAGTGTATTTACCGGAGTGTAATTTGGTAATTTATTTGCATTATTGTTCACTACTGCTATATTTTCATCGTTCTTCAAAGTTTTGTTCAAACAGTTCTTTTTTAATCTGGACTAAACCTGCCATTGCAGCAAAAGGATGCTTGGAAAGCCGAGCTAAGAGATTTCAGTAATAAAAATGGATATGATATAAACAGGAATGGAGATAGCGGTCCGTTGCTGTTGGATGTTCTTGAAGGGTTCTTGAAATTTGAGGTCCGTTGCTATATCTAAATGACGTAATAATTGCCGTCATACTAAAATGTTAAAATGCTTTGCTTGCAGAATCAATCTCAAGGAAGAGGAAGTGGAAATCTAGATTCTCGAAATCGAAGGCCATCTGCGTCATCTGTTGTTGGGGGATTACCTCCTTTGGGAAGGTACTTATTAACTCATTATGTTTTACCTTAAATCGTCTTATTCCATTTATTATTATTTATTAACAACACTTATTTGTTTTCCTTATGCTAGACAAGGTTCTGGTTCCCAATCATCATCTGGTAAGCATCCTGACACTATTGTATTGCCTAATGAATTACAAATGAAGTTTTAACAAAAGGGTGAAAAGAATAAATTAAAAAAAAGGATTTATATCAGCTTCTTAGCATTCATTTTATTTATAGCGGTTTTTGTTGTGTATTCAATTATTCAGATCGAAGAGGAGGGTCCTCAAACTCTAGCTACAGGAAAGATGATTACAATTGGAGAAATGAAAATGATGATATCTCGGAGGATATTACTAGTGCCTCCACTGCCTTGGAAAATCTTCAGTTGGATAGAAAGGCTCGGAATTTAACCAGCTCTTGGCGGTTTGTGTTCTTAACCCTTATAAATAAATCATCCACCACCCCCATTCCGAAATATAAAAGCATTTATTTTCTTATCTAAAATTGCTCTTATAGTTCAGAATGGGCTATGGGTATGTTTTTTGGTTATTTATTTTGAAAACAATTTATATGAGCCTAGGGCCTAGGGAATTCATATTTTTCATGCATTTACGTTTTTAAGTAAATAGATATCGCAAAGTTTAATAAATTTAACATGTATTTGACGAAAATAACACTTTTGTTTATCAGGCATGGTGGGGACGGGAACGATGACATGGCAGGGTAGACGAAAACGACACCAAGTTTGTGTAGTTTGTAGTCCAACGACTAAATAGTATGTCTTTCTTTGCTTATATGAGAAAGCCGTTTCATAAAGAACGAATGTTCATGTCATGTTTCTCTCTCGGACTTTATTCGATATCTTTTATTGCCATTTATTTTTTGAAGGCTGGATATGATGTAGTAGGCATGAAAACAAGTGTTTGTGTGATTTTACTACCATTCTTGTAAACTGTAAAGTTAAATGCATGGGTTTGTTTGATTTCGTTTGTTTTTATATTAATTGTAAAGTTAACTAAAATGTTATCATAGGTTGCATTACAAGTATATGATGGCTTTTTGGGGAATTAATATTATTACAAGTTTTGCAAGGTAAATAAATCCTTTCTCCTGCGCTGAAATGAGACCAAATCTGGTATCAGAGCCAAATCTTAGCCCTTTTGGTATATTGATTCTTTCTTTCAAGTTTTTCTAGGCCCATATCCCTTGATCCATGAATTAGCAAAATATATTGAGAAAGCGGTTTTTCCATTAAGTTCCTCTCTGACTTTAGATTATGGATGGATTCGGTCCAGGATCAGTATCGAAAATATTTGGGACAAATTTTGAGGACCGAATACCGAACCAGATACCCAAATTCGGTACCGGTTCGGGAAATTCGGGACTAGCACAGATTGGAACCAGAAATTTTAAAAGCGATACCGACACAATCACAGCTAATATAAAGTTCAACAATTTAAAATTCAAAAGTTCAACAATCAAAATTCTAAACTGTCAACAAGAACCAAATTCGGCGAAACCGATTTTTCAAGAACCGAATTTTGATAATTAAAAAGCCGATTTTTAATGAATTTGGAGAAAACCAACTTTTTTTTAAGTACGAGAATATTAGTTTTAGATTTTAGAAGGTAAATTTTTTTAGGTAAATATTGGTTCAAGCATGAAAATGATTGTGGTTGGAAAAAGGAAGGGACGCCTAAAAATCTAAATGACCATTCATATATCCGATTTGGTATTATTCAGGAAATATCCGGTACCGAAAGTAATGAAACCAATTTCATCAAAATGTAAGGATTGGATATCGAACCGAATACCCGAATTCGGTACCAGTTCCAGTTCAGTTCGGTTCTTCGAGTTCGGACGTTCATCCCTACTTTATATGGAGAAAGAGATTGTCTAAGGGAAAAGAAGTTGCAACTTTTATGGGTGCTAACTAGCTAAGCTCGAAGATATTATACTCACACCCTAACATCAAATTATCTATACAAAAATATATGATATTTGTAAGATTTTTTTGTTTTGAAATATTTAAGGGACTTTAGATTAAGTATACGTATTTATTAGTTTATAATTATAGAGGGAGGTTTAAGGAAAAAATACTGAAAAAGAAAGTCAAACACTGAAGAATACTCTGAAAACCCTTCATCCGGACGGTATGCACAAATACATACAAGCGATTCAAATTGTTTTTTTCTATGCACCAATGTTTCTATAATTACATATGCATTACTGCATATGTCCAAATGCATGTTACAAATTACCAGTATGCATTTGTATATACCGTGCAGATGAAAGGCTCCCAGAGTGTTCTTCAATTATCCATTTTTTTTGCGTTTTCCCTTGAATCTGACCCTATGTTAGCCACAACGGTGGTGCCTCAATGATTTGAGCTTCTGCTCCAAAGATCAAAAGTACAAGGAGGTCACAAGTTCGAATCCAGGGAGGAATAGAAATCCCCTTTATAGCTACGGAAGTTTAAATGCGGTGACTCCGGGCTACCTGCGAAATCGCTCTGAGATTAACCGGCTCGTGTAGCGGGTTGGATATTCGGGTTAATAAAAAATAGTAATCATATATGTTGTTCTTTTAAAATTGAAATATAATTTGTTCCTATTCATGTTTTGTGTAATTGCCATACAAACTTTTGCTTTATTTTGGAATTTATGTTAGGATATCTCAATCGTTGAATGCATTCATGATTTTATTTTGGAACTCTTTAGATTAAAAGAAATTAATGTCGTTTAATTTAATTTAATTAAAATATATTATTTTGATCAATTACCGAAATACATTTCAAGTTATATCGTTATTTATTATCATCAAAATATGTTTAAAATTTGTATAATTATTTGTTATGATAATATAGTATAAAAAGATATAATTTATGATTGCTGTATTTAAATATATAAAAATACCATCAACTTGTCTTTCATTTTTATATTTTATTTGCAAAAACACAATTATTACCAACTATTTTAAGGAAGTGTCGAACACTCGAGACATTATGAATAAACAAGTATTTAAACGAAAAGAAAACCAACCTTCCTTATTAAATTGATTAATATTATTTAAAAAAATTATCTTTATAATTTACAAAAACGAATGTTTTGCAAAGTTTTACTATTATTTTAATAAATTCAAGTTTCAATAGAAAACATTAACAAAATTTCTTACGCAAATTTTATAAAAAGGTAAAACTAATAAAAACATTATCTTTTTAAATTGTATAAAATTAATTATAACCAATTAATATATAAGGTCAAGTTCATGTAAAAAGAAGAATTATGATAAAAATCGTAAAAAGAGATCTCCACCTTTAACGCACATTAGAATAAAATACATCAAGATGAAATACACCAAATCAATCCGTATGAAAGAGGATTGATGGGTGAGTTTGAGATTAGAGATGATTAAGAATCAAGATCTCTTCTTACGATTCTCACCATAATTCAATTTGTCACACGGTGTATATATAATTATGAGTTTTTCCTTTTACACCCTAGTCTATGGTACACCTTAGTCTATGATGTATATAGAATAACACTAAAAAAAAGTTAAAGTAGGCATGGACATCCTAATCCCATTAATAGATATAATACAGAGTAGGATGAAAAAGTAACCCATGTGACTATATAAATCCATGCAAACTAATTATAATCAATTCAAATATGGTTTTCAATAGATATACCTTTTTGTGAATTCTAGAGGAATTGGTAAAAATAAGGCTTTCTTATTCACATGCTCTTTTTCTTAAATACACCCTACCCCACTTCACCTCCGCCTCTACCCCTACCCCTCATCCACTAATTATTACATAATTATATTTTAACTTTATATTAATATGTTTTATTTTTAATATTAATATATCAATTAATGTATGCTTATATTAATTTTAAAATATATTTATTAAACAAAATGTTGACGAATAATTCAATATGAACGAAAAATCTATAGATGCAACTATAATAAAATTATTTGGACATAAATATTTCCGAACTCAAAAATAAAGTATATTGCAAGAATTATCAAAAATAAATATATTTCAATTTTAAATTGCAAAAAAATTATAATTCACTCAAGGGAAATAATATTGCATTACTCATGATTAGTATGTATATAAAGTTAAATAAAAATACCCATTTTTTTAATATAATTTGTTCATTTAAAATAAATGAATATACATAAAGGTAATTTATATCTTTTAAAAATAATTCAGATAAATGTGTAAGTTTCAAAAATTTGATATACTCATATAGAGAGTGTAATATGAGTTTTCGGCTACATTTGGCAAACAAAATGATAAAACTAGCTGATATTAATTGAACATGCAATATGACAAAAAAATGAAATGCAAATAATTGGTCATATTATATTTAAAATAAATCATTAATAATATAATATGTTAATTGATACAAATAAAAATTAAATAATACTGTATAATACTATAATTAATAGAAATTAAATTAAATTTTATTTATTATATATATATATATAATGCTATAAATTCATAATTAATGACTAATATAATGAATAATTTATAGTTAAAACTAATTAATTTGTAATGTAATTTGTACTTTATAAAATTGTTTGATTTGTTTAAAATGTAATATAACATTTTAACTAATTATTTGAATGTAAAGAAAATTTATTTATTTATATTTTGATTTTTTTAAACATTCGTGAATTTAATTTTTTTTCCTTGAAAGGCATTTGTGAATTTAAATATTAAAATGATAATTCTTTAGTAAAATAAATAAAATATAATAAATGTAATCCTTACTACAATCATTATAATATTTAAATAAAAAAACGTGCAGTAAAAAATATTAATAACACGGTAGGTAATTTACACCCAAGGTAGGGTGTAAATAATAGGACCGTAAAAACGATGTAATGAGGCCTGAGGGTCAGAATCTACGCTTGCCATTTTCTACACGTGGCAGTCCATCAATGGTTGGGCTGTATAGCAGTTCTGAAGCATCCGGCTACACCGTAGTCGGGATGCTGCAGATATTTTGTTGCTGACATGTCAGGGGTAATTCGGAAATTAATCGTTTTAAACGAGGGTATTTACGTCTTTGAAGCTCGCCGAAAACGCCATCTCCATTATTATCCTTCCACCCGCGTGGCGGGTCCCGAAGAGTGCGAAAACCTTTAACTCATCTCCTATCGTCCCACGTGTCCATCTAAATCGGATCTTTAAAGATCCGCGATCCGCCCCAAACATCCCTCCGCCCGTATATTGATCTCCTCCACGCCATCATCCTTCCATCCCACATGTCATCCTACGTGTCTACTCAGGTGGCACATTCTTGGCCCTCACTACCTCCATGTCATCGCAACGAATATAATATCTTCTTCGACTCTGAACCAGTAGATCATAAACACCCTTCTTTTCCAGACGACGTTTACAAACCCTAGATTTTATTCTTCAAGTTCATCGTATATGATTTCCCCAAATTCAAAACTATTTTATCCGTAAAATTGTGTTTAACTTTTCCCGAAGTTTGTGGTTACGGTATATTGTTGTACGGATTATTTTAACCGAATTTTGCGGATTTCAGCTTTGGGTCAAGAGATTTGTTCTTTCTGTCTCCGTTATCTGCGTCAATGTGAGTATTTCTTAGAAACCGAGTCAAATGAAAGTAGGATAAGATTTTGGATCTTTTGTTGGGCATATTTTACTGATAATTCTTTTGGTTTTGTGATAAACAAACGGTGGATTTATGATCTGTTTAGAAGCTCGTGTTTTCCTGTAGATTAAGATCTGGGTAGATTTGTGTCGTTTTATGAGGAAATATGTTTGAATCTGTCTTAGGGTTTGGTCTAAAAGTTCTGTTTTTCATTCTGAATTAGTTGTAGAAGGTTGACAAACTGAGGTTTCTTTATTTGCGCTAGAATGATTAAATATATTTCTATTACGTTTAGGTCCAAACGGTTTCACTGGAACACTCTTGTTCCAGTTTTCAATTTTCACCACTAACTTTCGGTAGAGTAATTGTATGAAGAAGGTGGAATAGTAGGAGAACGTGGTGGTGGTGGTGGAGGAGGAAAGTAAGAGGATGTGGTGGTGGTGGTGGTGGTGGTGGTGGTGGTGGTGGAGGTGGAGGTGGGTCTCCTGGAGATAGTATTAAGGAATCCAAAAGTGATGTTAGGAGTGCTCCTTCTCCCATTTTTTTGTGTTGTTGGATTGGATGATGGTATGATTAATCCATTTGATTATATTCATCTTTTCTAGTACTTAATGAAAATAGAATTTTTTTGAAGCCAACCATTAACAGATTAAAAATAAACTTAAGCATTTAAGGTTTCTCAGGGTTTAATGGTGTTCTGTAATTCTTTCATGCCTTCTATTTAGGATTCTGTGACTTGTTGCTTCGAAAAAAGTTTATTCCTTGGAGACAACGGAATGTGCCACTTCTCTCCAAAGAAAGAGCTTTTCTTACTCTCGCAGACCTGCACTTTGTTCATAATTGGTCTCTTTGAATCCGGTTAATGAGGAGTGTTGGGGTGAGCACGAGTATACCAGCAACTAAAGGATTGGCGGAACTCAATCACCATAAACGGAAGGAGCTCAAGGACGTGAGAGATGGAGCTGCATTTGCTGGTCAGAGGCTTTCTGAAGAAGACGAGTCAAGGATTAACGAGGATGTTAATGGTGGTCGGCGCATAGAATTGGTCTTATCCCAGGATGTTGTTCAGAGACAGCATCAACAACCTCAAGGGCCTGTGGTTCAATGGGAGAGGTTTCTACCTCTTAGGTCTCTCAAAGTTCTGCTGGTGGAAGATGATGACTCAACTCGTCATGTCGTCAGTGCTCTTCTTCGTAATTGCAGCTATGAAGGTATATACTAATTGCATGCCTATATATATATTATATTATATGAGGAAAGTTCAAATGCGAACTCAAATTTGGCTGTGAACGTGAGGACAAATGAGAGAGTGACACGTGTCTGAATGTAGATCATCAAGTCTGAATATGACACGTGTCGCACTCTCATTTGTTCTCACGTTCACAACCAAATTTGAGTTCTCATTTGAACCCGCCCCTATATTATATATATGATTTAAGATATTATTACACATGTTTGTTTCACCTTGTGAAAAAATTATATGTGAAACTTTTACATTATGAAATAAACTTATGTGAAATAACATTTTAAATCGTAGCATTTGATGAAAAAAATTATTTTTTATATTGATTTGTACTAGTTTGTATAGTTTGTAACCTTGACTGGTATGTATTTGAAGATGCCTCTATATATATACATATATATATTGTCGGCACATATTGCTGAATATTTACTTTTCGTTGCAACAGTCAACAAACTGATACACTTGAACTCACAACCTAAGCACCATCATTTGGCAAAAAGCCACTTGTTGCAAAATATTTACTCTTGATGTGTTGATGGAGCAAAAAAATGAAAAAAATGGTGTCCTTTTTGAATGCCGTTGTAGTTCTTTGTACTCGTATAAAAATATTGTTCCACTATCGATTCATCGACTGAAGTCATTTAATTTTATATGTATTTTTGGCAAAATTTTGATGAATTTAGTCAGTCGTATCTACTAAGATGGAAAATGATACTGCTGGTCATGCTGCACGGTTAGTTTGCTCTTGATTCAAGCAAGATCTTTGACTAAAACATGCTAATATATACTTCTCAACAGTCATCCGGCATATGACTTGTTAAATAATTCTTCTCAGTTGATGCTTATTACCTGAGACTGCTGATTCTTACTTGTAATTTCATTTAAGTGAATAACACACACCACTTGGAAACATTCGTTAAAGACTCTTATAGTATTCTCATGAGGTTAGCTCCTTAAGAGTGATATAATATTATGTTGTACAATCAAGTAACGTTGCACGTTTGCACCCACATATAACATGAATGTAGGCTTATATTGGTGTTTGTAAAAGAGGGACTTGAGTACAGGTTAGCACTTTGCCTGATGAAGATTTACATGATTATTGTGTACCTTTTTGGTGCTTAGATGAGATAACCTTTTAAACATCAACAATCAAACCTTCTTCATCTTCCACAAGTGTAACAGTCACATTAATCTTCAATTGCTTTATAACCTTCCCTAATGAAGCTCACTTTTTTTCTTTGGAATTTATTGATCATATGTGAGTTACTCTGTTTTGCAGTTACTGCTGTAGCAAATGGTCTGGAAGCATGGAAAGTACTGATCGATCTCAACAAACAAATTGATCTAGTTTTAACTGAGGTAGTCATGCCATATTTATCAGGAACCGGTCTTTTGTCCAAGATCATGAACCACACACCTCGCAAAAATATCCCAGTGATCAGTGAGTATCATCAGTCTTGTTTTCATCACAAAATTTAGTCAATATCACTCCAATTTTCAACTGCTACACCTAACCTATTTTATGTGCAGTGATGTCATCTGACGATTCTATGGGTATAGTCTTTAATTGTTTATCCAAGGGTGCAGTTGACTTTTTAGTCAAACCTATTCGAAAGAATGAGCTTAAAAACCTCTGGCAGCATGTGTGGAGGAAATGTCACAGTGTGAGTTAAATATTTAGTTATTATCATTTTGGACTTTCCCAAACAAACTACACTAGGAAACTAAACTATGTGTTTATGTTTATCTCATTTGCATTAATTTTTTGTTTTTTTAATCAGTCTAGCGGTAGTGAGAGTGAAAGTGGCATACATGCTCATAAACCTATGAAGGCAAGAAGTGATGAAGTCTCAGATGATGATGATGACGATGATGATAGCGACAGCAGTGATGAGGATGATGACAGGAGCATAGGCCTGACCGCTAAGGATGGAAGTGACAATGGAAGTGGCACTCAGGTATTGCCCGTTTTTTCTTTGGTGATATTTTCAAATTGAATCTTTAAGTAAACCGAGAACCCTTTTAGTAGTATCAACAATCCATCATTACATAATCCCATTGTTTGATTAGTTCTTTTAGAAATATGCCTTCATTGTTAGATATATTTGTGGGTTATAATCATTATACATATATTTATGATCAGTTTTAAACCGTTGAAGCAAAATGAGACCCTGATATTAATATTCTTGGTTATATAGAGTTCTTGGTCAAGAAGAGCAGTAGAAGTTGAAAGCGTAAAGTATTCATGGGACCAATTAGCTGGACCTCCTGATAGCACTTGTGCACAGGTTATCCGTGCAAGGGCAGAAACGTCCATCAACTGTCGGCCAAATGCAATTAGCACACGAGAGCATGGTGGGGAGGATGGGAAACTTGGTAAGACAATGGCGCATACTTATTTCAATCAAATGCATCATGACCGTTTTTGTTCTTCTGTGGGTAAATAAATGTATTTATATTTTATAACATATTTCAGACGCAGTTGCAATGGGGAAAGATTTGGAAATTGGAGTCCGTAGAAATTCAGATAAATTTCTAGAATCTAACTTGAAGGAAGCGGGTGAACCAAGTACCAAGTGTACTACTAATAGTGGTATGGTTGCTAAACCAAATGAGTCACTCAAGAGTAAGGGCTCACCTGCCCTTGAGCTCAGTTTGAAGAGACCACGAGATCTGGAGGATACTGATACCAGCACCCATAAGCGAAACGCCTTTCAGTCTGACCTTTCAGCCTTCTCGAGGTATTTTTCTGATTTTTTTAGGAAAAAAGGGTAAAAGCGTAATTGAACATTGGAAATCTAATGCTCATAGCAATTCAGGTATAACAACACCACATCAAATGCAAATCAAGCTCCAACCGGGAATGTAGGCAGCTGCTCGCCATTAGATGTTACTATTAGCTCAGAAGCAGCAAAACCCATAAACATACAATCTAACTCAAATGGAGTCCTGAACCAGCGTTCTAATGGCAGTTGCACTCACAATAACGATATGGGCTCGAGCACTAACAATGCTTTCACCAAACCAGAACCTGTTGCAGATGACAAATCGGTTCCTCCTGGTCCTTGTGAGGGTGACACCACAAAGTTTCAAGTCCGCCACCACCACCACCATTACCACCACCACCACCATCATGTCCATAAGACACAACAGCAAAAAACGGCTAACCAGGATGGTGTTTTGGCTGCACCGGCTGAAGGAAATGCTGCTAATTATGGAAGTGCATCAGGAAGTAACAATAAGAGCAATGGAGAGAATGGCAGTAGCGGCCAAAAGGGTAGCAGCTATGCTGCCATAGCTGAAGGAGGTGATGACGGAACTGAAAAGGATAAAACTGGAAATGGAAAAGGGAGTGGGGTTGATCAAGACCGAGTAGCTCACAGAGAGGCTGCTCTTAACAAGTTCCGCCAAAAGAGGAAAGAAAGATGCTTCGAGAAAAAGGTATTATTCATGTGTTTTATATGCATTTTCATGTCATTACACCAGTTTTATTCATCATGCATACACATGGAGAAAATACCAAGCAAGATGAATACATTTAACCTGAGCAATATGAGTTACAAAAGACCATTTTGTTCCTTGGCAAAACAAATAACATGGCATCATTCTATCATGAGAAAGTTGACATCTTGTGTTCCTCATGTCAAAAAAATATTATCTTAATTTCTGGTGGAATTTTCTTGTTTCTTATTTGTTTCTAATGATGATCAATAAAATGAGTTCTTCTTAGTTACAAACATGTGTGTGTGTGTATAGAGGGAGGTTCGGGGGAAAATCCCAAAAAAATGAAAAACTAAGGAACACCCTAGCAACCATTCATCTGGCATATGCGCATGTGCATACAAATAATTGGAAGTTGTTTCTTGGTTTTTATGCATATGTGCATACCAGACAAATTGCTTACAAATTACTTGTATCCACATTTGCATCTGGACGGTTACCAGGGTGTTCCTGAACTTTTCATTTTTTTTTGTTTTCCCCTGAACATGACCCTATATATATGTAATTATGTATAGGGGCTTAATCATTTAAGAACTCCAAAATTTGTGAGATCCGTAAAACTATACCTTAAGACTTTGTTTAACATGAATTTTTTTCATCCAAGTATAATATTTAATATATTGATTAACATATATTTGTTTCATATGTATTCGGTTCACAATGTGAAACTTGTTTACGTGTACTTTTTGTTTCACAAACACGCCAAAAAGGTTCACATTGTGAACCGAGTACATGGGGAACAAACACATCGTGAAAACAAATATATGCTAATCTATATTCTAAATCCTAGTCTTAGATGAAAAAAAAATCATATGAAATAGCACATGATGCACTAGTTCTCAAGATTTATCACAATTTCATGTCTATATATATATATATATATTTTAATTCTTTGCATTCAAAGGTACGATACCAGAGCAGGAAAAAACTAGCAGAACAGCGACCACGTGTCCGTGGACAATTTGTTCGACAAGGGGTGAGTGGGAAGGATGCAGATTCGTAACGATTATTTGGGTGTGGAAGGTGTGTGTATATGAAAAGATCGATCGTTTGTTGTGTAGATATGAAGGGAACATTTTTCATCAAGGACTCTTCAAAAAAGAAGAAAAAATTAGCAGACTCCCCTCATTCATGTGGTAAGTTTCTGTTGTTAAAAAGACTTTTTTCTTTATAGGTTTGATCCTAAAGGGGGGAAAAACCCTAATTCCCAATAATGAATTCTTCGTTTTTATTTTAATTTGGTTGTTCGACTCGAGTTTTCTCTTAAAAGAAACTCTCTTTGCAGTCATCTTTGTTTAATGCACCTTCTTTCTACTGATTTTTCTTGAATGCTTTTCTTCCTATTGAATGCTTCTTTTGGGTTTCTTGATCGTGGTTGATGGTATAATGTTGAAACCCTCGACAAAAGATTCTTGAATTTTTTTTTAAAAACGAACAATTTATGTGATTGCTAAAATGGGCCATAATTGTGCGGAAGGTCGAGTGAAGATCATGAGAAAAGACTAAAGAATAATGTTTTTGGAACGAATGATGAAGGAACTGAAATAGAATAGAATCAGGTTTGCCACAAGTTTGGTTGAAATAAGATGAATGATGAGAAAACCACAAGGCTTGTGGCATACTGGTTAAGACTTGTGGGGGATGAGGCTAGATAACTCAAATGATCTACCCCAGGTTCAAATTCAGGTGCAAACAACTTGTGGCCACTGGGAAATTGTCTTAGGGCTGCATGTTTTAGCAGTCTTAAAATTGCCACGGATTAGTCTAGGCAAATGCCTATGATACCCTTTCCAAAAAAAAGATGAATGATGAGGATAGAGAAAAGCGTTTTATAAATTATGATAAAATAATTTGTTGATTTTGATTATTTGTTTTGACATGTTATTCAAGCTGTTGATCTTGAGATTTTGGGCCTTGTTTTGCTAATTTGTTAACCAATCCGTTTTTTTAACTATGGTGACCATGCTCATGGATATATGGACGGTTTTTAACTTTTTATTGGTATCTGAAGCATCTTATATAAAACAAACAGTTTCTTATTGTTATAATACAGTGTGTGAAAGGGTTAGTGAAAATCGTGAAGACGGCTAAACCATCAAATGAGGAATGACGAGGAGAGAAACAGACGTTTATATAAATTGGTGCATTATAAATAGACAATTGATTTTGACCTATTATTCAACTTGTGATCCTTGGAATTTTAGGGCTTTTTTTTGCTAATTTGTTGGTCGATCCAATTTTGTTGATCATGATGTCTATGCTTATGGTCACAAAGCGTTTAATAGAAGGTTTTAGTTTGTTTTCAAAATTTAACATGACAAAGAATATTCGTGATAAAGTTGACTGAATTATTAAGTCTACAGTAAACTCAATTATTTAAGAGACATCAGACATGATGTTAACCAGTAAAACAATATGAAAAAGACAAATTTATTTGTGTAATAGCTTATTATAAAAATAAAATTGACATGATATGATAATGACATGAGATGTTTATTTTTCTTGTTATTATTGTTGTCATTAATAATGTTTAACAGTTAAAGTGGTTTAATTATTAAATCCAAATATCCTATATAAATGATTATATTTTGTTTTAAAATTACATTATTTTCATTTTGAATCCATTAATTTAAGAGACGCGTGACAACTTATTATTGCAATTTAACAAGAAATATATGTGCATTAAATTGTAACACTCTTAAATGGCATACCAATCTCAAGTACACAACTAATATATGACAACTTATTTTCATTGTTACGAGGTATTTTAATTACAATTTATCTAAACCCCTTAAATTAATGGATTCAAATAAAAAATAATCTCAAGTACACAACAACTAATACCGAAATCGAATATAGAAGTGATTTTTATATTATAAAAATCCAACTTTAATAAATTCGACTGATTTTGATTTTTGATGATGATTACTTAAAAAAAATAAACATGTATTAACGCAATGTTATAGAAATTGTTTACATATTACCAGGTAAGATTATTAGTTTTTTTTATGTCTCTTATCCGATAAGTGTTTGGTAAACAACACCTAAATCATCTAATTTTAGAAACTAGCTTTTGTAAGTGATCGGGCTCAATTCGTTCTCAACGGAATCAGACGTTTGATACATAATTGCTCTTTTTCTAGATTGATCCTTAACTGGTTAAAGTTTAAAAATGGGGACCATTTTAGGCCCGACGGACTACCCCATGCGTGTTCGGACCTTCTAGAGTTTTAGACTTAATCATTTAGTTTAGAGATATATAACAAGTCTTTTGTGCATTTTGATGATATGTCATTTAACAGTTTGTCACGGTATAACTTTTTTTTTACAAAAATGTCATTTATATGGCTCGTCATTTGTGATGTCACAACGAGTTAACTTTAAAGATACTCAATGAACATATACTTGTTTATAAATTTAATTAATTCAATCACTCAGTTGTTAAAACCTATTAAATTCTAATTACCTACTATCTTTGAAGCATGGCTTAATTAATATTCAAAATTATGGATTAAAAAAACTGCCATATGTTTACATGTTTTATCTTTCATTTTTTGTAAATGACAAAAGAATTATGAGAATTACTTTAAAAGTCAACTTAAAATGTATCGATTAAGTCAAATCTCAAAAACGAAAATAGAGTTAACATGATGAAATAAATGACATCAATTATATGTTACACTTGTATTTTATTACTTACTCTGTATTTAGAGGTTGTTTAATTAGAGATATTAAACAGTAATTGATGATAATAAAAAAACTGTCTAGTATTAACAAAGACGTTTTCTTTCAAAATTTATTAATTATACCTTATTTTCATGTTAACTTAGCAACAATCAAATAAAGGTTGGCGAAAATAAATCGATATACTAAACTAAAATATAACTGTTTAATTAACATATAAATAAATAAATATAAAAAGTTAAACAATAAACAATGTTAATGCTTTGTTTATTCCGCCAAGGACTATTTAAAATTTAAAATCATTAAATAAAATAAAAATATTGACATTTTAGGTAATTGACAGCTATATGAACCTTTTTGACTTGATACGAGCATAAATTTATAAATTGCTCGTAAATTTAAATAACTATATATTTAATTTAGTATATATTTTTAATAAAATGTTTAATCATTAATGAAACATTTGTTCTTGGTCCCTATCTAATGTGCTTTTTTGGTTTTGATACCAAAAACGTAATAAGTATATCAGTGATCTTCATTTTATATTTCATATAATAGATTGGTTCTTATATTTAACATTATTAAGTTAAGATCTATTAGCTATTTTACACATCTTTTATGTAAAGGGTAATTTAGTCTCTTTATACTTCTTTCCTCTCACCCTTCTTACAACTTACAACTTTCACCCCATGTACTCCTCACATGAAGTAATTTAGTCTTTTTAATTAAAGTTATTAATAGCATAGTGTTAACTACTAAAAATAATAAAATTCTATTGAGATTCTATCAAATAAAAAAAAGTTTTTTTAACAGATTAAACTTTTGTGTATACGTTTTTATGAGAGATGGGTAAAGTTTGTTAAACATTTTAACTACGTTTCTTGTTTGCACACCATTTTTAATAGTAATACTTTTTTAACTTTCTGGATGTAATATTTATATTTCAAACAATTATGTTTTTTTGTTTATAAATAAACCAGTACATAAACTTTGTATTATGTATTTTGTAGTAAATCAATAAGAAAATACCACAATTTATTATATCACTTATATTGGAATCTTAAACAACTTTCAAATTTACCGCTCATAATTTCAAACATGCAGACACATTGCCCATATCGTCAGTCATAAATATATTTCTTGCACCAATATTATCAGTATCGATAAGTACTTAGATCTACATTCGTTGCAACAATACAAATAATCACTTTCACTAAAATAAAACGGTTACTTTTAGTGGAAAATAATAATGAGGGTGAATTTTGCCGATTCCACTGTCTATCATAAACGCCATTTTCATCTCTTCTCGTCACATTTGTTCATTTCACAACCACACCTCTTTTGGCAAGCCACTTGTCATCATTCTAGTGTTTCACACTTTCACATACGATTTTGAATTATAGGATTCAGATATCTATGTGTCACTTTCATTTTCATCCGTATCTTTATTTTCCGAGGTAATTTATTCAATTTTTACATGTAACTGTACCAAATCAAAATATGCTAATTATTGTACTTATATTAATTATTTTATGTACACACCAAAAAGACCATGATGTTTTGGGGTAACAAAGTCAATCTACAATTTTTTGGGATGATTGAACTAGAAAGTACCCTTTTTATGAGTGATTATGATTAGCGATTTAAATTTAATGCTGAATATATATATATATATATATACACACACATAGGGGAGGGATTATACGAGAATCATCCCTCTTTAAAGGAACAAAGGAACAATTTGTGGACCACATATGATGTGGGTTCCATATAATATTAAATCATTTCTGATTTAATATTAAATCAGAAATAATTTAATATTATGTGGGACCCACATCATATATGTTCCACAAGTGTTCCTTTAGAAATCCAAAGTTCATTTTGAACCTTCATAACTATATCTCTCTCTCTATATATATATATATAAATAAAGGGTATATTCAAACTAAAAATCTTTTTCTTTGATTTGATACATTAAATCAGCATATTCTTTTCATTATTTATTATAAAAATATGCATTAAGACGAGTGTATGAAATATTAGTGAAGTGAAAGGAAACTTCAACTTATAAAAACTAGTGTATGAAATACAAATTTTAATATATTTGATCAAATCATATCATTCAATTATTTAATTTAATTAAGTAATTAATTAATTTAAATGGGTCCATTTATCTAGATCACAATATGTTTTTTCCGACAAATATAATATACCGGTTTATTATAATAGAGGGAAAAAAAATACAACATTTATGGGGTATTTGATTTATAAAAATAATTTAAAATATTGTATTCCTATACTCATGAGAATTATTTATAATTATTATATAAAATTCATATTAATGTTTATAGTATTATTTCCCAAAACTCAACCCATTAGTTAACCACTTTTGTCTTGAATGGAATTTCATGAATCATAAATAGTGTTTTAAAAGGAAATCATGAAAAGATGCTCCTAACAACTTAACAAAACAAAATTTGTATTCCCATTCTCATTATCTCCTATAATTTTTCTTAACCCCCCCCCCCCCCACCCAAAAAAAAAAAAAACACACACACACACATATAGATACATATATAGGGATCTCTTCTTTTGAAAACCCAATAATTGTGATAACCTTGAGAACTAGTGCATCATGTGTATGTGTGAAAAACCAATAAATAAAATTAAGTAATACCCTAATAACCGTTCATCTGTACAATATGCACGTATATACATGTACCTACCGGAAAAACTACTTATAAATTACTTGTATGTATATGTGCATACTCTACAGATGAATACTAACTAAGGTAACATTTGGTTTTTCATTTTTTATGGTGTTACCCTCAAACCTAACCCTATATATATATATATATATATATATATATATATAAAGTAAGATTCAAATAAGAACCGAGTAAAAATACGAGAACGTGAGCATACCACGAAATGTCATGAAAACATATAACAATAATATCAATGTAAAAGATGCTCATTTTTTTTATATAATTTGTTTTACTTCAACTTTTGGTTTAACAAAAAGGTGGTTATCACCATCTTATGATTCAGATCTATTCTTTCATTTCTATAATTTGAGTATCTTTTCGTCTGAACCTCCACCTATGTATGTATGTATATTTTATGACCCAAACGAATTTTAGGTTTTATAGAGAAAAATGATACAACACTTATGATGTTAAAATTTACAATTTATGATTAACGGCTACAAAATTTTGTAAACTGATTTTGAATTTTTAAAGATACAAAAAATTACCAAACGTCTAATTTTATCCGGTTTGTACTTTTGTTTTATAAATGGAAAAATATAAAACAATAACTAAAGTTTGGATTACCGGTAATTACTAGATAATTAATTTATCAAAGCCATGAAGCAAGATGTGTCATGTTTAATATATTAGTTGTTATCAATCGTTATTATATGTCACGTCAACCTTCCAAGAATGAGAGATGCGTTTGCTTCTGAGTGTATGTAACAGTACACTTTGATCTCAAATACTTAAGGGACCGACACTTACTTTTCTTTCATTTAGTTTTGTATGGATTGAGTTGTCTATCTGAATAAATTTATCAAATTTGTTTGCCTGAGGAACTGGAGACCGATGGTTCTGATATGAGGTCGCATAATGGAAACAAGTGAAGAATCCTGACTTATTCTATACAGCCATTTTTGGTTTAATGGGTTAACATGAGCGAATAAGTTGTTTAGACTATTAAGCTAATTAAGTTGTAAATAAACAACCTGTTAGTTAGTGGATTGCATCAACTATTTTAAGAGTCTTGTAACTAGATTTAAAAGAAAAACTTGAAAATTTGATTTAATCTATATGAAAATGATGTTTTTTTTTGCATGGAAATTAATGTGTAAAATAAAGGTTGATTAAGAAGTTAATTGAAAAGATAAATAGATAAAGACATATAGAGGAATTTAATTTAATTGCATTATATACCATGACAAAAAGCAGTGATGCAACAAGACAAATAAGCAAAAATGATTAATAAAACCATAAGGGACACTCCATTGAAAGAGTAATGTAGAGACCTCTCTCTTTCTCTCTCATATTTTCAACTCTCTCTCTCTCTCTCTCTCTCTCTCTCTCTCTCTCTCTCTCTCTCTCTCTCTCTCTAGAGGGGTGAAGTCTGTGTGTGTGTTTTGAAGAGGGGAAACAAATACAAATGGGTTGTTTATTCTGCTCTGAGAAATCCAAGAAGAAACCTAAATTTCAGCAGAACAAGAAGCCAGAAGATCAGATCTCATCAACTTCAGGTAACCAAAATCCAAATATTTCAAACACATAAATCAAAATTGTAGTAAACCCATTATCAACAACATTGTTTTCTTTCATAAATTCAATTCTTTATTTCTTCTTCTCTTCCCAATTCCCAATTCCCAACTTTCTTTATTTCTTGGAGTTCATTATTTTCCATTTTCATGTATGTATATATATGTATATATAAAGGGTATGCTTTAAGTTGAATAAACAATTTGTGGGTGCTGATCTGATATGACCTAAGTTAATTTGATTTGTAGGCATTTAGCATTTTAAATCTCTGATTGTTTTTGTGCCCTTGAATCTTGATTATCTTTTGGGAAGAACACAACACAAAGTGTTGGTCAGTATTAGTTGAATTGAATCATTTGAAGGTCCCTTATATGGTACTGGGTTGTTAATAAAATAGTAGGGTCTTCAATTATTATTATTATTGTGAATTATTTGTCATGATTTCCAATTATATGAATCATAGGTAATGGAATTTAAATTTTTAGGGTTTAAATTTTTCTTCCCATATAAGAATATAATGAAGGCAGTCTTTCTGGTTGTATGTGTTCTATAGATGTATCTTCACAATGCTAGGTGTCAATTATATCTAACTCTGTTCTTGATTCTGCATTTTAGGAGATATTTGTTAGCAGCTTAATGAGCTTAATGGAATTCACAGTTCGGTCAACTGTACATGACTGTTTGGTAGTGGCTTACTCATATAGAAAATGACTTATTCTTAGCTTTATGCAGAAAGCCAAGTTTTTTTCAAACCCACCCCTCCCAATTAAAAAACAAGATTCTTCCATCTACCAAAAAAAGACCTCCCAATCTATACATACAGCTTAATCCATACAGGACTTAATGGAAAACCAACCAAACGGCCTCATAATAAGATCCTGTAGGCAAATTGCAGAACCACATTATAATTACTGTGTTTTATCTTTCCATTTTCTGCAATTACTTACAACTTTGTGTTTTTAATGATCCCAACACAAAAATGTTTAACAGGTGGAAGCTTTAAGCCATTTGTAGTCTGTTTTTGAACTTTATGATTATCGATTTTTAACAGTTGTGGTAGTCTATCTGCTTTCTGAATCTTGTATATCATACAACCCTTGTGGTATTCATTCAAATTCTGTACTTTTTTTTAACGGTATGCTTGTTTTCAGATAAATCAAAGATCAACTCTGCTTTGGGTATAAATAAAGAAGGTTCGAAAGATGGAGGATCTACACACATTGCAGCACATACATTTACATTTCGTGAATTGGCAGCTGCCGCCAAGAACTTTAGAGCAGATTGTCTTTTGGGTGAAGGAGGCTTTGGAAGAGTATATAGAGGGCGGTTGGAGAGCACCAATCAGGTTTGTCGAATCTATCAAGTTCCATTCATCATTTATACTATATATTTAGTAATATATATAGTAATCATAACTTTCTTGCAAATGTAGATATTGTTTTTCTATGGGAATTGAAAATTAGTATGCTTGACCTCAAAATTCAAAATACACCCTTTTCCTTAAGAACCAAGGGAGTAATTTTGAGTTATTTATATAGATATATAGGTGTATGTTTACATAAGGGAAAGTTCATTTAGGATTTAGGAACCATAAATATTTTGAGAACTGTGAGAACCAACTATTTATGAATTATTCATGATGAATATATGTAAATATTTATGATATTTTATGCAGGTTGTGGCAATCAAGCAACTCGATCGTAACGGTTTGCAAGGAAACAGGGAGTTCCTTGTTGAAGTGTTGATGTTAAGCCTTCTTCATCACCCTAACTTGGTGAACTTAATCGGATATTGTGCCGATGGAGATCAAAGACTTTTGGTTTATGAGTACATGCCACTAGGATCATTGGAAGACCATCTACACGGTAAAATAAATGCCTCCTTTCCAATTCTGCCCTTAACAATGACATGGAGAAATCTTTACCTCCTTTTATTATTTAGAGTAAAATTGTCATTTACTTGATTAAAAAGTGCGAGAGTTACACATTTCTAAAACTGTTTTGTCTTTTTCATTCAGACCTACCGCCTGATAAACAACAACTTGATTGGAACACGCGAATGAAAATAGCTGCTGGTGCGGCAAAAGGGTTGGAATATTTGCATGATAAAGCTAGTCCACCTGTTATTTATCGTGATCTAAAATGCTCAAATATTTTGCTCGATGAAGACTATAATCCAAAGCTCTCTGATTTCGGGTTAGCCAAATTAGGACCTGTTGGTGATAAGACTCATGTGTCAACAAGAGTCATGGGAACTTACGGTTATTGTGCTCCGGAGTACGCTATGACCGGTCAACTCACTCTCAAATCAGACGTTTACAGTTTTGGAGTCGTTCTTCTTGAAATCATTACCGGAAGAAAAGCAATCGACCATTCAAAAACTGGTTGTGAACACAATCTTGTTGCTTGGGTAAGAAACAAAAAAAAAACCAACCTTTTCTTTTCATAAACTGCTTTTTTAAGCTTATTGAATAAGCCCGTCTATTCAGCCATAAACTAACCCTTTTTAAAAACTACTTCAAGTAGCGTTTCAATAAGCTCTAGGAATTTTTTTCCAATTATACCCTTTATATTTTTGTCAATGAATTTCTCAACATGATTTTATATTGTCGTCTAGCTTTATCTGCTAGTTTCTACAAAACATGACTGGTTTATCAGCTACCTTATCAGCTAACAGCTAGTTTTTCAGCCAATAATAAGCTTAAAAACTAGTTTGCAAACGTAGCTATTGTATTTCTTTTGTAGCTTATGCATGTGTAGATGGATTTCGAGGTTTGTTAACTATCAAAGAACGCAACTTTCCATTGCAGGCACGGCCGTTATTTAAAGACCGTAGGAAATTCGGACAGATGGCAGACCCAATGCTCCAAGGGCAGTACCCTGTAAGAGGTTTATATCAGGCACTTGCAGTGGCTGCAATGTGTGTACAAGAGCAGCCAAATATGCGGCCAGTGATCGCAGATGTAGTTACAGCCCTCACGTATCTTGCTTCTCAAAGATACGACCCGCGGCCCTACCAGGCCCAAACCGTGCGTACAGGCTCGGGCTCGTCTACTCCTAGAACACGAAGAAACAGTGATGCTGCCACTAGGTGAAGATTGGGTTATTCTGCTAACAAGAAATATGAGACTCTTTTTGTGTTTATATGGGAAACACATTGCTGCTGGGGATGTTTGGTTATTCTTTTTTCAACTTTTTGTTTTTGCCCTCACCATTCTTTTTTTCTTCATTTTCCACCTGAATTTTTGTGTTTTTTCTTTCTTTTATCAAAAGGATTGGAGATTCATGTAATTAGCAAGCTCTATATAAAAAAGATTAGCAGTCAATCTGGCTTTTTTTTGAGTCTTGCAAATGGTGAATATAAAAAATTAGTAGTATGACAGTATTTTTCATGGTATCAGAGCATGGATTCAATATGCATTTGATCCAAGTGGGTGTTATATTTCTCCATCAGATGAAGTTTATGTTAAGCAAGATTCTTGCGGACGGTAATTATGATGATTAGGCTCGTGATGAGATCAGACCAAACCAACCAAGCACAATATATCCCACTCGAAAGTGGGGTTTTAAAAAAGCAGATTAAAATGGGGAAAAAAAAAAAAAGAATTCGGCGTAACTGAACAAACTATCAAGATGCCGTACCATAAATCCCAAGTTTTTTTTTTACATTTTTCAGTTCAAGCGAACTAGGGTTTTATTAATAACTAAAGAAACAAATGGCTAATGAGCTATATGCAAGTTATAGAAATTGTATCAAAGAACAAAAATACACGCTAATCTATGCTTCTCTCCGAAAACCAACATGAACACAATAACATATTTATATGCTTCCCTTAACTTTATGTATACATAATTTTTCGTCTACTTACCATCTTCATCAGCCAACGACACCACCTCCATTTCATGACCATTTATAACGTTTTCCTGCACATCTTTTGAGTTTTGTTCATCTTCTGCTGGCTTCACAGCTTTCGGGTTTTGTTCGTCACCACTAGTTTTTACGTCGACCTGCTCTTCTGCTGGCTTTGCCTGTAGTTTTCACGGAAATCACTAAAATCAATCCAAACCAAACTAACCCAGTAAATCCCAATAAAAATTAGGTCTTTTATTCACTAACCTTGTTCTTGTCACGCCACCCGAGCCCAAATGGTCTAGATAACAGACTAATCTTTCTTGCAGGTATTTCTTGAGAGAGTTCTTGACTTGTTCTTATTGCAGAAGAATCTTGATTTGCAGATCTACATGAAAAAAAAACAAAGTTATTTGTTTGTAACAAGAATAATATAAAACCACCATAAACAGTTTTGTTATCAAAAATTTTTACGGTCAAATTAATAGCATCAATTTATTTACGGTCATAATTGGGAAAAATGCACCCCATACATTCAATAAGAAAAAGAAATGTTGCAATTTTATTGCACGCAGGGTTTAAGTAATCATAATCTGAAAAAGAAAAAAAAAACTTTCGGAAGATGCAAGATAATGCAACTTTCATGATATATAGGGAGTTAAGTTATTACCTTGGAGAAGGTTGCGCTTTATTTTGGCCAGACTGGTATTGCAAGGTTGCCTCCAACATTGACTCTGCCATAACCACTCTCTTCTCCATTTCAGCAAGGGAAACCATTGCTGCTTCATATTTTTCCTAAATAATTCAAAAAATTTAAATCAAGTATTTAGTTGTTTTTTATGTTCAGTTGGTAATTAACCCTTCTCTATATCTAATTTTGATAAAATATAAAAAATGGGAAGTTAAACAGTAAATAACCTGATCCAAGTATTTGCATTATAGTACCGTAAAATTATAATCTAGAGCTTAACCTGAAGCACTTCAGTGGCATATCTCTGGGCTGCAGCATCTTGTTCAGCATATCTGCGAGCATCTTCTGTTACCTTTTGCTCTTGCTCTACCCGCATCAAAACCTTTTAGAGTAAAAAAAAATGTAATTACTATGCAAAACTTTTATGTAATCAAAATATCAAATGTCAATCGACGTTATTACATATTTACATAAAGCGTCAAATTAAAACCTGAAGCATGGCGCTCTCTTGTTCCTGCTTATCAGAAAGGGCTTGTTGTAGGTCAGCAATATCTCGTTCCAATTGCTCAACCTAAAGAAATCATTTGTGTATGATATCAGAATAACAACCTTAAAGGTGATGGAATCAATCAAAGAATCAACTTTAAACACATTATATTTGACCTTTTTTTGTTCAAAATCACCCATTCATACCAAGTATAACGCTTTTTTTGCATGACAATTATTTATTTGTGACGAAAAGCCATATACAAAGATTTGGAAAGTAAACCGTTCTCACAATAAAGAAGCATGAGGCTCCTTGGTGAAAGTTCTTTTGTAGCATACCTTTGCACTTAATTCTCGACGATTATCCTGTTTGACCATCTCCATTAAGGCAGTTTCTAACTCTTCAGCTCTAGAGAGAGAAGGAAACGTTAGACCAACTTTTATAAAGGATGATTAGCAAACTTAATTTGTGTAGGCCAAAAATGATTCCAGCAAAAAATTAGTTATTCTATATAGAATGCAAATGTGTCGAAAGTTCATGTGTCATATCTGGACTATAGAATAGACTTCCATATACGATAACAAATACATTAAGTACTAGTATCCCTTATAAGCAAATATTTTGGAGATAGCAAGAGAAAATGAATAAATATAACATATAAAAATAATTAGTAGCAAAAATATAACATACAAAAAGAACTTTTTTTACATCTAATAGAGGTCGAGTACCATGAGAGATGATAAACATAAAAATATCTTTCGTCTTAATTGCTTAATTTGTGTATCTATACTGACCTGAGTATGGCCGATCTTTTTTCCTCTAGTATTTTGCACAGCTCATTCTTCAGCCACGCCACCTACCAAGAGCACAATTTTGGAATTTATAAGCCATCAAAAACTCAACTGATAGTTAGCAGCAGAACATGCTAACTTATATTTAATCATACATTTTGATTGTATTGTAACACGCTGATAAAAATTTAACAAGCACGTTACGGTTAAATGGCCCAAGATTTTACCTGTTCTTGAAGATCTGGAACAGAATCAATCTCTACATCCCCTGATACTCCGATATATGACTCATCCGCATTAGAAGATTCGGAATTATTTCGTGATAATGCACCATTAGTCATTTTATCCCCTGTTTTATTATTATCTTTGAAACCATAGAGTTTGGATACCAACAACCCCTGAGAATCTCTCCACATATTAAGCCCTTTTGATCTTTCCTCAAGAGCAGCTTGTACAGCTGGTCGATGTTTGTTTCTCAATTCTTCTAGTCTCTCCTCGTTCACATTTTGATAACCCATGCAAGCCGTTAAGACAAGCTGACTACTATCAAAAGTTGATCCAGCTAGTGACTGCAGAAGTGTAACAGCATCTCCAGCATCCTTTGTTGTCACTAATGCAGGTCCTGCACAAAACTGAACAAACTTAAGTTGCAATTTCTAGTATTCTCAAAACACACATATATATATATATATAATTCACCTATTGTTAATACATATAAAGAGCAATGAAACAGAGAAAGAAAAGACGGTACCATATAGCTCCATCAAAGAAAGGGCTGTTCGGAAGAGCATGACACGGTTCCCTTGAAACAGAAGCACATCCCAGACACGGAGAACTGAAGGGAAGAGAAATCAGCCAATAATTATAAGAACCATAAGTTAAAAATCTTTTTGTTTGCGTTCTTGATTAATAAACATAAATGAATTGTGGGTTCATGAAACGAAGAAACTGACCACTTTCCCAGGGAAGCATATTCATAAATATGGAAAGGAACCATGGTCCAGAGACCCATGCGATCTGGACTCCTAAGTAATCTAGATGATTAACTGCATCAAATTATCAAGACCCATCAGAAACTAGAAAAAGATGAAGAAATATAGTATGCAAATATAGATGATATATGGAAACGAACCCAATTTAGGAAACCTCTCACGCACCAACTCCTCAAAAACAAGCTGATCAACCTGAGAAGATCCACGGTGCAATATATAAAATATATAAGGATTTACACTAGTTCACTTAGTGTAGATTCAAGGAAAAGACGGTATAATTACCTGAGACTCTATCATTTCCTCGGAATAATAGCCCTCAAAATAATCATCAAGAATACCCATTAAAGCCCTGAGATATTAAATTGTGAATTTGTGATATGAGCATTTCAGAAGCATATTAAGAGATGAGCATTTCAGAAGCATATTAAGCTTTACTAGCTACAAATGTTGTACATATATGAAAAGAGTTTAATATATTCTCTATGAAGGGTTAAAGTTTGATTTAAGCTCAGACCCACCAAAAGGCATTTTCTTCAGGCATCAGAAGCAGTAATAAGCCGGCGAAGAAATTCATGGCCTGCATGCAATCCAACAGATTAGCGTTATTAAGCACCTTAGCTACATTTACATAAACAAGTGTAGCTAAAATCTTTATTCCACTTGCTCACAGTCAATATGAATATTTGCAAAATAAAACATTAGTTATACAAAAGATGTCCAAATATATATATATATGTACCTGGCAGTATCCAACACAGGGGTTATGGCGAGCATATGCCGTAAGTAAACGTCTCAAAGCATTTCTACCACCCTCATCCAAAGCAGGATGACCTGGAAAAGTCCGAGGCAAATCCTGTAGAAAAAGGAACAGCATCTATGATCGGTAACCATTAAAATAATATAGTACTTTAGCAGGCTTTATACTAAAGTGAACTAGTTAGATGATGACCTTTTCAATCTGTCCTTTCCATTTTTCAGGTACATCTATGGAGTCAGTTTTCAACAACTTACTTCCTTCATCTACTTCTGATATTTGATGTTCCACATTGTTATCATTCTTACCATTAGAAAGTAGAAGATTCTGATAATAATTCTTGGTGTGACGAGCCTTCACACCCACAAAAGCTTGCCATAGCTGCAATTAAAAGTGATGAATTATATGTAGAATGAATCTAATACTTGAAAATCCTACATCAATACAGAAACCAGAAGTGCATGCAGCCTACCTCTCCTCTAAGAGCCATTGGCACGCCCCCTTGGACAAGAAACTCCAACTCTTCTTTCCAAGGAATTGAAGATTCTTGGGGGGCGGCATTGCTATCAGCACTTGGAGTTGCCCCTGGGGCAGTGACACCATCGCTTGAAGGGACCTCTGGAGTTGGTTCTGGCTCTGATCTCTCCAAGTCGTAAAAAACATCCTCAGAGTCTTCTTCTACTCCTTTGGTAGGTTTGGCATCTTCATTATCTTCCTCTGTTGTTGTCAAACTAATCTTTTTCTTAACTCGGTCATTCATCATATCCTCAATGGCTCGAAGTGATGGCCTAATCCGAGTCCATATCTGTGCTCGATGAGTTTTACTCTCGGTCGTTTGAGAAACTCCATCCTCTTGAGCTTCAGGTGTGTTTAAGTTTAAATCATCATGGCTAATCTTCTCAGCACTCAAGTCATCTCCTTCTGGGGCCTTATCAGAGCCACCATTAGCTTCCTTACCAGAAGCAACGGAATCTTTCTCTGCAGATGAGCCATTTACAGGCAGCTGTGCACACTCTGACTGCCGTTCTAGAAAGTCCTTCCACCTATCTGATCGTTCCTCCTCTTCCTCCTAAAACCATGAAAATGTGGAGGCAGGTTTTATATCATAAAATATCTGAATAAGTTCAGCTCTACCCAAGTGCTAACAGATCAGGTTTCATGTAATAGAATTATGTCCAGAAACCTTTTTATTTTATCACACACGACATATAAAGTGATTTACAGAGGAATAAAAGTATTTGAGAAAAAGCAACTTTCTCGGCAACCAAATGTAAAGCTCCTATCAGGATATAAAATGTATATAAGTAATAAAATGGAGAGAAGAAAACCTTGTAGATAGTTGCATATTCACGGTATCTCTGTACATGCTGAGGTCTCACTGGAAACCCATAGGCATCTCTGTCCAAGAACAAAAAAAATTCATCGGTTTCCAATTAAATAACCTTTCTGATCACACAGCTTTTGATCATTTCAATATCCAAAAAAAATGACTAAAACTACACTGCCTATCGACAAACACAAAATGGCAATGAACCCATACCTTGGATTGACCTCTACAGATTTTCAAACAACTGATCAGTAGTAAAAACGTTTTCAAGATCATGTTGCAGAACCCATGACTCATTGAGAAACATAAACATATAGTTTCATGTGCTATGATGTTTTCTTTCTAAAAAAGGCTAAAAGGTTCAACTGTTCAAAGTATTCTTTAACTCTTTCTGAAGATAAAAAAAAATATTCAGGTTGGCAGCAAAAGGCAGAGTGTGGCTCTTTTCTTCAAAAAAGAGGGATCCCTAAAGCACAAAATCACCCCAAAACAATTGATCCTAAAAAATTGCCAAATCACTTTCATCCAAAAGTTAATTAAGTAGGCGTACCATTAATTATTAAAGGAAAAAAAGATCGAAATCATCCTTAACCAAGATCAAGATCAAGAAACCCTTTCTATAAACTTAGTAAGTTCCAATGTGACATTACACGATCCCAGCCCAGCATTACAATATTATGTTACATATAAACAAAAACAAAAACAAAAACAGCCGTAATTTAAGTAAACATAACAGCAATAGAAGATATAGATCGAACATTAAACATCTAAAAAAAAAGGGGGAGAAAATAGGAACGAAATCGAAGAGCCAAAGAAAAAGGAGGACAGATATATTTGAAACCACAAATTATACCTCTTATATTCAAAAGCGACAAGAGGGGGATTCAAGATTGGTGTTTTGGGCTTCATTACCGGAGATTTGTTCGATCTGGTTCCGAAGTTCCACCCTGCCGACAAGTGAGTAGTGTATAGATAGATAGATATATAACTGCTGATTGATTGTATAGCAAAGTGTAGTAGTAATAGTAGTAGTTGCTAGTTGGATGAGAGAGAGAGAGAGAGAGAGAGAGAGAGAGAGAGAGAGAGAGTCGGAGATCACGTGGAAAAGCCGAAATTACCGTCTCACGTTATGCACTGGTTCGCGATACAGTATACATGTGCTTCAATATCTTCACACGAAACTCCAGTTCCGGATCCAAAAAGCTAACTTTGGGCCTCATTCTTTGTTTTCTTCAACTTTGACTCCCCTTTTCTCTTAATATTCATATTATATTGGTAAAAGACTAAAATATCTTAGGGGTGTTTGGATTAGCTTATTAAAAACAATTTATACTCTTTATAAAAAGTGTTTATTAACTTACGTGGTATTATATCGAAATAAGTCAATAAGTTGTTTTTTAGTGTTTGGTGAAAAAATGCTTATACATGCAAAATGGACAAAAAAAATTCATAACTTATTTTTGATAAGTCGCTACCTTTTAACTTATTAAAAAAAACTTTTTCTCACCAGTGAAGGACCGGTATAAGCACTTTTTATTTTCTCTCATCCAAACACTTAAATCTATTTTTCACTGGTTCCACACCGGTATAAATTAATAAGTTGTTTTAATAAGCTAAAACAAACACCCTCTATATTTCTTAAAATTCCTTTGAAAAAATTCAAAAGCTTAAATTTTTAAAAAGAAAATAAGAAATTTTTTTTAAAAAACCCTAATAAATTGTTTTATCTTGAATGATTAAGTTATTGAATTATTTTTTTGAATAAATAACCTATCAAACTTTCTAAAAATTGATTATATATGTCTTTTTAAAAAAAAACTATATGTAACTAACTATAAATGATTTAAAGTAAAAACAAACTTAAATAAGTTTTACTCGTGGCCAAACCTTACGCCATTAAAACCTCTCATAAACAACAATATTGTTCCCCTTGTCACTTCATGTTGCCCCAACATTGTCTTTTCTTCATATCGTTTAACACGATGTTGGCCCCTGCCAGCGATCTCCCTCTTTTTTATTTATTTTTTATTTATCAAAAGTGGTAAACTCTAAACGAAAATCGGTTACAAATAGTTTTTTTTTGGTTAAAATGATGTAAATAACCAATTTTTAAAAATTGAATGGTTTAATTTATTGAAAAAAAATGTTCATAAACAATCATTCAAAATGAAAATTTTAATGATTTTTTCATTTAAAATAGGAAAATTCAATAGTTTTTATACAAAAAAATAGTTCATATACTTAATCATTTAAAATGAAAAAATTTAATAGTTTTTATACAAAAAAATAGTTCATATACTTAATCATTTAAAATGAAAAAATTTAATAGTTTTTCATTAAAAAAAACAACTCAAATTTTTTAAAATGGAATAGTTTGTTGGGTTTTCTGAAGTTCATCTCCCTTTAGATAATTCAACATTAATTATAATATTAAAATATTTATTTGTCTATTAAAATATTATCTATACTATATTATAAAGCATTTCGTCAAAAACTCTTAAAAACAACTTTTTAAGCCTTAGGTATTGATATTTAATGCTAATTACTTAATTTTAAAGATTACAAATAAATTATGTGTAAGTATAACTTATTAAAATTTCATTTCTGAATCCATGTAACTAAGTACAGATAAGTATGATTAAATACAAGATAAACATCTAATTTTAAATATAAAAAATCTAAAATATAATTAAGATAATCATTGAGTTCTAACAGAATACTTAATTATCACAAATATAAAAAGTTATATTCGTTATTAAACCTAAATTTAATTATGATAAAAAATTTGAATTAGAAAAATTACATAAAAAAGAATTTTTAAATGAAACATTCAAATCGTTTTCTTAAAACCACATAAAATCATTAGAACATCAATAAGAACAAAAATTAAAAATGAACTTTAAACTGAGATGTATCTCGCTGAATTGCGCGATTACCCTTCTAGTCTCTCTCTAAGGCATTTGTTTGGCAAAAATAAGGTGACTTATAAGTCACCTTATAAGGTACCTTATTTTTAATGAAGTTGTTTAGATGACCATAAGTTAATTTATAAGCTATCTTATAAGCCACATTATTGAGAAGTTAATAAAAGTAAGATTTTAATAAACTACCTTATAAGCTACTTTTGCCAAACATAGCCTAAATATTTATTTTCAAAGTTTTTGATTGGTGGTCACATTTGGTAATCATTTTTTAATGTTCTCCATTTTTCGAGAAAAAACTTTTCTCTTTTACTTTCTCTGTTTTTTAATAGGCTGTGTACGAAATTTTTGATATTATAATAGGTATTGATGTACACATATATGAGAATGAAATTCATTCTTCATTAGTCCACCCCTTTTTAATATAGGAGTAAACTGTGATTTTCATCCCTATGGTTTGTTGTTTATAACGATTTTCGTCCCTGGTCTTTAAAAATTGCTTTTTTCGTCCTTGTGGTTTGTGTTTTATTTCTTTTTTCGTTCTCCTCACTAACTCTGTTAGAAAAGTTCCTTAAGTAAGGGACAAATTGGTCTTTTCCCTTATATCTTTTTTATTTTTCCTATTAAAAGGTAATAATATTACACCATTTGTATTTTATATTATATTGTATTGAGACCTAGGACCAAAACCCAGAAACCACCTCCGTCTCCTCTGAACATCAACTTCTCCGGTGAACATCAACGTATCTAATAATCCGGTGTCCGTCCCCCAAATTCTGTCTCCATCGATTCTAAAAGAACAGAAAATCAAAGTGGAATTTTGATTCAAATACAAACTCAACATCAATGAATGGAAGAATATTTTTTTTAAATCTTAAAAATATTTATAAAATTACACATATACCCATCAATCATATTTTATTATAAAATAAAGAGTGAATTGTGGATTTGGTCCATATGGTTTGATAGTTTTTTTCAAATAGAGTCCCTATAATATGTTTTGTAGATTTGGTCTTTATGTTGTTTAATTGTTTTACTCATAGTTCTTCTAACTAACGTTTCCATTAACTTTGTTAAATGAAATGTCATTTTTGTCTTTTACTTATTCTTTTGTCTTTTTATAAAAAAAATAAAAACATTATTTTTATGCACATATATATATAGTATCAAAATAAATCAAATATGATATTATTGTAGATTTGATTTGTTAAAAAAAATTAAAATTAAATACAATTTAATTATATTGTTTTAAAAAAATTAATTAAATTAAATACGATTTAATTATATTAAAATTTTCAAAGAATTAATTATATTAATTATGTTTTAGTACAATTAAATTTTAAATTAAATAAATCATGTCTTATTTTATTTAGAGCAAATAAAAAAAGATATACCTTTATGATTGATTTGTTTAAATTAAAAAAAATGTTAAAGATGATTTAATTTTATTGTTCTTTTTCTATCATTGCAATAAACAAGTTTATTATCGAAATTTTAACGTCAAAATCATTGAAAACCACTAAGAAATGAACTTCTGTTTTATCATTCTAGAATTAGAGTTTCCAATTTTCATATTATTTTTCATTCAAAAACTTAAAATCAACTATTTAGATTTTAACCAAATAAAAGATTCATACATACTCTCATCTTTATAACTTAAAATTGAACAAACCTCTGTATAACTTCAACCAAGTTTTCATACCGATATAGGCAAAAATATTAAAAAATAAAATAAAACCTTATTTAATATAATTACTTTTTTAGTTTAAACAAATCAAATCATAAAATAATATCTTATTTTATTTATTTTGATATTATATTATATATATATATATGTGTGTATGTGTGTGTTATACATGCGTGTGTGTATGTGTGCGGATAAAAACATTGTTTTATTTTTTTTATAAGAAAAAAACAAAAGAATATGTAAAAGGAAAAAAAATGCTCTTTGATTTAACACATTTGACGAAAGCGTTAGTCAGAGGGACCATGGTCAAAATAAAATGAATATTATAAGGACCAACACAATAAACATACTATATCAACCATAGTAAAAAAATATCTAACCACATGGATCAAGTTCACAATTCACTCTAAAATAAATAAAGTTATATTTTTAAATACAATGTGTATATATATATATAATTTTAATATAATTGTTAAATTTTAAGGGTTTTAATAAGAAAATAGCTATTCTTTAAAATGTTTTAAGAAAATAACTTTGAATTTTGCCAAATTTTATCGTTGGTGCAATCTAGTATACATTAGTTGATGGACAAGTTAATAAAAGAAATCAAATAGGTCATGTATCTTGAAAAAAAAACAATTTTTCGTCAATTTAAAAAGAAAATTGAAGGAGCCATTTGACGAAATACACATGCCAACTCAGGGTTGATTCGCGAAATCAAAGATGGGACCCACAAATCAGGTTGTAGGATTCATTTGATAGAATTAATAGCAATTTCTTTACAAACTTAAAAAACATCGATTATTTTTTTCAATTTCCTTGTCAAAAATGACTAATTAGGTAAAAACCCTTAAATTAATATGATTTTATTATTATTAATAATAATGTTATAGGTTATGTGCATTTAAAACTCACCAAACTTATTAAATACATGGTGAGTATATAATAGTCCGTCCGCTCTTCAAACTTTCATCAGATTTGGAACAAAAATGAAAATTCTATATGTCATTTTGGTGTTGCAGCTCTTGATCGTTGCTACTGGTAAGTCTTACATACTACAAACCAAATAGTTTATATATAATCTGATGTACATTTGGTTAATAACAGTTGCAGAAGAAAAATCGACGTTTCTTGGTACAAGGCCCCTTGATCATGATCCTTGTGAAGTCATGAAGTGGTCGGGGGCATGCCTTGATAGCAAATGCTCAGATGCGTGCACAAGAAGCGGTTATATCGATGGGAAGTGTAACTCTGATGGGTGTTATTGTAAGATACCATGTAATTTTTCTTCACAAGTAAATGTAAACATGCCTCCCCCGGTATGATATATATGTAATTTCTCAATAAACTGAATGGTAATCGAGTTGTTTTTAATTGTTATTCTTCATGTCTTGTAGATTATGAACACGACTCACAACTCCGAGAAACAAAATGATTTGTTTGCAGTAATATACTAATATATATATATATATATATATATATATATATATATATATATACAGAGGGAGAGGGAGAGAGAGAGGCCCCTTCAAGTGTTAACTCAATTAGTTGTGTTAACCCATTGTTCACTGGTGAACACCATGCTCGTATACTGACATACAAATGGTGTTCACCAGTGAACGATGGGTTAACACGGTTAACACAAATTACTGGGTTAACACAAGAATCCACCTCTCTCTATCTATCTATCTATCTATCTATCTATATATATATAAATATATAGGGATGATCAAATACAAACTCATATTTATGTACAAACTATACAAACTGGTTCAAATCAATATAAAAATATATTTTTTTACGATTTTTCTTCATCAAATGTTATGGTTTAAGATATTATTGCACATATGTTTGTTTCACCTTGTGAAAAAATTACGTGTGAAAGTTTTACATTATGAAACAAAAACATGTGAAACTTTTTCATAAAAAAATATATGAGAAACTTTCAACTTATGAAAACAAATACATGTGAAACTTTTACATTATGAAACAAACATATGTGTAATAATACATTAAATCATAGCATTTGGTGAAAAAAAATCATGAAAAAAAATTATTTTTATATTGATTTCAACCAGTTTGTATAGTTTGTACGTAAATATGAGTTTGTATTTGAACTTCCTAAACAATCATATGTGCAATAATATCTTAAACCATAGCATTTGATGAAAAAATTATGAATTTTTTTTATTTTTATACTGATTTGAACCGGTTTGCATAGTTTGTACATAAATATGAGTTTGTATTTGATCATTCCTATATATATATATATATATATATATATATAGACATACAAATAAAGAGAGAGAGAGAGAGAGAGAGAGAGATGGGTGGTTTCTTATGAGCCCAACAACATTTAAAACCTCCGAAACCAATGTAGAGGTTCGAGGCGTGTTTCTGGTGAATGTCGAGTTATTGTATTTTTTATAAATGCTCACTATATTTTTCATGAGAATGTTTGTTTTATAAATGTAGATTGTTTTTTTCCGTTGTGAATGTTCATATCTCAAGGGTCAAGAAAATGGGCGATCTTACATAAGTCCAGGTTTATATATATATATATATATATATATATGAAAATTTAATAACAACGGTAAACTAATTTGAAAAAAGGTATCCTTATATTTAGACACACACCATTTAAACTCATTTATTGCAAAAGTATGTTTTTTGTGCTAGCCGATTCAAATACGTAAAGTAATAACATGTTTGATTTTCATTGTGCAAAACTGCATAATTCCATACACAATTATAAATTTAGAATTACATTATTCTCGATTTTAGAGCATCCACATTTGATAAGAACTCGTTTTTCTTTTTTATAAAATGTAAATTTATTTGTAAGAACCTTAATAAAACTCTATAACGGAGGTTTTTACAAGAACTCCATTTTCATTTCTTTTATAAATTGTAACATTATTTAGAAAAAATTAATAGAAATAAACGTTTGAACATAAACGAACTTTTCGCCGAACAGTTCACGAACAATTCGTTGAACGTTCGTTTCGTTTATAGTTCTAGTTGTCGAATATCACTTTTTGTAAGGAACGACTTGCACCGTCCGTAAACAACTACAAATCTACAATGTTAATGAAAAAGGATCAAAAGATTTCCATTAAAAAAAGATACATAAACAAAAATACAGGGACTTTAAATGCATTCACAGAATAGTATGGGGTTATTTATGTAATTTGGTCTTCACTTCTTGAACGTTGATCAACCATGGCGATTTCGCTTCGCTAACCTAAGCCTTCCCCTGAAACGAACGCCTTTCCTGCTAACCTAAGCCACGGCGGTGCCCAGCATCGTCCCTTTTAATCCACTTCACTCGTACCACACGTCGACCACCATGCCCTTAAACCTTCTCAAACTCACCTCATCTATCTCCGTTCACCACCACCACCACCACCACCAACGCCACCGCCATAAATGGCTATGTCGGGCAATTACCACCGGGAAATCTAGGCCAATACCTGCAATATGCTCAGGCTGGTGCAGGATAACACAGTTTGTTCCCCAAGCTTATGTTATCAATAACAACGATAATAACAAACTAGGGTTTCATGGTCCGACAAGTTTCAGATACTATTCGGGGAATAACGGAGTAAAAGCCTTTGGTGGTGGAAACGCGAGTATGGAATCGGTAAACAGTGATAAAAAATCGACAGCAGAAAGTGACCACGGTTCCTCTGTCATGCCTGCATTGCCGCCGTCGCATGATCGCCGGCGGCATCTAAGACCTCCTCCGTCTCATCAAAATTCGTCAGCTAAATTGCTAACATTGCCTACGATCTTAACCATCGCTCGCGTTGCCGCCGTTCCTCTTCTAATTAGCAGTACGTCCAACTCTCCCCTTACAAAATTGATTGATTTTGAGAATTATGTTCAACAGATTGATTCTTTCAACAAAATTTGATTTGTTTTTTCCTGTGAGTTTTATGTTCTATTATCTCTATTAGAACTTAGGTTATTGTTTTCATTTCACAATTCACATCCTGCAGAAACTGTTCTTTGATTGATGATCACACCGTTTTCTATAGATTGAATGCTATATTGTGATCATAATCTATGTACCTAGAGAAGATAATTTGTTAGTTTAATTTAAATAAGTATCAGGGATTGATTACTGATATGATGTATCATTTAGCTATAACAGTTTCATGGCTGCAGAAACTGCTTTTATATATATATATATAGGAAGGTTCAAACGAGAACTTTGTATTTTTAAGGGAACAAAGGGACACTTGTGGATCACATATGATATATATATATATATATATTTATCTCACTGTTTTCTTTAGATTGAACTCATGCTACATTGTGTTTATAAAATTGAAACAGGCTAAGCAGAAGTATTTCGCGAATAGTATCTTTATGTTATTTGACAATTTCTGGTGCAGCAATTGTTCATTTAGTGAGACTAACATATCTTTTTTTCTTTTCTTATTCTGTTAGCTTTTTATATGAACAGTTGGTTAGGAACAACTGCTACTACAAGTATTTTCATTGCTGCATCAATTACAGATTGGCTCGATGGGTATCTCGCAAGAAGAGTACACATTTTATATGTTTCTAAACTTCCACTAAAAAACAGGATGACTATTTTCAAACTCCCAAACTAATGAATCTTGAATTTGTTTATTATTGTAGATGAACTTAGGAACTGCATTTGGTGCATTTTTAGATCCGGTGGCCGATAAGGTATGCCTTTGCTTCTTTAGACATAAAAACCTGCAATTCTTTTTCAGTTTCTTTTACCTTGCTGTTGTCATTCAAGAATTAGATAGACAATAGATATTATAAATTTTTTTAAACTTTTTTGAATTGTTTGATTATTTGTCGTTGCAGCTTATGGTTGCTGCTACGTTGGTCTTGTTGTGTACAAAACCTCCAGAAGCTGCGATATTTGGGCAATTACCATGGTTATTGACTATACCATCAATTGCAATAATAGGCAGAGAAGTAAAAATTCCTAAACTTTGGTTATTAGTTAATATTCTGTTTAAATGTATTTCAAGAATCTCATATTGTTACAGTGATATACATATTGTTTAAATACATTTTTTCAAGAATCTGATATGTGATGAATAATGTTATATGGTGTATTCCATCCAGATAACAATGTCTGCAGTTAGAGAATGGGCTGCTTCTCAAGGGAGTAAACTTTCAGAGGTTGCATTCTATTCTATTCTTTTTGTAAGGGGCTGTTTGGTTGGTTTTTCATTAAGTCCTGTATGGATAAAGCTGTATGTGTGGATTAATCTGTCTGTATGTGAAGGTTTTTGTTTGGGAGGGTTTTTTCATAAGATGGAAGGAGCGTGTTTTTTAATCGGGAGGGCAGGTCTGCAAAAAACTTGGCTTTCTGCTTAAAGCTCCCCTTACAAGCTTACGGAATAAGCCATTTTATGTATCATTAAGCTACTACCAAACAGTCGTGTATAGCTGACCGAATAAGTTGTGAATCCCACATCAAGCTCATTAACGCTGCTAACAAACAGACCCTAAATGTCAATTGTTGTTTTTATAGTTTTATCTGAAAAATGGTGTTTTTCTTTTTGCAGGCGGTTGCTGTAAATAATTTGGGGAAATGGAAAACAGCGACACAGATGAGTTCATTAACGATTCTTCTGCTGATTAGAGACAGCAGTTTTAGAGAAGTAGGGTTTGTGTGGGCAGCGGCAGGCGTAGGTTTGCTTTACGTATCGGGTGGGTTAGCTGTGTGGTCATTGGTGGTGTATATGAAGAAGATATGGAAAGTAATGCTCATGTAATAATAACCTATTAGGGCCTTTTTGTTAGCAGTTTACTAAACTCAATGAGACTCATAGTTTATTTGGTTAGCTATACATGACGGTTTGATAATGGCTTAATGATATCAAAAGCGGCTTATTCAGTAAACTTTTAAGGGGGAAGATTTATGTAGAAAGCCAAAATTTTCTAAACCTGTTTTTTAATAAAAAAAAATCTTCCATCTATGAAAACTCTCGAAACCATACACATTAATCCATATAGAAATCTTTATACATATATAACTTAATGAAAAACCAATCAAACACTTCTCTTGTTATATTTTGAAGATTCAGAAATATAAATTAGTATATTATTAAAAAAATCCCCTTGTGGCCATGGAGGTTCAAATACGATGACGAGCTACTCGTAAAGCGGGTGTAGTACTGGAATAAGCCGGCTCGCATAGCAGGTTGGATATCAGGTTAATCAAAAAAGGATTTTTTTTAAAAGAATAATGCTAATTTTAGTTGGCATAAATTGTTTGCAATCAAAATTGATGGAGAGTGTGAATAACAATGTTAATTTAATTTTTTTACAGATTTGTAAAAAGTCTATTTAACAAGTATATGTATTTCTAGCTATTAATTGATTTGATTTATTATGTAAATAAAGCGTTTTTTTACATGAATTATGTGCATATAAAAATTAAAATGCTTGGAGATGAACGTGGTGAAACTAAATCCACACACTGAGTATATTAGGTGAAGTTTGAATCAGATACTGTTGTTTCTGCTTCATCATCGAATCCAAGAAAATGGCTGCGTTCAATCTAAGCTGCGTTCATTATCATCACTTTCACTCTCCACCACCACCACCACCATCACAGAATGTTGACTCCCTTTCTTCCATCATCTTCTCTCATCGTAATAACATCTCTCTCCCCCCAACCCCATTAACATTTCATCCACAAAAGCTTCGAAATAATCTGTTGGTTCTAGCAACAACAATGGCTACTCAGTAAGTGATAGCTCTCAACGACAAACCCGGATAGAAAATTATCAATATTTATTAAAGAAATTTGTTCCAAAAATTTACAGTTCTTGTGGTTTGGAGGAAGTGTTATCGTATTAAAATCTGAATTGCAGATGATTCTTTGTTTCTAATGTTTATTTTGATTTTCTTGGTTGTTGTTGAAAGTGTGCAAGAGGATCTTCCACCAGCTCTTGATTCTACTTCAGAACCACCTTCAATTTTTGATGGAACCACCAGGTAACCTTGTAAGTCATACCAACTGTTTGTTAAAATGCCTAAATGAAACTTGTTTTAGGTGGTCTAAATAGAATTCACAATCTAGAGTTGGAATGAGCTCATTTTGTTCAAAATTTAAACCAAAATTGTTCTGGTTCCATCTTTAGACATTGAATTGAAGTTTACTCATCTGAAATTTGTTTTATTTTTTAACTACTTGCTTACTTAATTCTCTTTGTTAGGCTGTATGTGTCTTACACTTGCCCGTATGCGCAACGAGTGTGGATTACTCGGAATTGCAAGGTGCTCCATCTCTCTCATGATCACTATTTCTCTTTAAATCTAAGATTATATGTTATTTTTATAAAAGTCTATTTAGATTCATTACTTTTCGTTTAAATTTTCAACAGGGATTACAAGAAGAGATTAAACTAGTTCCAATTGATCTAAAGAACAGGCCAGATTGGTACAAGGAGAAAGTTTATCCAGCAAACAAGGTGATTTTCTTGCAAAAGTTATATGCTTTTTAAAGATTTCTTTATGTATGTTCATCAAAACTTTATTTGTGGTGTGTTTTTATATCATAGGTGCCAGCTTTAGAACACAACAATGAAGTAAAGGGAGAGAGTCTTGATTTGATCAAGTACATTGACACTAACTTCGAAGGACCGTCTCTTTATCCTGATGTAAGATTTCATAATCATTTTCCACAATCGGAATTTTGGTTCATAAACTTTATAATTAAAGAACAAGTTCATTTAGCGATTATAATCACCGAACTGCAATATAGGATCCTATCAAGAAAGAGTTTGGAGAAGAGTTGCTGTCATACACTGATACGTTCTATAGAAGTGTCGTCACCTACTTCAAAGGAGATGGCGCTGATGAAGCTGGTATTCTGACCGTTTTTTGCTATATTTCCTTTTCCAACTAAAAAACCAATTATGTACTTTAAAAAAAACTAATTATGAAAATTAAAACTTGCATGTAACATGGTATTTAAAATGGCAACAGCTGCTGCTTTTGATCATATTGAGCAGGCTCTTTCCAAGTTTGACGATGGACCATTCTTTCTAGGTCAATTCAGCCTTGTAAGTAACATATGCCCTTAAACCAAATTTCATTTATCTTCAACTATTTTGTATATGATGTATGTATGTATATGATGTACAGATAGATATAGCTTACGCTCCATTCATGGAAAGATTTCAGCCATACTTGCTAGAAGTGAAGAATTATGATATTAAGGTGGGGAGGCCAAAACTTGCAGCATGGATTGAGGTACTCACACTTTAACCATTTGTACTGTCTGCAAGATTTGTTGTACTTTTTAGCCAAATGGTTTTGGTTTCATGATCCTTTGTATTAGATGTTACTACATTTTTATGGAACAATCTTCTTCTGCAATTGCAGGAAATGAACAAAAATGAGGATTTTAACCAAACAAGACGTGATCCAAAGGAACTTGTAGAGAGCTATAAGAAACGTTTTTTGGTATCAATTTAAAGTCTCTTTGTGTTAATTTTATGCTTTCCTGTATTAAATTACAAATCGTGTTCTTTCTGATCATGCAGACTTCACAATAAGATTAAACGTTTTGCGATTCGGTAACGACAGCACAGGAACTTGCTGCAGATTGGTTGCACCAGAAACACTGGCTGTTCTTATATAACGTGAAGAATTAGTGTTCAATTTGAATATTTGTTGAAAATAGTGTGGCATAAATAACATCTGAATAAAGGGAGGGGATCTTGGTTGTTAAATCTAATTTCTAATTGAATATTTGGTCGATTATAATATGCTATATATACACACACACATCACGCATGTAGAAAAAATGCTAAATAAATGAAAAATATGAAAAAATGAATGAAAAAGTATATGGATATGGAGTAATATGATTTTCTGGGTGTAATTTGTTTCTTTGAATTTTGATCGTATTTGGGTGGGTGGGGGAGGGAGGGGGAGGGAGGGGGTGAAGAGGATTTTTTAATTTTTAAAAATAAAGTTATAACCACATTTTTAATCACATCCATTAGATCAATTAATCTAACGGTTGATAAAAAACACTTTTTTTTAGATTTTCCCTCGAACCTCTCCACGCATACATATTCTAAATTCATGGTAATCGTTTGAGATAAAACCATATAAACAACTTTTCATGGTAATCGTTTTCCTAAATAAATTCAAATTCAATGCATAAATATCAAATTGAATCGAAGATATTTCACTTATTCTAAATTCAACAGTTTTAGTTGCACTTCATTCTTCCACTATTTTTCTTTTTTATTTGTTGATATTTTTTGATCAAGTTAAAACGGTTAAAAACTTTAAGTAGTGCTTAGTGTTCCCCATCCCAAATCCCAGAAGAAGAAAAAAAAGTAACCGGTTAAGCCGCTCCTAGATATAACCGGTTACCGGTATCCAATATAACCAGTCACATAACCTCATACCCCTTCTTTTAACTTTTAATGTTTTCTTTATTTTTATATACAAAATAAAAACAAGATTTTATTACTAGTCGATATCTCTAACCAGTTAAGCAATTGGTCCTTGTAAGTTGTAACCAGTCATATTGGGGTAGGGACCAATTTGGGTAACCGGTTACATATGTAAACATGAACCACCCAAGCTTTTCTTCAATAAACCATGAAACCAATATATGTAAACATTTGTTCACGGACTATATAGCCATTTACCAATTTTACTTACAAAAAACCAAAAGAAAAAACCATCCCAAAAACTCTTTAAAGAAAGCAAGAAAAGAAAAGAAAAAATCCACACAAAATTATGTATAAGAGTATCAACATTAAGCAACTAACTATTGCAGCAAGAAGCCTTCAGTGCTGGAAAGAAGATCAAATGGCTGCTTTCCAAGAGCATCTTTCAGGATTGTTATCTGCCCTTCTTTCAATAATACCTCTTCATCCAAACCCTCTACTTTCTTCTTCAACATCCCAACTTCAGAACTCAACAGCATATTATTCTCACTGTACTGTTTCACCTCCTCCCACATCATATCTCGTTCCTCTGAAACCTTCGGTAATATCCCATTTACGATACTTAATTCTTTTTTGCAATCTTGTAGATCGCTTTGCAGTCGATAAATGCTTTCATCCTTTTTCATCACCTATCCAAAAAGATTAAAAAAAAAGAACACATATTATTGTATTATTCTATACACACTTGCATTTAGAGATAATCAAATAAATTGAGGTGACATTTGGTTCGCATAATGGAATCTGTTAAAAGAATTGAAATGAGCAAATAAACCGAGATGGGTTTTCATTACCTGAATTTCAAGATCTTTCATCTTATGAGTAATGCATGAAAGATTATCCATTGCATTTTGTACCTCACATCTAAGAATTTCGTTTCCTCTAACACCCGTTGCCACCTCAGCCTCCAGTCGCTCTACATCCACCTCTTTTGCATACAGTTTTTCCCGAAGCAAACTTGTCATTAAACATTCTGCTTTCAAATCAGACTTTACAACATCCTGCACAAAAAACCCAATTCAAATCATCATCATTATATATATATATATATATACTAAATTCACTTTTGAACAATAATCACCCAATTCCATTCCAAAATGTTCATAATTTCATTATGTTGGACTTTCTTTAAAGATCTATAATTTCATTACCTCAGAGCAGTCGCTATTTGGAGTTTTTGTGCAGGACTTCTCACGAAGAACATCAGATACGGTCTGCAAACTTCTTGTTAAGCTTTCAGCTCCCCTTTTAAACCCTTGGAGTTTCATATCTGATTCCATGATGAATTGGCTGTCTAACCCATTCTTTAACGCTTTTTCATTATCAGAGTTTAATGCTATTTCTTTCACATTTTCCACTAACTTCGAGCATAGCTGAACACTATCATTAATCAAACACGTTCCTTGATTTTGCAAGCAATGAACACGGCTCCATAGTTCTTGATCCAGCTTAAAGGTCGAAAAGCCACTGTCTTTTGAACTCCCTTTTAAACGATGTAAAAGGTTTATATTTTCATGCCTAAGAGAATCAACTTCTAACCTATACGATTCCACCTCCTTCCTTAAAGTTTGTTCCACCCCAGTTAACCTTAACTGCTCGATTTGCAGCTTTGCCTGCTGGTTATGGTCAAACTCATTCTCAACCGACCCTTTCTTCCTCACTTCCTTATTAAGCCCTTCACGCAACCCTTCAATCGTTTTCTCTTGCTCGTTGCAGGTTCTAAGTAATCTTGTAACAGCCCTATGCAACTCTTTGCATTCTTTATCTTTATCTGCATAGTTTCTTTTAAAGCAATCAAGATCTTCTTCAACTGCTCTATATTTATCCTGTAATTCCGAAAGATTTTGATGTAGATTTTGGTTCTCATTGGTTACTTCTTCCATCTTTACAGACAGATCTTTGACTTGTTGACCCGAATGTATCATCCTGCTTTGATTATCTAATTCCCGTTCACCAAACAACGAGACTTCCCTTTGAAGTGACACATTTTGCTCTGCAAGCTCCCTTACTCGTTCCCGAAGCCTATGCTCTTCCATTTGGTATTTCTCGAGCTTCATTGACCACTCAGTTGACCTCCGATCTAACTCCTTCTCCAATGCTGACTGCAACTCGTTTTTCTCTTTCTCCAGTTTCCGTGTTCGCGAATCCAATTCAGCCCTCAGTAACGTAATCTCATCCGCATCTTCCGATTCCTCATATTCCAAAACCCTACTGCAATTATCATTAAGACCATAGTTTCTTTCTTTGAAACTTGAAGTTTCTTTAACAGGTCCATCTAAAGGTAAACAATTTTGTTGGGACCCGCCATAGATATCTTCGATTGTGATCGGGATATCATGATCAAAGTCTTTTGAGTCAACCCTAGGCAAACGACGAGACTGAGAAAGTCTTTCCATGACTTGCTTCGCAAGTTTTCTTGGGGAATCATGTGCAGCACCATTCTCTACCCAATCTCTAGTTGACATATAGAGTTTAGATTCTCTATTAGGGTCTCTAAACGAATGCGCCCTTGGTTTCTGTGTCAAACCGCCGCCATCAAAAGGTGACGACGGTGCTGCATACTGGACTCGTGGCGGTCTTTTTCCGTCACCATTTGATGGACAGACATGATGATTTCTTGTGTTGGAAGTCATCTGTTTATAACTACTTTCTTGGTGTTGTTCACCATCAATGTATCGATCAAGAACCTTATTTGATGCATTAGTTGAGCAATAAGACGAGCTTTCTGATGAAACATTATCAACTCCACCAAATGTGAATTTCTCTATTCTCTGTGCACCATCTATGGCAGGATCTTCACGCCATTTTGCCCTTGAATGCCTCTCGGGTGTTAGAGCTCGACTGAAATAACCAAAAACGTAACAAAAAAAATTTAAAAAAATCAAATCTTTTATCTTTCCCAGTGACAAGAACCACCACAAATCCTAAGATCTTTTGTGGGGTATAATGGGTTCGTTTGTTTTGGTTTATAAACCACCAAAAACACAAAAATACAAGCAAAGAAAACTAAAAAGATTCGCTCACCGTGAAGAATGAGAAGCTGATTGTTTGTGAGAGAAATTGCTGCTGCTACTACAAGGGGAGTCACTCTGAGTTCTTAGCAGCCCACTATCATGAACAGTACCAGATGAAAACGATCGGCTTCTTCTAAGAACTGGACTACTTTGATCTTCATATGCAGCCTTTTTGGATCTTGGTTTACGGGTTCCTTCTAAAGATTTCTCAGAATGCAATTGCTTATCTTTTGATTGAGATGATGCTAGATTGTTTGTTCCATTGCTAGATGCAGATGATTTGAAAAAGAAAAGCTTCTTCATGTTTATGCCCCTTGTGAATTTCTAAGTTGAAAGAGTAATCACAGAACTAACTGAAAATTATAGGGATTTTGATCAGTAAAACAAACTACAATTAAAAAATGAAGAACACCAGAAGATCTTTAAACCCTAAAAAACCACCAAAAGAAGGTAACTATAAACAACAAAACACATGCTCACATTGAATTCTGACCATCTTTTATTATAATCATGTAAATTAATATACCTAACAGAATCAATCAACGTGAATATTAATGCACAATTGAATATGATGTGTCAGTAGCTTTTATACATGATTATATCAAACTATTCATATGGAAGAAAAAAAGGACCAAAATACCCTCGTCTTCTCCATCTCCCTGCTTTTCTGAAATCCTAATTCTCTCCAAAACAAAAAGTCCCAAAAACCCTAAACTCAGATATATAATTGAAAACCCCCCAAAAATGATAAGAATTCTCGTCAATCAATTATTCAATTTGTCTATCTCCCAATCGAATTCATACAGAGAAGAATTAGGGCAAAATAAATACAACATTAGAAAAAGAGAAACTCACGAAATACTCTACTCTGTATCGACTTCCAAGCATACAACCATTCTAATATCATCACGAAGAACAGAAAACCCCCCCAAGAGTCATCAAGAATTTAAAAGAGTTAAATCATTATGATTAATAAATACCCACCATTAAAGCAAATAATTTCATACATAAATTTTAAAACAATAATCATAAATACAACCTTTCTTTTCAAATTTAAAAAAGGGGAGGAGTTGAGATTGAGAGCGAATTAACATCAAGAAGTTAAAATCATAAAATTAAAATTCAATATATGAAATTGAATAAAACCCACAAGTAATCACACACACAAAATGCAATGCACCCTACTTGTGACATAGATATAGTTTTACCGAGCACGGCGTTGACGGAAAAGTGGCCGGCGGTGAGTGTTCTAGAGAGAGAAACTGATGACAGAGAGAAAGAGAGAAACAAGAAGATAGAAGTGAAAGAGAAAAGCCAATGGCTCTGCTTTTGTGCCTGTGGTCATCTTTTTGTGCTTTCTTCGCTCACATTTAGGGACTGGAATGGAAGGGATTCAAAATAGAGGGGGTGTTTTTGCCAATAATTTGAAAGTTTTGATGCCCGCGGAGACGGCGGAGGGGAGGAGCGTACCTTCTTGGGAGTACTGATCGAGAACGCACGGGTGCAGGAGTTTAGTGGTGCGCCTTCATCTTTTTTTATTTTCTTTAATTTATCTTTTAATATTGTTCCATATTTAAATTTGCAACTTTTATTCAAGACTCATAAATATAAATTGAAAAAAATAAGAAAATGTATAAAGGAGGTATTTTTAATATTTTTCCATGAATACAAAAGGTAAATTTATTTTTCTCTTTCAAGATAAATGTGTTATTATCTAAAAAATACAAAGATAAATATAAATGTATCAGAATTAGATAAGAATTGAAATATATCGTATATCATTATCTAAAAACATGATGATAGATATAAATATATCAGAATTAGATAAAAATTAAAATATCATGTAGTTATCTAATTATAAATCAATTATATTCAAAAATTTATAACTAATGAGAATTGATAATTCCTCTTTTTCCATAATTAAAATTGATGTGATTTTTAGTTTTTTGTTTTTTAGTCAATACCTCATAAATTCTTTTCTAACTTTAATAATTTCTTCACCAATAATTATTTAATTTTAAAGGTTACCATAAATATTTTTTTAAAAGCATACATTAAAACATCTTTTGCAATATAATCATAACAATTTTTTGTATGCCAATTCTAATTACTTTTCAATGGATAAAATGCATTATGATGCCATTTTATATATCATCATACATGTTATCAAATAGTGGTACCTAAGTATTATAAAATATAGATACATGGATAAAGCATGATATATGTATTATAAAATATAGATACATAAAAACAACATGATATGTGTATTATAAAATATAGATACATAACAAAAGCATGGTATATATGGTAGTATTATGTCTATCTTTGGTCATACATCATGATGGACCATGGGCATAATCTCATCATCATCATCATCATCATCCATATGGGGTCCATGCATGAGTTTCATTACACCTTTCCACCATACCTTAAGACATGAACCCCTTATTAAATGCTTTGTGATCCTCCCCCTAATCATGGGTTAAAATTAAAGGTGTCCACTTTTCATAATTACAAATTCAGTCCTTCAAGTATAAGATTATGGCAAAACAGTCCTTTGGGTTAGATGGTGACTTGCTTAAACATTGGTTTATGCATGTGTAGCCATTTGCCATTTGGCATGTTTACAAGTCATTTTCAATGGTTTGAAACATTCATATGCATCTCCATTGGTGCATCCATGCATGGATGTGACTCTTGATGTTGATGTGGAAAACGATGTATTTATACCAGTGTTCAAAAAAGCTCGTTGTAACAGTCGTTGTGGCGCGCCGTGGCTTAAGGCTTGTGCCTCACGCCATGTTATGCATATGGCATGCCATGACCTAATGTGCGGTTTTTGTAACCCAATATTTGATTTTTCTTACTCTTTTTAATGTCTTGTTTGGTAGTTTCTAATGCATATCCTAATTTAAATCATTTAGTATCATTGACTCGTTAGGTAATAGTAGAAAATGTATGTTTACATGTATAATAATCTATATGATATAAAGATTTGCCGCTATAAGTCACGCCTTGAAAAACGTCGTAGCCTCATCGTGGCTTCTAAAGTTTAAGGTTTGACCTTGTCATCACACTGCCTCACGCCATTTTGAACATTGATTTACTGGTTATAATCTAACTACTCATATAATAAATTTATTGTTTCGATTGGTATATGTTTAAAATGATCAAGTTGGGTAAACAAGGATTGATAAATTTGACTCGATCTTTATACTTTAAATATCAAACATACAAAGGACTTATTATCATTGTTTATATAGATGTTTAAGAAAATCAACCAACAATAAGAGAACATTAAGAAATTGACAATTGAGATAAAATTGAAACACTGTTACCACGATTTGTTTTATGATTTTATGTTTGCATTGTAAAGTAAAAACTAGATAAATAACTTGTCAATTTATAGTGCGAAGAATTAAAAAAAAACATAAACTATGCGAGGATGGAGCAAGGGTATAAGACCATATTTGTCAATCAACAGTTTTAACTTTTTTTTGAACATAAATGTCTTGTTTAAAAAGGTAAAAATTAGCTGATAAACTTATTTATTAAAACGTTATTTTGAATTCTTTTCATCACTTTCTTTCAATTATAACTCTAAGTAATATTAATTGTTTACTTTATTGATATTAATTACTAATAGAATTTAAATAATATTAATAGTAACTTATTAATCACTATTGATTGTAAGTTACTTCATATCATATTAATTAATTTATATTTTTTATTAGGTAATTTATTTAATCATCAAAAAACGAATGTAAAAGTTTTAAAATGTTTTTATAAATTATATAAAAAATAAAGTTATATTTTATTTATAAATATAAAACTCATAAATTATTATAATAAAATGTTTTTAATGTTATTTATATTTATAAAGGAGTTATTTTGTAAAAAAAGGTTATTAACTTTTTATGACAATGTAAGGTTGATCATCTTTGTTTTTATTTACATTATATATAATGGTTATTTAGAATTATCAATTAACTTGAAATTTTTCTAAATTTCATATTTGATTATACAAATCTAAAATTTATAATATTATATATCTATACATGTATATAGTAATTAAATTGAAATGTTATTAATAAAATATTATATTATTTAATTTTTACTCGTCTAAATAACTGATAAAAATAATTAAATATAGGATAAACATGTTTTATATTTAAATTCATATAACCAACTGATAAATATAATGAAATAATGATAAACATGTCATTTTAAATTTAAATTATTTTAAAGTATAATTAAGTTTTTAATAAAACAAATTATGTAAAAGATAAGTATTCTATTAAGTTTAATTTCATATGTATATCAATATCTAAGTCCCATATTTTTATCGGAATGTAATATAATTATTTATTGATATACACCTTATTTTAAATATTAAATATCAAAATTTTAATCAAACAAAATATTTTATTTTTGTTAATGTGATATATATATATAGGAAGGTTTAAATGAGAACTTTTGATTTTTAAAGGAACAAAGGGACACATTGTGGACTACATATAATGTGTATCCCACATAATATTAAATCATTTATGATTTAATATTAAATCATAAATGATTTAATATTATGTGGGACCCACATCATATGTGGTCCACAATGTGTCCCTTTGTTTCTTTAAAGATGGGTGGTTCTCGTATGATCCCTCCCCAATATATATATATATATATATATATATATATTGTGAGAGAGAGAGAGAGAGAGAGAGAAAAGTTCAAATGAAAACTCAAATTTGGGTTGTGAAAGTGAGGACAATGAAAGCACGACACGCGTCTAAATGTAGATTATTCAAACTGAATAAATATTCAGATTGAATATAATATTTATTCAGTCTGAATAATGTTTATTTAGACTGCATGAATATTATATATATACACATATCAAGATTTTGTTCACGATGTTTTCGCCGGATTTTTTTAATCCTAATCTATGTATTTATTTATTATGTACAATTATCATGTATCAAGTATCATTGAGTAATAATGTGTATCACATAAAATTCAATAGTACATATTAATGGTACATTGGTTCAAATTCTTAAAAATTCATGTTTAAATTCATATAAATAAATGATGAATATTGAATACAATCAATCTTAGGATAAACACTTCATTTTTCTAATAAAGATAAATTGCTCTTTATATTTAAATTTAAATTTAAAATATCCAATATATTATGTGTATTATCTTATACTTATCCAATATTTTATTTTTAAAGCTATAAACAAAATTTAAAAGACTTTATTATATTTGTTGCCTAGTTGTTTTTAAACTTTAGTTTATATATCTATTACTTTTTTCATTAAAAACCAAAATAATAATATAATATAGATTACATAATTTTAAAAGTTATACATATTTAATAATCCATCAAAAATTCTCTTTCTCCTAAAACCACATATTATAAAAAAAAATTAAATAAACAAAGCATCAATCAGGATTTAGGGACCGTTTACCAAACATTTACCCGGGTAAGCGCTTACCAAGTCATATTACCTTAACAGAGGAATATGACAAGTACCAAAAATCTTACCCGGTAAGAGCGAAGACAAAAAAAAATCAATGATCAAGAGTCTTACCCCGGTAAGTGTTTACCGAGTAAATTGTTGCATATGATGCCGTTTTGACAGACTAAAATCTTGCCCAGTAAGTAAGTGATAGTGTTAAATTTTGCCGATAATCACTTACCCAGATAAGATTTGGTAATGCCAGCCCCTTAGTGTTCGAGTTCTCAATTTCTTCATATAATACGATATAAAGACTATGATATTTAAACATATCAAATAAAGAGTGAGGTATAAAACATTGAGGATGAAACAAAGGGTGTGCTCATCAACTGAATTTAATAATAAAATAAAAGTGTAAAAAAAAATGTTTACCTTGTCCAATGAATTCAAGAGCATCAGCCACCGGCAGCAGCAGAGGACGGTTGACTCCGACAATAGCTAATTCAAGGAGATGCGAATGGGAGAACCGGAGAGGTTGTTGGGCTTCTATAATTTCTTTTAAATAGATAATCAAAAGTCAAAACGTAAATTTAATTCTAACCATATTTCTAAAGATTTCTAACATTTATTATATTATTAATTTATCATCCAATATACTTTTTAAAAAGAATTTACAAAATAACAATAATTTGATCTTAGTGGAAATGAATAAAAAATTAATTTTTCACTCTACACATCATGATTTAGAGAATTCGTTAAACTTAATATTTTCTCTATTTTAAAAAACAATTTGAAGAATCTGTTAGAACAAAAACCTCATTTTCTTTTTTTAGAGAATATGTTGGAAATGCTCTAACTTGAGTCAAATACAACCTGATTCAGACCGTGGTTTCAAATGGAGAAGGATATACGATTTTTATTTACTTCTGTTAACAACTTAATGAGCTTAACGAGATTCACAATGTATTCTGTCAGTTATACAATGACTGTTTGGTTGTGGTGTAATGATATAGAAAGTGACTTATTCAATAAGCTTTTAAGGAAATTTATGTAGAAAGCCAAGTTTTTTCAAAACATATCTCCCAATTTAAAAACATGTTCCTTCATTCATATAAGATATAATAATAAAAAACTACGAAAACATCCTCCCAAACAAAAACCTCAATTGTTTATACAAACAGATTAATCTACAGAAACAACTTCATTCATACAGGAGATAATAAAAACCTAACCAAACAACCCCAATAGTCGGGATCCAATTAGGGGAATTATATCCATACCCCCTCCTACAGGATCAGGATGTATGTGAGTGAGTAGAGGGGGTAGAAAGTATATGCTATGTAAGTGAAGTAGGGGGTAGAAATAAATGAATTATGTGTGGAAGGGGTAAGAATAACAACCCCGTAAAATTATTACCTTTTTAAATGTCTTAATTGTCCATACTTCTATCCCATAAAGTATTTCCCAAGACTGATGATAGAAATAGTGGTAGTTATTAACAAATCATCAATCAGTGAAAAAGGATATTACAGTCATAGTTATTAATGAATGATAAAGTGCAATAAATCAGACAATAAATGGAAAGGGGTATTCAAGAACAAGCCTTTCTTGATCACCTCTAATCTCTCACAGTGGAAACATGGTTGATGCGAATCAACCCAAAAAACAAAATCACCCAAATTCAAAACATGATATTGTGTAGTTACATTTATCACTCGGTAGCACTAAAAACTATTTTTAGTACGTGAGACTAAACAAAACACGATAAAACTTATTATTTCATATACGACACAACATGTGACATGGATCGGGTGAAACAAAAAGATGTGGGAACAAGATGGGGCAACTATTTTATTTTATCAAACTACTCTTATTTGATATAATAATCTTATGTCATGTGAAAAGAAGACTTAAGGTAAGAAGCGTAAGAAGAAATTCATACCCTTAATCACCTTTAATCTCAAAACCACACATAAATTACACTTGATACAAAGATTGATCTGATGCATCTCACCCTAATGTGCATTTAATGGTAGAGATGCTTCCTCATGCTTCCCACCTTAATTCTCCTTCTCGCCATAACCCACAACATCCAAATATGGTATTTGCTTCAATGGTTGCCATCACCACCTCCATCTCCAACAAGGTAATCACCAAAAAAATTCATTAAACAATATTTAGGGGGGCAACAAAGGGGAGGACTAACTGTGCCAAAAAACACAATACATACAAAAACTTATCAGAGGTTATTGATGCATTTTCAAAACATATTGGCCCATCCTTTCAGCAATGTCTTAAGACATACACTTTGTGTGGTTAATTTACACACCTCAACCTGACACTAATCAGAGCCATAACCCCATAATAGTATCCCAATACATAAATAATAGCATCTATCAATCATTTAACATACCATACCAAACCATACCTAAAAAGAAACACAAAATACAACATCAAGTTGCTACAGTTATTTTCTTTAAAACACCATACTCCAAATTCAAGAATAATTCCTCAATTCATAGTTTTAATACTCCATACCCTCATTTAACCAGATTCACTGGCTTCTGGCGAACCATTGTTTACATCCTCATCCTCAACAGGGGTTCCATTGTCTCTTGCCACTGGACTAGGGCTACGACTGTGCCCATTTTCTTCAACAGGACTCCTCCTGTTATCAGGGCTGTCATTGTCTCCTCGACCACCATCATCTTCCATGGGGCTCCTACTTGTTGCCTTTGGCCTCCTTGCATGGTCTCTTGGTGATGGTGTACCCTTTTCTTGCAGGCTTCTCTCATCAGGTGATGGGCTGCGCTTCCTTCCTTTTGATGGTGCTGGTGAAGAAGCCCGGTGTCTCCTTGGGCTTCTTGACCTTCTTTCTGCACGTTCACTGCTTCTCTCCCGTTTTGCAGGCGACCTTGATCGGCTGCCCAATTCAATCAAAATAACATAAATCATAAACATGACAAAATTCTATAAAAAAAAAAGCGATAATCTGTCTACAAATGGGTAATGAAAATGGTAAGGAAGAAAAAGTAACCTGTAGCTGCGACTCCGGCTCAAACTACGACTCCTGCTTCTTCCACGCCGAGGTGGAGACGGGGTGCGTGAGTAACTTCGTCCACGTCTGCTTTCAGCACTTGGTAAGAAACAAAAAAAATATATCATTAATTAACTACAATTATCAACGAATAATAAGTATAATAATAATAATAATAATAATAATAATAATAATAATAATAATAATAATAATAAAGCCACCATGATGATCTTACTTCACTTTCTTGGGACTGTTCTGACAATTCCTTTCTATATGGCCACGCTCTCCACATCGATAGCATTTGTTCTTCCAGTCACCAGCTTTGCAGTCTCGAGCCCAATGGCCATCAAGCCCACAATTGAAGCAACGGCCTGATCCTGGAGGAGGACCTCTGCCAAGAAATTCACGAGAGCCGCCACCACCACCCCCACCACCGCCACCACCACCTCCACCACCCCCTCTTGGAGCCTATCACAAGTTTAAGGATGTATCAATTATTTGGCATCTTTTAATTATACCGACGAAAGAAGTGCAATCAGAAAGCAAATGCAGTGTACATTGCACTTGTTTGATGGGTAAAAATGATGAACAAAATAAGCAACAAAAACCAGCGCAAGTGGGAATGTTGGATCCATAGTAGTATCATCCAATTCATCATTCTCCACACTTCAGAAAACTGAAGAGAATGTGTCCCTAAAAGATAGCATAATATGTATATCGAGGCCAAAAATGATAGTACAAATGGCAAAGCACCAGGTCATTTAAAGATAATTACCCCTTTTGCAAATTCCACCACAATGCGACTCCCATCGACATCACGACCGTTTAAGCTATATCTTGCATCATCAGCATCTCTAGGGTCGCTAAATTCCTATAAGAACATAAATAGATAGAAAGAAACGGTAAAATCTGTCGACAAAAAACATGAAATATGAAAAGGAACAGTATACCCTACAACACTCGAGATCAAAAAGTACTTACCACAAAGGCAAAGTCACGCTTCATATCCACATCACGTATTCTGCGTAAATGGGTGGCAGAAAGAGTAAGGCCATCATGACATTAGGTACCAAAGGGTTGATACTTCGCCCCTCAAAGATGAACTAAACACCACTTTCAGATTGTTGCCATTTCCATTCAAAAAAGACGCAAAACATTATAGAAAGAATCGCCAAAGTCTCCTACACAATCTGCATGGATAACGACTCTTTCCACCAAGGCCAACCAACCTCTCACCACAGACCTTCAGAAAGATCATTCAAGTTAATTTTCCTTGACACTTGTCAGGACCACCTTTTTTAAATGAGCGTTTGGCAAATATCAAGATTAAGCCAATAATGGCAATGTTTTAGTTTTGGGAAAATGACACATATAGCCATTTTGGCCGAGAAAATTTATCTCTTGGTCATTTCTCTCCCACTTTTTCAACAAAATCACCACATCCGTAAGTAACCATTCCTAACTTACAGAGGGGTCGAAAAATAAAAATAAAAAGAAATTTCTGAACATGGTCCGCAAGTAATACATCCGCAACAGGGACCAGATCTGTAAATTAGTCTAAATACTTCCTCAACTTGCGGAAGTGCTACTTGCAGACCCGTTGAGAATTTTTTTTTTATTTTCGGTCCGCAAGTTGATGAAGTGTTGCGGAGGTGGTGATTTTGTTTAAAAAGAGGGAGAGAAATGGCTAAGAGGTAAATTTTCTCAGCCAAAATCGCTAGTTTTGTTAATTTCTCAAGTTTTCCATACACCTGAAGTAGATTATCCCAGAAGAACAAAAAGGCTATGTATGACCACCTAAAAGTGAATATATGAAAGTTCAGCCAACTTTCAGCAAGAATGAAACAATAAAACTTTCACCTTGTGCACCATGAAGGTACACTGATGCATAAACATGGGTAGAGACTTAGAGAACATAAACATAAAAGGATACATATAACTATATCAGCAAGATTAAGAACACAGGTATGAGAGGGATGAATCTTGTATAAAGAATCCACAAGTCAATTTGTCATGGATATTAGCAACAAATAATGCAGCATATAGATCTTCATACATATAAGAATAGCCTAAATAAAATAATAGGCAGTTGAGCTATTAACCTTCCATATCTGCTAAAGATGTCTTCCAAATCGCGTGATCTTGTACGTGAAGCCAAGTGGCCAACATAGAGACGAGTGCTGCCATGACGATCATCATAACGCGGCATATTCCCTATAACAACACTAAAATCTTTAAACATCCAAATAATTTTTTTCAGAAACAAGCGAATAAACCACCACATTGCATCCAGAAAAAGGCACAACCTCACTTAACAATCAATTCAAAAATCCCTATGAGCATTCTGTTTGATAATATATGCTATGTGGATGACATTTAGGCTCCACAACATGTGTATCCAATCATACCATATGTAGCAACCAAGTGAACATATCACCAATGTACCCAAACAATATACGCACACCAGCTCGTGAATATTTACTCGTTCAATCATCTGACTAATCATGCACAACATGTTTAGCAATATGAAAAAGAAACAAATAAGACCATGTCGTCTCTTTTTATGGTCTTTCCCATCATAAAAACTTTGAGAAAGACATGGGTAACGCAAAAAAAGAAAATACATACACATACACACAAGTGAAGCAAAATCGATGTCACATCAAACTCATCAAGGACAAGGGCCAAAACTCCAAGCTATAGATGATAATATTTGGGAAACATTTAAGGGATTATATTGATAGGTCTACTCGGTAGAAACAAATAAATGAAGTGTAGAGGACCCTATCACTCTTTTGATGACACTAGTAAGAGGTGTTGCAAGATTAGCATGTTCAGGGTGAAGATAAAGATCAAAGCAGGTGAAGCTCCAAGGTTTGACACCGTGCGTATAGAGGCCTGTGGAGCCAATGAAAAAGAAGGCTTACACAGCTCACTAGATGATTAAGCCAATCATACAATACGAGTGAATGGAGGAAGGGCATGTAGTCCCTTCATCGTAGAATAAACGAGATTCAAAACTCAAACGTTATCAAAGAATCACATTTATAAGTTAAAGAGTATTATGAGAGTTGCTGCAAAACAACAGATGAAAGTTACTAAGGTCAACAATTGAGCTCATGGAAGTCCATGGTCTGTGCTTGTCCTACATTATTTTATTTAGACAACTTAAGAGGAAATAAGAAACATAAAAGGATTCACATGTGGTTTTTATCAATCTAGATAATGCATGCTAGGATATCAAAAGTGATATAATAGGCTCTTGAAAAAAAAGACCACAAAGAAATGAAAGCATGTGCTAATGAGACATATGTTTTCAGTATCTCTGCAAGGTCACACCAAGGCTCAACCTTGAGTCCTTGTCTCTTTGTTTTAGTTATGGATGAACTCACCAAAGTACCAAATAATATAAAAATGATGTATGCTCCTGGCCAACCACGGTGTTGGTTGATGAAACTAGACAGGATGTTAATGCAAAGTTATCGGTTTGGAGGAACATTTGGAAACCTAAAGGTTTTAGCTCAGGTTAAAAGAAGACAAAGTATGTCAAAGCCGACATTCACAGTCTTGACATAGAAGCACAGGATTTGGCAAGCATAGCTAGCAAAGGAGTAATTAAGAATGATGTCTTTTGTCATTTAGAATGTTTTTAGGAAAAAAAAAGATGCAGAAACTAACGAGGATGTGGGACATAGAATAAAAGAACTGTTAGAAGAGAATGGCCATCACTAAAAGAGATTCGTTGCTTACTTCACAGTTCTTAGCTCTCCTTGTAGATTTTTCAGATTGCCGTCACTTTCACTCACCTTATAAAAAAGCTACCTACATCTCATACGTTAAGACTTTCAAGTCAACCCTAGAACTTCGAAATTCATAGTTCATAGAGATCTCATTGAAAACATATTTATATAACTCAATACAGGTAACAAGTTCTTTTGAAAATTAAATATATCAATTTTAAAGTCCATGAAACTCTGTTCTCTTTTCCCCAAAAAGAAGTGTATTTCTTGGACTGTTCGCCATATAAACCACTCGAAGAAGCTACATAACTTACCCGAATTATACAGATTGTTTTCACACCACAACTGCTTATGCAAGAAACGATGAAATCAAGATTTTGACAAGAATCAATACGCAAACATATAATAATCAGCAAGAACACAAAGAATATTCTGACTGTTAGGTAAGGAACACAAACAAATTAAAAGATCCAGATCTAGATCCAGGTCCAGATTCAGCGAACAAAATACTACCAAATTTCATCGATTCAAGTATTCGGATCTAGCAAATAAACTCATATGTAGGTGCAAACAAAATCGGAAAAGTCACAGACAAGCACACAAAGAGAAAGAGAAAGAGGCACCTGAAGAAGGCGAGGTTCGTACAAACCCTAGATTTGAGTTTCTGAAGGAGTAGGGAAAGAGAAAGGCTATTACCGTCTTTCTCTGATTTATATAAGCGCTTTGACGTCCAAAATCCACGATTCCCAAAATATACCCTTGCTTTTATTTATGGGTTTATTTGTTAAGGTAAATAAAGTCTGTGCCCAAGTAAAGGGCTCATCGGTGCGTTTTCTGTTAAGACCTGTATGAATATAGTTGTATGTATGTTAACAGGTAAGTTGTTATTCGGTTGTTGTGCTGAATAAACTGTTTGAATGTCAGAATTTTACCCTTAAGCATCTACCGAACAGCCCCTAAATTGTTCTACGCACATTGGGTGAAAAATCTATGTTTTTTTTTTAAATATACCCCTCCAAATTAAAACAACTTTCATTCCATTTATAAATTTCCCAAACCAACGCGCTTTTGACCTCATGATATTTAAGGGTGTGTAAAACTCAAATGATCCGAAATCTGGAGCTTATCTGAACCGGAAATAAAGTATTTATGTAAAATCCAAATATCCTGAAATCCGAAAATCTAAAAACCGACTTTTGGGGGGAAATTTGAGTTCGGGTTGGGTTTGATTTTTGGCCACCTGACCCGTCCGAAAACCCGAAATTCATATGCATAGATAAATATTATATACTATATAAATATATTTATTTATCTAATTATCTTTTGAAATTTCTAAAAATCATAGTCGGTTGTGCTCTTTTCTCATTTATAAGCATATTTTATCAATCTTCTAAATCAGTTGAATTAATCCTCAAAATCGATTGAATATATATATATATATATATATATATATATATATTTGCATTATAACTAAACTCGAACCCGACGAACCCCGTACCCGAAACAATCCTTAATCTGAAAACCAAATATCAGGGCTTGATTTACATATCCGAAATCCGATCGCGTTTTCTATTTTCCCACCCGAACCCGGCCAATGCACACTCCTAACGATTCAACCTTCATGGGAAGGATGTGTGAAATAGAGGATAATGCATGTTTCTTTGTGTAAAAGGATAATGCGTGTTTCTTCCTCTTTTTGTAGTTTTATATGAATTTAATTTCTTTAATCATTATTGTCCATTACACAGTTACACTGGCTCACATAGACATGTGTATATATAATATATATAAAGATTTGCCGCATTAAGTCGCGCCTTAAAAAACGCCATGACCTCGCCGTAACTCATAAGGCTTGAGGCTTGACCTTGCCGCCACGCCACGCCTCACGCCATTTAGAACCTTGGTCAGCATTAAAAAGTTTGTATACGTTTAGGTTGAACTAAACTTTAGAAAATTGAGCCTCTGCCCTATGGGTTAAACTCGAGTATATTCCACCTCCATAACCCACGTTTGAACATACTGTATTAGGTTCGTTTGGTTTTGTTTACATCTGTTACTTAAACCTGGCATAACAAATTAACAAAGCTTTTTCTACATTTTACATACTTGTTTTAACTCGGAAATCTGTAACAAATTGTGAAATTTACATCCTTTTGTTGTTCTCTTTCACAAGCCCTTCAAGGTTTCACAGTAGTTTTTCAGCCATGCAGAAGCGGATTCAAGAACCCGGAGCTCCCCAGTGAGGAGCCCTCGAGCCAGCTGCATTCGTCGTGCATGTTTTCCAGGCAACGGAGAACTGTGGTGAGTTAGAGACTGTAAAACAATCATCAGCAAAGGAAACTAATTACTAATTAAGCATGCTACAAAGATATATAATATTTATATATGGTAAATCTCACTGTAAAATAATCTATTTGCTTATAATAGTGTAAGTCATGGTAACAAAGTAACAAAGATTTAAATCATTTGAAAGCAATTGGATTAAAATCTCTTCAATTTCACCAAGGTTGAAGTAATTGGACATTACCTCAAGAGCTGCATTATAACTTTCAATTATGTGATCGAATCTCAAACGCAAGAACTGATGTGCTTGTGCTTCTCTTGCCCTGTTCTTCAATGGAATTCGAGCCAGACGGCCGTCATTTCGTGTTGCTTCCATAGCTAAGTCCTGCAATTCTGGAGAGCACACAACGATATTAGATTTTATATTTGTAGATAACCAAAAGTAGGCAATCATATTTATATCAAGTACATGCAGATATGGATATATCTGTTTCTATTTGATGTGGATTAATAAATTGTATGCATTTACATGTACGATTTTGATGAGAATTAGACTAACAATTTCAATATTAGTAGAAATAAGGAAAAAAAAGCAAAAAGAAGTAACACCAGGAATCAAAACAATCCTAACCAAATAGCATTTGGGGGAAAGATTACTTCTTTTGACACAAAAAGAAGATATAGTGTGATAAACAATGTATCTCGTTTTTATTTAACTTACAAAACCATATTTTTTAACAATATACATATATTTTTATTCAAATTAGTATTTAACATAAGTGATTAATAATTACATATTTTTAATATATGGACCAAAAAATGGATATCAGATACTTTTGGCCATATCCACGCCCACTTCTAGTGAATACAAGCAGATACAGACACAAATTCAGACATTTATGCAGCTTTTCGGGTATCCATTTGTTAAAGAGAATGTTTGGGACCTTGAGAGGAGGTGCAACATATAACACGAGCAAGTGCACGAAGTGATTGTGGGATTCCCCTCCCTTTGCCACTGGAAGACTTGACTTCCCTGTGTAATAGTTAGGAGCAAGATATAATTCAGTCAGATTCCCCATTCAAAGTGGCCAAAAAATGGTATATATATATATATATATATATATACCAGAAACTATCACAGGACTGGTGGAACAGGACCCGTTTGTCTTTTAAGATACTAAAGATTCTCATATTTGGCAAACACAGAATATAAACATAATGTAGTGCCAAGTGAATTTTACATGAAAGATACTTACATTACCAGAAAGCAATTTCCCAAAGAGCTGAATTCATTAACACCTTTTAGGGGTGGTGGTGTGTGTTTATCCAGGAGATCCAACTTCATTGCACGCAGGTGATCATGATGAGGTACATTTACCTCAACTTGAACCTGCAAGAAAGTGATGTCAATGGCCTTCAAACAAAAACATGATACAAAAATTAATGGATGTGATGCATCAATGGTAGTAAGAAAAATAGATCTTTGATAGAAAAAGGGCTTAATAATCAACAATGCCCATTTGACTTGGAGACAAACCTGATCATACTTGTTGCAAGGAAGTATAAATCCAAAATCCAACAGAAGTCTAGCATTAGAGAACTTCCCATATCTTATAAGAACCTGCACAAGCTTTGAACAACAACTACATTCTCGAATCCCAGAAATATAAAGTACAAAGTCCTTGAATGAAGTCCAATGAGAACTTTTTTTAAATGAGAACCATGTTTTCTCTAAACAATGGATTTATAGAAATTTCATCTCTTTTCTTCCTCTAATAAAAAGGGATTTCCTTTTATCTGGAGGTGGGTGTAAAATGTTTGCACATATCTAGAGGGAAACAATTTAAGAATGATGTACGATTCAGCTACTAGATACAAAATATTGAAGTGATAAAGCGGACCTGATCACCAGGAGCATAATTTTCATCAGCAATAACCTGTAGAAAGCAATTTGACCAGTGGTAAATATTAAACCGACTGTGAACACAAACCGCTCCAAAGGATAGCCAAGAAGGGTCCGCTATGGATTGACATTATATATTTTAAGTATGAAGAGGTTACCTCAGACACTTGTTTGAATTCGTCACTCAAAACATCTGTTTCCGAAAATCCATCATGGTTAAAGAAATCTGCAAAAGGAATCTAAAAAGGTATTTACTCACTGAAGAATTTCTACAATCACGACTATTTCAGAAGTACTTGAACATTCATTTAAGTTCCAGACAGTTATATGATGTTAAAAATTCATCAAATTAGGATACCATCGAAACGCCCCTTGTGCTGATCCAAGCTCGAGATTCAACTGAAACATTTACCCGAAACTATCAAAAAGAGTTTAACCCGAAATCATCAACTGAAACATTTACCCAAAATACCAAAGGGTCATTGGCCCAGCGGTACCTGGGTTACTGGTAGATCCCAGCCTCCCAGGAGGTCAAGGGATCAAACTCCACCAAATGTGAGAAGTGTGTGTGAGTATTTGCCATATATCTATATATATATATATATAATATTGATGATTTAAGGCCCTATGTGGTTAAACCTAGGACGTTTCTAGTAAAGTAAAAGAACCATATGGTTTAAACTTGAGTATGTGTTTGTTTGACATATTTAATATATGACTAATAAGATAACTTCTTTCTTTTTATTTGTTTATGTTTTCAACTTATATATACGCACAGACATAATATAGGTGCACACATTTATCTTCAACTTTTTAAAGCTTCCCGATTCTTGGTACCCATATCATGTGTCAGGCAGCCACATGTTTGCAACATAGCACCGAGTTCAGCACTTCTTACCTTGTAAGTGGATCTCTGCCACTGTAAAAGATAATCAAGACCCTTAAGATAGGTGCATGCTATTTGTATCAATGCTTTATTATGTTCTATATCCCCTCCCATTAATATAGATAGAATACATTAGAGAGGTCTATAACACCATGAATCAATGGCATGATAAAAAAAATAAGTTTACACATGAATTAATGTCAGTTCAAGGATGAACGTGAAATGAAAATAAAAGGCAAATCTGATAAGATGTTACACCTAGATTATATGCATGCTTAAAGTTGTGGAATGTGACATCTTCAAAAAATTCAGGGAAGCGGTCGAGAGCCTGCACAGGAACAAAAATCTTGTGAACATGAATTGTCTGGTTCCTAAGCATCTAGTGATTGACTAGCAGAAGAAAGATCTCAATAAATAAATCAATAGTATTTGACCTTAACATCCAACTATTTAGGTAGATGATTGCTACCTCCTACTAGGCAGACATGAACACAATATTCTAATAATCAGTGAGCTTGCACAAACTACAGAAAAGTAACGGACATACATGTTTTACGGAGGAGAAATCCTTTTCAATTTGAACCTTATGTTTCAGCGTTTCTTGATATAAAGAACTCATCCTAATCATCTTTAATTCTTCATCGCTCCAAAATATCTATATAAATAAAAATGTGAATATAAAGTAAACAACACAGGGGAACAAGTAAAAAATATAAGTAAATAACTCTTAAGACCTCAAGCAATGTAGGTATAAATCTGATCCAAAAGTAGCAGGATATTTATTCATTGTATGCCCTCCTTTCTATCCCTAGTGAAGTGGAAGGGGCTTTGCAAAACCTTTCTTTCGCACACAGTTGTCAACTTCCACTCCATTGTTACCCCCATGAAAAATGACCATCTTAGTATAGGATAACGGAAGAATATATCATGGAAGGAGTTCGTCATGGATATGCCAAACGGTTTACTTATCTAACTTAGATTTCAGAGTAAAGGAACATTAAAATAAATGACAAACATGGTCATCAAAGTGTGGCTAAACAAAAAAGGTAAAAGAAACATACTGTGCTATGCATCTCCGCAATCGTTGGCAAACAGCTGATGTAAGGGGCCCATTCAGAAGCCTGCACTAGGGAATAGAAGATAAACAATAAACCACTTAGAATTCTTCCCAATAACTCTGAGAGGAGCATGATAGCATGCTTGTTATTAAATATTAATAAAGGAACATGTAATAAAATGCCAATTGCAAACAATAACTTAAGAGTAAGACAAAATTGATACCTGACCAAGTTTTTGGTGCACTAAGATGACCAAAGCAAGTTTTGCAACATTAGTCACTTCCTCTCCTAGCAAAGAACTTATTGAAGGAAGTAGATTATCTGGGGCCAGTTGCTGCAAAAAAATTCACAGTCGTAATTAAATTTTATATTTATGGAGCACCAAACAGTCGTAAATTTCCACCAAAGCATACCATGCTGTAAGGAACCTTCAATATGCAATCACCAGCTTGTATTGGTTTACAAGCAAACAATGACCTGCATTTAGGGCATAGATGCATGAAGAGAATTTGGCAAATTGGAAGATCTTGTCTTTTGGACAAAAGATTGTGTCAACATCAGTTACTATCAGCTTCTAGGTAACACGAGTGCCAATGATACCGGACTTGCCGGCACCCCTTATCATTAATCGATACTTGTAATCTTGTATACCCTTTTATGGGTGCGTTTGCAAGCTGGTTCGTGAAATAAATGAATCAAATCAACAAAAAATTCACTTCTTCCTAGTTCCTACTTAACTGAATAGAAGCCAGTTATTTATATACAAAGAAATTGGTGAAGATTCACTAAACTAATTTATCACTTACAATTTTATACATATTTTATTAATGTTCATGGATAATACCGATTTTCCCGAAAAGTATATATACACATGTAAGTATTTGATTTTCACTTGTGTATGATGCACCAAAATGATGTATCTAATGAGACTACCCCCATGAACCACATATACCATGCACCTAATTAGGTAACATTATGAGACCAAAAATGTAGCTTGTCTATATTAAAAATATATAATTCATAAGAGACCAAGTGGTATTTGTCTCAATGGCAATCGACTCTCCAGAACCTTGTGAGTTTCAGTCTCTTATCTCTTTAGAGATATGCATATGTGAATTTTTTTTTTCCGTTTTTTATTATAAATATATAATTCATGAACCAGGCTGGATACCATAAGTTACCTGCCATTAATTGATTTCCCAATTGAGAGCACAGAGGAAATTTCCACCCCAGACTTCTGCCTTAACCACGGCAAGAAATGTGCACAGTCCTCGTCTACGTACTGGGGTGCCTGAACTCATTCAGTCATTTAATCAAACAGTTGGCACCCATGTAAAAGATAAAACCCTCCATTGGTTAAGTTTAGCGGAGAACCTGATATGGAGATGATGAGCTGGACAAGTTGCACCTGGTGCGAAGGTAGCACTTGGAGGGAACGATGAGGGGCCGTTGGATTCGAACACCTAAAATTAGCATTGCGGTTGTCTTCAAATTCAATTCCGCCTGTTTTTGTTTCCGGTTCTTCTGCGAACTGCCGCCTTGTTCATAATCACTTCTTTCTTTGGGCTTATCAAAAATAACTTATACTTTTTTCGCAACAAGTGTTTATTAACGGAATTTTAAAGAAAGTGTTTGGATGGACTTACGACGGTTTCACACTAAAATAAGTTAATAAATTGTTTTTTATTGTTTGGCAAAAAAATGCTTATATATGTAAAATGGTAAAATAGATCCTAATAAGTCATAAGTCATTTTTGATAAGTCATAATGTTTTGACTTATAAAAAACTCATTTTCACCGGTGGGGAACCGGTATAAACTGTTTTTTTTTTGCCTGTCCAAACACTAAAATTAATTTTTCACCGGTTCCACACATGTATAAGTTAATAAATTGTTTTGATAAGCCCAAACAAACACCCCCCAAATAATAAATATACCACTGCCTCCGTCCCGTTTAAACATCCATACGCATGTTTTTAAACATTTGTAATAATTACACTTTTTGTTACCCTTATTTAATTTTTTTTTCTCTCATAGCGCTTAAATATTTGTGTATTAATTAAGAGTAAATTTGAAAATTTGGTTATTATTTTTTAAAGTAGACACTTATTTTAAAACGAGAATAAATAAAAATATGGACATTTAAATTGTGATAATTATTGAATTTCAGGATAAATAAAGAAGCACCCCTTAAATCAATTATCGAAATGCAAGAGTATCGCCATATTCTTTACCAAAAAAAAATAGAAATTTAAAGAAATTAAAAATATTACGATCATATAATTTATTTTTAAAATTATAATATTAATTATTATTAAAATATTTAGTTTTAAGATTTTTTTTTGTTAAAATATAATATTAAAAAAATTGTTTCTATCTAATAGTCATCATTTTTGTGAAATTGTTTAAATTTAGAGAATTTTATATCGATTTTCTTACCATTTTCAATAAACAATAGAAACATAAATTTGAAGGAAAAAACATATATACGCTATCAAACATGACTAATAATTCCAAACTAGTTTAAAAAAATTGAGTTACAAATCATATACATGATTATCGTAGAAGTGTTGAATATAAAATTTTGTTAATATCAATGATCTTGCAATAGTATTGTATATGAAAAAATAGCATGTGTCTTTTTGTATGTTTAAATTATGAATTCTTATGTGTTTTAAATCAAAATCGTTTATATTAATTATTATCAATATAAATGTAATTTTTAGAGTATACAAATCTACTCTCACTTGTTTGTGTTTTTTGGGTTTTCACTCTTGTAGTTTTTCGTTCTCCAAATTTGTCCTTATGATATGTATTTTTGCTTTGTTGCATATCTTGTCACGGTGATTGTTAATTTTCATCATTTAAGTTAATGACATTTTCGTCTTTTTATTTTTACTTGAATTTTTGTTGATGATACATTGATTTTTTTTAATTTTTATTTGTCTTGTTCTAGTTTTTACCCTTTTTCTTGATGCTCTTTGAGAGTTCCAAACGTCAACAACAACGATTGTCAGTTTGACAACACTCTTCCGTCATCCAAATGAATCTGTTTAGACAGCACAAAAAAACATCAATAAAGATGACCATTTGAGATACACAAACAAGTTAACCGGTTTTTGGATCAGTTAAAAAGCCCCTTTTGGTCATAAAACTTGAACCTACAATGGTCATCGGTTAACCGAAAAACAGCCTCGTATGACACCTAATGATTATGTGTTGTATGTGCATGTATGAGAAATGTTTAAATGATAACACCTCTATTTAACGAATACTTCATAACATTGTTTTGCAATAGTCAACCACATATGATACTAATTTAGAAATGTGGGTGACCTAATAGCACGACCTAGGTTTTGAACCAGTGGTCTGCACACCATTAGCCCCTCACGTGTGTTATCACATGTGAAGACAGTGTTATCGATGTGATACTATAATCCATCATATGTGATATTAAATTAGAAATGCAAACGACTTTTGATGCAACCTAGGTAGTAATTCAGTTCACCCATACACTATGTATATTATCACATGTGATAAGGTGTTTTTACGGCTTCGTAAATTAAAGATGTTATTGTTTAAATCTCCACCATATATATACATATTTATTTTTTATTTTCTTATTTTTTAATAGATGAAAGTGAATCGTCAAATACCTTATGTGGCAACTTGACTAGTTCTGTCGTGTCATGTCCAATCCTGGTTATATCAAACATACATTTGTTCTATCATGTCATGTCTCACTGTCCAGTTTTGTCCTGTCCTACTGTCCAGTCCTGTCATGTCTAGTTCTGTCCCGTTATAATTGTGTAACAAACGCTACCTAATATCATAATCAACAAGAATGACGACATCAAATCCATAATTTACTCTATCTATTTATTTAACTCTTTAATTAAAAAACACATTGTAGATGTATATAAATTGACTCTTGCAGTTTCAGACCCTGACCCTGACAATTTCAACAGGTCTCGCACCGCCCCCATATTAAAACCCCAAATTTAGACCCACCATGGACCCAAGTTGAATCTCCCCTTTCTCTCCTTCAACGATCTCTTTAATTTTGGCCTCTTGATCATTGTAAAAATCTTACATTCATTACCTATTTCATCAATCAAATCTTCTTAAGTCGTTATATCGAATCCAGTCTATATTTTCTATATTTTCAAATTATAATCGTAGTTTTCTATATTTTCTCATCTATTTTTCTTAATTTCGTATCCGAATTTTATCTTGCGAATCAACCAAATCACCTGCAAAAAGTTATTTTGCATATCAAGTTCGCGCCAAGACACTGGGGTTCGTACTCTTGGTCTGTTATAAATGGCTAGGGTTTTGTCTTTACGTTTATGCGATCATCACGAGCAGTTTTATGGTTTCTTGCAAATCCATGAAAAATGTAGGTGTGAAGATGGGTTGTTTCATGTTTTTTCTTGAGCAGGAGGATGCTTGTGGTAATATGATGAATCAAGGAGTAGACGGCATCATAACCGCATTGGACTCAAATTCAGTTGATGAAACAGTATTGCGGATCACTGATTAGCACGTCCTTTAAGTTTTAGTATTTGTATATATCACCGTATTCCCACATAATTGAATTGTTTGCTTTGATGGTAGCTCTTGGAATTGATTTGTTGTTATATCATTGTATTTCAACTAAAATCATTTTCTTTCTTCTAAATATTTGTAAGCGTCTTGCGGTCGATCCAAGTCGTGGGCAAGCACCTTCATATTATGTTCCATCTACTGGTTCTAAAACTGTACCCTGGACAACCTATGGAGCTGCTAATGGCTGCACTCAAAATGACATTTATTCCAGTTCCAGCATCTACCATGATCAACATGCATAAGCTCACTTGAAAAACATTCAGGATGGAGTGACTGTGATGTCTGCTGCCTCCGCATCAAATTCTGGGACAGCTAATGTACCACAAGAATATGCCAGCTATGCGGCATACCCGGGTGCTGATACATATGGATATGGAAGCACAGGATATGCAGGTTACTATCAGCAGCAACCAAATCAATCATACCCTCAGTCTGCAGGAGCATATCAAAGCACAGGTGCTCCTCATCAGCCTATTTCCTCATTTCAGAATACAGGGTCCTATTCTGGGCCTTCCAGTTACTCAACCACTTACTACAATCCTGGTGATTATCAGACATCTGGTGGTTATGCGGCTGGGACTTACAGTAATCAGACAAACTTGTGGAATCAAGGAGGTTATGCAAGTTACGGAATCAGTATCCAAGCTACCCTGCAGAAACTAATGGTGCTTATAGTGCTTCCAATGCTACTACAACATCTGTCCAATATCAACAAGAGCACAGACAATGGGCAGACTATTACAGCCAAACAGAGGTTATATGTGCTCCTGGTACCGAAAACATATCTGCTACCAGCAAATCTAATCTGGCCGTCCTGTTCTGGCTGTTACCAGCGTATATTTTGCTCCAACCAACCAGCAGGTGGCATCTTCTGCTCCGTCATCTTGGGGCCCAGAACCCAACACGTCGAAGGTGTCTTCAGTACAGGTTTGGGGATCACCTTTACCAATTTAGTGAAATAACCGTATGATGTCTCTCATTTTTTGCTCTCAAATGGATTTAGTAACAGGGCATACTCTCACCTTGTGCCTTAATATACTATTATTCCAAATTCCTGTGTAACGGAATTAAATGACACAAAGCAGGTATCAAGCAACAGGTCTGACTTGCCCTGCACCCGGATATTGTATTTTGTTGCTAATCTTATTGCTCTTCTATCATATTGACAATGTTCATCAGGTTTGATGTATCTTAAGAAGTAAGAGGTTAGTTATAACTTATAACATACTATTATATTGTCTTCAAGCATGATCAAGGTTCTTGAGGATTCTTTATACATTTAAGTTTCTGATGTGGTTTGGATTGACTTTTTATTAAAAGAATGTGCTTATAATCTGTTCCCCCGCAAGTTCCATTATTTGAATTGATAAGTAATGTCGTAATGGATCTGTATGCTGTTGGGTGTTTCTCAGTGGGCGAATTCTTGCTAAGATAAAGCCGTATGTGTTTTGATCATGGACTAAAAGAAGTCCTTTTGTTGTCAGCCTAATGAAGTAATTACCAATGTCCATGATGAACACTGGAAACATGGGGGTCAAGGTTTCCAAAATTATCATGCTAATTCCCTGCAGCCCAACATCCAGAATTCGCTAGATTTAAATCCTGCTCCTGTAAGCTTTCAGGGCGACCAAAAGCCTGAATACACTCAAGGACCAAGTTTACAATATTCGGCTACTCATCAGGTGCCCCAGGATTATCAACCATCTGTACAGGCCGCTCCGCAAACTGCTGTACCTTTTGATTCAGGCATGGTAAGCAAAGTGCATATTCCAACAAACCCCAGAATTGCTTCAAATTTGCCAATGGTCTTGCCCAGAAATGATAATCCTGCAACGGGTGGAGCAACAAAACCGGATTATATCAGCGTCTCAGTCCCAAAGCCTAATGACAAAGTGCCATCACATGTTGCTGGTGATTCTGTTCTTAAGATGATCTTACTCAAGTTGAAAAAGTTTCTTTTATATAGGCAAATTTTTTAGTTTTGGAGTACGTCTACCTAGTTTTGCATGTTAAAACATTTGCTAAATTACTGGCAGTGAGTCTTTAATAGCTATGTTTTTAGAATTCTTTGGGTTTTGATTTTCTTGAAGCCTACCTAATAATGTTCCAGATGATGTCTTATGTCTATCTTGTTTAAATTTGTGTATAGTGACTGATAATATTGTAGAATAGTTACTAGAATTTGTATTGCTTGCAGCCTGGTATGCTGCCCAAGTCACTGCGTGGATATGTAGAAAGAGCTTTGGCTCGTTGTGAGGATGACAGACAGATGGCGACTTGTCAAGATGTGCTGAAGGAGGTAAATTGTTTGGTTAGAACTTGCTAAACGATTCTGTTACTTTCTAAAGGATAATATTTTTGCAACACTTTTTGTCAACTAATGATATTTTTGCAACACTTCATTGTCTGCAATCTTAGTCATCTTGTGGTAGTTGGCCTCACTGGGAAATTGCATATGTTTTTGCACACAAATATGCAGAGAAGCTGAATGGAGCCACTGATTTGAAAATTTAAGTTTTTTTCTAATAGGAAGATAGTTGCCTTCTCTTTCAATGGGTATGAGGGACATAGAGGGTACTTACCAGTATTTTGTTGGTTACTTTGCTGCTTGTGCTTATGTAACTACATGCTTTTTGGATGGTATGTTGATGTTAACCTTAGTACTTCTGTTTGTTTATTTCAGGTCATTAAAAAGGCAAATGCTGATGGTACTCTTTTGACACGAGACTGGGACACCGAGCCTCTTTTCCCATTTCCTAACATAAATGTGGTTGATAACGAGTATGCTGCTTCCCTTAATGGATAGACCAATATGTATATATTTGGTCACTGATTTGCTGCATCTTTATAACTTTACATCACAAATGTTCACGCAATCACACGTATGTATAGATTTTACATCCCATTCTAATTTTTTTGCCATGGAGGTTGGGGCAAAAGATTGAGTGGTCTAGCCTCTCCATTACAAATAAAAGAGGTTGCTTTTGACTTGGTGGGGGAGCTTTTCACACCCATGTCCGAAACCATTGTGAATTTTTTGCCATTTTAACACCAACATATTCTATTTGTAGGATAAAATATCTCATAAGATGCAATAATCTAGCATCTTTGTTTCCAATAATGACCGCCATCCTTTTGCTGACATTGATTATTTTCTTCTTCTTAAGGAATTGTTAGTGTTATTGTTATTTAGGCATGACAAGTTTTCATTCTTGTTGATCAATTTTCAATTATTTCTCACAGTCCTTTGAATAATTTTAACTCCTGTCTCGTCACTACTGAAGAATAGAAGTCCAAACAGGCGTACAAAAAGTAGGTGGGAACCATTACCGGAGGAGAAACAAATAACTTCTACCCCTGAAAATGAATATAGTGGGGCCATTCATCACAATGAAAGGAACCATCAGGTTCGTCCTTGATATCAGTAATTACACAAAGGAGAGTAAGATGTGAAATGGCATCTTAAATGCCTTCTATTTTGATCCATTATTTTTTACAATGCTATTAGTTTTTTTTTTTGCAGTTTTCGGCAGGAATGCCACGGACCAAGGAGAATAAGTTTGGCAATAAAAAATTCTATGTACCAAATCAAAAAGCAACAAATAGAACTTCTTTCAGGCCAGATAAGAGGCAGCGTGTTGGTGATGGTGTGGGTGAATCAAATAATAGTGATTCATCCAGTGACAGTGATAAACAGCAAAGTCTGACTGCATATTATTGTGGTGCAATTGCAGTTGCAGATTCACCTGACGAAAAAAAGAGACGTGATATTCGCTCAAAACGTTTTGAAAAGAATAATGTCAAACGGTCAGCAAATAGTCATATGCAACCCAAAAACGTTGGAGCTGGGAACTTTTACACTAGACGGGCATATGCTTTAGCAATTAGTAAAAACATCGATGATGGTGCTGGCAGGGCTGTTGAGGATATTGACTGGGATTCTCTTACGGTTAAAGGAACTTGCCAAGAAATCGAGAAACGTTACTTGCGCCTCACATCTGCACCAGATCCTGCCACCGTAAGTTTTTTTTGTTGCTTTTACTGTTGTTTGACTTCTGTTGTAATATAGGGGAACACAATAAATTAGTGTCTTATCTTGAATTGATTCTGTTAGTCCCCAAGGAGAGATGGCTAACTAAGAGAGAGTTTTGTAGAAGGGGGGTTGAATATAAAACACATAGAATATACTCTTTTTAAATTTTTTAATATAAATATTAAAAATTTACACACAGATAGTTTGATGCGGAAAAGAACGAGGCACTATTCTATCAAACTAAACACACGAGATAACGATAATTAACTTATACACTAAGGAAGTTAAAACAATACGTTATAGACACGGCTTTGCCACGGTCGCACAAATAATCACTCGAAGATTTGTTGAAAGCGTGAGATTTACGGGAAGGACTTCATCTCCTTTTATAGTGCCCGTACATGGGATGCGAGTGGACGGTATCGAGGTTTCATTAGGTGGAAGATTATCTGTGGACAAAGTAAGAGACCACTTCCTTTGTACTAGAATAATGGATGAACCATTCCTTGTAGCACGTAATGTCGAGATAACTTTATCTTCTTTTCTTCTTCATGCTGTGAAGTCCCATCAAACCTTTTAGCTAAAAGACAAATATTCCTTTTATAAGAATAAAAGAGAATGTCTTTATTTAAGACTTGATGCCCAAGTTCTTGCCGGCTCACGTGTCTTGCAATTGATGTGAGTCAAGAACTTATCTCTTTGAAATTGCTAAGTGATACATCACACTATGTATCACATCGGTGGATACCTTGTAAGGCTGGAATTGATAAGTGTACACTTTGCTTGATAAACTTCATCTTTCACTAAATGACAAAAGTGTACACCCTTTAACTTGTGACTTGATATCACAGCCTTAGAAAATATACCTGCAATTTCGGTGACCAAGATTATAGTGTCGGTGACCATGACATCAAACTTGATGACCTCATCTTATTTGATGTCCTTAGTACTTTTGTTGACTTTTGAGTATACCATCGGTGACCCACTATATTGGTGACCCAATCTTGACTTGGCAAAATGATCTGAATATTGAAGTTGGTTGATACATCCAAAATTCCACTTTTTGATGTACAACCCTTGATTGAATAGCCTTTGACTCTTCAATACTTGAAGCATATTTCAGACCTTCAAAAGAACCTGTAAAAGTTCATTCATACAAAGGAAGGTGGTTCATCACCAAATCATCGGTGACCCAACAGATTCACTTGCAGGTAAGACCTGAAGAAGTATTAGAAAAAGCATTGGTTTTTGTTCAAAGTTCTCAAAGGAACTACCTTTATAAGTGTGACCAATTAAAATCTATCCGTCAAGATCTTACGGTACAACGGATATGCAATGAGTTGACTGCCAAGGTATACTTTCTTTTGTGGTATCTGTTGATATGTCTCCTTCCCTTGGATAAAAGGATTCTTCTTGTTTCTTATGCTAAATTTCATATATAACTTTCAGGTTTATGAAACTCATGCTCGATTAGCAATAGAAGTTGGAGACCTATCAGAATACAATCAGGTTTATGTCCAACCTAGTTGTAGTTTCTTTACTTTTGATGCTCAGATTATTGGTTTAGAACTTTTTATGAATTCAGTGATCTTTATTATTGCAGTAGTTGATTTATGGCTATATAAACTCAATAAGTGTGGAAATAAGATAAATTTATGTAAATGGTTTTCAAGAAATAAACAGTTAGGAGATCAGGTCATCAAAACTTGATTGATTCAATGGAAGTTTTTGAATACGAGTTCCCTTTGTTTTTGTTTTTTAAATTTTTATGTGACAAAACTTTGTTCATTCTGTTTGCAGTGTCAGTCACAGTTACAGTTACAGACTCTGTATGCTGAAGGAATTAAGGGAATTTTGCACTCAAATAATAACAGAGATCTCCTATCAGTAATGTCTAGTGATTATCCTGTCTTTAAACGACCCCTTTTGTGCGCGTGCCATTGTAGTAATTCAATCGCTATTGATTTTTCCGGTTTCCTTTTTTCTAATGGATGAATATTGAAGCAATTTTCTGTTGACTCTTTAGATTATCAGTTGAGACAATCAAACATGCTCTTGCAGTTCGTTCAGCTGTTACCTCTGGGAATTACGTCATGTTCTTCAGATTATACAAAACTGCTCCAAACCTGAATACTTTCCTCATGGGTGTGTGTCTAAAATTTATTCAACTGGATAAGGTCAATAAACACAAATGCGGGTTCGGTATTACAAGCATTTGTGTTGGTGCAGATCTTTATGTATATATATATATTGAAAATGGTAATACCTAAATCCATATAATAGCCATTTACCACTTTCTTGTTTGTAGGATGGTTAATGTAAATAGATCATCTAATTTTGGTCTAGTTTTTATAGTCATAACATGTGTTTATGATGCATACACATTTTTCTCTCCCCATAGCCATTCACCACTTTTTTTTATGTTAAAATTATAACATAAATAAATCAATTTACTTTTTATTATAATGGAGAGTAATTTAATTGTTTAAAAAACAAAATATTTTTAATACAAGTATTCAAAATCTGAGTATTCCTTCCGGTTAACCGGACGGTGGCCAAACGCTGACCTTTTCCTTTTCAACCTTACAATACAACGCCGTCATGGCCGCTACAAAATACACCTGAATAAATATGATCGACGGTGTATGGTATTTTATCACACTCTCTCCCGTCGCCAGTTCCACCAACACCAACGCCGCCAACCCAAGCGCCGCCACCCGCCCATTAATCCTCTCCGAATACGGGCTGAACCCGAAATCCACCTTCAACCCACCCGACGTCGGTTCCTTCAAAGCCACCGGCGGGAGGTATATGTTTGCTCCGGATCCGGAACTCCCACCGGGTTTCTTCCCGGACTTCTTGCTCTTCCGGACGTCGGCTTTCTTCCCTGTGCCACTCCGGTAACGCAGGCGGACCTGGGAGAGACGATCGTCGAAGCTCTCAGTTTGTGATGATTCGGTGGTGGGAGGGGAATCGTCTTCGGGGGTTGCTTTGGTGATGAAGGATAGTGGGTGGAGGAGCGGCGGCGCGTGAGGTCTGAGTGGTGAAAGAGGGAGTGGCGATGAGAAGAGAGGGTTTGAGGACGCCATTGTTGATTGAAGCTTTTCCTTGATGTGTGGTTGCTTCAGGAGTGCCGAGTGGATAAGAGAGGTTTGCTTCTATCTTCATTTTCTATTTTTTTATTTTATATATTCATTTAAACTTTTACTCATTTTTAGTATATGTATTTTTATTTTAATAATAAAATAAATAGTTTATAAAAATTTATAAAAAAATACACAATCCAAACGAATGATAGAAAGTTTACTCAGTGGCTGTTTATCAAAGCTTGTTGGATGACATTTTTGGTCAAATGGATTGTTAGTAAGTGTTTTTTTAACTAACAAGTATTTATAAGGTAAAAGTTTTTTTTATTTATTTATGGAATAAAATTCTAAATTCTTGATTTTTGTTATGTTTTTACCAGATAAGATTCTTTGTATTTGTCATGTACCTTCGATAAGGTAAGTGATACCTAGTAAATGCTTACTGAATAAGTGACCAGTAAATGAACCATTAGTCATGAATTTTATCAAGTATTAGGTGGCGTTTGGTTCACAGAATGGAATCTGTCGGAATTGGAATCTGTCAAATGAATTGGAATCTGAAGGAATTGGAATGAAATTTAATCATGTCTGACCATGCATTTGGTTGGAAGGAAATGGAATGGAATTTGTCCAAATAATTTGAATATGTATGTTTCGTTTGTTTAATGTAATGGTAGTGGTAGGGTGGAGGCGGTAGTGGTGTAGATGATAGTGGCGATGGCGGCGGTGACGGCTATAGCGGTGGTGGTGGTAGTGGGGGTGAAGGAGATAATGGTAGCAACAATTATGATGATGTTGGAGGTAGCGGCAACGACGGTGGTGGCGGTGGTGGTGGTGGTGACGATTGTCGTCATGTTGTTAAATGAGACAATGGTAACGGTGGTAATGGCACCGTTGGAGGCAACAATGACAAAATAGTGGGGACAGTGGCGGCGACGACGATAGCGGTGGCGGCAATGGCGGTGGTGATGATGATGGGGGTGGTGATGGCGTAGTAATAGCGGAGGTGAAGACGATAACAGTAACGATGACGACGAGGGTGTTGGAGGTAGCTACGACGACGGTAGTGGTGGTTACAGCGACATCGGTGGCAGTGGCGGTGAATGGGGTGGGTGGTGACGATTATGTTTGTGTTGGTAAAGAATATAGTGGTAACGATGGTAATGACAGTGTTTGAGGTGACCATGACAACAGTAGTGGTGATCACGGTGGCGACGGCGACGACAACGACGGTGGCGGCGACGGCGGTAGCGACGACAGTGACGATGACGGTGACATCCATCATGGGTAGGTAGTTTGGAATTGAGTAATATAAGCGTATGATAGTTTTTTCCTTAAAGATGGTATGAAGGAATTGAAATTCCTTGCTAAAACCAAAGGAATTTATATTCCACCATATGTGGAATTTGAATTCTTTACCAAAACTCGAAAAATGAATCAAACATAGGAATGAAATTTGGTCAATGGGATTGACCATTCCAATTTCTTCAGATTCCGCCAGATTCCAGCGAACCAAACGCCACCTTAGTTTCAAGATGGTTAACAAGACCGATGTCTTAATTTTGATAAAGTTTACGATAGACTTTTATGGGAGTTGTTATGCATAGCATTACTTTTATTTATGTTAGGAATCAGATGGAATCATATATTAAAAATGTAAAAAATAAGATAGGTGCATTTAGCATACCCTAATGTCAATGGAAGGCTTTACGATCATTGTAATTAGGAGAAGATATAAACATTAAAAAATTGTACCAACAAAATATACAACTAAATTTGATCGTATTAAAAATATCGATCATTATTGTGAAACTTTTAATCTGTTGCCTTGATATTTGTCTTTTGGAGTCGAAACAATCATCCAAAATCATTAATTATATTTACGGTTTTGATCATAAACCATGTTAGTTTATTCAATAAATAGATCCAACTTTATTTTGCTCCTTTGTTGTTTACTTTGATCATTTACAAGATTAGGTAATGCAATATTCTAACATTATAATTTAAGCACTCAAACAGAAATGCTAAAAGTAATAAAGTCGTGGAGAGATTACCTCTCAGTGTCGGGTACTCATGTATAATCACCGACATCAATTAGATGTGCAAGTACACTTTGTTAAGAAAACCATTGAATGTATTAAGAGAATTAAACTGAGCGGATTGTAAGAGTTCATATATCACATGATGGTAAGTAGATAAATGTGCAACATTGGATGTATAGTTTGGTATCAGACTCTCAAAACAGATATTATCGTGTCAGACGAATTCATTAGTAAACGCATGTTTGACATTCCGAGGTCACTACACTTAAAATGTAAATATTTGATATTTTATGCATTTACACATCCTCGACATACAAGGAAAAAAATATAATACTAAAATGTAAATATTTAAAATGTTAACCTAAAACTGTTACTAAAGAAAAAAGTAAAAACCCTAAACAACTCCAATAAAAACTAACACAACACATGAGTTTTTAATATTTTAAAAAATAGGTTGTTCAAAATATAAAATTTTAGCTTTTACACGATATTAAGCTATTTCTTTAACCAAATTCAAGATGTCTTATTTACAAAGCAACACTCTTGACTTGCCATTTTCTTTATAAAGTATTTTTGTTGGTCCCAGTTTTTATACATTGGTCTTCACTAGTTTACCAAAGGTTGTCTGACCTAGCGGTTATTATGTAACATCCTAAGTCACCAGTGGATGGTATCCCTGGTTGGCCAGGGTTCGAACCTCGCGGCTGACAATTCTAAGGTATCCAGCTCTTGGGCCGGTTCAGGGGCGAGTTTATGGGCCAGTCCATAGGGCTGGATCATGGGCGTAGGGGATTAGTCGGTGCCCGTTTAAATCCGAATACCCCTGGGATGTGTGAATGTGTTAAAATGCCGTCCAAAAGATTTTTTTTTTTTTGAAAAGGATTTCAAAAATATATTTAAAAAGTTGATTTATGGTTTTGACTTTTGCTATTGCTCCATGATAGCGGCCATCCATTGTTGTAGTATCAAATTTGATCAATAATACGTTTTTTTGGATTATCAAGACCTTAAAACTCCAAACTCTAATATAAATTTATAATACGAGAAAACTTGGTAAAAAAAACGTTTAAATATAAATAAAAACAGAAAACACGAAGGAAAAAAAAGGTATATCACATGGCATAGATGAGAGGCATTTTCAATTTTCATCATTTTATTGATTTTCTTTTGGCTTTTTCCCGATTAAAAACCATAGGAGTAAGGACCATATCATTAAAACAATTTTGATTGAATAAAAGATAAAAAAAAATAAACTGAAAGACGAAATTTTTAATTGTCGTCAGAGAGATGGACCTAATCCGGTCGCTTTTACAAACCTCAATGGTCATCTTGTAATTTGAGATTGTAGGAACGAAAAGTGTTATTTTTGACAAACCACATAGACCAAATTTGTAGTTTACTCTTTATTTTATTTTTAACCTTTTCTTTTATTTTATTTTCCTTGCGATTTCTATTTACTTTCACAATAATTTTTATACAAAATTTTTCATTATTCTAAAAACAGTCTGTCATTTACGTTGACAAGACGATCAATTGTCAACTAACATACACTAACATACATTGCCAATACCCTTTAGCAAAGGTTTATCATGACACAATACAAATAGACTGATGATACATTTATTTATTATAAACAAACTTAAAAATTAACATTTATATTGTATGTTTTATCAGTGATAAAATACAACATTCTTATATATTATTTTGACAATAATTTATGATATTTTAAATCAATAATAAAGTAAACCCCAAAGAAAAACATGATTTTGTTTAATAAATTTGGAATAAAAAACATCTCAATGATAAATAGTTTTCCAATTAATAAAAGGGTGTTTGAGTTTTTTTTAAAGTTCTTAATTGTTCATATAATATGAGAGGTTCATATCCATATCCAAAATCAAATCAAAATTAACCCATGTTTTCACTTTATATCAAAAATTTAGCATTGAAAAATCATTGTTATTTACACATTTGTGATATCGTGTTTGATTAAATTTACATGTGTCAGTTCAGGCCTTGAGTTATTATAACTTTTTATGATATTGGTTTGATTGGACGTCGCAGTGGTTTTATCATAGCTTTTTTTATGTTAAAAATATTTGATGGTAATAAAAACTAATTATATCAGCAAACAAAACATATTTTATTTTACTTTTTATCATAAAAATCGGTTTCAAAAACTTAAATTTTATTTTTATACAATTTTGAAAAAAAAGCTAATCTCTCACAAATTACAGAATTAAAATTAAACTAGTTCCAACTTTTTGGGACTTATAGATTGCAATAATAAATTCATCTTTTTCTTTATTAATATAAGATGGACATTTGTACAACAATTTAATATATCTCCTATGTAGCCATGGTGGGTAGGAACTAGGGGCCACCTTCCAATTTTCTTCTTGTAATTTTTAAAATGTGCCCAAACCCAATCTAGAAGTTGAATTTTTTTTTCCTTTTATAAAAACTATAATAATTTTTTAATTAACTATTGATGTATTTACTTATTTTAAACTAATGAGTTAATATAATTCTTGAATTTAATTTTCAATAATAACACAAAGTACACAACTCATATCTTTTTAATTGTAATATCCTTAATCTGATTAAATAAAGTATATATGTCATATATAGGTTCGAAAAAGACGATCATGAAAAAGTCAACAATGCATACTATATCTTTTCAACCAACATAATTAATTGTATGCATGTATCTTAATAGATAAGTTTTGAGACAACACGATATAACTTTATGAATGTGAACCTACTGATATTTAAAACCTAGTAAACTTTTCATTCTTGCCCATGAAGCTTCATGAGGCAACAATTATGATACAACTAATAATTCAATAACTTGAAATTAATGTTTATTATATATATTTTTATGGAAAAAACATATAAAATAAAGTTAAATATGAAGGAACAAAGGTTGGAAAATATACATAGTTGGTATTATAAAAGTAGACTTCATTGATTTTGCCTCTAATTTGGTTAAATTTGTTTGAATAATAATGGATGGAACCATTTTAAGTTATATTTTTCTTTAAGGTGATTGTGGATTTGAATGTTTTATTTGTCTGAAAGAATATATGTGTATTTTTAACTTTTTATGTGTTTTAGTTAATTAAATCATTTTAGATGCCAAACTTCCGACAAAGAAAATAATTCAAATCTTTTGAAACTAATTTTACACGTAGGCGAAAGTAAATTTGTATAGAATACTTTCTTATATGACAGAAAGTTTCTTGAAAGCCTTATAAAAACTGCTACAATAGTAATTAAACGTTGATTTATTTAAAAAAGTAATTAAAACCATAAATATTATATAGGTATGAAAAATCCAAAAACAATATAATCAACTAATTAATGACACGTTTGATTGATTTGGAAATCGTTCATGCAAAATAAAAAAACGACATTAGTATATAAAGTTTTGAGTTTTGATTGATTTAGCTTAAAGCAATCTATCGACCATCGTAATTGAATTTTCCTAAACATCAAAAAACAACACATAACTGATTATAGGCGACATAATTTGTTGGATCGATTGTACAGCTAACATTCTAATACATTAATTGGAGCATGTGATTTGTGTATGAGTCTTTTTCATTTCTATGATGTTTTTTACGAAACCTACTTAATCGTAGAAGTTCATTTATACATGTTATGTGATAATTAGTTCAGTTCATTTATACATGTTATGTGATAATTAGTTCAAAAGGTTACGAAATATGTATATATAAAAGGTCAAACTTTATTGTATATGTATGCATTTTGATAACTCTCTAAATAATACATAAATATAAGATTTGAGTTCAAGATTTTTTTTCTAATAAATGTATTTCATATTAATTATTGATGTGTGTAAAATTGGAGAAGAGGGTAGTTAGATGAAGTAATAAGAGCAATAAGTTTAGGTAACCAATTTGCCACCAAACTTTTATTCTTTTACTTGTGTACTTAGCTTTTAATTTCATCTTTCAAACTCATCATTTATGACCAATACCTAAAGTTCATATATGAAGGTTCAACACCCTCCCCTCCTAAAGGTCCCAACCCCCAACCCTACCCAACCCCCATTAATTGTGCTCACATTCATTTTCCTATTATTTTGTTTAGTGCCTTTCAATTTTAGAAATCAATTTAATTTCATGTTCAATAATTTAGCATGTCTGCTTTCAAAAAAAAAAAATTTAACATGTCTTCTTTTATATTAAAAAAACAAATTATAAAGAATCATGTTGAAAACTTTCTAATAATAAAAGGCAAATTTCAGACTTGTAAAATGGATTTAAACAAAACGTATGAAGGATAGGTTCTACGAATGAGTGCAAATTTTATTTATTTTCCAAGAAACCTACCAATTTTGAAACAGATAACACGGATTGTTGACTTTAGTACGTAGTTGGAATTTTGATGTTAGTTTGGCGTTATAGAGTTCGTTTTTGTGGCCAATGAATATCCATTCATTTTCATATAACTTCTTATCATCTTATCGTAAAATGGAATTCAGTGATATTGAAATTCATCAAAAAAAATTGACTTTGAAGAAATTGAAATGAAATTTGATATAAAAAAAAAGTTGACGACGTGTTTTGTTGGATGGAACTGTTAAGAAATTGGAATATTTGGATATCTGAAATCTTTAATCTAAGAAATTCAATGGAATTTAAAGGATTCCTGTATTTTCAATATGTGAATCAAACAAATAAATTAGAATTTGATCAAGAGATTACAAAAAGAAAAAAAACAGAAAGAAATCAAATAAGAATAATACTACAATTTCCCAGCTGTTTTTCATCCGACCGAATTAATTTCTGTAAATCACCCGTTCAATTAATATTGTCATTGACGTTAAGAAAAATGACAGATAATTACTTTTTTATATAGTACAATTTTTATTAAAAATATAAAATAAAAACTTGAATGGCATTCATTATCCCTTCCCGCCAAACTGAAAAACTTACACAATAGTACCCCCAACATTTGGGTATTTACACTTTTACCTCCTTTTGTTCTTGCTTCCCAGCAACAAGCAGAAGTAGAACAAGATCCTGAAGAAGAATCCCCAAGCCACAGTTATCCATAAGCATTCCCATTTGCTCAGATCATTCACACCTTGCTGCTTTAGTATATCGGCGCCGGTGGTCAGACAGGTGCCGGCGGTGATGTTCACCCCCAACGTCTGACTCATGCTTTTTAAAAGCTCCAATTTCATTGAATCATCCACCTCCCCAAGAGGACTGCCGTCGAAGATCTGAATTCCACGGACGAAACACTTGATTGGATCTTGGAATTCGTTGTGTAAAACTGCTTCGAATGGGTATTTGATCAAAGAAATGTAATGAAACCAGATCCAGTAATGGGGGATTCGATCTCGGTTGATGAAGAAGCCGCTGAAGAGGAGGAAGTAAGCGAGAATGGCGACGACGATGACGTAGCCGAGCATGACGTGAGGGACGACGGCGGAGAGAAACGTCACGAAAGAACTTCCGGCCCAAAATGAGGCTAAGATTATTAAGAAGTAGAAGAGGAAACCTGAAGCTCCGCCGTCGAGTCCGACGGCCCAAAACGTGATGATTGCGAAGGCGAACGAGAGGAAAACCAGAGACGGAATAGCGACGAGTGAATGAGAAAGAACGTAGGATGATCGGCGGTAGGCGTTGTAAGCGGTTTCTCTCATGAAGATGTAACGTTCTTGGAGGAAAACCGGTAATGCGTCTGCACAGGTGTAGAAGGTTGTGGACATGGCGAAGGCGAAGAATCCGAGCCGTTCACGAATTCCTCGTGGTGTGTTATCGAGCTTCCAAAACACGGTGGCGAGGATGAATCCGGTGACCATAACTGCACCCAATCGAGTTCCGAATAGCTCCGGCATCCTCCATGAATTTTTAAACGATCGTTTTGATAAAACCGCCATCTCCATCCACATTGGATTCGCGAAGGTACGAACGATGGAGGTTGGATTGAGGTCATTAGTAGCGCCGGAGACTAATTTGCCCCTAGAAACACTGGCACTAATTGCTTCTTTTAGCGATAAACCATGAGTGGGGGTTTCGTTGCCGGTGGTTAGGAAATGTCGAGATCTCTTCAGGTTTTGCCATGATTTGTTGAATTCGACGAGGCTTTTTGTTCCTCCTGGAGAACCTTCGAGTTCTCTGATCAAATCGAGTGCGAATTCGGTACGATTCTCTTTATCCGGAATCGGATGGCCGAAATCTGAGAAGAAGGAAAGGAGGTTCGCCGGTGAGCCACTGTAAACGGTCTGTCCACGAGAGAGAAACAATAGACGGTCGAGTAAGCCGAGAAGTCGGTAGCTCGGTTGGTGTACGGACATTATTACGATGCTTCCGCTTCGTGCGATGCGTTGCAAAACCTTGACCACCATGTAAGCGCTGGTGGAGTCGAGGCCGGAGGTCGGTTCATCGAGAAACAGGATGATTGGATCATGAATAATATCAGTTCCGATGGAAACACGGCGGCGTTCTCCGCCGGAGACTCCTCTATGTCCTTCGTCACCGATGACTGTTTTGGCAGCTTGTCGGAGCCCTAACTGATCAATTAGGGCTTGAACTCTGAGCTTCTTCTTCGATTTTGACAGCGTTCGAGGGAGGCGGAAATCGGCGGCGAACATCAACGTTTCTTCGACGGTTAACATCGGAAATAAGAGATCGTCTTGCATCACATAAGCGGAAATCACCTTCAACAATCTGGATTCTAACTGTTCTCCATTCAAAGTCACTTTGCCGTTCAAGCTTCCTTTGGCGATTCGATTCGCCAAAGCATCAATCAACGTCGATTTTCCCGATCCACTAGCACCAAGCACCGCCAATATCTCGCCGTCCATGGCTTGACCGGAAATATCATTCAACAAAACCTTGCTCCTGGAGAACAAATTCTCTCCTCCGACAGGCTCCATCGCCGTCGCCGGAACACCAGCTGACGACTTATGCCGACCGCCAAAAACGGCCGGAATCCCAAACTTGCTCCGAACGTTCACACTATACGTCAGATTAGTAAACGACAAAACAAACGGCAACGACTGTGGCTCGTTGTTGATCTCCAACACACGATGAGACGCCGTTTCATCACCATCTCCGACGTCCCCAACAAAGCCGAGAAGCTCCCGAAGAGTCGGAGAGACCGGCGGCGATCCCGTGAAGTCCGGCATGTTCTCCAGTACTCCTATACGAGCTGACATGATCTTTCCACCTGAAATGAAACCCTAATGGTGGTAGCAGCAATGGCGATTTGCTATATATGTAAATGTAAAAAAGAGAAAGAGACAGCGATAAAGCATGCGTTTATGGTGATAGTTTGGTGTTAAACGTCGCCGTTAGACTGTATAAGGTATAACCCAAGAAATATAGGTGTGCAGAGAGCAAAAAAGAAACTTCCTGCATAAAACCCTATTAATGTATGACTGAATGATAATAACTTCTATATATACGTACATATATAGACAATTATAAATAGAGAGGCTCCAAATATTTTTACGAATACGCTTTTTTGATATATAAATTTCGATCTCATCAGGTCAAAACAAAATAAAACTAATAACATTCATAGATACGAGTTCTTCCAATAAATAAATAAAAACATTCATAGATACGATATTTATATATAAATTAATTAATGAGTTATGAATGGTATAAGATTAAAAGTGATCATGATCATGGATCCAGATCTTTCTTACGTTTCTCATATTTAACTTTTTTTCTCACATGATCATGTCTTGTTTGGTGTGTGTGTGTATATAGAGAGAGACTTCTTCAAAATACAAAATTTTCCAAGATTACAAACTTGTACAAATCAATATAAAAATAAATTTTTTAATGATTTTTTTTCAATCAAATGTTATGATTTAAGATATTATTTCACATATGTTTGTTTTAAAATATAGAACTTTCATATATATTTGTTTTCGTAGGTTGAAATTTTTATGTATATTTGTTTAATGATGTAAATTTTTTACGTATATTTGTTTAATAATATAAAAAATTTATATTTAATTTTTTTAATGTAAATTTTTTTATAAGATGTAAAAACATACATATACGTAATAATATTTTATAATTATAGCATTTAATAAAAAAATTATGAAAAAAATTATTTTTATATTATTTATATGAGTTTATAACCTAGAGTTTGTATTTCTAATTACAATTATTCATATATACAAATAAATGGATGTTACTCTGTTCTTTTTATTGATTATCGTAGTCTTACTTAGATGAATGCATATATATATATATATATATGTATATATATCATGATCATTAGGTGCTAGTAAAAATATAAAATTTTAAATATTTGACACCTTCATCAACACACTAGTGGGCAAAATATTTTATAAATGTGTTTTACTTGAAAATATTTATTTTGATTGTTTTAAAAGATTTCAGTTTTAAATATTTAATTAAATGGTTAAATAAGGGGACTCTTAATGACACCCTTTAATAAGGGTGTGCTTGTAATTTGTTATACTTTTCAGCCTTATTAATATAAAAAGTTGGTTTTTGATGTTGATGTATGTGAGAATGAATTCATTTGATAGGGATATCATTATCATACTATATGGATGTCATTAGCCTCCCTTTAAATAACTGTATGGTCTATGTAAAATCAAAATCTTTTAAAATAACATGTTAGTTTCATGTCAAATCATGTCATATGTATGCATGTTTATGTGTAAAAGAACGTTTATATTAAACGAGTGACAAATTATTGATTAATGATCTAAGGATGTGAATATGAACTATTGCATCGTAAAAAGAACGACATTGAATTGCATGCACTAAGTCGGTGTGTTAATTTTGTTTGGTTTCATTCATTTGGAAGAAGGTTCACGCAACATGGCTATATGTCTTTAGGATCTACATGAGCTCTATTGTTAATCAATATCGTGGTCCTTTGGAGTTCTTTAATTCAAACCCTAATTACGAGCAATAAGAGGAGATAACGGTTGAGCTTGGATTCGAAGTGTATTTGGTTTTCTCAAATGGTTCGTTCTATTTGATTGTTATTTTATTTTCTACTTAGGTCATATGATAGTTTAATCAGTAAAAATCAGGCTTCATACGAGAACAAATACACAATAAGAGAATAAAAAAGGACTGAATCATATGTGATTTTACGATAAAATCATGTATAAAATCACATGTAATTAATGCGGCTTGAGGTGGTAGGCCACGTCTTCTTCATACCATTTTGTGGACCATTAATGTAAATCACATGTGATTTTGTACGTGATTTTACCATCTTCGTATTCTTTTACTTAGTTATTGTTCTTGTTTGAACATTCTTCTAATCACTAAATCAATTATCATTATAACTCTTGTTAAGTAAAGTCATTAGTCAAATTCCATATATAGCTTTGCATGTTTTAGTTAACATTTTTAATTGAAATACTGGTGCTAATTGCATACATACATATATATATATGGGAGATTTCAAATACAAACCACGTCAATTCGTACAAACCGTACAAACTGCGTGTTTCATTGTTTTTTTGAATAATTTTTTTTCATGAAAGTGTTTAATATGATGAATTTGTTTCATATAATTCTTTTCTTCATGAAATTATTTTTCTTTTTACACGTATTCTTGATTCACCAACCTTCATGTATTCTTGATGAATTTTTTTCAATATTATTGACTAATCAACCCTAATAATTAAGAAAAAGTGAAAAAATTAAAAAAATATATTGGTTGCATGCTGTTTGTACGAATTGACGTTGTTTGTAATGGAAATCAACCCTATATATATATATATATATAGAGAGAGAGAGAGAGAGAAGCTCAAATACGAACTCAAATTTGATTGTGAACGTGAGGACAAATGAAAGCGTGAGACGTGTCTGAATATGACATGTGTCGAGCTCTCATTTGTCATCACGTTCACAACCAATTTTGAGTTCTCATTTGAACTTGTCCCTATGCACACACACACACACATATATATTATGTGTGTGTGGGTGGCTCATACGATAACAATATTAACCTAATAAGAGAATAAGAAAACAGTCGAAACACATGTGATTTACATTAAGAACACGTATAAAATCACATGTGATTCACACAACTTAAGTCGCAGACCATATCGTCTGCACAACTTTGTGCCGACATTGATATAAAATAATATGTGATTTTACACGTGCTTTGATAATTTTCGTACTCTTTTATTTTATTAATCTTGTCGTTTGAACCTCCTCATAATACGCGTGTGAAAGAAAAAACAATTTAATTAGACCATGCTATATGTTTCAAAAAGAGTAAAATTTAACTTGAACTTGTAATTTAATTGGATATGAAAATACTAATTTTAAATAACAATTGTTAAATACAAAATTATGATCTAAAACTTGTATTGTGTTTTAAAACAACTTAAAATAAATAAATAAATAAAAATAATAGAGTTAAGTTGTCATATAAATTAAATTAAATGAAATTAGTTACGAATCCACATCAATAATTTAACTAATTTTCAAGCAATTTAATTGCATCGTATTTGATAGCCACCCTTATGAAGTACAATTTGGCATGCATAGAAAGGATGTACGATGTCTGAATCAAAATGAATAATTAGATCGAAAATAATTGGAACCGAAAAAATCATTTAAAATCACATCAATCTTAACTTTTAGACAAATGACTTGTTAAATATCAGTCTAAAAAAACGAGATTAGGGTCAATCACCTTGATAAGGACTTATAAACCAAGCAAAGCACAAATCAAATCTATTTTGAATATTAGAAAGACATCGAGATATATCTCGATTTTAATGTTTCATTTTATAATTTGTCTTTGTCGATGTTATATGTTTTAATTTTATGTGGTTTTGAGAAAACGATAACGCTTTTATTTTTTAATAAAATATAAGTTTAAAAATAACATAAAATTTTGAAAAAAATATATCAATATTAGTATCAAATGAACTATTTTACAATTCTCGTTTTTTTGTATAATTTATTTAATTTAATTTTTTATCATAATATAATTCGATAACTTACTTTTGGTTTAATAATATAATTTCTTATAAAAATAATAATTAAGTATTCTGTTAAAACTTAATAATTATCTTAAATATATTTTAGATTTTTTATATTAAAAATAAAATATTTATTCTGTATTTGACTATGTTTATCTATGGTTAGTTACACGAATTCACATGAAACTTTAATAAGTTGTACTTACCACAATTATTTGTAATATTGAATATTAACTAAAATGCATTAATAAACAATATTTACTGTAAATAAAAGTGGTTTTTAAGAATTTTGTTAAATGTTTTATAATATAGTATAGATTCAGACATACGAACCTGTTTTTTTTAATTAACCTATATATCCAACCCGTTATGCAATATGAACTTACTTTTGAATGATCAATACTGGATATATTATGTCAATGAAAATGAATTATTACTTTTTTAGGTTATACAATTTAGTTATTTCATAATTCATAAATACCTACTTTTTGAAATACTTTTACACTTACTTACATTAAATATGAAGGTCAAGTCCCACAAAATTTAAACGACTAAGCTTGTGCTTCGTATTCCAATGTTCTTAGAATGAATATTTGAAAATATGTCTCATTCTGTTTTGATTTTTGTGTAACCTATTTGAGCTAGTGTTCAAGCTTAATCCATTGCTTTGAAATGTCTTTTTATATAAATATCGAACTACATAATTAATACATTTTATTTTTTAATATAATACGAAACTATTATATTCAAAATTGGATATGTGAATTGGTCTGCTTACATATGTATATGTATGTGTGAAAAAAAACAGTATTTTGTAAAATGTATATCCATAATTTGTTCTAAATTACCAATTATATATATATTTTTCCCTTTGCAAAATGACGTGCAATTAGCCGTTTGAAATTGACATACTTCCCTTACATTGGACCAAAAGTTGGGTCGTCGTTTTGGTATATGATCTTGTTGCATATAACAAATGAACGTAACACTTATCTGCTTTGCATTCTAGCCTACCTTTTACATATTGTATTAATTAAAAATAAATCAGTTACCAGTCGCGCCATCTATTTTGACTATGATTCTAAATAGAATTTTAGTTTGTCGGCGTTATAAATGGGACAAAGTTGCTTGAATTTGACTCGTATATATCGGGTCAAACAAATTTAATTCGAGCACTACAATTTTCTTTTCAAATCTAACGTAACATGATAATCCGGTTGGTCTCGAAACCTGAACCATGTACGACAAATATAGGTTTAACTGATTATACCATATCTGAGTATATCATAACTTGTATGGTTCAATTCATTTACAACGCTAACCATTATGAACGAATCACATCACTAATTTTAAAAAACGTACATACAAAAGTCAAACCCTTACATGAAGTATGCCCGTAATATACAACTTTCTAATACATTGTAGCAATGTCCATGCAAAGGGAGGTTGTACCTTAAGCATATGGGTCTATTGTAAACCTCCATATGAATCCATGTGACCACCATAATTCGAGTCATCTTACGATTTAAATTTTATAAATCTTATTTTTAAATATAGAAATACATATTCATATCCTAAAAACTATATTGTTCAAAACAACTTTAATGTATAACATTTGGCTTAGTTCGACCAATAATACGTTGGGTATGTTTTCTAATGATTGCTAGTTTGAGTCCTTTTAGGGTTACTGAAGTCTCGTTTGACTGTTAACTTCGGTATTTAAATGTGATTAACCAAGTTACATACAAGATGACCTAGACATCTACACATATCAGATATATTTGTTTTCTCAATTTTGAAACTCGATATCATATACTCACTCCATCTCAATTTAAGTGTCCACAATTGAAATGACACATAGTTTTAAACATGCATAATTAATACACTTTTCGGTAAACCAAATGACATATTTACCCTTATTTATTTCTTCATATTTACAACTCTTTAATATTTATGAATTAACTAAGGATTAATATACAGATGATTTATATCGGATTTAGTAAATCGAACTTCTTCTGACATTTTGTTGGTTTGCAAATTAGGCTAACAAATCAAATATATAAGATTTAATACCAGTTCGACAGTATTAACGTGATGCAATCATCGTCTTCCCGTGTAATACTTACGAAGTTATACTAATAACATGTATATGTGTTATAATGTTATTTATTACGTAAAACATGAACGATGTATGACGGGGTGGTAGAGAAAACGACAATTAAGAGGGGGGGAAATGGTAAATATTATATTAATAAGGGGTCAAAGTTGCAATAAATGAAGTGAAAAAATTTAAGAGGACGGGTGGGGGGTAGGGACCGGTACCCGGTGGTAGTTACTAATCAAATGCTACCGACCTCATCATCTTATTAATTAATTAATTAATTAATAAAAACAGTTGAATAAAGTCAAAGTCATTTAGATCTTATTTTGATGACCTATTAATTTTTATTTTTAAAGAAATATAAATTCAAGTTTTTTTACAAATTTTCTATATGGATAAATCATAATAGTATCATGAATTGACCCGATTATTAACCCATCTAAATGGGATACGTGTTGAATTATTTGTAGGATTAACGGATCAATATTTTTATCCGAGACCAAAACTCAATCTGAATATTTATTGTTTAATCTATTATAATATAATCTTAAATATAAAATATTATTTTAATCATGTGGTTTATTAATAAGAAAGAAATTGGCTTCCAATTAAATGGGCATGGAGGCTCGTTAAATAATAAATAAATAAAGGTAAATTTGTTATATTTAAGAAATGGATTTGACAGTTTTTGGTATTTAATAATGATGTAAAAGTTTATATGATGATGATTTTATAAAGATAGCTGAGTTAACATGTTGAGTTAAACGCGTGCGAATAGTTCGTGTAACAACTACTTGAGATAGTTTCAAAGAAGGTTGGGATTTGTGATTTCGGAAGAAATTTTGTCAGTTTAAAACAAACAAATATTTCGTTTGGAAGACAATTAGACTTTGTAAGGTCATATTGTAATTATCAACTGTATTGATATAGTTTTAAAACTAATTTACAACTATATGTTTGGTTCTTTTGAATATTAAATTTCTCGTTAACCAAGCATATGTGGTCTTAGCTTATTCGTTGTGACTCGATGCCTACCACCATAAGGAATTGTTGTTGGAGAACTATTATAATTTGAATTTTGATGATTGACAACGGTAAAACACAAAAACCTTCATCATAAATATTAGTCATTGAATGTTGTAATTATAACTAATTTTTATATTATACTTATTAGGGTTGGGTTCACGTGAGATCAGATTGTTTACGTGAAACCCGTGATATCACATTTTTACACTTTAAACTTCATACACAACACTGTGAAGGAAAAAAAATATATGAATCCCTATGGCAAAAAAAAAACACTGTTAATGTTACTTTTACTGTGTTTTGCAGTGAACTTTCAAGTATAGAAAAGTGATTTCACTATTTCACGAGTTCACGAAAATAAATTGGTCTCACGTGATCTCAAATCTATACTATTATTATGATAATTATTTTGTGTCTTGAATAAAAAAATGGATTCGCCTATTGTTCTAGATAAGCTAGTAAGATGGGCTAAATAGTTTTTTTTTTCTTTCTATAACCATAGTATTTAACGCATTGAATCCAAACTTGTTTAAAAAGATGGATGCAAAATGTCACATTCATACAAACCCAATAAGCTTCAAACATTTTTATTTAACACGTACCTGCAATAATTAAAAAGGATATATTAGAATTTGAATATGAGTTGCCAATCAATTGTTTTTTTAACATCAATTTCATTATTATATGGTATTTTAATGGTTTAGGAAGTAATATTCCTAGGGATAGATGATCAAATACAACCTGACCATTATAAAAGATCAAAACTGTTAAATATTGATTAAGTGAAATTTTAAACAACTGGTTAAAAAAGAGTGATAGAAATTCCAAAAAATATTCGTGACTTTTATGTTCATATAAATTTTTTCCTTTTACCCGTCCCATTAGTATAATAAACGATTGATTCACATAAAGTGTAGAGAGTTGTAGAAAGCTTAAAAAAAACAAACAGAGACGACGTAAGCAGTAAATTTTAATAAAACGACATTTTTTCTAATGTATCCAATGACACCCTATTTGAAATACAAAATTGCAGAAATTATAGGAAGGACATAATACGAAAAAGGAACTAGATCACATCAACGACCGGTTAAGAGTTTGTTCATTAGTAGCTTAACAAGCTTTTACATGACTGATTGATAGTGACTTATTCGGGGATCTTTATGTAGAAAGCAAAGTTTTTTTTTTCTTCCAAACAAGTATTTTCCATTTAAAAAACACAATCCTATTGATGGAAAAAAAACATTCTCACTCAATAGAAATAAATTAATTTACGCTTAATGTGTATAAGATTTAATGGAAACCAACCAAACAACTTATAAGATTAGAACTGACTTAATTGGTTATTGTGTTAGGGGTAGAGATGGGAAAATGGGCCCGGCCTGGGACCATTGAGGACTGGACTGAATTGGGACCATCAGTTAAGGACCGGTTATGATATTCAGGCGAAAACAAGGCCCCGACCCTTTTTTTTTTCAAAAAAAAAATGTTACTGTTTTATAGTTGTTTTCATTTTTTGACCTTTTTTTGTTCGTCTTTTTGACCCCCTATACACTATATTTAAGTCATATAGCGTATGGGGGAAAATACTAACTCACAAACGCAAAAAAGTTCATAAGTCTTGTTATAATTTGTGATTTCGGCTCGTATTCGATTTTTAATAACTCACTTCCCATCTCTTTCTTTGTGTTAAAATACTTGTAAGATAGCCAGTGAACATGATGCATCTAATGAAACCATTGCCAAAGTAACGGAAGTCCAACATTTGGAATTTTTATAACATGGTTGTATTCACAAGTGAGAAAACAAAGACACAATGCAAAATATATCAAACTCTCGTTACGACCGAATGAAATTCAAACCTTGAGACGTCACACCGAAAAACATGCCCAAGATTGAATTTCCTTCGGCCATAAGGAGAGTTTGACACATTTTGCATTGGGTCTTTGCGTCTCTCATTTATGAATACAACCATGTTGTAAAATTTTCAAATATCAGACGTTCGTTTGTGGCTGGTGATAATTTTGACAATGGTTTTATTGGATGCATCATGTTCACTGCCCATCTTATAAGTAACAACTAACGAGACAAAGGAAAAAAGAGAAACAGATGAGAAGTAAGAATTGTTAAAAACCGAAATCGAATACAAATTGAAATCACGAATTATCCCGAGAATTGTGAACGTTTTTTGTTTTTATGAGTCAATGTATTTTTCCATACACCATATGACTTATATATAATGTATACAGTATTAACAAAAAAAGGGTCATACGACCGTTCCCAACGGCTATAAAACGGTAACATTTTTTTTGAAAAAATCGGATCTATCCGGGGCCGCGCCTTGTTTCGTTTGGATATCATAACCGGTCCTTAACCGATGGTCCCAGGCCGGACCGGTCTCAAGTCAGTTCGGGTCTCCGGCATTCCCGGGTCGGGTCGGCCCATTTGACCATCCCTACTCCCGGCCCCAGGCATGGACCAAGTTCGTTTATTGGAACCGGTGGAAGACGGCCGACGGTAGTAAACGCCGGGAAGGTTGCCGGCTGTGGCGAATGAAGAACGTTTAAATTAAATAAATTTATAGTGTGTTTTTTCATCCGGAAAAAGGTAAAGTGATACCATAAAAATTAGTGAAATCAACAAGTGTTTGGAAGATGCAAATGATTTTGCTGGTCCAATGTTTTCTAGGGTTTCGATTTGCTGGTCTCAATTTCTAGGGTTTTGTCGGCGACCAAAATTCATCTTCTTAACCGTTGAAAAAAAATAATAAGTTTGCTAATGGAGTTTTTAAAAAGATTTTTATAATTTATTACTTTTTATTAAAACCAAAATTAATAATAAAAAGTAAAAAAATAAATTCATTAGAATGAACGGTGCAGATAAAACGAAGCCATTAAAGCTCCAATAAAGATCTTCCAAAGCTCTCAAATCTCAAACAATCTCTCTTCTCCAGCGTCCGATCTCTGCATAAAATCAACCCAATCAGATCTCCTCTCCCTCTTCGCGCGCCAAATACAAATCTCTCTCCTCCCTCCAATTTTCTGTATGTCCAAATTCCCCAATTTTCCCCCAAATTTGGTGTCCATATACCATCGGAGTTCTTTCTGTTTTTATTTTTGATTTTTTAACTGATGTATGTTCAATATGTTATTTGTTTGTTGGCGTTGATGATTGTTGTTGTTGTTGTTGTTGTTGTTGTTGTTGGGTTTAGGGTTTCCATCGGCGATAATGGCGGATGGTCCGGGGAGTCCGGCTGGTGGTAGTCATGAAAGCGGCGGTGAACAGAGTCCTCACTCCAACTCTAACATCAGGGAGCAAGACAGGTTCCTCCCGATCGCTAACATAAGCCGGATCATGAAAAAGGCACTTCCTGCTAACGGGAAGATCGCCAAAGACGCTAAGGACACCGTTCAGGAATGCGTTTCCGAGTTCATCAGTTTCGTCACTAGCGAGTACGTACATTCATCACAATTTCACACGCATACCACCAAGTAAAATCGAGCAAGTGTTCTAGTTAGTGTAAATTAAGAAATTGATTTTTGTTTGTTGTCTGTGTGTTGTAATTGCCGGAGTAGGGCCAGCGATAAGTGTCAGAAAGAAAAGAGGAAGACAATTAATGGTGATGATTTGCTCTGGGCTATGGCTACACTAGGGTTTGAAGATTATATCGATCCCCTCAAGGCTTACCTGTCTAGATACAGAGAGGTAAACACATTTTTGTAGTTGCCTTCTAGTTGGGTGTTCATATAATTTCATCTTACCTTCTAGTTTAATTTCATCTTACAATTTAGTGTTTTACATTGCTCATCTGGGGTTTATGTTAATCCAACTGTTTACTTCATCCCGCATTTTGGCGTATTAAGATGAGGCCAAGTCATATACTACATTCTATTCTTTATGCTTTCCACTGATATATCATGCAAATTTCAACCGCTCACACTTTGAATCATTGAATGAGCTTTGTTACTTAAAGTTTTGCCCCCAATAATCTTACCAAAAGAGTCTATAATCATGAATTTTTGCTAGATTGAATAGGTGTTGGCGTGTTGCCCTATACATACCATTATTTACTACAAACCAATTCAGACTTGATATCTTAATACTTATGTTGGTAAAATCTAGTAAGTAAAAGGAATGGTGATTTGGGGCCAAGGCAGACCCAGATAAAATTTCAAGGGTTTCACGGTTAGACCATAAAGGTGAAAGCTATAGAGATCTTTTTTCATAATATCATGATAGATTGGTTTGTTTGTTGCTATCCTTCACTAGGGAAGATCGTGGGTTCAAACTTTCTCCCTGCTGGTTTCCTTTATTTTTTCCCCAGAAGTATTAGAAAACCGACATTTAGAAGGTGAAAGACTGGATATTCGCTAAAAACGTGAGTCAAACACGCAACCTCTCGGAGAGCAAGCATTAATATGGAGATTTAGACCATCTCAGTTATTTCCGATTTCTGTTATAAGTTTGGTTTTAAAACATTTCAGGGTACCTCTGAAAATTAAGCGGATGCCCCTTTAAGGCCTCTAATTTTTTTTCCCATTGCAACTAGACGATGTGCACCCTCACCTCTTAGTAGGTCTGCCCCTGATTTGGGGTCATATGAAAAGAATGTCATTAATTATCATGCTGTGATAATAAAACTCATATCTTCATAGAAGAATATTGTTTAAAATCCTGGGTAGTGGGTACCATGAATCTTTGTTTTTGTTTTGTAATGTTTCCCTTGGTATCAGCTTATCAGTTCTCTAAATTTAGTTTCTGACATGATTTTCTGTTTCTTGTTTTGCTGTTGGATGCTTACATGGAATACTGATCTACACAGTTAGAGGTACGGGATTCATTTGAGACTCTTATAACTGAACTCACATTAATCTAAATATATGATTTATGAGCTGATATAGTGGTATACCTTTTTTTAGGGTGATACAAAGGGTTCTGCAAGGGGTGGAGATGGATCTAGCAAGAAAGATGCAATGGGATCTCAGCTTGTTCCAAATGCACAGGTGAACCAAAGCATAGTTTCCATATTGTAGTTTCAGTTATTACAGGTGTTCAATTTATCCGTTTATTGAATGTACTCTAATTGGTTTTTGCGGCTTTCTATTTTCTTGATTTTGCATTGGTGTATCAATTCGCAGTTTCCTCATCAAGGATCGTATACACAAGGCATGAATTTTTTGAATTCGCATGTTTGAAAACTTCCAAGTAATCTTTCTTTCTCCCTTGCTGAACTAAACTCACATTTTCAACTTAGTGTCTCATTGCTTCTTTGAGCTTTTAAAGATGATGTCATTAACTTATATGCCTTTTTACACGTAAGAAAGCTGACAAGACTTGAGAGGAATCAAGAATTGACCTACTTACCTTACGCAATTGTCAGAATTTTATTGAATTATGAGAGATAAGGGAGGGGGGGGGGTCATTAATGTAGTGTTGTATGATACTGAATTACTGATAAAGTGAAAATAAGAAAGCAATTGCACATGCATTGTACCCTACTTGAGAATTCACTTTATCTGTCCCTTGATATTAACTTTTGGTACCTAATTCTACTGTATAATCTGGATAGAGTTACGAGCAAGGCAAAATTATATGTTCCTTAACATGCTACTTTTTGTCTTTGTTCTTATGCTTACGATAAAACATCACTTATGATGCTTTTATCATAATGCTATCAGAGTACTTCATGCCAACACTTATGAGTTATGACTTTCTTAAGTTGTTAGCAGACTTTAGGGTTTTCATCTTGACTTTCTTTTTTAAATATAGCTAGCATGCAGATCCATTTAGCTGGAGCTGCATGGACCGTTCTTGTTAATATCTTTGGCCGTGGACTTAGAGTCATATATATATATATATAACATATATATTGTCTTAGGATGTGGATTAGTTTAGCCAATCTAATGGATTATGACAATTGACAAAGACAAGGTTTATTTCCGTTGGTTCTGGGATTATATATTCTAATTATTTCTCTCACTGGGTAGAGCTCTATTAGGGTCCGTTTGGTTTGCGGGAATGGAATGGATTTGGGGGGATTTGGATTTCGAATCCATTCCTATCATATGTTTGGTTTGTTGGATTGTCTGGATTTGAAGTTTTAGGATTCAATTGAAATCCTACAAACATGGGATTTTGAAATCCATGGGGGGATGCTCGGGATTTCATGGGATTTCGTAGAATTGTATGAAATAATGTTTAAAAAAATGTTAAAAACATTTGTTTTGTAATAATTGATTAATAAAAATGTAATTTAATTATTTTTATAAATTATTTATAAATAATGGAATCCAATTTTCCATTCCAAATCCTACAAACCTAAGACATAAAAGGATTTCAAATCCATTCCAATCCAAATCCCTCAAAAACAATCCTACAAACCAAACGTCCCCTTAGTTTCTTCAGGCAATTCATATGAATTATAGTTTTTAAGCTTTGTGCCCTCTGTATATATAGCTCGAACAACTTGTTCTTTGTCCTTGCATATCTGGAACGTCAGAATATAAGATAGTCAAATAACTTGTACACCTCTATTGTACTCCTGGTCGGCTTAGCCATGTTGCTTTCTTGAAGCAACATTTTATGCAGCCGAGCATTGCCATTTATGTGCATAATACAACTTTTCCTGGTTGGAAACTTGATGACATATATTCTATCTATCTATCTATCTATCTATCTATCTATCTATCTATCTATCTATCCATACTATATTAATCCAGTTACTACAATCTTTTACTGTATCAAGCAATCTCTAGTCATCATTTCTATCACATCTTGAACAACCAATTTTCTACTCTAATGACTACTACCATCATAATCATTTTCATTTTCATTTTCCGAGCATGTCAATTATCATATGAAGCTCTGTGTTGCAGGCTCTGCTATCAACGACCAACATGGTTTCTCCATTTGCAAAATTTAGTCCCTAGTCTGAAAGTTTGATTTTTATCACACTTGTTCTGTTGGCTGGAATTTGCCATCCTTGGTAAATCTTTTGAACTCTCTACCCCATATTGTATCCCAGCTTTTCCATGGTCTTTGAAACCTAGTTTTGGCATTGCATTGAAAATATCATGGAGTTAATGCAACAGGGAAACTTGTGTTCAATACTCTTTCAACTGAATCAGTTGAACTCTAGTTGCAAAATCTTTGAAATTAAGCCGTCTTACACCCTTTCACCATTACGAAGATATAGCCAAGACTTCAAACAAAACCTTTTTCATGACTTGTATGACTGCTCTGTCAAATGTGAGTGGTTAGAGATAAGCAGCACTGTTGCTTTTGTATTATATATGTATATATATATATATATTTATGTATGGCATTCATAGTATCCTTTTACTTAAATGTGTGGTTGTGTGGCTTTATGGAGTATCTTTTACTTGTCCCTCTCACCAATGTTGAGCTGTTTCGTTTTGTTAATCCGATTCATATTATGCAATGAATTTCTTGGTGGGATACGTATAAAATTTGAAGTTATAAAAGTAGGCATTAAACATAAGGGTGACATACCCTAGTCTGTGGAATATGGTTTTTTGAGTATCTAATATTTATACATGACAAATACTCGTGCACACTTGTCACCTCTAGTGAGGATTGGACCCTTAATCTCCTAGGAGGCTGGGCTCTAGTCAATGAGCGTTTGGTAGGTTGGTATTAAACGAGCTTATAGAACTATATTTGCACATATATTATCCACAAAAGGCACCTTCATTTTATAAATATAATGACATAATTTGATGGTCTTCTGGTATTTGTAAGTCTCATATTTATAAAACCATATGATGTGGCTTAGATTATAACCATGGTGATGTTACATTGAATATTTTGCAGCCAAGACTAAGAGGACATGAGATCCAGTTGTGGGACTTTTGGAGCTTCTTGTTTAGTGATTCATGTATTTGGTGAGTAAAGAATGTTTTCAAGTTAGATCTTTTATATATACAACGTACCGTTTATTTATCTTCCCGTTTGCGCTTTTTTTTCTTCTTTTCTTTTGGCGGGAATAAGTTATGTGGTGGTGGTTTAATTGCTATGATGTTGAAATTTGTAAGTTTGTTTAAATGATGATTGATATTGAATTCTAGGTCTAAAGATGAACCACTTGGTAAGTCTTGGTCCTAGTCTGCTATGTTTTTTTTTCTTCTTCTTCTTCTACTTCTATTGTAATCCATAATATTTACTCATTAGTAAATTACATGGTGTCACTGTGGTTTATATGTTATAACGTATCAAGTCCATTTTTAAAATAATTATGGGTTACAGCTCTTTTGTTTGCAATTTATAATGTGGTCCCTTTTCTTAACTTTGTCTAAAATATTTTGTCACTCGAAAGTAAGGCCTGTTTATAAGGTTAACATGAACTTTTCTTCTAAGCCCGAAGGGAATCATTTCTATGGATGTTGAATCAAAACAATCTTTTAAGCCAATGCTATGTCGCATCTTATCTGGATCACAAAATGTTTCAGTTACATTTGCATGTCATTTGAACCATATTTAGTTCAGTTTGTAAAAAACTGAGATATGATTATGGAATTTTCCAATGTTCAACATAAGTCAACCCATCGAGTCGTGTGAGTCTTACAAAAAAAAGTATTTTTTAGAGCTTCAAATGATTAGTGAGTTTTCTAGCATTACGAAGTACTAATGTTACTACATCTTCTTTTGTTGTAAATTATATAAAATGATTGTATTAGATTAAATGCTTGATCAAATGTTTTTTTGAAATATATAATATTTATATAAGGTAAATGCAACAAATAAACTTACACACCCTCAAGTGAGTTTTGAACCCCCTGACTTCCTAGGAGGCAAGCTTATGATACCGCCAGACCAAAAGCCAGTTTGTTGCTTGATCAGATGTTGGTTTTGAATTTTTATTTTTGCTTGCACTTCATGTCACTATGTGAAAATACACGAGCTATGCTATGCTATGATTTTTTTATTTGAACATATAAAACGAAAACAGTTTATGAAAACTTATTCAAAATTTGATTAAATTTATCAAAAGTTGAATTCAATATTAAAGATTTTTTATACTTATGTCAATAGTAATCTTCTACCATTTGGAATATCAATTGTGAGGTTCATCTCTTAAGTAAAATCAGAAGATATTTTTCATATAGTACTTTATAATAAAACCAAAAATTTGATAATATGAGGTTATGAGATGAGAATTGAACATTTTGGTGAAAGCAATGGAATGGCATGCTTATAATGGTCACGAGGGATGCACGTGAGGGACAAGAGATGGCACGTTAAGTGCACGTGCATGGTGATCATGGTCACAACCCAACCAAAAAGTAGTCAATCAATTTGCTGCTGCCAGCAAACTGCAAACAATCCCTCATGCGGCTGTCACAACTCACATTTATTTTGCTTTATTAATTTTTTTTTTAATTTTTAATTTTTATTTATAGAATTGATCAGCACCACCAACAATTTTTGTTGTAATTAAAAATTAGAAAATAAATTACATTAATTAAATTATAAAAACAAAGACCACGCTTAGAGAAGTTGTACCATGTGCTAAGAAAAAAGATTCTCTTAATCCAAATTTAATAAATAATAAATATAAATATTTTTTTAATCACGACGTGACCATCATTCATTCCCTAATCTCTTTTTTGATTTTTTGTTTTATCTTAAAACAATAGTATGAAAACATTCTAAATCTAAATTATACAAAAATGTATCAGTAAAATAGAATAAGAAAATCATTTAGCATATAAAGTATTGGATTTAGTTATTTACGGGGTTGAAAGTATTTTTTCTAAACAGTGGATTAGATGAATATATATATATATATATATATATATATTTTGAAAACTTAATTGATAAAAGAAAAATAAATTTTGATTGGTTGGCAACGAATAGGCACACGGCCTCCAGCTAAGACACATAAAATCACCAACGACCTCTTCTCGACCGGTCTGGGTTGTTTCCAACTCCCTCCACTTGTCACTACATCATTGGTTCTCATCATTAATTAACCAACACAAAAGATCTTCAAAATTTAATGCTATATATCGACGTCTAATTAATAAAAGCATTTTCAGGAGATATTTTTTATAAAATTAAAATTTAAAAAAAGAGTTAAAAGTTAAATAAACTTTTAAAAATAAATTACATACAACTCCTTCTTTTTCAGCAAGTTCGTAAAGGTACATCAATTAACTAATAATAATTTTATTATCTTAATATAACCTAAAAAACTTTATATAAAATAATAATATATTCAGTCTTTTTATTTTATTTTTTGAAGGTTGTTTCGTGCGATGTCTAAACTAATTCTGACAAATTATGACTGTAAGACATCAGTCGTGATAAACTCAATAGATATAATTGTTGTAGATATTTGGAATTGAACTGAGGACAAATGGAATATTCCACCAAATTTCTCTGGACGTCAATCACTACACATAACCCTTATGGTTAATACATTCAATTTTATTGGTAAAGAATATCAAAAACAATTGTTCCCTCCTTCTCAAACTAAATTTTTGAGAATTTACCTTTCTCTTAAAACACCAATATTCAATCTCTTTATTATTTTTCAGATCATATATTAATAGCCAAGTTCTTATATTGAATATTGTTAAATTAAAATAAATAATAGAATGTTCTTTCAATAGATTTAATACCTTCACGATTTAAATAGTAGAATCCTCCCTCCTCAAAACTTAGAGAGTTTGGTTAACATAGTAGAACTTGGTGGAATTGGAATCTATTAAAAAAATTTAACTTTGAAAAACTTTTAATAGAATTTGATGGGATTTGACCACGTATGAATTGGAATGAAATCTCTTAAAAGAATTCGACGTAGTGTGACAATAATGGTGGCATGATGGTCAGATAGGGGGTGTGGGCGTGGGATGGGTATACAGGGGAGGGGTTTGCTGCGGTTGCACGGATCTCACGAAAACATGGTACGAAACACACCTAACTTTTACAACAAAGCACTATGAAGATTTACCTTCAAGTATTTTGCTATGAATATTCATTGTTATTTATGTGGTTTCGGGTGTCCTACGAACACAGACGGTATCACACGATCCCAAGTCACACACACACATATAGGGTTGAGTTTTGGTAAGAAGGATAGTTATGGTGAGAAGTCTAAGAAAGGATCTCCGCTCTTGGATGCACAGTTATATATTATATTCAGTAGGAATATTTTTTTAATTATTCAGTCTGAATTATCTACATTCAGACACGTGTCACGCTCTCATTTGTTCTCACGTTCACAACCAAATTTGAACTTTTCTCTAGAGAGAGAGAGATGTTCTAAATGATTGTCAGCCCCTCTAATTGTTACAAATCATACAAAACAAATGATTGAGATATTTATTAAAAATAATAAAAATTCATTTATTATAATCGAGATATTCATAGAAAATGATCATAATTTATTAATTATGGTCGATGTTTTAAATTAAAAAATTAGTAAGATATTTATGAAATCATATATTCATTATTAATTTAGACAGATGATCGAGAGATTTGATTTGTACAATTTTTTTTTAGAATAAGAGGTTCACAACAAAAATGAGACTATATATACGAGTTGTTTGGAATAGAGAATATAAACAGGGAAGTGTTTTCCATGTAATGTGTTTATAAAATTGTGAATTAAAAAGCGAGTCTGAAATGCGATTTCCAAAAAGATAGCCGGAGCCAAGCCAAGCCATTTTCTCGTTGATGGTCTTGGTCAAAGTCAAACTGATCCCACCCCATCTTTTGATTTTGTTGTTTACCAAAACTACCCCTGTCTCTGATGTCTTATACAGCTGGCCACGTTCGCAGTTTTCATCTCTGTGTGTTGGGGGTGTTATTGTACTTTGGGTACATGGTCTTGTGATCCTCACGTGGCTTTCCAATCCTTGTGTTCCTCCTAAAACTAACTACATGCTTTTTCCTAAAATACAATATCTTTTTGTTTTCGTTTTCATTTTCATTTTCATCTAATATAACTTTTTTATAAAACAATTTGATATAAATGTCCAAAATTAACTTTATATATACGTATATAGACGGGTTCAAATGAGAACTCAAATTTAGTTGTAAATATAAAGACAAAGAAAAAATATTCAGACTGAATATAGTGTTATTCAATCTGAATGTAGTGTTATTTAGTTTGAATAACATTATATTCAGTCTGAATATTTTCTTAATTATCCAGTCTGAATATGACACGTGTCGCGCTCTCCTTTGTCATCATGTTCACAGCCAAATTTGAGTTTGCATTTGAACTCCCCCCCCTCTCTCTCTCTCTCTCTCTCTCTCTATATATATATATATATATATATATATATATATATATGTGTGTGTGTGTGAAATTTCAAATGCGAATTTAAATTTAGTTGCGAACATGAAGACAAATGAGAGCGCGACATGTGTCTCATTCAGTCTAATAATGAAGAACATTCAGAGTGAATAATGAAGGTGAAGTTCATATATTATTCAGACTGAATAACACTACATTCAATCTAATTTTTTTTTCATTATTCAGTCTGAATATGACATGCGTCACGCTCTCCTTTATCCTTATGTTCACAACCAAATTGAAGTTCTTATTTGAACCCGTCTCTATACATATGTGAAAAAATTCACTAAGGTGTTTTAAGTATCAAGAATTCAATAAACGTAGTGTTTTTTATTTCCTTTTTAATCAAGTCATGCATAGATTAAAACGTTTATTGATATTCTTATAAGTTATTGTTTTATTTTGTATTATAAAAAATAATTTTTTTTTGAACGGCATTGTTAGTGTTAGTGGTTATGTTACTAACGAGTTAGACTCCAACCCCTGGGGCAACGCGGGATCGAACCCTCCCACCTCCACAGAACCACAACACCTATGAGGAATAATACTTACCTCCATCATTTTAGGGGAAACCACCACTTTCAATGCTCGAACCCGAGACCTTAAGGTTGTTGTAAAACCCCGATACCGCTAGACCACAGGCCATTTAATGTTATAAAAATTAATTTAAATGATATAAATTACTATTTTATCCTTCTATATAGATTAAACGTTGAATATAAAATGATTTTGGATACAAAGTTTGAACGGAAAATTTTTAGTTTATGAACAAAACTACTTGGTGGAAAAAATCTAGCCAATCTCATGGGTTTAAATGTAGGGTAAGTCAACAAGAAAGACTAGATCACCCATGATTATTTGACTAGATGGAGTAAGTGAACAATAAGAACAAAATTCTATAGATGTACTATAATGTCGTCTGATAGTATAATTAAAACACTTAAACAGTTAAACATCACCGTTTTAAGTTCAAGTATTTGCCACTGATGCATTTGCAATTTTGCCACAAAAAATAAGCCATTTACAGTGTATGCAATAAGCATCATATCATGTTCAATTTAGTTATTCTCCTTTGTTCCTTCACTTTATTATTCACTCCTTATTATTTACCGGGAAAAAAAACAATTGAATAAAAATCAAAATGTCCTACTGAAAGATTATCGAAGAATACATAAATGCATCAAATAAAAAAAATGAAAAATAAAATATTTCTAATTCCGTTTGTAGTCTATAGGTAATCACTGTAGGATTACCGAGGGAAATGAACAAAATATCAAATATAAATATAAAAAATGAAATTTAGCTAATTCTATCAATTCTCTTTTGGCGATTACTTATCAAGGGAAGTGGAAAAACATCAAATACAAAATTAGAAAGAAAGTTGGCTATTTCCGATGGTAATCCTTTATTGGATGTTTGGTTTACGTAATGAAATTTCGTAGAATTGGAATTCATCAAAGTAATTTGATTTTAAATGAATTTGAATAGAATTTGACATCGTGTTTTGACTCGATGGAATTCAATTCCTTCACTTATGCCAAGGAATCGGAAATTCTTTTACTTAAGGAATCAATTGGAATCGAGATGATTCCATCTATTTAATTATGTGAACCAAACATGAAAAGGGAATTTGGTCATTCCAATTCCATCAGATTCCATGAACCTAACACCCCCTCAGGTGAGTTTGGTTCGCGGTGGTTCAGATCAACGACGGTGGTTCAGATCAACGGTGGTCCGTGGTGGATTAGATTGAGGGTGATCGGTGGCGATTCATGTCCACGGTGGTCGTTGGTGGTTCAGATGATGGTGGTAGGCAACAGTTCAGATCAGTGGTGGTTTAGATCGACGATGGTCGTGGGGGTTCAGATCGATGGTGGTCGGCGACAATTCAAGTTGATGGTGGTCAGCGTTTGTTCAGATTGGTGGTGGTCGGTGATGGTCCCGATCTCGTGGTGATTCAGATCGACTGTGGTTCAGATGCTGGTGGTCGGCGATGGTTCAAATGGCGGTGGTCGTCGATGGTTCAGATGATGGTGGTCGCTGGTGGTTCAGATCTTTGGTGGTATATGGTAGTTCAGATAGGTGGTTCAGATCGGCGGTGATATGCGGTGGTTAAGTGGTCGGTGGTGGTTCAGATCGATGGTGGTCGGCGGTGGTTCCATTCGATGGTGGTTGTTCAGATCGATGGTGGTTTTAGATGACGGTGGTCGCCGGTGGTTTAGACGACAGTGGTCGTCCGCGGTGGTTGGCGGTGGTCTATGGCGGTTCAGATCGATGGTGGTCGACAGTAGTTCAAATCAATGATGGTTGACGATGCATAGTTCATATTGAGAAGCAGGCCGTGACTGCTTTATCATAATAGGGTTAAGGGCATATTTGGGATTATGAAGTTATAACAGTCTATTCTATCAAAATACCCACCTTATTGCCAAATAATGTTCAATTCCCTTATTTATGGAATTCAATGGAATTTGAAGATTTCTTGCATGAAAAAAAAAATGAACCAAACGAGGGAAGAAAATTTGGTCAATGGAATTCGACATTCCAATTCCATCAGATTTCTTCAGAATCTGCGAACCAAACGCCACCTTAGTGATTACCGATGGATTACCTACACATGTAGAAGGAAACATGCTATAAAAATGAAAAATAAAACCCTAAAAGGTCTTTGCTAAACCGCCAACAATCACCGAACAATTATCAACAAAAGTTTGTAAACAATCAAATAAAAAAATTCAAATGATCCGTTACATAAGTACCAACACGAATTTGAGCATTTGGGATCAAGCCTCAAAGGACCAACCCATAAAAGTTGGTTGGCAAAAACTAGAAAAATGAATCTTTTTGGAGTTTTATAATATGACATATTACTATTCATTACTAGTTTACTGCTATAATTCATATAAAAGAACGTTTTTAAACAAATATACATGTCTTTGCAATTGTATGATTCTATTTTAACAAGCTAATATGAACTAGGGATGAGCATAACCGGGTACCCGATCATTTTCTATGGAATCGGACCCAGAACCGGAACCGTCGGTTCCTGGAAATCTGGAACCGGAACCGGAACCGGAACCGATGGGAACCGGTTCCGGTACCGGGTACCCGGTTTCACTTCTTTTTTTAATATTTTTACATTGCATATGTTAAAAATATAATTATAAACTATAAAATACCGACTTAAAGTAAAAAATACAACAAATGGTCAAAAGTAATTCGATAAAAACTAATTATTACATAAACAAAACGGAAAGTTTGAGTTTTTATTTATTATTTATAAATATATAGAATATTTTTTATTTAAAAGTGGCGGGTAGCGGGTACCTGGCGGGTAACGGTTCCAGAAAAATGAGAACCGGAACCGATCCAATCACATCGGTTCCGGTTCTGGAACCGGCAATTCCGAAGCAGTTCCGGTTTCAAAAGCGGGTACCCAGTTCCAATGCTCACCCCTAATATGAACTATATAATTACACATATTTTGATACTTGACAAATCACTCAAATTGGATATGAAGACATCAAGATTTGACTCATGATCAGTGGCGGATTCAGAATTTTCGTTCACTGGGGTCCCATTAAGGTAGAATAAAGACGCGTGAAGTCACCCGACGGGTTTTGGGATTTTTTTCAAATTTTTTAGTTGATTTCAAGGGATTTTCTTAGTGTTTTTGTCGATTTTCGATTGATTTTTTTGGTGTTTTTATTGATTTCAAGAGACTTTTTAGTGTTTTTTTCAATCGCCGACAAGATGGAGTCCTTTGGAAAATTTTACTGGGGGGAACTAAAGCAAAATTTAGTATTTTTGATATTTTTTTGTCTATATAATTTTCTTTTATCAATTCATTAGGGTCCTAGGACCATCCTTTTTCAAGTTGCATCCACCCTGCGCATGATATGTGTCATTGGAAGGATTTCTAATAAATTTCTAATTATTACACATGATTTCTTATTAAATTGTGGTGGTGAGCATGGTTTTTTTTAATAGGAAACAGTTTTTTAGTAATTGCTAATATTACGTTAGTATTTTTTATTGGTGTGACAGTGAATAATATAAGAAATTGTAAGGCATAATTTCTTAATAAGAAATTTGTTTTCCACCTCATATCATGTTTTTTGAATTTTTTTTGAATTATGTATATAGAAAAATGTATAAATTATTTATTGAATAAGATTTTGGTTATAGAAAAATAAAAATAGCCTGATTGTTAAATAATATTGATATAACTTTTTATTTATAAATTTAATATTATATTCGATTTTTTATAAATTTAACTTTAGTATATTAAAAAATAAAAAATGAATTTTATATTACGATACAATAAAATGAATTACATAATAAAAACACAAGCTCAAAAAACAAATTTTCATCATTGTTTGTTTAAAAGTTCTTGAAATTGATGTGTGTACAAATTTTTTGTGGTTCGATCATTGTTGTCCATTTTCTATCAATTTCACGACCATTTTTTGATTATTTCGTTTTCTTCTACAGTTTTTTATATTTCCATAAATGATATACGAAATTCTCTCATTACCTGATTAAATAAAAAATGCATAATTGTAAATAATTGTTAACAAGAGTGTACTTATGATGAAAAATTCAAATTGAGTAAAAGTATATGAGAATAATATTTCTAAGAAGTTTTTATGAAAAGAATTCTATAAAAATACACGAGTCTAGTAAAATTTGAAACATTTTGGTATTGTGTCAAAAGGTTTTCATTGTGTAAAAATGGATAGTTTCATTTCGGTGAATATACGTTGAATCTTGATGAACACTTTATATTTGTAGTTTTATTATATTAATATATAAGACGAATACATTTTTCAACAAGAATAGAAAGGATACAATACGACTATATGTTAAGAATTGATGTGTCTCTCCTATAATATATATATATATATATATATATATTTTTATGCAATCATTTTAACAAAAATATCGATAGTGAACATATAAGTGGCTAGGAGAAGATGACAATGCTTTTGACAATGATTGGACATAACAACATTAGTACATAACTATTTTTATAAAGTTCTTTTAAAAATTAAGATGAAATTCATATGAAGAATCATAGAGCATAACCCCCGGACATTTTAAATCAACAAAAAACGAATGAGAGAAACATTTATGGTAATTTTATATTTATAGTTTGGTAAGATCTTGATATTATTAAAGATCATTTTATATAATTTCTCCTTTAACAATGGTGCAATAGTGTACTAAATGAGGCTCTTGTAGAAGCACTTATGTTCGTTAGTCTACAATTACATACTAAAATTTGTGATTTAAATATGGTATTCACATTTGTTTTAGTTGAGAGGACATATCACATGATCCTACTCAAAAGCATATAGTTGGAAGAGGAACCGGTTGGCGGACATAAAGCATGAGATGTCATTTTCTATAATATTAACCAAAGCTGCATTTAAGCCAGATTATAGCTTTCTTTTTCCACTACTAGATATATATGGTCTTAATTATTATTTTAACTTTTTATTCATTGTACATTTGAAATTGTATAAAGAATCATGTTTTCACAGTTGATAGATTATGTTGCATATGTTAATGCCTCATGGTTTTTTTCCTCCATATTGTAACATTGAGGTAGTAGGTAACAAATTTTCACATTGGCATGCTTACTATATTTTGAATTATAGAACAAAGTATTCATTTTTCATTCATAATACAAAAAATGTGATGTTTACTTGCATCTGATGATCAATGTATGAGTTGGCAATGCGTTTTTTTTCCCATTTTAGTAACATAAATCATGCCAAACCGTTCATACATGTATCTTCATTCTTATTTCGTTAATATATCACTTTTTTTACCATACAATAAAGTTATAATATTCTAAAAAAAGTGTATAATTAGTTAGAAAAATATAATATTGTATTTGAGATACGTATCATAAATTATAATTTATTACCGTTATTGTTTATCAATCTAACAAAATTTCTATATATAGAATAAAAATATTATTAATAGTAATTATTAGTCGGTCAATTTTAGATGGAATGGGCATAGACTTGCACACCGTCCTATGTCCTAGATGCGGGGATACTCCCGAAACGATTGACCATGCTCTAATAAGCTGCCCGGAAGTCAAAAAATTATGGGATTTAATTGCTAAATGGTGGCACAAGGACCTGGGACAGGTGACAACGGTCCGAGAAATCATACAGGCAGGTGGGGATTCGAAAGGGAACAAAAGGATGGAGGAAGTATGGAACGGAGTGGTATGGGCGGCCCTATATTTTGTATGGTCACAGCGGAATAAAGTGGTGTTTAGAGGTGATAAAAGGAAGATGACGGATCGGTTGTACGAGTTTCAACAGACCTCGTATGAGTGGATACAAAGGCGGTTTAAAAAAAATTCGATCGACGGAACAAGCTGGTTGGAAGACCCGACAAGGTTGGCATAGAGGTTTGGACGCAGATGTCGGTAAGGGTCTGGTTTGCACCTTGCAAAACTCAGCCCCCTTGTATCGTGCTGGTTTATGGAAGTTTCTGGTTGTTTCTGTTTTTGGGTGTCTGTTTCCTTATTTTGCTGTTGATCCTATTTGCTATGTACTGATTGGTTTTGCCTTTGGTATGGAAGTTTACTTTTCAAAAAAAAAAATAGTAATTATTAGTCGAATCATAATGTGTTCAATATCTGGTAACTTTATGTTTTCAGTATACGCGTTTTCAATCACATAAATAAAAAAAATATATACGAATTTAGTTTTGAATTCACAGATATCAGCTTGTTTTCATTAGACCTATAGTACCATAAAGATCACTAAAACTTTACAATAAAACATTAATAATTTACTAAACATTGAGCTTTTATAACAAAAACATTGTGAAAGTTTACTTTTTTCACAATGTTTTTACTGTAAAAGTTAATGACAATGTTATTTGTGTGGTTTTATGGGTCTCACGAAAATTGTCTTATATGATCCCAACTCATAATATTATTATTATTATACGAAGAGGTTCAAATGAGAACTTTGTAAATTTAAATGAACAAATAGACTCATTTGGGACCACATATGATGTGAGTCCCACCAATAAAAAATCATATCTGATTTTCAATGATGATCCCAATTGAATCAGATATGATTTTTATTGGTGGGACCCACATCACATGTAATCCCAAATGAATCCATTTGTTCCTTTAAATTAGGGGTATTCTCATTTGAAACCCCCTATCATTATATATATTTAATCTTTTTAATTATCATCGGATTAAAAATATAATTAAGGAAAAACAAGATAAAAACAAGTTATATAAAATTAGTTTTCTTTTCTAGCAACGCTAACGCCATGTTGGTCTAGCTGTCATCTCTCTCTCTCTCTCTCTCTCTCTCTCTCTCTCTCTATCACACACACACACACACAAACACATCCTGAATTCCGTTCCTATAAAACTTTCGATTCACTCTTCTGATCCCTTCCCTAATTCCTTCTTCATCGCTCACTTTCCAAATTCCGATTGATTACATTACAATCAACGATCCACCGGCTCTTTGTTTTGTAGCCGTAATCATTGCCGTCGGAGAAATCGAATGACAATGATCATCAACAATAACAATGCCGGAGGAATAGTAGGGCCTTTTGGCGACACTACGTTGACCAAAGTCTTCGTCGGAGGATTGGCATGGGAGACTCCCAAGGAGGCCATGAGAGATCATTTCGAGAAATACGGCGACATTCTCGAAGCCGTCATTATCTCCGACAAAACAACAGGCCGATCCAAAGGCTACGGCTTCGTATGTATCTATCTATTCAATTCTTATCATGCACCGGCCCCTCTCATTCATGATTCCTTTTGAACTAATTTTGTTTTCTTCTGTTTCTGCTATTATGCGCATCAGGTGACGTTTAAGGAGCCGGAATCGGCTAAGAAGGCTTGCGAGGATCCGACGCCGGTGATTAATGGCCGCCGTGCAAACTGTAACCTCGCTTCCCTCGGCGCACGCCGGCCGAGATCGCTAACAGTTGTGCCGCCGCCGCCGCCGCAGCAGCAGCAGCAACAGCAAACCGGTATGTTTTGCCTTTTTTTCCAATCAAATGGTTAGGGTTTTGATTACATTGGAAGCTAGATTCCACGTTACGGTTGTAAATTTTACGGTACAACTATGTTTGGTCTAATTCGAACACTGAAATCCTTTTGGATTTGATAATTTGTAGGGCCTAATGTGATTGTGGGTCCGCGATCTGCCGGGACGATCACACCACCTCCGAGCCACGTGCAGTGGTACTATCCACCAACACCTCCACCGGCGTCACCTTACCACCATCATCAGGCCGCTGTTCCTTATTACGGCTACGCTCCGGCGACATACGTCGCTACAACTGATGTCAGTTACAATCATGTAGGTGGAACCAGATCAGCTGAAACATTGAAATCTATTTTTTTATTATATTATTATTTATATAAAATTGATAATTTGGTAATACAATCTTCATATTTTTTTTCTAAAATTAACAATTATATATATATATATATATTATTTATCAATTTTAAAAGGTACAAAAGCATTGCTCCTTTTAACCTTTAATTACAATTTTTTTGATTAAAAAATATATTGCATTTCATTTATGGTAAATATTTTTTTGTTGAAATACTTAAAAAATTGGAAATATGGAACAGAAATTGGGGTATACTGGTGGGGCCTACATGAATGGAGGGCACTACTCACATGTATATCCGAGTCATGCTACGGTGGGTGCGCACACACTGATGCCAATGTACCCTATGTATCAATACCATCATCAATCTCAGGCAATGGGCCTACCGGCCCAGTTCTTTTGTGGCCCAACATCTGCTGGCCCAATTGCTGCTGTTCCTCCTGCTCTTCTCTCAAAGCCCACACAAATTACTCCTACTACTGCAGGTAATATATATATTTTATTTAATTATATTCTTCTGTTCAAATCTTGAAGCTGTTATAAATATAATTTGTCAGATTAAATTATATCAACTTGAAAAATTATACATATACTAGATGCTTATAATATTTATATCGTATTTGTTTATTTTAAATTATAAATATCAAATAGTTTGATGTTGTTTTTATATTTTATATTAAGACAATTATTTTTCTTTTTGTGAATACTTTACTATTTTGGACATCAATATTTGCCTTTAATATATAGATGCTACAATGAATATGATACCATAAGTGTTACAATAGCGTACAATACAATTATATTTATACATTAAATGTAGAAAATTTTGTGTAAAATAAAATATGATCTTTTTGGAAAAATTGTATTAAATTGATCTCACATGTAAATATGCTGTCAAAATGTTGTTGCCAGTTGGGTTGTGGCAGAATCACATGGGTTGAAAGATGAGAATACTTATGGATCCTTTTTTTACCCATCACCAATACACACACATGGGTCAACCTGGATCTTTTTCATCCATCACCAATACACATCTAGAGGGTTGTTGGTCGTTCCATTAAATTCTAATCGGATAAAAATAGTGAGATAGATTAATCTGTCTATATAGATTGGAAAAGTTTTGAAAAACTTGACCTTACGTATAAAACTCTTTTTAAAAGCTTACTTATATAAGTCATGTTATATACCATTAAGTCACTATCAAACAGTTATATATAACTGACTGGGTAGACCGTGAATCTGGTTAAACTTCTAACAAAGAGACCCTTAGTGTATTAGAACCTTTTTTATTGATTTTTTTTAACATTAAACATTTTTTTTTATATTTTGAATGTTATGATTTGCTTAGAATACGTAGTTGAAATTGGAAACTAATGATACAAGTACAGTTTGTTTGGCTGTTGAATAGGTACAGTTGGAGAAAGCTTTAACAAAGGTGGCTAAAAAGTGGCAAATAACAAAAAAGGAGGATGATAGAGTGGGCTTTTTTCAGACCAACGTTATTTTTATTTGATCTGTAATCACCTCTTCTTTTCTTTCCTTCTTTTATTTTACATCATTTTTTTCTATTTATTTTTTTATTATTAATTTTAATTTTATTCTCATCCTCTAGGCATCTAACGTGTATCTCAACTTGGGATGCAAAATATTTATAATTGTAATGAAAACCCAATTAAATTTTGTTTTTATCTTTTCAAATACTTTTTTTATTGTCGTCTAAATTCTTATATATAGGATTTTAAGGTGTGTCCATTTTCAATTGAAAAGACCCACAACAGATTAATTAAAATACAAAAGACAAACTGTCTTTTTCGACCAAAACTATATATTTATATCGATTCCAACTATATTTGCAACAACTGTCAGAATAGAATGATGATCTAAAAAACACCTCTATTTTGAATAATGAAACAGTCTGAATTGCTCACCACATTAGGGTTCATAAAACCACTCACTAAAGTGAGTTTAAATGAAGGTTAAAGAATGTGAGAAAAAAGATTAAACCAACTGCTAAAAAACAATATATTAAATTACATAGAGAATGAATATGCAATAATCCACCAATTGAATTGCAAAAGTAGATATAGTTTTGAAGAGGACCACATGATGATGATGTAAAAGCAATGTGTAATTAATAGAGTGGCAGTGGGTTTGGTATTCATGGTTGAATAACTAAATGTGCTTCTAAAAGTTGACAAGTTAATTGTTCGATTTTGAATGACAAATGCACATGGTAGAGAGTAGAGACTATGTTGGCATGATGGTTAATAAATTTGTCTATAAAGGCTCAATGAATCCTTTTTTTTTATGTTAATAATGTTTGGGCTAGAAAGAAGTAAACAAACGGGTTCCATGATCGGCTTAAAAGATCTTAAAATGTTGGAATAACTATAAGTTATGTATTAAAAGACCAACGGTCGGGTTTCGTCAAAAATGTTTCCAATATTTTATGGGTCTGAATAAAATGTAAAAAATGACCCTTATTTTGTATTGAATTTTTTTCAATATTTTGTTTTATCATTAAAAATAACATTGAATCTAAGGAATACCGATAATTTATACTAAAGTGTTTTTCCATGTATTCGGTATTTCTAAATGTAAAATCAATTAATAATTAATTAAATTAATATTATCTTTCATATCATTTTTATATGGCATCATCAATTCATTCCACGTTAAAAAAAATCCTATCATATATCTTTAACATATAGATTAACATCATCTGATGTCACAATGTTGATTATTCAGAATAATACTTTGTATATATTAATATAAATCAGTTGAGTTTCTATCTCACATCATGTTAATGTTTTTTATCACCGTTTTGAACTTTTAGAATTAAAACAAACTTTTTCGATCCATTAACTTTAGAATCAAAAGTCCATGTTGGTTATACCTGGATATCTTTTTCTTGTTGTAGATATCTTAAGATTCATGCACTTAATATTAGGTAACAAAAGTCAATAATATATGAAATAACAAGGGTAGTAGTTAATAACATGAAATCTACTATATCGTAGTACACAAATACAATTTATGTGGGTGGAATAATCAAAAGAGTGAGTGATGGATAAATTATAGAGAATATATATCAAGGTTTTCTCGGCAAATAGTTTTATACTTTGAAATTAGATAAAAAAAATTCTCGAGAAACAATAAACAATATTATAAATTAAACGACTAATTAACATTTAAATATTTTCTTCTACCATATAATGTAATACTATAGTGAAACGAGAGTTATAATGAGAAGAAGGATGGATCATCACCTTTGAATCAATCCGAATTGAATAGAACCAATAAATGAATTTTTTTCTAAACCGCAATTTATAAGTTATTTTAGGATTAAAAGTGATCAATTGTCCAAATCTCTTCTTACACGTTTCACCTTAACTCCTATAAATAATAATAATTTTTGTATTTTACATCATATTTGCAATACTATTATGAATTTACATGATTCTCATGTGCTATGACATGTAACAAACTTTTTAAAATTAGCGTTATCAAATATGAATTTTAAAAAAAATTGTTATATTAGTTGATGATTTTAAATAACTTTTATAGATAATATGAATAAAAACAAAGTTTTTTAACTGTAAGTTTTTAATTAATATTTAATTTATTTATTAAAGTTTTTTGTCTATAAAACAAAAAAAATATAACTCTGATTTTATATCTTACACAAATATTTGTTAATTATTGTATTCTAATATATTGAATGATGAAATGATATTGTGACAACAATTTGAAAATGGTTAAATAATATTTAATATAACTAATAATAGTTACGAAGAATAATTTTTAATAAAAAACTAATAATAATTACGAGATATTTACGTCTATGATGTTCAATTATTAAATATTAACATTTGAAAATTAATAATTGATATATTAATTAATAAGACACATTTAATAATTAAAGACGAATTATGACACCTTACAATATGTAAAATATCAGGGATACGATTAGGGAAAAAAGTGAAATTTTCTTTAGAACTTGTAAAAACAACTAGTTATAAACGTATAGGGGGTTGAGTTTCAATAAGAAGATAAATTATGGTAGGAAATGTATAAAAAATCTCCACTATTAAATCAATCATTATCGAACACCGAGATGTAGGGGTGAGCATAACCGGGTACCCGGCTATTTTCCATGGAATCTGAACCGGAACCGACGGTTCCTGGAAATCCGGAACCGGAACCGCTAACACCGGTTCCTTATATTTTGGACCCGGAAACGATGGGAACCGGTTCCGGTTCCGGGTACCCGGTTTCAATTTTTTTTACATTGTAAACGATAAAAATATAATTATAAACTACAAAATACCGACTTAAAGTAATAAATACAAAAATTGGTCAAAACTAATACGATAAAAACTAATTATTTACATAAACAAACTAGAAAATTTGAGTTTTTATTTATTATTTATAAATATATAAATTATTTATTATTTAAAGGTGGCGGATAACGGGTACCCAACGGGTAACGGTTCCAAAAAAATGAGAACCGAAACCAGTCCTGATCGGTTCCGTATTTTAGGAACCGCAACCGGAACCAGAACCAATCACATCGATTCCGGCAGGGCCGTTCCTGACATTTTGGAGGCCCTGTGCAAAAACTTAAAAGTTGTCAAATATTTTCTTTAGTTATGTTATTTATGTTATAATATATGCAAAAATGTATAACAGTTATACACAAAATTCAAATAAAAATCTTATATGACTAATGTGTTAATAACAATAAAAAGTTATTTAATAGGAAAAATTAAAAGTAAACACATAATAATACAACAAATAACATAAAATAAGTTTATCCACAGTGAACATTAAAAGCACTTTTTTGACAATAATAAATTGACATTACTATTTTACAAAAAAAAAAAAAAACAAATAGACGCTACTATTTTTCAAAAAACAAAACAACAACCATATGTTATTATTTCTAAACATAAATTTTTGAACATTATAAAAACAAAATCATCTAATCATATTTTTATAATCAAGATTTGCTAGAAACTCATTAAACAAAGTTGAAACCGTCTAAGTAGCAAGTCCACCCTAAGATGAATGTTCTCTTATTCCAAACAAACTTAATAGAAAGAACGTACTATATATTTGCTTAATAGACTAAAATTTGTACTTTAAAAATGAAAAAACCTAAGAAAAATGTTACAAATTAATGGTAATGACTACAAAAGAAAGTCAAATACAGAAATTAGGGATTTTGATCTTTCAAAAAATAATTTAGAGAATTATCTAATATTAATATAGAGTCTTAATTGATTCATAAGATTTTAACAATAACCTCTATCAATAATAAATAAAACAAATATAAAATATTATATAAAAAAAATATAAAATATAAAAGAAAAAACATAAAAGAATTAAAACTAAAAATATGAAAGAACTTTATATTCTGATATCAATTATAAAAAACACAATTTTAAAAATAGCAATATACTACAAACCATAGGAACGAAAATAGCAATTTTTAAACCCAATGGACCAACACCGTATATTTGAACAAACCATGAGGACGAAAAATGTAATTTACTCTATAAATTATTGAAAAACTCCTTTAATAAAGAAGGGTAGATGAGATTCAAACCTGAGACGTTGCTAACACAACTACAAGCGCTAGCCTCTGTGGCTGTCTGGCGCTTTTGTTAATATTGTGAAATTCTGACTTTATATCTAATTATAATACATATAAATTATAAAAAAAATATCGGAGGCCCTGTTCGACGGCACGAGTTTGAACACCCTAAGGCACTGCCCATTCCCGTTCCGGAACCGGCAATTTCGAAGCAGTTCCGGTTCCAAATGCGGGTATCCGGTTCCGATGCTCACCCTTACCGAGATGCACCAGAACAATTTTTTTCTAAAACGCAATTTATGATTGGGCATGAGATAAAAAGTGACTAAGAGTTCAGATAACTTGCTATGTTTCACACCTTAACTCTTTTTCTCATACGATTCTCCGTCTAATTAAACGCATGAGGTTTAATCTTTTGATATCCCATTTTTTTTTCCTGAGATTCATTCTAAACCGTTAAGTTAACATAATTAATTTTATTAATTAATGAGATAATTAAGAAGATAATTATTATATTTATTAAATAAAATTTTAATGAGTTTTTAAAAAAATATCATATTTATCTTTTTTTCTGTCTCAACTTATTCTATCTATCTCCGTATTAAGAAATAAATCGTGAACGGAAGGTGAACACATTGTAAACACAATGTAAAATAATCACAATAATTTTTTACTACAGTGTTGATAATGTGTTCACAGTCAATTGTGTCTACGTATATGTTATGAAAAAAAATAAGTCGGGAGAAGGAAAATATAAGAGATAAGAGGGAAAAAAATAGGAGATAGGAGATAGAAAATTTTAATTTATTTTAGATATTTCATTTCAACTATTTTTTTTGTGTTTTAAATTGAATTTCATGGATCTCACAAAATAACGAGTTCTTAAAAGAAGATTCCCCTTAAACGTATAACCTTAACTCGGATATATTGTCTAGAGATGTCGAGGGTTACTTTTTCAACATGATTGTTATTCAGTTTGTTTGATACGTTAAGTTTTCTAATGGATTTTCTCTGCGTTAGCATAAACAACTCAATTATCTTCTTCTCTTGTACTTTGATACGTTAAGTTTTCTGACTCATTTTATGAACGGTGTATGTCCTTTAAATGTTCATTAATATAAGATCTAGTTTGTTTAAAAAAAGAGTTAATCTACACAAAACGTATGAAACATCCCACATATCAATTTAAGTTCTTGTTTGTTACGGTTTAACAAAACCCACAACTTATTTAATCACATATACATAATTATTTAACAGTAGCTTAAAATGATATAAAAATGATTTATCCGATAAATTTCTAGGAAAGTTTTATATAGAAAGCAAATTTTTTTTTTTCAAAACTTGCATCTCCCAAATAAAAAAGACCACTTCCATCTGTAAAAAAACCTTATTCCACACAAATAGATTAATTTACAGTTAACGAAAAATTAAACATGAAAACCCTAAATTTCATGATTTTTATCGATTATTAGGTTAAATTTTGATAAAATGATGATGATTTTGTCCTTAAAATAAAACAATTTATGACCAAAGGGAGATGTCCAGCTGTTCCAAGCAAGTCCACGTGTAAATGTGAGGATATCGACGTGGCAATCTTATAACATGAATATCGGACAGGTGTACATATAGGTTTGTTTTCTTTTGGATCACACACTTGTTTGATGTTTCAATTCCGTTGGATCCAACTCAAAAACCGACATTTCTCTCCCTCTTCTCTTTCTATCTCCATTGATTTCAAAAATTGCAAAAACAGGATCCATCAGGAAAACAAAGAAATGGGTGCTGAAACTTTTGTGGAGATTATACTCGCAATCATCTTGCCTCCTATTGGCGTTTTTCTTCGATATGGTTGTGGTGTAAGTAATCTTAATTAACTTCATCTTCATCTTCATTTTCAATTTCATCTGTATTCGAAGAAAACTCTAAATCTCGATCGTTTGAATGATTAATCGATCATTATGATCAACACTTTTAATTTTCGATCGAATCAGATGCACTGAAAACTCGTTGTTTTCGTGGATCGGTTTAATTTAATTTGTTATCATGATCATCTGATCAGATATACTCGATCGATCGTGTTCTATCGTTTTCTGATTTGATTTTTTTTGATATAAAATATATAGAAATTGAAGGATGAATGAAGGTAATTAATTAAAAGGGATTGTGATTGAAAATGCAGATCGAATTCTGGATATGTTTATTGCTGACGATATTGGGGTACCTTCCGGGGATTATATACGCAATCTATGTTTTGGTTGTGTAGGTAATTAATTAATTTAGTGGTTTTTGTTTTCAAATATGCTTTGTTAATTTGAAAATGAGTAGTGATCAAAGGATTTAAGTTTTCATTATGTAAATTTTCTGTTCTGCATGCTAGATCTTAATCCTTTATCAGAAATTAATCAAAAATATATATATATGTTAGTTTTTTAATTAGCCATACTCATGCATTATTGTGGAATCAGATTGTTAATACATCATTAGAACTTTGTTACATTCGATTTGATGAGGTGATGAACGTTCATCAAATTCCCTCCCATCGTTTCTGTTTCTATTAGATATTTGGTTATTTTATCTAGTTTTCAAGCTATCTTAATTATTCACAACAACTCGATTAAAATAAATGGGTAGTTTAGATATGGGAAAATGGTTAACTTAAAAGAATCAAGAAGTGCAAAAAACACCCGGCTTTTCATGCAAACTTTAGCCATGCTAACGACCAGTCTGACAGTCTCAACATGTATATATCGCATATGATTATCTTCTAGAATAATATTTATGCTATTTTTGTCAAAAGTAGCTAATAAAGTACCTTGTGACTTATAAGGTAGCTTATCAAAACTTTACTTTTATTAACTTATCAACAAGGTACCTTATAAGTTAACTTATGGTCATCCAAACAACTGCACTAAAAATAAGGTGACTTATTAGGCATCTTATTTTTGCCAAACAATGCCTTAATTTGTTCTTTTCGCACTTTTAGTTGGTTGACCGTTTCTCCGCATGATAAAGGCGGAATAAACTCTAAAAAATTATCGAGTTTAAAAAATCTAAGGGTAATACCTTAATGGCTTGGGTTTGTTCTTTAAATGTCAAAAGTACTCGGATGTTACAGGTTCGAATCTAGGAAGGAATAAAAATTCTTTTGTGATCACGGAGGTTCAAATGTGATAACTCCGGACTGCCGATGGTCAATCTGGGATTAGTCGTCTCAGGAGATTAATCAAAAAAAAATATAACATGTATTAATTATTAAATACAAATTACGAACATCAACTAAGGTTAATGTAAAATGAGTCGAATTAAATGTTTTGGTTTGGAAGCATAAAATAAAAGGTATTTTAAGCATTTTATTTTTCTTTGTCAAGTCTATAAATGTGAGTTAAATTTTTAATGGATGTCGGTGTAACGATTTTTCATTTATGGTTGTAATAATTTTTCATATAGAGAATTTGATCTCCTCAATGCTAGTGTTTATAAAAAATCAAAGCAATTTAACATATTTAATCATAAGCAATTTAACATATTTAATCATTTATATTCAAATATAAATTTTAGATTTTAGATTTTTTTTTTCAAATAAAGAATTGCAATCATTTTCTATCATCGTTATCTAAGTACATATTGTAAACGGATCCGTAAAATCTCAATCAAGCTGGTCTCACAAAAATGATATTTTTCAAGCCATTTATTCACATGAGAAATGTTGCATGAAAATAACGTTATTTTAATATAGACAGTAGATTCAACAAGAGTAATAACTAAACAAAAAAAAACAGTTATATGTGATTTTATGCTAACATCGTTTGTAAAATCACATGTGATCCATGTGATTCTGGACGTGACTGTATTGCGGTCCATGTTGTCCGTATACTTTTGCATTGACAACTCACGGTCCATGTTGTCCGCATACTTCTGTATGAATCGTTAATATAAAATCACATATGATTTTGTATATGGTTTGTCTGTTTTTGTGTTCTCTTACTTGATTATTGTTGTCGTTTGAACGTTTCTCTTTCTTTCTCCATCTATATATAATATAAAAAATGATATTGATAAATGTATAAAGAGAGTTCACTTGATTCATATAAAAGCCTCTCAGCTTCAATGATTAAAACACAACATTAATAACGGAAACAATATTAAGGAAAACGTATTTTCAATGAAGATCTTTTGAAACAAAAGAAATAGTGTCTGAAAATGGAATTAGGTACTGTCAAAGTCTTAGTTCTCAAGGTTTTGTAAATTGAACTTTCAGACTTCTGTATTAGACGTACTTTGAATTAGAGGTTGAGAATTTATCTTAAGAAGTCAAAGAATAGTATACTATCATTGAATATTTGGAGTTTGGTGAACTTTGTTTAAAAAAAACAAAAAACAAAAACGATGCGGGAACCAAGACCAAAAATTGAGAAAAATGCAGTTTCACTGTAAAAAAAAACAACCTATCAAAAGGACACTAAAAAACAATCTACGATAAAAGAACTAGATTCAATGATAGTTGAAGGAAACCGAGCCATCCAACCTCATCACACCACTATATAAACCACACCCATCCAAGAAATAGCAAGCATATATAAGGAACCCAATCATAAAACAACCCCTTTGAAAATTCGAGCGTTCCTAGTCCTCTAAATTCAACAAGCCGCAATCCAAATCACAACTTGCCAAATGCTTTTCACTGAGATTGCAATATTGTTTCCTCTGTTGAAAAGGAGCAATTCCAAAACTGAAGACATGACGTTACAATCCATATTCCACCATGAGAAGATGAGTTCACATATTGACTTTGCATGAGTATAACCAACAAGATAATGATCCAATGTTTCAACTTGGTCTCCACACATCAAGCAAAGGATCTAGTGCAGATCAATGCCTTTGTTGCTTAACTTCTGAAGAAAATGAATATGATTATGCAACGATCTCCATAAGAAGATGTTGACTTTTCTTGGCGCAAGCTTGTTCCCACATAGCCCCACCAAAGATATTTAAAAAATCTCAATCGATCTGATCAAAATTTAAAAAGTCTTTCTCACTATTCAGAACAGTGGAGCATTCGACGTCTTTAGGTTGTTGGCACCGATCATGAATATGAGAGATTTTACATGGAACACATTGTTTTCATGAAGCGGTTGAAAAACCGAATAGAGTCATTTTAAAACAATAGTTTAAATCTAACAAATCACTTGAGACACCCTCTTGCGATTGCGATTCCATTGCCATTTTCAAACCAACATCTGTTTAGCCATTCTCCACTTTCATCAACTTTTGCCTCCGAATATGTATCAAGCGGCAGAAAAGCCTCGGGAATCTTTTAGGGTGCATTTGGTTTGCGGGATTGTTTTTGAGGGATTTGGATTTCATGGAAGGATTTGGATTTGGAGGGATTTAGATTGAAATAAATTTGGAAATCATAGGTGTGTTTGGTTTGTAGGATTTGGAATGAAATTGAATTTTCATTATTTATAAATAATTTATATAAAAATATAAAAAATTATAAAAATAATTAAGTTGCATTTTTATTAATCAATTATTACAAAACAAATGTTTTTAACATTTTTAAAACGTTATTTCATACAATCCTACGAAATCCCGAGCACCCACCAAAGATTTCAAAATCTTACTGTTTGTAGGATTTCAATTGAATCCTAGGATTTTAAATTCGGACAATCCGATAAACCAAACATAGGATTGTAATGAATTTGAAATCCAAATCCCCCAAATCCATTCTGTTCCCGCGAAGCAAACATACCCTTAGATAATCTAAAATTACTCACTCATTTGTCTTTCCAAAAACGAGTATCTCTCCCGTCTCCGACCTTCCTATCAAAAGAAGAAGAGAAGTTCACTCCATATCCCTCAATCTCACATTCCGCTTTGATGATGTTCCCCCAAGTCGAGGGTCTTATGATTCATATAGACCACCTTTCGTAGTTTGCATATTTACGTTTAATCCTTCAAATAATTATTAATAAATTCAATAACGTATATTTTTCTTTAAATTATAAAATTTAGATAAAAAAAGATCTCTATGATAAAAAAGTTAAAGAGACAAGAAGTTGTTGTAAAAAATATAAAATTATATCTATTATTGTTATTTAACTTTAAATAATTGTTTAAAGATAACATTAAAAAAAGAGGGGTGTCCTGAAAATATACGTTGGTCAAAATCTGCGAGTGTGAGTCTTTGGATCCTCAGTTGGGTTTGGTCTTCCTTCTAACCGATTGTTAGGGTTCTGAAACTGGAATCCAAATCCGGCTCACGTCCTCAATCACCGATTATCGCCAGGTATTGACTATGAAGATTATCGTTGTTTTGATCCAATTTTGTTGTACAATTTAATCTGCATCTCGTATAATAAATACTACACTGTTGTTCTAGCTTCAGAAATTGCTCATTCGTTTACTGTAATCCGTTGTATCTGCAGTTACGGTGTAATATAGATGTTAACTGTTAATTGAATATCGGTATTCAATCGATATGGTTACGTGCGGATGAAGTGTAGGAAAAATTACAGTATGATCTGAACTTTGTTAATGTTTTGGTATAAACTGATTTTGAGGTCTAATTATTTTTCTGGTAGGGAAATTATGGTGTGCCGTAAGGTTTAATCTAGGTATTAATATTTCTTGAAGATTCTAGAAATCATATTAATTATTATATTTGAAAATTATTCTACAAGTGATGGTGTGGCTTTTCTTTTTCCTTCATATTTTGAAGTAGTCATGGTTCATCAAGTGTTATTATCATCGTTAATCATTAACTACATGAATACTGTATTTTGTACCAGGCCCTGTCCTTTGGACGAGCCGCGACTGACCTCCAACACCCCTGTCCACCGCTGATTACACCTAAACGCTCCCCTGGTTAGGCCTGTTCCGCTTCGATTTGGCTAATCCGTTGGTAATTCAATTGTTTCTTCCGTTCTTGCTAAATGCCAGTTTCTAATTAGATGGTATAATATTTATGGTTGTGCTATATTGCTTTTACTTAGTTGGTTGAAACTTGAAACTACTGATTGAGATTTGAGAATCAAGATAAAAAGAATCCTAAACTTCATTTGAACTCTTCATCTCCATAAATGCTTGGTTGTCACTTCTCTGCTTAATATTTGTTTATCCTTGTCTGAGTTGGGTTTGGTTTTTGTGGTTTTTGCTGTAAGAGCATGATCACACTCTCTTATATACGCTAGAATGCCTAAAGGATTAAATCAGGTTTTCCCTCTCCAAACTTTTACACACAATCGCACATGAAAGCTGCACTCAGAGTGGGAACTATTTCATCCCCAACAACAGAAAAAACCCCAATCTTCAAACAACTTTGCTCATTTATACCCTAACCGTAGGTATCAATCTGGAAAAAGAGTATAGCACTCATTCGCTCAGCACTTGGAGTAAAAATGGTCTTTCTGTGGGTAATCCAACTCCATGGAAAAAAATCTCCATCTCAGGGGAATCTAATAATCTGCAGAAGCATCACTGAAGATTAATATATTAAACAAAAAGATCAAAATGCATAACATAGAAATCATGAGCAAGACTGGTTTCATTTAAGCTTCCATGTTTCGATGTGTTGTTAATTTACCTTAAAAGCATATATCTAATGGAATTAAATAGTCGTCCTTTTCTGATTCTGAGTCAATTGGTATATATGTGACGAATCTGAGTCGATTGTTTTGTATCCTGTTGTATCTCGTGCTCACTTCTTCACGTAATAGGCCTTTAAAGTTACCTTTTTAGTGTTGTCTGAAAAGATTGTGTTGGTTTTTTAGAATTGAAACAGGGCTGTATACTTGTAGTTGACTAATTTACCTAATAACAATAAGAGGACCACCCTGGATCCAAATTTGGATCTGCCCCTGATGTGGCTCTAGGATCTCAAGACAGTTTTCTGTGTACATGTTTTAGCTTCTCTAATCATTGCTTTGCAGTTTTATGATACTAATTTACAATATAAAATGATTTGTTGTGCTGTATAATGACATATCTCAAGAATCCGTTTTATGCATCTTCTAGGCTATAGATGTCATATGCATATATGCCTATGTAAGAGCCAGATAACCTGAGACAGCTGGTTATACAAATGATAATAATGCTATATCAACTTATGTCAGTCGTTCTTGTTCTGGCACAGATTTATTAGTTTAAGCTAAAATTGTCTTTTATTCGGTAAATATTTTGTGTACGTGTGTATGGCTGTATGCTTCGGTAGATGAATGATGTATATTACTGTATTGAAGAATGCATGATAATAGTAAAAGAAGATAAAAGTCTAAATACATAAGAGAGGATATAGAGCAGGCAGTGGGGATCGAACTTGTGTTGTGAGTTTGGTAAGGTGGGGTCAATGTTGATTCAATACTCTAATGTCTGTAATTCAGAACCGAACATGAGTTCTGGTTTTCTTTTGCCCCTTTATGGAGAACGGATAAACAGCTAGATTTAGATACGAACCGACTTATATAAGAAAGAAACCATATTATCTTTGGCACTTTTAGTTTGAGAGTATTCAATTCAAGATAACTCACTTTCTAGATGATCCCTCTAGATGTAGATGATTCTTACAATCTTTGCCGTTGCTTTGATCTCTATTATCCATTTGAGAGGGTCTCAAGTATATGCATCATGGGCTGCAACATTAGTTGATCTCTGGATATAGTATGGAAAGGCAGTGAAAAATAACGAAAGCTTATAATAGAATCTAAATTTACTGCTTGATTTATCTTTCCTTCTCTAATGGGTTCACATAATATTTCATCTGTCGTTATGTTGAGCTCTTGAATATCATCAGATATTTCTATATCCCTTGCTTCAAATGTTTCAGGGCGATCTAATAGTCATAAATGGATTTTGGTGGAATAATAACTAACCATAGACAGCCATCATGGAGATGATGATGATGCAGATAAGTTGATTGATCATATGGTGATTATAGTCTAAAAGAAGAATTATTTTTGGAATTACATTCCGCAAACAAGATTAGATTGCATACCTTTGTCTATCAATAAACAGATAGTTAATTTTGATCAAGTGGCAGTTCACCTGTACTAACCTCTAAATTCGGTATGCATATCTCTCTTCAAAAAGTTCTGTTCAAAAAAGTTTCACCCGTTGTTATGTGTCGACCATTTAATATGAAAATAGAATTGTTACTGACGAACAATCTCTTATTCCACATTTATATTTTATGAGGTTGCTGTTTCAGTTCAGGCCTTCAGGGTTAAATAATTAATTACTATTTCTGTTTAGGAATGGATCATCAATTACACATTCCACAGTTGCACTTAGAGATGCATTGTCGTTTATTATATTTCGGTAGGGTTGTTGTCTTTCTCAGCTAGTGATTTTGATGCGAGTCAAATGATGATTTTTAGACGATATAGTCGGTGGAAGAAGAAATAGGTAACACCCTAAGCGAAAGTGCAACTTTCAGCACGTCCCTGTAGTAACTTAGTATTTAGTTTGAATATTTATACTAATAAACTGTAGTAACTTATTAGTAGTTAGTTTGAATATTTACATTAACAAGGTTTTAATTCAACATGAACACTGATAAGGTTTAAATTTCCACAATTTACAACAAAATATCATCAGATAAAAGTCTCACACTACTTGAAATCTATTTATAATTAGTTAAATCATGTTTTGGTCCAGGATGAAGTTTCGTCATTCCACAGGGTGATAATCCTCGAGCTAGGTTCAAGAGTTAAAAATCCTTCTAAGATTTTAGGTCATATATCGAATCTGACCCGATCAGTATTATGGAGAATTCCGAACCATTTAGTTCCTCTACCGCACCTCTGACATGGCATGACTTCTTGGAGCGTATGCGACATCCATCTGCCTCCGAATTTGTTAAAGCCATCAAAAGTTTCATCGTATCCTTCTCCAATAATCCACCCGATCCCGAAAAGGACAGTTCATCGGTACAAGAGTTCCTGGCCAATATGGAAGCCGCTTTTCGTGCTCATCCTCTTTGGGCAGGTCGTTCAGAAGAGGAGTTAGATAGTGCGGGTGAAGGACTGGAGAAATACATAATGACAAAATTATTTACTCGTGTTTTTGCCACACATCCAGATGACGTTAAGATAGACGACCAACTTTACGAGAAGCTGGCTTTAGTCCAACAATTCATTCGGCCCGAGAACTTAGACATTCAGCCAACGTATCAAAACGAAACGTCATGGTTACTTGCTCAGAAGGAGTTACAAAAGATAAATATCTATAAAGCACCAAGAGATAAACTCGTATGCATCCTTAGTTGCTGTAAAGTCATTAATAACTTACTGCTTAATGCTTCAGTTGCTGCAAACGAAAACCCTCCTGGAGCCGATGAGTTTCTTCCGGTCCTTATTTACGTTACCATAAAAGCAAACCCTCCTCAATTGCATTCAAATTTGTTGTACATTCAACGATACAGACGCGAATCTAGACTAGTTGGAGAAGCGGCTTATTTCTTCACAAACATGCTGTCAGCAGAAGCCTTTATTATGAACATAGATGGGAAAGCGTTGTCAATGGATGAAACGGAGTTTCAGAAGAATATGGAATCTGCTCAAACACTTATTTACGGTTTATCGGGTGATTACGATGGTGGCGGTGAAAGCATATCGGAACCTACTAAACAGGTCAAAAACAATGAAAACAGTAGCGTTGCAGTTGAATCAACAACCGAAGGTGTAAACGCTAAAGTGAACAAAATCCCATCGATTTCGGATTTGGAGAATAAAGGGGCAAGTATATTGATGAAAGAAGAAACGGGGGTAGAAGAGTTTCGAAAATTCCCGTATTTATACTCACAAATGGGTGATTTGACGGTAGGTGATGTAGAAAAGTTGCTAAATAGCTATAAGCAACTGGTGGTGAAATATGTTAGTCTTGCAAAAGGGTTGGGTGTTTCGGCCCCATCGATCCAATCGAATGAATCAAGAAACGAGGGTGAAACTTCAGATAAGGGGCAGGTAGATGATGGTAGAATAGATGGAGTTTTTACTGGAGATTCGGAATCAACAGAAGTCGTATCTCGAGTAGAAGACACTGTTGAATCGTAAGTTTTTCTTCTTTTTATCCAGATCAAATTCGTAGATGGATATATTATGGATGCAATTGGAATTTGGGTATGTTTTTTGTTTACTGTAATGCTGTTTTCTGGAAGAGATTTAAGGTTAAAATTCAGGGAATGAGAATGGAATGAGTTTCATTACCCTCAGTTTGTTCGTTGAGGAATGTTTACGTCCCTATTCTCGGTTATTCTTGAAACACCTAGTTATACTCTAGCAAAAAAATGTCAAATGGTACAATTTTTTTGTCATGACCATTTAGTGGCAAGACAAAAATAATAATAACGAGGCCTTGATAACTAGTCCTTGGACTAGGACCAATAACCGGCCCGGCTTCAAAAATGGTAACCGGTCGGATCTTAGAAACCGGTAGAGATAGGCAAAAATTGATCCCGGTCCCCAACACCATTCCCGTAACCGGTCTTGACCAAAAATCTAAGGCCCGATTAAGCTACATTGTAACCGGTTATGAGAACTGGTCCTATGTATTTTTTTTAAATTTGGTTTTTTACATAATTTTTTAAAGAAGACAAAAGTGTTATACTAATACACTTGAAAATATGTAATTGGGTTAATTAAATACACTTCAAAATACGTTTTTTTCCCGAGTATACAAGCCAAAATCATGAATTATAATAAGAATCGTGAAATAGAGGGTAAATGGGGAAAAATGGACAAAAATGGGAAAAAGAGTCATATGGCCATTGGGTATCGATAATAAAACGTTAATATTTTTGAAAAATCGACCAGTCTTGGGTCGGACCTATAACCGGTCCCGGGCCGGGCCTTCTTTCTTTACGAAAACCGTAACTGGTCCCAGACCGCTGGTCCCAATCGGTCCCGGTCCTCTGCCGGTCCGGGCCCATTTGCCCATCTCTAGAAAACCGGTCCCAAACCTCTTCTAATAGGTTCCAACTGGTCCTGACTGAGTTTCTATTCATTGCTTACCAATGAAGAAGATAATGCAATAGCTAGACAATGAAAAATGATTCTGTCTCGAAGTTGGACGTTACTGATAGGTATAAAAAGAGGTCAGGAAGGATATATACCATGGTTATCAAAAGAAAGTCGTGTGATATTTAGTTTTGCAAAACCAAGAAGAAATACATATATATATGATTGATCTTTTTGTATGTAACATTACAAAAGAAAATGAAAATAAGTCTTACAATGGAACGGCAAAACGAAATGATATAACCAAAAAGGTTCTCATGTACATTGCAAAAGCGAGCAGAAACCTTTTGCAGACTATGAATTACAAGCAGCTTCAAGATGAATAGTCAGTACCATATGTAAATCATCGATTGCCAATCTCACATCCCTGGAGTACGTTGATTTTAGTAATAACACATTTGAAGGTTCATTCTCATTCAGCTCATTCTCCAGTCATACAAAGCATGAGGTTAGTTAAATTCGTAACCAACAATAACATATTTAAAGTGGAAACAGAAGAACCTATAGGTTGGATTCCAATGTTCCAGTTGAAAATTGTTGTGCTATTTATATAGTTGCAATGTGATGAAAATCACATGAATGTTGCTATTCTGGGTGATATACAACATAAGTTTCTTCCAAAATATATACAAGACTTTTCAATTGGAACACTGGAATCCAACCTGTACACTCTTTTGTTTCCACCTTAAACATGTTATTGTTGCTTACGAATTTAAGTACCTCACGCTTTGTATGACTAGAGAATGAGTTGGATGAGAATGAACCTTCAAATGTGTTATTGCTAAAATCAACATACTCCAGAGATGTGAGATTGGCAATCGATTATGGCATAACTAATCATCTATCACAAACACCGTTGCATTTTCCTTCTTGAAATTGTGGGATGTATGATCCACCTCCTGTACCAACATATTAATTACAATCAATTGTTGCTACACCAAGATCAGATCAGCATTTATTTATTACACAAAACCCACAAAATAGAAACAGAATGTTAGTTAAGTGTCGAGCAGAATTACTTACATTGGTATTGCTAAGTTCAAGATTGTAGAAATCCATGGTGGTGTCTGGCTTAAACAATGGGCCAGCATGCCAAGTTCCCCGGTTCAGCTTCAGAAACTTTGGACCGGTAACTTTGAAGATCTGAACGCTATCAACAGTAGGAGGCACAAAAAAGTGACCACTGTGTGATTGCAAAACGTTTTCTTCCACATCTGGATCCACTATCGATGGCTTTGCAACTCCAAGGTACCAATCATTGCCACCAATTGAACCAAGGCATTGGGTCACATTAGCATGATGTGTTATGATGGAGAACCCGAGGTCCCGATCCTGAAGGTGCATGATATACAACCTAATAGCATAACCATACATGAAAGCAACATTAATTTTGTAGGAAGTCAAAGGTTAATGTGCGCAAATGTAACTTAGGATTTGATCATTTAAGTTGTTATTGTTTGAAGTGCATAGCTTTCTAAACTCATTTCACTTAAGATTGGCAACAAAATTGTATAAAAGAGAGCATGTTTCTGTCTTATCTATCAGTTTTCTGGCTGATACGATCCTTCCATTTCACCATTTGAAACACTATATTCATGTTTGAGGAATGCCTTAAATCATAGGTGGATCCACAGAATGAACAAAGAAAACAATTCCATATAGAAAGCAGATTGCCAATTGTAACACATTTTCTACTTGAAGAACATCATAAAATGCAATCGGATGTTTGTATTATATTATGCAACTACCAATGCATTTGTAAGATCCATGACGCTCATGTTCGTGTTGTTCATAGTTTTAGTTGATAGTTATCATTCTGAAATTTTCAATTCAACAATCAAACGAATTCATCTCAACAATCAAACGAATTCATATCAACAATCAATAAATCATACCAAAAACTACACTAACAATTGATAAATCATACACTCCACAAAATTTCATTCCGATTTCGATAATCAACAAACGATCCGAACAAGGAAACGAATTCATGTTAGGGACGTGGAAGATTACGAACTCCTTTCAAAATTCGAAACAGAAAGAAACCCTAGAATTCCGATATATATATATATATATATAGAGAGAGAGAGAGAGAGAGAGAGAGAGAGATGAGATGCACACCTGGGAGTACCGTGGGTGAGATCTAGTTGAGCATCGTGAGGACCGAACTTGTCTCCGTCCGGCGACGCCTGAATCACTTGTCCGAACTCTTTGAAGGTCTCCGGTGTTGCTTCGATAGGCTTCAGTTTCACCACCGACGGCTCCATTGAATCCGCAGACAGCAGCACGGAGGATCGATATCCAACCCTGGCCGTTAATATTTCAGGATGTGATAAAACCTATTTATTTTATATTTGACCCTTGTATTTGTTGTAATTTTAAAACATACCCTAAACTTTTTTTTTTACAATTACAGAAGTCTAAGGAATGGGCTGTTTACCAAAACTTACCCGGGTAAATGCTTACCGGGAAAATTCGACACTATCATTTACTTCTCGGGTAAGATTTTAGTCCACCAAAACGACATCATATGTAACAATTTACCCGGTAAGTGCTTATCGTGGTAAGAGTTGTTGCAATCACTTACCGGGGTAAGACTCTTGGTCCTTGTTTTTCTTGTCTTCGCTCTTACCGGATAAGATTTTTGGTATTTGTCATATTCCTCCGGTAAGATAATATGCATAGATAAGTCTTATCCGGGTAAGCGTTTGGTAAACGGCCCCTAAATCTAAAATGTTTGCATATGCACCATAATGGTAACTAAATCACATAATATTCTTATAACAAGATAAATTCAAACTAAAACGCAAAATCCCAAAGGAAAAATCATACGCTCGTCCACTACTGTTGTTTGCTACAGAGTATTCTTCACGTAGCAACTCGTTTTAATCATCTCTTTTTATTTTTGTTCAGATTTAATTTTAATTTTCTTTACTAGTTATTAAAATCCTAATTTAATTCTAAAATTCAAACGTTCTTGTATTTAATTTTTGGGAGTTATTTTAGTGGCCTTTGTCTTTGTTATCTTTTTTTAAGGGCACAGATTTTATTAAAACTAGCAAGATGCTAGAAAAATAATTACAAAGCAGAAATAGTCATTAGGGGGTTTTGCAGCCACGTACCCTACTCAATTAATATTTAGCTTCTTACTCCTATTATGCACCAAAAAAAACAAGTGCATAACAATACTATCCCATAGCACTGCCTTTTCAGGTTTCCTAACTCCAAAAATTGTTCCATTGAGATAATTCCACAGAGACCACAGAGCTGTATAGACTACCGCTTTTAAGCATTCTAATTCTCCTTTGTTCCATTGTCTCTTTTGTTATCTAAAACCTTTTATTGGATAGATGAAAAGAGAATATGAATATAAGTCAAAATAGAATGTGAATCTAAACAAGCAAAGGGGGTGCTTTATGGACATGATGGAAAATCTAATCTCAAATGATGATTATTTTTTGGAGCACGACAAAATGGTAGTATAGATTTGTTATACACAAGTGGTATCATATAGATAAGACTGATTTTTTATGTGTTTTCAGTGATTGATCAGAAGAAAAGTTGACAACTTGATTATTTATACATCATGAGTTAACATTAATTGTAGTATGTCTTTCAGTGGGTCGAGTAGGTTGCAAGAGGCAAGACCTACTTCATAGGTATCTTGGAAGGGGTTATTCTCTTAACTCACTTCATGTGTTGTCTGTACATATTTTATTCCTTCGATTATTTCCTCTGTTTGGTGTATTATTTGAGCTAAGCATGACTAAAAGATAATTATTCTCCAGAAAAATGGTAATTGATAGATCTCTATATAACTCTTAATTCTAGTCGAATAGTTAACTTCTGAAAGTCTTCATAAAATGAACATAAGAAATGTCTTCTATTTGAAATATTATTAACTATAATATCTTTTTTTTTCCTTTTAACTTGATTTTATAATACAATGTAAGAAGAAAATATTGTAGTGATAAGTAGGGTAGAGATGGCAATCAGAATGTCTCAACCAATGGAATTCAGATGTAGTCAAGACCAATAATACCTACTTTCTTTGTATTTCTAGCCAATGTCAACTCTCAACAATAAACCAACCTCATACTCTAGGCATATGTCAATGAAAAGATATTAAAATAAATTGTGGGTTCTACTTATATGGTATAAAAATATACAAAGACGTCGATATGTAGTTACTAAGAAATGAATACAAAATCACAAGAATAAACAGTTCAGAGAAAAGAAAACGTTAGAAACAAATATAAGTTAAAGAATTTACGTCCAAATTTTGGTTTCAATCTTAATCTTGGACTTCATATTACCTTGTTACCTTTAAAAATAGGAAGGTCACCCTCACAACTTGGCTCTTGGACATTTTGAGTTGGGGTGGGAGAAGTGGTATCCAACTTTTTTATACGGTTGAAAAAATTAGTCTAGTATTTTATTTACTACCTTTCTAGAAAGGTTGGACCCACAAGGACCGAGTCCTGGGCATGGACCCGTCTGAGGTTGCCGAGAGGTTGCCTTTTTTCTCCAGACAGCTTTCACAAGCTTTTTGCCTAATAATATAAATCTTACATAAAAGTAACTCGAATATAAGAATCTCGTTGTTTGACTTGTACCGTAAAACGTTTCTCGTTATATAAAACGTAGTTGTCATAATATGTTTCTTGTATACTAAAAATAATTGTTTGAGAAACCGTGTGATAAAAAGATGAGTAGAAGTAGGAATGTTGGCCAGGCTGCAACATCGAAGGAGGCTGCTATCTTATGTGTCTTTTTGTAGCATACCTTTCACATCATCTTTATATCTTGTCAAACTAAGAGAAAAATTAGTCTTTGAGATTATAATTACGTTTGTATTATTTATAGACTTTAATCACTTACTGTATTTTTTCCATATAGCCATGTAGATACGATATCGACATTCTTCTGCTACAGATTAACTATTACGATTGTATAGATGAAGCCAAAGTAAGTTAGGTCACCGTGATTGATTCTATGATAACAAGGATCTCATACATGTGAAGAAGGTGATGCTAATGGATTAACCAAAAATATTGAAAATGAATTTGGAAAAAAAAACGCTCTTTTGTGTTTACATCATTTTTGTATTTCATTTGTAGCCTCTTTATATCGAAAAATCCATAAGTCATCTCATCGTACTCTTTGATTCAATACAAGATGCAATAATTTTCTTCTCGAAACGTCTCAAAATAAGTATAAAAACTTTTCGTTTCCTTTAGCAAACTTTCGATGCAAAACTTTGTTTTTGCTCGATCATAGTTACTTTTTGTGGATGGTATCCTAAGTCACCAGTGGATGGTATCCCTGGTTGGCGAGGGTTCGAACCCCGCGACTGACAATTCTGAGGTATCCAGCTCTTGGACCGGTCCTTTGGGCCGGTTCAGGGGCGAGTTCATGGGCCAGTCCATAGGGCTGGATCATGGATGCAGAGGATTAGTCGGTGCCCGTTTGGATCCGGATACCTCTGGGATGTGTGAGTGTGTTAAAATGTCGTCCAAAAAAAATAGTTACTTTTTGTGGTGAATTTTAGCATGATTTATATTTTATGTAATTTCAAAAATTTCATGTTGATATATCACACGTGAGATTTCAAACATTGAAGTAGCTAATTTACATTTAAAAATGCAACGTATTTTAATCAGATCCTGATTTTTTATAACGTGTTTTGATATAATGTTTGAGATATCATAATACAAGAAAGGGTAATGAAATAACAGTTTTAAAAATACATTATATAATATGGAAATCAAATTAAAATATGTTGGATTTTATCCTAAGAATATTAAATATTATATTTATTTTTGGTTTGTGATGATGTTACGAGTCACCTTTTTTCCTCCCTCCTTTTGCTCATGCATCGGACTTTTGCAGTACAATAAATTTCTTTTCCTATAAATATAATAAGCGCATTTATATATATATATATATATATATTATTTTTATTAACTCGTTCCTTGATGGTGATTTGTGCATTTAATTTATCGTTGTTGAAATTACCATCTTTTGTTGAATTTTTGCTCAAATGTTTATATATCTATTCATATATCTCCAAATAGTTTACTTTTAATGGATGTTGATGGCCCAAAATCTATAAAAGCACACACTTATACGTAGATATGTTTACATAACTAGACGAAATATCATGTGAGAATAAGAATAAAAGTGAGAAACATAAAAATGGATCAAGACTTTTGATCACTTTTAATCTCATCTATGCCTCATAATTGCGTTTGATACGAGAATTGATCTGGTACATCTCATATCGGTGATTTTCAATTAGCATTGATCCAAGGTGCAGTAGAAATTTATTTCTAGCATTCTCATCACAACTTTCATTATCACTATAACTCAATTTTTTTTGAAGTATATAATATTATATACAGAAAATGCAATAAATAAACTCACACGCTCTCTTCACCTTTGGTGAGGTTTGAGCCCCTGATCTCCTAGGAGCGCAAGGGCTACAATACTGCTATAGTTATATGATTGGGTTCAAATAAAACGTTAATACATGAAAAACTAGAAAACCAACAAAAAAGAAAAGAAAAATATGTATCAATATGAATGTCAAACAAAAGAGAATAAAATAATTGTTTTTTTTTTGTCTAATTTGTTTCACTGAAACTTTGATTATATTCACTTATCGAAAATGATGGGGTGTTTTTTTTTAATTTGAAAGTTAGGTTGTAATTATCGTAAATCATTTTTCATTAATTTTATTATTTTATTTTAACAGTTTTTTCTTGAACTTAAGTTTGGTCACATGTAATTACGTACATGAACACGATCTAGAGATGTACGACAAAAAAATTAAAAAAGTTTTATTGCTTCATTTTATCGACCACCTTTAAAATCGTTTGATAAAATTTCTAAAAAATGATAATCAAATTATGGCACAAAACATACACTTCATATGTCATTAGTAATATCAAATCTTAAATACTAAATATACACACATGACACACTTAGGATTGTGTACATGAAAACTTTTTACCATGAAAACCACCTCTTAACTCTTGGATGATTTTTTTTATCTAAACGTTGGAAGTGACATGCTGATATATCTAACCCTTGGATGATTTTTTTTATCTAAATGTTGGAAGTGACAGGGTGATATATTGTAATAAAAGTGAATTTCATGGGATGGTTGTAAGAGATGCCACATGTTTGCATGAGTTAACATACTTCATATTCGTTAACATGAAATGTTCGCATACAATAACATAAGTTAACATATATAAAATCACAACAAAATCACTACAGGTGCAAAAATACAAAACACCATATTGTCTATCCTTCACCAAAAAAGAAAAACACATGTTCATATATATGTATAGATGTATGTGTGTGTATATATATACATACATATCCAATAAGAATCTAAAAAATGTTCAAAACCATGGAAGCTAGTGAATCCTATGTTGTTTCATCGTATGAAATAATGGATAATGTTGTTTCACATTGTCAAACAACAAATACACATAAATAATTTCATAATTTACAACACATGTATGAATAAATATATGTGAAATAATACCTTGAATTTTAGTTATATTATATCCTTATCCATATGTATATTAAAGATTCACAAGCTTCGAGTGCAAAAATTGAGGACCCAAAGTTTCTTATGTGTGCATTTTAGTAACGGATCATTATATTGAACACTTGAGATCATGAATACTTGTATTTATCATTTTATTGTAAACACTAGCTAGACCAAAGGTATTTGATCTGTGAAAGTTGATCTAACATAACTACTACAAAATCATTTATTAAATATGTACTTTCTTAGTAAGCACTTATCAGGTCTCTTGTTATTTTGTCGGATGATAATAATTACATAAGTTTGTCTTTTATTGTAAAGGTTCAATGGGAATGTTTAAGAAACACTATATTTTATTTAACAAGTAATCATACATACATATATAGAGAGGAAGGATCATGCAATAAGTAAATCAATTTGTTAGAGGTCGAGAAGTTCCAAGATCATATATGATTAAGCACACCCAAATGAGAAGTGTGTGACTTCTGTGAAGCCAATGGATTATGTGTTTAATCATATATGATTAAGCGCACATATCATGCGTGTTATCATATATGATATTGAAATTTCTCGTCTTCTTGTAAATTGACCATCTTTTTGTTTAAACTTGACCCTACATAGGGATGTACATGTATTTATATACCTTAATTATGTTTACATATTATGGTTGAGTTCCGATAAGAATGAACGTTAAGGACCTTAAAGTGAAAGGAGTAAGAAATGATCTCCACATTTTGGATCAACCCTAATGTGGTGACACCGAGACGCACCGTGTCAATCCCGTAATAAGCAGAATTAATAAGGTGTGTGTGAGATTAAAAATGATTAAGTGTCCAATTTTTTATATTTATAATCTTAACTTTTATTTTTATACAACTCTTCGTCTATATATTAACAGGGAAATAAATTAAAGGGGATGTAATCGTAAAAACCTTAATATTTAACGCGTGTTAGAAACATATATATTTTTAAACAAATTTATGATAAGTCACTATTGAACCTACTTTTTTAAATGGACAAAAATTATTGTTACTTCCAGAAAGATATGTACTATGATAATATGAATCATCAAGACTATACTAATTGCCTAACGAATTAGATGTCAATCTTTCAAACCTATCAACAACTAACACCTATAAAAAATCTGATCATTGCTCACTTTGAAATTAACCGACATTGAGAATCAAACACCCGAATAAAATATAAATAAATAAATATATAAAAGAAATTGGGATTGGGTTCCAGTAAAAGGAGAGTTAAAGTGAAAAACGTAGAAGGGATTTTCATTCTTGGATGCATTTGATTAGGATGAAATGTATCGAGATGCACCGGATCAACTCCTTCTAAAATGCAATTCATGAATGAATATAAGATTAAAATTGATCAATCGTTCAGACCTCTTCTTATGTTTCTCACCTTAACTCTTCTTCTCAAATAATCATAAGCCTAAAAGATCGTGTGAGAATATGAGTTAAGGTGAGAACATAAAAAAGTATTTAAACATTTCATCACTTTTAATCTTACCTTTATTTTATTAATTGCACTTGTTACAGAAATTGATCTAATGCATTCTATTAATGTTGATCTTGTTAATATTTCTTCTTATTATTCTCACTATAATTTCCCTTTCACATAAACTCAACCCGCATCCCCTAAGATGTTCTTTACACTGTATCAAACCACCAATATTTTCTTGAAATTGAAGTTTTGAATAGATTTTTCGAAATAAAAAACGTAATAGACAACTAGCTCCAAAACACAGATATTCTTTTTAAAATTTAATCCGTTGTTAAAAAATTGAAAAAAGAAATGCACTAATAACTTGTGCGTATTTTTTAATTTTTTTAATTGGGTGTAAAATAAAATAAAATAAAATAAAAATGAAAAATCAAGAGATAGTTTAGCGGCGTAGGGAGTTCTTCCTCGTTCCACACGAGCCTCAACGGTACTTACCCAACTTCATGTCACCATCAGATTATCGCCACGTCACTTATTATTCCCTAATAGTCGGCACCCGACAATTTCTGTACATATTCACACGTGGCATTCTATCTCAATTTTCATTTTCTTCCCAATCTAAAAATATTAAAACCGCTGAAACACTGAATAAAATCAATGTTCTAAAATAATTTGTCGTAATAATCGTTAAGATTTGTGTTTGTGTTACGTTATATATGTGATTCATCATAGCTCAATGCCGGATTTAGTGTCTAACCTTTTTATATTTTTAATATGTAACTAAATTAATATATAACATAATTTAAAATATTTAATATAATTAATTTATCGAATAATAGTAGAAAACAAATGTTTATATATGTATAATATTATACATGATATATAAATTTATTGTCATAAAACATGCATTCAAAAAACAAACGCGCTACCAAGCTGCGCTACATCCCTTCCGTCCTTGAACCGATAACCATCTTTCGGAGGAGGCCTCAATGACCATAGATCGAACCTATCCAATTTTTACGTAGGAGCTAATAAAAAGACCCGCGATCCTAACGTCGTGACTTGCCATGACTTCTAAGGCTTAAAGTTTGACCTCGTCGTCATGCTATGTCGCACATTATTTAAAATCTTGAATGAAAGACGCCACAACTAAACACGATTTAGAAAGATTAAAAAAACAAAAAACAAAAACAAAACAAACTACATAAAACCTAGGTGAGATAAGACTTAAGACGTTGTTCGGTTAGTTTTCCATTAAGGCATATATGAAAAAAGTTGTTCGTGTGGATTAGTTTGTCTGTATAAATTGGGAATATTTTTGTTTTGAAGAGGTTTTCATAGATGAAAGAAGCGCGTTTTTTAATTGGGAGGGACATATTTAAAAAAAATTGACTTTTTGCATAAAGCTCCATCTTACATAAGCTTATTGAAGAAGTCATTTTCTATATTATTAAGTCACTACCAAGCAGTCACATATAGCTGATCAAATAAGTCATAAACCTCATTAAGCTGCTATCCAACATTCCCTAAGTCTTTGTCTTGAAACTATACACTATAGGGATGGACCTTTTGTATCAGATATGGTTGTACGGGCTACCGCTTCGTTTCATTGTCGTAATGTAAAAAATTATAAGAACGTGAAAAATGTCACCATATATATTTTGAAACTACAATGACAATATAAATTTCTCTTGATAAAGTTGATTTGTGAGACTTTTTTCTTCCATCTCAAACTCGAGTTCGAATCATGTTAATGTTATTTTTTTATTTCAGAGTTATTATGTTTATAAGAAATACAATAACAAAACTTGAAACAATGAACTAACCGACAAACTAATAATAATTTTATATAAAATATACATATATTTTTCAATAGTCAGATGACACCAATTATTTAAAAAAAAATCTAGATACATCTATAAAACGAATAAACATCATCCGTCCTACATTCACATGTCTCATTCATGTTTCACCATTGAAGTTAAGACACATCAGATATTTATTTATTTTAAATTTATTTAATTCATGTATACTTTCTCTCTGCTTACGTGTATTCATATGATTGATGGACATGGATGAGACATGAGAATTTAGGACGAATAATTTTCATCCCTATAAAACCACGATTCTATCCCTTAAAACATGATCATAAAAATATAGTCTAAAAAGCCTCTTTTATCCATCATTCCGAAATTAATGTTATAAGTAAGCAAAGAAGATGAATGAATATGTTGACGAACAATAACACCTTCTGATAACAGACGCCAAGCCAATGGCATGGTGCCATTTAATGTATTACTTAAATTTATTAGTTTTGAGATCGTTAAATTGACTATACCGATAAATAACTTGATGAATTGATTTTTATTTCCCAAAAGATGTGGATGCATGCTATGCAACAACAGGAATGAATGCACATTCTTATTTATAATTTTATCTTTTATTGATACTACTAAATATATGTAAAAATGGATATAGGTTGACTGTTAATGAGTGTTTATGATATGTTTAATGGGGTTTGTGTTATACCTAACATATTTTTATCCTATAATTATAGAATCAAACTTCAAAATAATATTTAACGATGACGTTTGTTATTTTATATAATAAAAAGTTCCCATGTGTATCAAATGCGTAATTAAAAATAATGTGATATAAATTACAGAATTTGATACAATACTAAAATAAAAAACTTTCACCTACGAACATTTTTCTGGGAAATCCGTCGTTAAAGGGTGATTCGTCACAAAACCGTCACAAAGTCGGTGGTTAATTCGTTGATGGGTAATAATATTCGGTTTTTTCCTCTTCCTCTATCCCATAGGTACAGTGTTTGATTTCATTCTGAAACAAAAATCCATTTTTTGATTTATTTCATCTTGAAGCCCTTACAAACTAATGGATGTAAACAAATAGCACGCCCTTCCACAAAGTGGATTTTCCAATAAATTACGAATCAGTGACAGATTACCCAGAAAATTCCCGGGTAATCCGTTGGTATTTTCTTGAAAACATCGGATTTTACCGAAACCGTTAGGGTCAGTTTGGTTTGCGGGATTGTTTTTGAGGAATTTGGATTTCATGGAAGGATTTGGATTTGAAGAGATTTGGAAATCATAGGTATGTTTGTTTTGTAGGATTTGCAATGAAATTGGATTTCCATTATTTATAAATAATTTATATGAAAATATAAAATATTATAAAAGTAATTAAATTACATTTTTATTAATCAGTTATTACAAAACAAATGGTTTTAACATTTTTAAAACATTATTTCATAGAAATTCTAAGAAATCTCGTGAAATCCCGAGTATCCACCAAGAATTTTAAAATCCAATGTTCATGGGATTTTAAATGAATCCATGGATTTTAAATCCTTACCATCAGGCAAACCAAACACCGGAATGGATTGGATTTGAAATCCAAATCCCTCCAAATTCCGCGAACCAAACACGCCTTAGTATTTCCTCGGTGATCTATGGTAATTACCCAAGAAAATTTCTCTGGATGATTTTTTGTAGGTGAAAGTCAACTTTCTTGTAATGATAGTTAATTTAAATACATCTGATAAAATTAATTTCAAAATAAATTCGATCATATTTGAAATCTGCAAACAAAACTAAAAATTTAATAAATTTAAATAATTATTAACTATTTTCATTTGATAAATGATTACATGTATATACTGAAATTCAAAAAAAATGTGGTATAGTTTCAATTGCGGTAAATCAAAACCGTAAACCACACCGTTAAATACAGTTTTATGACAATGCAAACCGTAAACCACACAACGAAAAATTTATATTATACGTTACAGTACGGTGTTGATAGTTTGTGCGGCTTAACGGTTTAGACGAACACCCCCACTCATTAATAAAGACCAAATAAATAAACTCAAGAAAATAAAAATGGAACTTACTAATTTCGTACGGAGATTATTAATAAGCAAACAGATAAATTTTGACTCAAATTATTGTAAGAGGATTGTTGCCTTTTTTGAATAACAAATGTAAATTGTAATAAAAATTACATTAAATATTATTTCACAGGTCTTTTCAGAAAAATGTTTTAAATTTAGTTAATAGTTATAGAAATATTTATAGCATGGATATCAAATTATCAATGTTAAACATTTAGGAAACTAACAGCGAACAAGCAATATGCCATACAATGGTAACGATTTTCATAAATCAACCAACTTAATTAGTCATGGATGTATATATATATATATATATATATATATACACACTTATATTTAGGGTTAGGTCCCTGTCACTACTAAAATGGAAGACTTTCACCTACGTACGTTTCCCTGGGAAATCTGTTGCTAAAAGGTCATTCGTCACAAAACCGTCACAAAAGTTTGTTGCTAAATTGTTGGTGGGTAAATTAAATCAGTGACAGATTACCCAGGAAATTCATGGGTAATCCGTTGGTATTTTCTTGAAAACATCGGATTTTTTCGGAACCATTAGTATTCCTGGGTGATTCGTGGTAATCACCCACGGAAATTTCCCTGGATGTTTTTTTGTGGGTGAAGGTCATTTGTTTTGTAGTGTGTGAGACCATCATGTTTTCGTGAAACTTGTGATCGAAATACATTTTTATACTTGAAACTTCACAACAAAATATTGTGAAGGTAAAAAATTCTGAACCTTTACAGAAAAAACAATGTAAGGTTTCAAATGTAAAAGATTATGTGCTCTCACGGATCTCAGGAAAATAGTTTGTTCTCACATACTTCCAAGTCCTTATATTTACATGTATAAATGTGTGTGTAAACATGTATAAGGTCCAATTAAAAGTCCAATTGAGTTTACTATTATTCAACTCATCCTTATAACACCAAAAGTTATTATAAGATATAATTGATATTTAAGCCTTAATAAATCAATTAACATATCTAATTAAATGTGTACACAATCCAAAATATATAAAATTATATATCTCAAGACAAGGGTTTGATATGATTTGTATCGTTTTTAGGTCAATGTTTAGGTTACATTTTAAGACTTTAAAGACTTTGTTTCAAACGACAATGATGGTGTAGATGCTATACAACATAACAATGACGTGTTTAATTTAACACGAAGGTAGTTGATTTTACTATTACATTGTACTTTGATTTCAAATGCTTTTACATAGGTTTCGTAATTGGTTGGAGAATGGAAGTAACGGGATCATAAATGAAGTAGGTATAGGGCACGCAATTAAGATCAAAAGTGTACCGTATTCAATATGGCCAAATGCTTTAATTTGACAACGAAAGAGTCCACCTGTTCAAACGGACGGCTATTGTTTCTATAAGATGTGCACAAATGTACTCATCAAACAAATTTTCTTTGTTGTATGCTTTTCTCTCTTATTTCCTCAATTAAGTGCGGATTTATTTTGATTAAAAAGCTATATAGTACTATAATTAATAAAGAAATATATATATATATATATATATATATATATATTGAAGTTGATGGCCTTGTGGACTTCATGACTCATCTTGTATATTTAAAACTATTGGTAGTATTGTAAGAGAACGTTCATTGACCATTATCTATATAGTTAATGATCTTGAATTCTTGATTACAATAAGTGGCAAGTTGTAGATAACTCTAGTTTAACTTGTTAAATTGAAGAAAAACAAGTTCAATGTTTGATTAGTATTTGGCAAAAATAACTATTTATTGTAACAAATTTTCAAATACCCTCTTTCAATCCAAAGCAATGGTCAATATAGAGAAAAAAAGAATCACATATCAAGAAAGTCATATTTGCTACACCACACACTTATTTTTTCCTTTTTACTATTCTTTGACTCACTGGATGGATCAGTCGTACTATAATCAACAAAAACATTTTTAAGTGGTTCCCTATAACTATGGTCTCTTTTTTACATGGTTTATGAGACTAAAAGAGAATAAATATTTTTTTTTGAGAGAAGAGATTGTTGAGTTGAAATGGAGGAGACCAAGTCATTGGTCAGGGTTGGTTAACTAAATGAAGGCTACATTATAATCAACTAACCATGGTAAAAGTGTGCTTGTATTGTATGTATGCTAGAACAAGTTCTCGTAGATTAATGATGTGCATGGACCAGGGCCATGCAACTAAATTATTTGTGCATGGTTAATTTTGAATTAAATATCATTTTATTCTATTTAAATAAATAATACACATGCATTAATTACTTTTATAATAAGATTGAAACATAAAAATGATATTTATTTAACATAATGTATAACTAAATATAAATTCAATGTATAATCCAATATTAGCAAATATTATAATCAAAATATCATTTACAGTTAAATAAATGAAAATTAAGTAAATATTAAATTTAAAGGACCATTTTATAATTAAAAGTTAAACACCAAATTAAATTGATATAAAAATGAATAGTATGACGCAAAGTTTGGCAGTGAATTCTTTGATTATCCGTCAACCAAACTATGGCTAAATCAGATTTAATTCTATTCCAAATGTTTTGTATTCATTTTTTTTACTTATTCCACTTTAAAAACTTTATATAAATTAAATTCTCTTTATAATGATTTTTTTCAATTTAAAAAAATGTTTTAAAGATCTTGTTGTAGCAAAAACTTGCCTAGCTCACTAAAATTACCCAAAATCTCCTATTTTTCTCCTTTTTATACGATCTTATATTAAGTTAGAAAAACTATTAGGTCATTAATAGCATGTCTAAAATATCCTTGTAAATAAACATAAACTCCCTATATATAACATGTCTAAAATATCCTTGTCATTAATATCATATATTTTAAAAGAAAAATAAGGGTAATTTTGGGAAATAGTAAAAAAAGAAATTCATAAAAGTTTGCAATTGGTCAAGTCCTTTTTTATATATATACCTTCTCGATGCACCAGAAAACTCCAAAAAGAATAGAAAGTTATCCATATAGATTTCACCTCAAGACAATTTACTTCACGTTTTTTCTTCACAAACTAACCCTCTTTATCATTTTTACTCCAATTTTACGGGAGATATACTTTGACAATATGCACGAAATTGTCTTTTCAAAATTGGTCATCATTAACCCATTTAATTACCTTTCAAAAAAATTTATCTTCAAAAAAATAATCAAGTTTTAAAATATGTTACAAGAAATAGCTACATTTTAAAACTTAAATCGATGTTAATAATTTAAATGTGTCAGTTTATTTATCGTACATACATATTATATTAAAATAAAATATTTGTTATTTGTTATGAATAATATTTCTTTTTTTAATATAACTATTCAAAAACACATTAATCAACCTTAAATAAACATAAAAATAAATAAAGGGGGAGACTAATGGCACCCCTAAGGTATGCTTATGGCATCCTTAAGAGAGAATGACATTCTTACACAAGTCAATATCAACATCTATTATAGTACCATAATATCCGTACAGACTCTTATAAAGCACATGAAATTCCATACACACCCCCTGTATTAGGGGTGCCATTTCTGCTGAGAACTGAGAAGTACCAAAGGATTTTTTTAGAGTTCCATCCACGTACAAAATCTAACAGAGGTAACGTTATTTTCAAACCAATGACCAAATGTGACGTCATACCACTTCATTTCTCCTCCCTATATATAACATATATTCCCCTTAGCCATTTGCTCCATCAAAGTGGCCTGACAATCCTTTAGCTTTTGCACAAGGATAACATAACACTTCTTAATTTTTTCCTCCTTTGATCAACTATATATATATATAAATGGAATATTCCGGTGATAGAAGTAGCGGCGCCACCTCACCGATGGCCATTTCCACCGCCATACACACTCACTCGTCCAAAACTTCAAATAACTCATCGTCATCGTCTCAGCTTAGCCCCACTAGTGTTCTGACTCATCCACCACCGTCCACCCCTTCTTCGCCACCACATCCGGTGGTTCTCAGCCCTTGCGCAGCCTGCAAGATTCTCCGGCGCCGGTGTGTTGAGAAATGCGTCTTGGCACCATACTTCCCACCCACCGACCCACTCAAGTTCACCATCGCCCATCGAGTCTTTGGAGCTAGCAACATCATCAAGTTGTTGCAGGTAATTCAAACAAAAATAATGATTAATATATATGTGTTAAGTTCTGGTGAGAAAAAGAGTTACGGTGAGAAATGTAGGGATAAATTTCCACCCTTTAATGCATCAAGATGTAGCGGGTCAATCCTCATATAAAACAAAATTCATCACTGGATTTGAAATTAAAAGTTATCAAGGGTTTAAATCACTTCTTATGTTTTTTCCTCTTGTCTCAAGTTCTCAACTATCACACGATCCTGCCTGTATAATATATATATATATACACATATACATATATAAACCAAGTCTTCGTATTTTTTAATCAGAATCCAAAGCATATTTAATTATTTTTATTTATGCTTAGTCTTCTTTGAACGTAAAAAACCTGCTATCTTTTTGTGTGAAATCAAGACTTTGACTCTTCTCCATCTTCTCCTGCCTTTTTTTTTTCTTTCTTTTTGTTCTAATTTTCTTTAACAAAGGGGAGTTGAAACTATTCTTGTCGATCCATTAACACCTTTCTAGTTACATGTTCATACAACTATAGAATCAAACCCTGAAACGTTAAAGATTTCTTTAATTAACAAGCTCTAACCATTTAAAAAAAAGTCTTTTTTTCATCCTAATTTTCTCTTATTAGAACAAAGAAATCAAGTCTTGGATATACAAAGTAGATAGTTCAAGAGTTATTTTCTTGTTTAGGGTTCATATGACAATTAGGAACTTAGAGTACATAATTCTGAAATGTAATATTTACTTTTGGAACACAATTTCAACACAAAACTTTCTAAAATAAATGAACCACCATAAATTTTCACGCTATAATCTTTAAGTAGCCTCCTCAAAATCTCTATTTTCTTCAGAAAATTTTTCTACAAGCTAGTCATGACTTCCCTAATAGGAACGATATCTCTACTTTCTTTGGATAGAAGAAAGAAATATGCATCTTATCTCTAGACCATATTCCGTGTGGGGATTAATCTACTGTATTCGCTTTAATTACTTGGCTTGGCTTCCTAGTATTTAGCCATTTACGGCTTATGTCAAAAAGTAAGCCTTTTAAAAAATTAAAATCTAATGTGAATGTACTAATTTTCTAAAGGAGTATCCTACTACGTGGGCCATTCTTTGAACAAATATGTTACAAGAGTTGACATTTGTTGTGTAATATCAAAAAAATGAAATGATGGTAGTTAAAAGGGTAAATTAGTAATAGCCGTTGTCACCTAAAGAGAAACCAATATCATTATACCATCATTAATTAGTTGTAATTGTTTTCATTTTCTTCACATTTTTGGATTTAAAGATGGTAACTTGAATTGACATATGCATACGTTATTTACAGGAACTTCCAGAATCTCAAAGAGCGGATGCAGTTAGTAGTATGGTGTATGAGGCAAATGCTAGACTTAGAGACCCAGTTTATGGGTGTGCAGGCGCAATTTGCCAACTTCAAAAGCAAGTGAGTGAGCTCCAAGCAGAGTTAGCCAAGGCGCAAGCAGAGGTGCTTAACATGCAATGCCAACAATCCAATTTATTATCTCTAATTTGTATGGAGATGGATCAACAACATGTATCACCACCACCACCACTACCACCGCAACAACAACAACCTTATGACAATCTAAATTTCTTCCCAGATGATGTCAATTTGGGCAGCGTATTCGAGCTTTGGACATAAACCTAAAGACCCCCTTCAAGAGTTGATGAACCAAGTTTGAAACTTGAAAGGGAAAGAGAAGAAATTTAAAATGAGATATTTGATGACAAAAGTTGAATGTAGTTTATAAGATTTTAATTATACTTCAATTTACTGATTTTATAAGAGATGATAAAGAATAAAAAAAAGATATATACATGAAGAGGGGTAGAGGGAGAAAAGTGTCATTGTACTAATAATAGGCCAATTCTTGATTTAAAATCAAGTTATGGGTGACCTAATTTTATCTAGTCTAATTTATTAAATTCTTCATTTGGCTTATTTTGTCAAAGTTGTTATTTGACTTAAGTAGAGTTTTGACTATTTTTAATCTTAGACTTTTATATGCACATATTTTTAGATTTTATGAGTTATGACTAGACCAATTGGCCTAGTTGGGGTTTCATCCCATTTTTCTAACATTTGGAGCTTCTAAATAGGAAACAAGAGCCTTTGAGGGGTGTGAGTCACATCATCTAGTTAGGGCCAACAGTACATCACTATTACATCTTAACCATTTATGCAAAAAAAAAAAAAAAAAATCAACCATGTATCCATTAAATCTAAAATAAACATAAAAAAACTGAAAATTAGAACTATAAATTATCCGAAAACTTGGAAAATAACTATCTAAAAATGTATTATTTATATGAATAATTCCAACGAATTATGAATATAATGTATTTTCATTATTCATGATATCTTGTGTATTTATAACATATAATTTTTATCATAAACATCTATCACAACATTAATTATAAATAAAATATGAATATTAGGTTTTTTAGATTTACAAACAATTTCTGATTTTAGGATTACTTCTGGTTCGAATTGGTCAGGTTGAGTTCGGACGGGTTCCGGTATAGTCATATAAAAATTTAATCGATTTTGAAGATGAATTCAATCGATTGTGAGATTGATGAAATCGATAGTAGGTTTATAAATTAGAAAACATTTCCACCGGCTAGAAATTATGATTTTTAAAAGATAATTATATAAATAAAATATATTTATATAAATATTTAAAATTTATATGTATATATTTCGGGTTTTCAGACGGATCGGGTGACAAAAGATCAAACCGGTCCGAACCCAAGTATCCCTTCGGATTTCAAAGTATCCAGGATTTGCACAAACAGCTTATTTCCGGTTCGGTTTCGGATTTCAGAGTCGGGTTCTCCACACCCTATATCTCATAAAATATACACATAGGAAATGGTTATATCTTATATGTATAGACATTTCAAACGAGTGAGACAAGAACAAAACACTTTAGTAAAAAAATTTGGCGCTTAAATCAATGACTTAATTCATTTGACAATGAAATAATTATAATAATATAAATGGTAAAGAATAGGCATGGAAATAGGGCGGGGATGAGGTGGTAACCTCAATCCCCATCTCCGTTACGGATTCCTCAACTCCATCCATGTTTCCATCCCCAACGGGGAAACGAGAATTTTTCTCCATTTATGTAAGTTATTTTAAATCAAATATGCAAGAGACCACACGTTAAAATATATCATATTTTCAATAAACCTAAAATAAAAAACAATTTAATTTAGTACAAAAAAAACGTAACATTATATAATAATTAAGGGAAAAGTCTGAAAAAACCCAACGAACTATGTGATTTGGAATGATTAAGTCCTTAAACTATTTTTTTGAATGAAAAAACCCTTAAACTTTCTGAAACCGGTTAAATACATCCTTATAACCTGTAAAAACAGGTTAATGTTATAAAAAATTTTAAAAAGTCTAAAAAAACCCAACAAACTATCTGATTTTTGAATGATTAAGTCCTTGATTTTTTATCGAATAAATCCCGATTTTTTTTCCTAAATCTTTTTACCAAATTAATTTTTGAACTTTCTTTTAACAAATAATCCCAAACTTTTTTTGAGAACTAAAATCATGAACTTAATTTTGAACAAATAAATGCGGAATTTTTTTTTTAACAAAATCACAAATATATATATATATATATATATATATATATATATATTTTCTCGCCGACAAACAAATTACAATAAATCAATTAAATAGAGATTAATTATATCATTTGCAATACTAATTACAAAGCATAAATCAAATTCATTAACTTAATCTTTTTATGTATAAATATTTTATATGTATCTATTTATGTTCTATACATGACTTTTATATGTTTCATAATAAGTAATGAAAATGGTATAAGCAGTGGATGTCTGGATGGCATTCCTGACTACCCGGGTTTGAATTCTCACGGCTGCATGTGGCGATATCCAGACTTTGGCCTACCACTCTGTGGTGGATCCTACTTGCCGGGGATTACTCGGGTGCCCGAATGGATCCCGGATACCCCAGGAACGTGTGTGTGTTATTGTCGTTCAAAAAAAATCATATATAAATATTTTATATGTATCTATTTATGTTTAAGTATGACTTTTATATGTTTCATAATTAGTAATGGAAATGGTATAATTTTTCTTCATTTAATTGATTCATTGTATTTTGTTGTCGGTAAAAAAATTATATATTTTTTGTTTATGATTTTGTTTAAAAAATGTTTCGTATTAACTTGTTCAAAATCAAGTTCACGATTTTATTTCTTCAAAAAAAAGTTTGAAATTTATTTGTTTAAAAAAAGTTAAAAAATTAATTTGGTAAAATAATTTAGATTTTTTTTGGAATTTATTCATTAAAAAAAATCAAGAACTTAATCATTCAAAATCAGATAGTTCGTTGGATTTTTTTAGACTTTTTCCAAATTGTTATCACAATAACCTGTTATTACAGGTTACAAGGATTTATTTAACCGGTTTCAGAAAGTTTAAGGGTTTTTTCATTCAAAAAAATAATTTAAGGACTTAATCATTCAAAATCAGATAGTTCGGTGAGTTTTTTTTAGACTTTTCCCAATAATTAATAACTTAAAACTAAAGAAAATTCAATTTAAGCCAAAAAAAAAGTTAACGCACACGTACCAAAACATAACGAGTAATATATATATATATATATATATATATATATATATCCAAAACATATGCTTAATTGTATTTTGACTTGACCTCGAAAATATTACACTAACGTCCAAAATAAATAACACTTTTAGATTCTAAATCTAGTTAGAAAATATGAAATGATGAATTATCAATTTAGTTGAAATAAATAATATATAAAAAATTATTAATTAATATATATATATATATAATATGTTACATCAACATTGTTAAACTAATATTAAATTCTTAATGGAAATTTTAAATTTGCACAACTAATTAGCAAGCAAGAAAATTTTACTAAAGCTAGAAATCATATACATATAGAAATCATAAAAATCATATTCATGTATTATTTTATTGGTGAAACGCCACATGTGAAACCAAATTCTTTAAATTAATTAAAATAATCTAATGAGTTTGATTTTTAAGCTATCATTTATATTGTTTCATATATCATGTATTTGTGTGTAAGTATGAGTGTTTGTTTGTAAAAAGGTATTTTTTATGTTTTTTTAAGGTAGAATTTCTTACACGTTCTTAAAAACTTACATTATTACGTATATATCCTTGTAAAATTTAAAATTACGCATATATCATTCTAAACCTCTAAAACTCAATATATATCCTTATCCCTAATTTAATTATTATTAAAATATTTAAAAAATACAAATTTACTTAACTACCCTTCTAAACTATCCTAATTTATTTAAGAAAAAAAATCAAAATAAAAAACAAAACCTAACATATGCTACCCCAACCCAATCTTCCCCACCACCCATCTTCTAAAACTCACCTATCTTTTTTCCGGTAACCCATATTCTAAAACACACCTTCTTTTTTTCCGGCAACCACCCTTCTAAACCCCACCTTCCCTTTTCCCGGTCACCACCATTTTTTCCGGCAACCACCCTTCTAAAATGCACCTTCCTTTTTTCCGGCCATCACCATTTTTTCCGGCAACCACCCTTCTAAAACGCATCTTCCTTTTTCCCGGCCACCACCATTTTTCCGGCAACCCATCTTTTAAAACCCACCTTTCTTTTATCCGGCCACCACCCGGAAAAAATGGTGGTTGCCGGAAAAAAGAAAGGTGGGTTTTAGAAGATAGGTGGTGGGGAAGATGGGGTTGAGGTAACATATGTTAGGTTTTGTTTTTTATTTTGATTTTTTATTTATTAAATAAATTAGGATAGTTTAGAAGGGTAGTTAAGTAAATTCGTATTTTTTAAATATTTTAATAATAATTAAAATAGGGATAAGGATATATATGTGAGTTTTAGAGGTTTAGAAGGATATATGCGTAATTTCAAACTTTACAAGGATATATGCGTAATAATGCAAGTTTTTAAGGACGTGTATGAAATTCTCCCTTTTTTTAAATGCAATACATTTTTTGACGTTTCATCTAAAAACAACATTGTATGAACAATGCATATTCATATATGCATACACGTATAGACTATAGTATTTACGGTTTCTATTTGATTTTATTTCCTCCATACATTGAACTTGGGAAAATGAAATGATTGAATGATTGAAAAATGAGATTATTCGGGAATAAACATTGAATGTTGAGATTACGCATTGAATTTCTGGTAGTACAATTTTAAATGCGATCCTTTTATGGCTATACATACATTTTCACAAGTAAACTGCCCAAGACTAACGATTGTAGATGTCTCTTCACACACACACACACACACACATATATAGGTGGGTTCAAATAAGAACTCAAATTTGGTTGTGAACGTGAGAACAAGTGAGAGCGCGATACGTGTCTGAATGTAGATTATTCAGACTGAATAATCAAAGTAATATTCAGTCTCAATAGTGCTTATTCAGACCGAATAAACATCATTCAGACTGAATAAATACTATATTCAGTCTAAATATTTCTTTGATTATTCAGTCTAAATAATCTACATTCAGACATGTGTCACACTCTCATTTTTCCTCACGTTCACAACCAAATTTGAGTTTGCATTTGAGCTTTTCTCCACATATATAATTTAGTTCGCATTTGAACTTTTCTCCACATATTACTTTGATTACTCAGTCTGAATATAACACGTGTCGCGCTCTCATTTGTCCTCACGTTCACAACTAAATTTGAGTTCTTATTTGAACCCGCCGCTATATACCTCTATATATATATATATAACATTTTAGTATCACTACAATATATGATATACCATACAATAAATATTTACAAGTTGGATTTTGCACTACATGTGTTTTTTGATATGACGAGTTATCGTCTCAAAATAAATGTCCACAATGAAAAAATACATTGTTTTAAAAATATGTAATTATAATTATCTAATTAACTAGATGATAATTTACCCTTATGTCGCTTTGGTTCGTAGGATTACGATGAAAATCAAATGAAATTAGAATGGTCAATTCCATTAACCAAATCCCATTCTGACGTTTGATTTACCTGTGGAATAGAATGGAATTCTTTGAACCATGGATTTCATCATTGCATCATAGTGAGGAAGGAATCAAATCCCATTCCACCCAATATTCTTAAAATGACAAAATTACCCTCATTAAACCCTAGAGTCTGATCAAAACTTGTGCCTCCCTCATTCATGTTTTCACACACTCGAACACGATTTTCACATACTCGAATACGATACTCTCAAAAGCTCAAAATTCTCCATCTCATTGAGGACTCTCGACCGATCTGGCTAACAAATTCTGGACGTATGATCCTCCTTCACGCTTACCATCTCATTGAGGACTCTCGACCGATCTGGCTAACAAATTCTGGACGTATGATCCTCCTTCACGCTTACCATTTTCAAAGACGATTTGCTTAAGTAATTGATTTTTATATCTGGTTTTGGGAGTTAGATTTTTTTTTGTTTTAAAATCGATTTTGCTTTCAAATTAAACTGAATTTTGTTTATGAACAAGCTTCAGTTCATTGTTTGTTGTATGAACAAGTTCAATTAGATTTTGAAATCGATTTTTCTATTTGTTTTTGCAATCGATTTTTGTTGATTTTTGAAATCGGTTTTTATGTTGGTTTCTATTTAATTTTTCTGCTAGTATCATCCGGTACCTAATAATTGTAGTTCGGTTTTTTCTGCTAGTAACATACATTTTATGTTTATATATATTATTTATAAATGGTAATTACAATTTTTTTACATTAAATGTAAATTTTCTTATTATTTTATACTTAATAAAAATATCAAAAAGGATAATTTTGTCATTTTTAAAGAAAAGGTATTTTTTTCGTTTGTATTATTCCATTCCAATTCATTTGTAAACCGGACAGACAAATTCTAAAACTTGACATATTACATTTCATTTCTTGCTAACTAAAACACTTAGGGGTCGTTTACCAAACGCTTACTCAGGTAAGCGTTTATCAAACATATTATCTTACCAGATAAATATGTCAAGTACCAATAATCTTACCCGACAATAACAAGAGTCTTACCGGTAAGTGAGGGCAACGGCTCTAACCAAGGCTAGCGTTTACCGGATAAATTGCTGTATACGATATCATTTTAGTAGACTAAAATCTTACCTGGTAAGAAAATGATAGTGTTGAATTTTGCCGGTAAACACTTATTTCGGTAAGTTTTGGTAACGTGATATAATTCCATTCCAATTCTTTTTTTTCCTGACCAATTTCAATCTTTTTGACATTTTTTATTCTTTCAAAAATCATTATACGAACTAAATGTCCCTTTAATAATATAACGTGTAATGAACTTTCTTGTTAATACATAAGTGGTAATTTAAAAAATACACACTTACGCATTGTTTGGCAAATAAGCTAGCTTATTTTCAGTGTACATGTTTGGATGCACATAAGCTGACTTATAAGCTAACTTATAAGCTAGCTTATTGATAAGCTACTTTGAGTAGCTTATGAGGAGCTTTTTGTTATCTTTTTCGATTATACCCTCATTAATATTAATTATTATTTTTTCAAGATGTCATTTTTAGTCATTTAAATGGTTATCAGCTAGTTTTTGTCAAACATAATTTGTTCATCAGCTAGCTTATCAGCTACCAGCTAGCTTATCAGTCATCAGCTAGCTTATCAGTCATCAGCTAGTTTGCCAAACATAGTCTTACTTTTTGAACGTTAACATTTGTTTTGAAACAAAGTATAATAATAATATAAACATTTAGGCTATGTTTGGCAAACTAGCTGATAAGTTAGCTTATGACTGATAAGCTAGCGTATGACTTATAAGGTAGCTGATGACTTATAAGCTATTTGGTAAATGATAAACAATTGATGAATAAGTTATGTTTGGCAAAAACTAGCTTATGAGCATGTGAAATGACCAAAAATGGCATGTTGAAAATAAATATATAATATTAGTTAGGGGTATAATTGGAAAAGGTAGCAAAAAGCTCCTCATAAGTTACTCCAAGTAGCTTATCGATAAGCTAGCTTATAAACTAACTTATAAGCTAGCTTATGTGCATCCAAATGATTACTCAGAAAATAAGCTAGTTGATAAATCAGCTTATAAGTTAGCTTATTTTTGCCAAACAATACTTTTTGTTTGGAACAAATAATTATATTTTAAATTACTTTATGCTTAGATTCCCTATTCCAGTAAACATTTGATCATTTTCTTCAACAATTTTGGTTATTTTTTCAAACATCTATTATTTATTTTTAAATTTTCAACAAGTCTAAACGGCACCATCGCATGACCTAGCTACTCTAATTGTTTACTAATCAACCGGCTTCACTGTTATTATAAAGAATAAATTGCATCAAAATATATCGTTTTCTATTTTGAAGTATTTTTTTTAAACTTCATTTTGATACTACGACAAAATAATTCTTTATAAAATTGTAATATATTCTCCTTGTTTGTTCATACAATTATAGTATCTTCTCTTAATTGGATATAAAAAAATTAATGACGGTTTACCAAAATACTTACCGACCAAGTGTTTACCGGTAAGAGTCATCACCCTTAGCTTGTCGGATAACATTCTTGGCCATCAAACTGGACTATAGTAACCGTTTACCGAGTAAGGAGTTGTTTGTTTGTAACCACAAGGCTTGTCGCGTACTGGTTAAGGCTTGTGGGGGATGAGGCTAAATAACCTATCTAACCCAGGTTCGAATCCAGGCGAAAACAACTTGTGGCCACTGAGGAATTATCTCAGGGTTGCATGTTTTAGCAGTATTAAAATTGTCAGGTATTAGTCTAGACAAATGTCTAGAATACCCTTTCCAAAAAAAAAGGAGTTGTTTGTGTATAAATTTGGAAGGTTTTAATTTGCTTGACAAAGTTTTTTTCGTGGATGGAGAAACATGTTTTTTAATTGGAAAAACAAGTCTGGAAAAAACTTGATGTTCTGCATAAAGCTTTCCCGTGAAAGCTTACAGAATAAACCATTTTGTATATCATCAAGCCACTACCAAAAAATCATATATAATTGATTGAATAAGATGTTAGTCTCATTAAGCTTATTAAGATGTTAATAAACAGGCTCTAAGTGTCTTCTCTATCAATTAACATTTAAGATTATTGGTCCTTGTTATGTCTTTTACCGGGTAAGATTTTTGGTTTTTGTCATGCTTACCGATAAGGTATATGACATTGGACAAGAGTTTGATAAACGTCCCTTAATCAATTTTTCAAAATAGAGTATTAGAAAATAAATAAAATATAAAACAAAACGGTATACATTTTATTTTAATACAATTTGTTTTATTATATACTAATATTATATTTGTTGATATATTTAGAAAAATGTGCATTTTCAGCTGGAAGTTTTTATTAAGTAAAAAATTAACTCACTTATTACAAAAATACCATTATTATAGTATGTTATTTCCTTCGTCTTAAATAAGTGTCTACTTTATTATTTAAATTTATCAAAAAATAAGTGTCAATTCTCAAAAATAGTATTTATTTTCCTATCATAATCTTAAGTCTTAATTATGAGATGACAAAAATTTCTCTCTTTATAAAGATAATATTGTCGTTTTATTGGTTAAAAATTATAATAATTAAATACTTTAAAATTGTATATCATTTTTATTACATATATTTATTTTGAGATGAAAATATAGTATTAAAATAAAAACTAATAATTAAAAAGGAATAAAGAAACTGAAAATGGGGCCCAATTTGTCGAGAAGGTCCGACCCGGACCCATAACCTACGCGTTATGGATTCCTCGAAATGTGCAATACAACTTATATGAAACCGCGTCTACATCACGTGCATATACTTCCACTTCTTTTTTAATAACTATATTAATATACCAATTTCATATTTTATTTAATTTATCATATATTTGTTTTCAAAAGTGGAATATAACTTATTTATGTGTTATTATGATTACAGAATAGGTACAAAGCTTGACTTTTGTTGACATGATCCTTTGTGTTTTAATATGTTATTTTGGAATGATATTTTATACTATTGTTATTAAATTGATGATCCACAGATTTAATATTGTTTTTATTTATGACATATAAATAAAGGATGAAAAAGATAACTTTAAATAACAAAAATACAAATATAAAACATGAATATTGGTCATACATACCATATATATTAACATCGTTTGAAATAAAGATAATAATGTTATTTTTCTGTAAAGGAGTATTTTTTTTCTTCCTTTTTTCTTGGGTCCCTGATCGAACAACTCATCCATGAAAGATGAGTCATAAGTTATGTCGATTTAACTTTTTCCATAACAGTCGATTAGGAAGGTTTTCTTTTCTTATATTTTTGTCAACATAAATAAACATGGTATTTCTTAAATCATAAAATTTTACACAATGCAATTATGTGATGAGACGTTTTCCAACATTTACGTATCTTACAATAATATTATAATGATATTTGCATATCCTTTTAAGTTATCTATATTTCAGCTTATCTTTTGTGTAAGTCAATGTAATTATTAGCTGAAAATAATTCATTGACAGTATTTTGAAGCAAAAACATAATCCAATTTTATCTATATATATCCAAAACTTAAGACCAAAGTTTAAGAGCAAATTACAATTTTGATTATTCTGGTTATCATTCATCATCAAGTTTGGTCTCTCTTTTATACTAATTACAATTTTGGTCATTATAGTTTCATTTTGTTTCACTCTTGGTCCCTTTGATTAACTAATGTTAAATAGGTTAGTAATTCTTTTGTTTTTTTCATCTTTGTCTTTTTTATCGTTTCATTTTTTTTATTTTTCATTTATACCACTTATTATATTAATTAATGATAATTTTAACTAAAAATACATTAAAGATTACACATTTAAAAAAGTTTTATTGATAATTTTAAAATAAGTCAAATATTGAATATTTCAATGCAGTTTTTCTGCAAATATGTTGACAATAACCTAAAAAAATATTTTATTATTTAAATCAGGTTTAAAAAATGTACTCCTATTATTTTCTCTCATTTTTATGTCTATTTAAAAAATGTATGGTTTCCAAATATTTGATTTAATTAAGTGTTTTATATAAATATGCATCAAATAAAATTCTTGATAATATAATAATAATTATTTTTAAAATATCAACTTAAATTTATAGCAATAAAAAATAATCGCCAACTAACAACCACACGATCAATTTAAGTTGATATTAAAAAAAAAAAAATAATTATATTATGAAGGCTATTATTTTATACACATTTAAAGAACATTAAATTATATAAAATATTTAAAAACGATACATTTTTTATTACTAAACAATCAGAAATGGATAAATTTTGATTTGCTTTTTACATAACTAAGAAAAAAAATACATTTTTAAAATATGAAATGTTTTTTTTTAAGTTATTGTAAATAAATTTACAGATATATATCAGATAAATTGAATAAAAAAATTTAAAAGTATTCAATCTTAACTCATTTTAAAGTTATCGTTAAAACTTTTTTAAAGGTGTAACTTAAAAATAAAATAAGTATTATAACATCTTTTTAGTTAAACTTATCATTGATTGATTAATATAATAAAAAGTATACAATTGAAAATGAAATGGTGAGAAAGACAAAAAAAAAAACCATAGGAACTAAAAATTGTAATTTACACTATGATCAAAACAATAAGAAAGAAGACAAATTTTTTTAACTAATATGTTTAACTATAATTAGTTGTAGGGATCAAAAATGAAACAAAATAACAAGCACATTAACCAAAATTGTAATTCGTTTAACAGAAAGACCATTACTTAATACTAAGTGATAATCACAATGACCAAAAATGTAATTTCCTCAAACTTAAATTTTGAAAATTGAGTGAAATTTAAAACACATAAAAGAAACAAAATGAAAGTATTTTTGGAATGTTGACCAAATCGCATCCATGTGGAGTTTATTATAGACAAGAGAATTGACCATTAATTGTGTCTCCCATTGATCCATGTCATATTTTTCATCATTTATATTTCTATTTTATCAAAATTAAGCTCCATTCCATTCATTTGCGGGACTCATAAAACCAAAAAAACGTTTTCAGAATAATTATTTGTAATCTTGTATGCATGTATATAATCTTAATAATTGGAGTAGATAATCTTTATTGACCAAAATATAAATGGTATCAATATCCGGAATGAAAAAAACAAATAATACAATTTTTAAAAATATATAATATTTGGTTAAAGACACATAGGTTGTTGTATAACTATATATCTTGACAAAAATAGAATTACCAAACTTTTTGAATCCAAATCAATTCCATTATTTTTTTACAACATTATAAATCCAACAGAGAGTGCAATAAATAATAGAGGTAAAAAATAGCGATTTTTTTATTTTAATAAATATAATAATGAAATTTCAACCGGGCTATATCTAGAAGTTATTGTGTTAAATTTGTTTAGAAAATAAGGACAACCTAAATAATAGGGTATTTTTTGATAAATTTGTTTAGAAAATAAGGACAGCCTATTCAAAAATAAACAATTATTGACGTTAAACACACATACAGAGATATGAATGATCAAATGAGAAGTTAATCAATTTACGAAAAGACGAGAAGTTTCAAGATCATCTATAAAAGCTTCTTAGTAGAGATAAAAGAACAGTGAGTACACATGATATGAACGCTTAATCATGTATGATTAAACACATTCAAAATGAACGTGTAACTTGGTGAACACAACCAAAGATTGCCCATTAACTATACATACACATTGTAACATCCCACATTGGTTAAGGAATTGAACAAATGTTGTCTTATAAGGGAGTTGATACTTTCTCTATTACACGCGTTTTAAAACCGTAAGTTCAAGTATGTGGACAAAACGTACAAAATCTGGTAAGGTTGGCCCTGGATGTTACATACGTGTAATCATATATGATCTTAGAATTTCTCGATTTCTCACAAATCGACTGTCTTCTTGTTTGAACCTTATATTCTAATAAAAATTCATTTTGTTTGGTATGCACAATATAAAAATAATTAAAAATGGTTCATGGTTTCTATGTATCTGCGTATTTTACGCACATTTGCTTAACAAACAAATTATTTTTAAGCACATTTACATAGCAGACAAATAAATAATTATTAAATTGTTTTTAGTTTTCCATCTTTTTTTAGTTTTCATCTGTACCTAAACTATATATATATATATATACACACACATACACATACATACATACATATCGATATATGTGAATTATTTTGAATTCTTATTTTTATTTTAAACATTCCTTTTAAATATCTAGAATAGTAAATGCAAACACATGACACCCTTAAAGAAGAAGTAAAACGACTTAGAATAATCGAGCTTCAATTTAATGTTAGTCATCTAGCATGAGTCAAGTCCTAAAACATGAACCTAAATTTTCTGAGTGAGGTTGATTATCATTACTACCCAGAGTCAAGTCCATTGCCCCGTCTTTAAATCCTTCTCCAAACATCTAGAAATACTGTATATATGGTGATGTGAATTATTCAATGAAAATCACTTAATTTCCAAAGTGATATAATGACATTGACTATCTACCATTAATTGAAATTCTTCAAAGAATTTATGTAATCATCGTTTAAATTATGTGCAGTTCGTTTTTAAGACGTACCAAAGAATCTGAATAAAGCTTTTAAAGAAAAAAAATATTATATAAGATATATTTAGTACATGTAAATAGGCGGAACAAAAAAGTATATCCGTTTTTACAAGCAATAAATGTTGAACATTACAAAACTAGATAAGATAATTTGTGATTTTCCTTCTCACCAAATTCCTAGAAGAAAGTTTGAAAAAACATCAAAAGAAAACTCTACCAAATAAATCATTATTCTTCCTTTAATTGTAATATATATATATATATATATGTATATATATATATATATGTAGTTTTGAATAAAAAAATATTACTTAAACATTAGTCATTTCACTTTATCCTGTCAAGTACCAGTCTTAGAAGAAACTATATCGAAAATCGGTATCGTTTTGTCATGTCTTATCTACTCTAGTCTAGTCTAGTTCCATCTTATGTTATCTACATTCCAAACACCACATTACATAACATCAAAATTTAAGTCATACGTAAAAAAAGAAATACGTGTTTGATATTATGTTTTAGTAGTTAGATGAAATCGGTTGGAGAGTGCTAATGGCACACCCTTAGTAAGCGTGTGCATAGAATTTTTTGTACTATTGTAGCTTTTGAATTATAAAAAGTTGGTTTTGATGTAGATGTGTATGAAAATGAATTCCTTTATAGGAGTGTCATTAGCCTCCCCCAATCGATTTTAATTATTGAGTAGATTTTGTAACATTTATTTCACTATCATATCTTCTTCTTTTTGTTCATTTTTTCGGTCTTCAACGACCAATCATATTGTCCAATCAAGTTCCATCCTTGTCGCAATACAGAAAATTAAGATGGACAAACTATGGTTCGTAAATTAGGAACATTGACAAAGAGTAGTAAACCATTTTTTTTGTTAGTCTGCAAGAAAATATAGTTTTATATATTCGTTGTTATTCTTGTTATTATTGAGAGGTATTCTATTCATGCCCCCTCCTATAAGATGTATGTGTGGAGAGTAGGGGGTATAAAGTATAGGGGTATGTGTGAGATAAGGAGTAAGAAATAAGTGAAATGTGTGTAGGAGGGGGTATGAATAGCACCCCCCTACAATGTTGTTTCTTCATGTTGTGAGGAAAAGTTTAATGTTGTATTATCGAGTCGTTTTTTATGAAAGAAAGAGAAGAAAAGTGAGGAAAAATAGGGTGTTCTCAAGTTTTTTTAGGAGAGAAAAGAAAGAATATAGTGTCGATAATTCGTCTCAAAACTTTTTTCCCAAATATGACAGAAAATAGAATGAAAAAAACTGGAATATATTATAACAATTAAAAATATTTATAGAATTATACGTTTACCGGTGATAAGCACTTTAAGTGTTTGGCAAAACAGCTTATACCGGTGCCAAACCGGTGATAAAGAGTTTTTTAAAAAGTAAGGAGCTCCTAACTTATTAGAAGTTGATAAACACTTTTGAGTAAAAGCTATAAGGGCGCGTTTGGTTCGCGGGATTTGGAGGGATTTCAAGGGTTTTGGATTTAAAACGCAATCCATTCCGGTGTTTGGTTTGCCTAATGGTAAGAATTTAAAATCCATGGATTCATTTAAAATCCCATGAACATTGGATTTTGAAATCCTTGGCGGATGCTCGGGATTTCGTAGGATTTGTATGAAATAATGTTTTAAAAATGTTAAAAACATTTGTTTTGTAATAATTGATTAATAAAAATGTAATTTAATTATTTTTATATTTTTTTATATTTTTATATAAATTATTTATAAATAATGGAAATCCAATTCCATTCCAAATCCTACAAACCAAACACACCTATGATTTTCAAATTCATTCCAATTCAAATCCCTTTAAATCCAAATCCTTTTATAAAATCCAAATCCCTCAAAAACTATCCCGCAAACCAAACACCCTAAGTTGTTTTAAATAAGCAATTCCAAACACCCCTTATTTATTTTCTCCCAAATTCAAAAACATGAGTAGAGAGCATTTAATAGAAATCAAACTAGAAGTTTTAATACAACTTCCCAAACATTGGGTACCGTACTTGACCCACTAAAAACAAAATTTAATGCGTTTTTTATCCTTAGAACAAGGATTAATAGAAAGGAAAAAAAAAAAAAAAACCCAACAAATTATACCGAGTGAATTTGAGAGAGAGATTCACTTTATGATGCATAAAACTCTCATATGGTTAAGTTTTTAAATTATTTTTTTTGATGAAAAAATATTAAACTCTCTTATTTTGAATGATTAAGTCCTTGAACTATTGCTTTGAATGAAAAAACCATTAAACTTTCTCATTTTCAATGATTAAATCCTTAAACATTTTTTTCAATAAAATAAACCATAGAACTTTAAGATTAGTTACTTACATTCTCTACATCCAAATAAAATATTGGTAACCAACTTGAAAAGTTTTTTTAGTGAAAAACTAAACTTAAATCAGTTTTACCATTCCTAAACCCTATGTCAGTCAAACCCCGCGCAAACATCGATATCACTCCCCCCTCACCATTCCTCGTCGTCCCATCGTTGTATGTTTTTCATATTGTCTATCACGTTGTTGGCTCCTGTCAGCGATCTAATCTTTTTGATTTGTTTTTTTATCTTTTTACTTTAAACATTTATACTCGACTACAAGTAGTTTTTTGTTAGAGCATCTCCAAGCGCTTCCCCAAATTTGGAAAAATAATGAAAATGAGGATTTTGAGCCAAAATCTTGCTGCAACAAATTTCCCAAAACTATCTCCAAAATGGAGAAATGAGGAGAGAGAAGATTATTTTCTCCAAGTATGGAGATTACTCCATTAATGATTACCACATGAAACTACCAATGAATTTTTTTGAAAATAAATATAAATAGATAGAAATAATATTTTATTAAATTATTAGAATACTCTAATATTATTATAACTGTTTGGTTCTCTAAAATGGGGAATTTGTTGGAGATAATTGTAATTTTTTTTGGAGATTTTAGTTTTTGTTTCTTCATTTTGGAGAATCTCTTAGAGATGCTCTTAAAAGAATGCAGATAACCAATTTTTAAATGTTCGATGGTTTATTTTTTTTAAATGTTTGAGGACTTGTTCACTCAAAATGAGAAAGTTTAATGATTTTTTCATTCAAAATGATAAAGTTTAATGGTTTTTTCATTCAAAATAATAGTTTAGAGACTTAATCACTCAAAAATGGAAAATTTAATGATTTTTTCATTCAAAAAAATAGTTTAAGAACTTAACCATTCAAAACAGGATAGTTCGTTGGGCTTTTTTGAATTCTTCTCTAATAGAAATAATATTGTATTGTTTGATTTACAAAATACATATACATAGAGACAATGTTTTAAAACCCAGGCCAACCCCCGCCTGATGAACTGGCTGAACCGTGATTTGGGAAAGAGAACTGGTCAACTATGATCGGGTCATTGGCAATTTCTAACACTGATTAATTTGGTCGGGTTTAACAAAAAGCTGGTTGAACCATTGGAACGAACGGTTAAAAAACCGGATTGACCCGTTAAAAACTAAGCGATAGTGAATTTCAATTACTAAGTCATCGCGAGCTTAATGCATTTAACACTCCAATGTCTTAAAATTCATGATTTGGTTTGATCGTTTTGTTTTTTTGGATGTATTTCGATTGATGAAAAATTTATGGCTATGTGTGTTTTTTAATGTATTTGAATTGATGTAAAACTTGTTGTTATGTGTATTTTTAATATTTGAACTTGTGGACATCAAATTCTTAGTTACATAGGAACAAAATGTTCATTTGTTTTTTTAAATATGGGGTGTTCTTGTATGATCTCTCCCCTATATATATATATATATATATATATATATATATATATATAGGGGCGGGTTTAAATGAGAACTCAAATTTGGTTGTGAACGTGAGGACAAATGAGAGTGCGACACGTGTCTCATTCAAAGAAATATTATAGTATATATTCAGTCTGAATATGCAAAGGAATATTCAGTCTGAATATCCCTTTGTATATTCAGACTGAATATATACTAGACTAAATATTCCTTTGTATATTCAGTCTGAATATTGCTTATTTTGACACGTGTCACGCTTTCATTTGTTCTCACGTTTACAACCAAATTTGAATTCGCATTTGAACTTTCCTCCCTCTCTCTCTCTCTCTCTATATATATATATATATTATCACGAAATACGCAGTTCTCATTTGATTATTCCCATGTATATATATATATGTATATATATACACACGTATGAGGAAAGTTCAAACGCGAACCCAAATTTGGTTGTGAACGTGAGGACAAATGAGAATGTGACACGTGTCTGAATATATATTATTCAGAGTGAATAAATACTATCTTCAGTCTGAATATTTCTTTGTATATTCAGACTGAATAAATACTATATTCAGTCTAAATATTTCTTTGAATGGGACACATGTCGCACCCTCATTTGTTCTCACGTTCACAACCAAATTTGAGTTCTCATTTGAACTCGCCTCATATACGTGTGTGTGTGTGTGTGTGTGTGTGTGTATATATATATATATACGTCTGTGTGTGTGTGTGCAGGAAAATGAAAAACATAAGGAGGGGGTTGAACCGGTTGAACCATGACCGGATCACCACACCGGTTCAACTGAAAAACCGGGTCCTAAAACGTTGTAGAGAGAGAGAGAGAGAGAAATAAAAGAAGAAAAAGTTGTCAACTGTAAAATTTAAAAATAGATGATCTAGATTCGAATATAATCACCTATATAGTTATAGATTAGTTTTGACAATGTGTAACTGTTCTTATAATTAGAAGTTATGGGATTTTAAGAGATACACGATTTTAATTTTAAAATATTCAAAAAAAATTATTTATAAATAAATAATTATTAAAATACTTATATATTTTTAAGGAGTAAATTGCACTTTGTCCATGTGGTTGTCACCTACTATCAAGAGTAGTCCCTATTTCAAACTAATTACAAATTTGGTCATTATACTTGTTACTTGGCTTTAATTTTGGTCACGTGGTTGCCACTTGGTTTCAATTTTGGTCACAGTGGTTGCCACTTGGTTTCAATTTTGGTCACCGTGGTTGCCACTTGGTTTCAATTTTGGTTCCTCTGTCTAACTTTTATTAAAAATAAGTGTGTTAACTTGAGTGCATTTTAGTCTTTTTATGATTTCTCCGACGACTAAAATAAACAAACCTAAATCCTAATAATCCAAAAAACAACACGTAAAAATCCAAAGTAACCCATAAAAGACCTAAATCGAAAATTTAGATACTACATCGACCCTTGCCTCAATCTTTCCAATCCCCCCACCTTTCTATCACTACCGGTAGCAACCACAACTTCACCATCGTTCCTCTTCTACCTCACCTCCACCATTGTAGAAACACGACAACCATTGAGGAAATCACATTGATATCCACTATTCACCATCATCGGTGACCCAAAATGTAAACCCACTTCGACCACCTGTAGATCTTTCAGCACCGTCATCGTCGGCCACTTGCAAACCCCAAATCTTCGAAGTAAACAAATATTCGAAAATAAAATACATAAGTATTAATCCAGATCCAAAATCAAAAACACAAATATAAACTTCAAATATAAACTCTACACAAAAAACAAATCAAAAACTAAAATCAAATTCGTTCCATTTTCAGGTTTTGAATAAAATTAAATCATAAGTTTAAAGCCAACTCACGAAAGGAAACAACATTAGAAAAAAGCGAGGAGAGGGGAAAGGGTAGTTGCCATACCGTCAATCTAGAGCGACGATGGTGTAGAGTTGGAGCTTCAATAACATTTTCAGACCACGAATTTGGAAACATCTTCAGTGGCGTTAGAAAAAGGTAAAAAGATGGTCTGGACAAAGTCCTCCATTCTTTACTTTGGTGGATATGTAATATAATATAATATAATTTTTCAATTGAAAACTAACAAAATAACAAATGACTAAAATGTCCTAAGTTAACAACTTAATTTAATTGAAGTCAGTGAAAGGGACCTAGATTGAAACAAAATTGCAACCACAATGACCGAAACTATAATTAGTTTAAAGTCAGGACCATAATTGATAGTAAGTGGCAACCACAAGGATCAAAAATGTAATTTACTCTTTTTTTTAAAATAAATTGTATGTGTCTTTGATACGGGTCATGAAAGACGCGACCAAAGTAGTGCGAAGGTTCGATGGTGTGTTTTTTGAAGTCCATGGACGACCGTGGTCCACACTCACCCCATGGCCCAATGCAATCACACAATTACACGTTTCTTTTGGACCGTTATAGACACATGCCACACGATTATATTTGTTTACTTTTCCTTATCATATTTAACTACAAATATTTATAAATATATATATATATATATATATGAACAGGTTCAAATGAGAACTCAAACTTAGTTGTGAACATGAGGACAAATGAAAGTGCGATACGTGTCTCATTTAAAGAAATATTCAGATTGAATATACTATTTATTCAGTCTGAATATACAAAGAAATATTCAGACTGAATATAGTATTTATTCAGTCTGAATAATGCTTATTGAGTCTGAATATTTCTTTGTATATTCAGTCTGAATAATCTATATTCAGACACGTGTCGCGCTCTCATTTGTTTTCACGTTCACAACCAAATTTGAGATCTCATTTGAACTTTACTATATATATATATACATACATGCATAGGGGTTGGTTCATTTACAAACTAGACCAATCCTACAAACTCGTACAAACCAAGTTAAAAATATTTGTTTCATGATTTTTTTTATCAAATGCTATGATTTATAATGTTATTACATATATGTTTGTGTCGTAATGTAAAAGTTTCATATGTATTTGTTTTCATAAGTTCAAAGTTTCACATACATTTGTTTCATAATGTATTTTTTTCATGTACTTTTTTCACATGTATTTTTTTTCACAAGATGAAACAAACATATATGTAATAACATTTTAAATCATAGCATTTGATGAAAAAAATCATGAAAATTTTATTTTTAACTTGGTTTGTATGATTGATCTAGTTTGTAAATGAACCACCATCTACATACATACATACATATATATATAGGGGAGGGATCAAACAAGAATCACTCATCTTTAAGGGAACAAAGGAATTCATTTGGGACCACATATGATGTGGGGCCCACAAATAAAAAGGCAAAGTTCTCATTTGAAACTCCCTATATATATATATATAATAAGGCCAGTTTTAGAAGAAAATCGAAAAAAATAAAAAACAAAGAAACATTATATTAATTATTCATTTGGACGGTATGTATATATGCAAACAAATAATCTGTCTGGTATCCACATATGCATAATATTCACACATGCATAGAAAACAAAAAACATCTTCAACTACTTTTATGTGCATGTACATACCTTACAGATAGATGATTTTCAAGGTGCTTATTAGTTTTTATTGTTGTCAAGTTTTTCCCTAAACATGAGATTTAACATATTCACTATTGATATCAGGTGAGAGATCTTTTGTATTAACACAAAGCAATGGAAGGATTACAAACATCATATGCCGGAGTGACCAAAAATCTTGCTTTAATTGAAAAATATCTATAACTATGCCTACACGAGTCTTTCACGTAACTTGACAAGTCATGTTCAAACCATTTGATCCTTATTTTCAGGTACATGTGACTTTTGAAGTCATAACTTAATTGAGTACTGTAACTTTTTAGTTATCGTATCTAATCACCGCACGATATTCAAGACGCATGGAAAAATCTTATTCTCCAAGATAGGCTACTTACGACTTGCATATATCTGAAAGTCTTTATCTATTACACATTACAATAAAATAAAATTTTATTGTCTATTATAACCTGTATTACGACCAATGAACACAAGTATCGTCCATACAATTTAAACATATTTCATTTATTATTCATGCAATACAATTTAAACATATTTCATGTATAAAAATGTATTTGGTTAAGACTACGGTAAATGAATAATTGTATTAAAATGGAACGTACAATATTTATTTTCCTTTTTTAAAAATCTTACTTTTAAAGATTTTGTTTTTATGTTTATGACAATAAATCTCAAATAAAAATGTAACACCCTCAAATTTGGAAAAAACGACTAATTTAAAATTTCTAATATTTCATCAATAAATAACTTTCCTCAAACCATAATTAGTAATAAGCCTCTACAACAAACAAATCAAGTCCTATACAAGACCTACTTACGGTTGGGTGTTACTAAACCAATAAGAGTCGCTATCTCCGAATGCGGAAAACGTCACCAAGAGTCTTTATCGTGCCACTTCCTAGCACTCAAGTCCACACGTGTCACTAGTACCAACCCCCCACGATAACCTGATGCACATGCCGACAAAGAAAAAGGGTTAGGCTTAACGCCTAGTGAGCTCAAGAGTTTTTAACATATTTATGATTGATTTGAAACCAAAATATGTGCTTGATAAAATATAATTCTCAAAGGAAATAATCTTATTATAAAAGCAACGTCTTTCCCCAAATTCACTAGTCCCATAATAAAAGTTTTAGACCAAAATGACATTAGAAGAGAATACTTTAAAATAGAAATATTCTTTTAACGACATACCAATTCCAATACTCACACGACTATGATTGAGTTTATAAACGTGGAGATAGAAAACATACTTTTAACCATGTTTTATAAAACGTTAACTCACGCGGACCTTTAAAGGGATAGAAATATCCAAAGTTCACGGGGGATTCCCGATCATACCATCTTTGGTGACGGATACAAAAGTAGGTCACTACTCGATGTTGAGCAACCATAGGAGTCAATGGCAATCGGTCAACAACCGATTATGCACCTTAGTACACGGCCCCCGATGGCTCCTACGAAAGCCCGCGCAATGGTCACTGGCAACCGGTCTATAACCGATTATGCACCTTAGTACACGGCCCCCTGATGACCCCAAATTGCGCATGCATAGAGTCAATGGCATCCGGTAATGATTCGACATTATACGCAACGGTAAGAGGCCCCCTATGACTTCTTTGCGACCAAAAAGGGACAACAATCCCGCCTTTAAACCGACTATATGCCTATGGATCCATTACATACTAGTCCTACTACCGAATACATCAACGAGACGTATTACTAGTTTTCCAACCTTGAAAACTCTTTTCAACAAACCATCTTCTTTCAAGTCCAAGTTTACCAAAAATTAGGTCAAATCATTTTGAGTTTCAAAACCAAAGATTATTTCATTTTATAACCTTTCCAAGTATTTTAAACCATTAATGATTCTCAACTCATCATTTACAACAAAATACTCAAAATCCTCATTTTGACCCAAAACCTCCAAACTTACCCAAATACACAACCACTTGAAATTAAGTTTAGGAATCAGTAAAATACTACATTCACAACAAGTATTTGAGTTTATAAGTTTAGATTTGAACTCATACTCATGCATTTACAAAATGACCCATAATGCAATAATCTGAAATCTTTCAACGATTTATAAGTTCCAAAACTCCAAAGATGTAAATACAACCAAATGGTTTTCATTTAAAGATATTGCACCCAAACAACCCACACTTATAATTTATTTGTCAAAATGTATAAAAACCAAGTATAAGCCTCTTTCATGATTTATAAATCCTTTTATACCAAATATGCAAACTTACACAAATACTCACACATTTGATAAATAACAAGTGAAACATGTCAATACTTTAAAATGGACGTTTTTGGCATGTACAAAGTTTTCACAAAGTATCTTGAACTCACCTTGCTAGATTTAGGCTAAATCTAGGTTTTACCCCAATACCGAGTTCCATACGGTGAAGACTTTAGATCGTTGAGCTATAACTCTAGATCCATGGTTCAATCCTTCCAAGAACACCTACATGACTTCCAAAACATACACAAAACAAACCCAAGAGAGAATGAGAGTTGTTGGTGAAAAACCCAAACCCTAGATTTGAGATTTCGGAGAGGTGATCTTACCTTCCACCCTATGAGCTCTAAAATCATCAATAGCCTCTAGCCATACTTGTTTCCATGTTGTAGAGCTTCAAGAGACGAATCCATAGCAACTTGAATCACCCAAATCGGAGCATTATTGAGAGAGATATGGTTCAAATGAGAAAGATCCCGATTTTCGGTCTTTAAAACGCTGACAGAGGCTGACGCCAGATATGGACGCCAGTTACGTTCGTAACTGGCGTTGGTAACTCACGCGGCTCCCTCTTGACCAAACAGACTCTGACGCTAGTTGTGAAGCTAGTTACATTTCGTAACTGGCATTGTAACTCACGCTAAGCACAAATCAAGTAAAAAGAGCTTAGGGCTACTTGTGAAGTTAGTTACGATTTGCTAACTGGCTTTGTAACTCACGCTAAGCATAATTGAGTGCAAAAGTGCCTAGGCTAGTTATCAAGCTAGTTTCAACTCTGAAACTCACCTCGTAACCAGCTTCCATCCTAACCCACATGAAAACTAGCCTTAGACGATGTTTTACCCATATTTGCTTCGTCTTAGCTCCAAATTGACTCCGAAAAATATCGTTGGACTCCTTCTTTAATTCTCCAACCAAATATGATATAAATACTTGAAAATAGGCCTGAAATACCAGAATTCTTGTATCAATCTTTTCCAAAGTTTCATAAACTTAACTAAAATTTCCGGGTGTTACAAAAAAGGTTTAATTATTTTCTTTCAAACAAAGAATTTTTATTTGTAAAGTTATAATATATTCTTTTTTTAGTTCACTGTATATGTTCTTATGATTGAATCAATGATGCAGTATACTTCAAAAGGGAGTTTTTGAAAGTAGTTTCCATCAAAACAAAATGTGTTTACTTTGATTCAATTTTCTATTAAATAAACATTTTTGTTAGATGATTAAATATAAAAATACTTTGCAATGATAACAATATGTATTAAGTTGTTCAAAATTTAGAAAAAAAAAATCCACATATGATATATGCATAACAGGTGGTAATATCATTTTTTAATAAAAACAAATTAACATTCAATATTATAAAATATTAAAGTCTTGGAAGACGACATCTATCTTGTCGTTTATTCTTTACATTCCCAATAGGACAAAGACCAGTAGACTGACATCCTGATAAAAAAACACATGCATACATATACTGATATACAAACATATACAAGTCTTTATATCCAAATTTTTACAAAAACAAATGTAAACGATCTTCTTAGCTGTAGTCTTCGCGGACAACAAACATCACATATATGCAATGTATTAAGCATGTTATTTCATATGTTGTATAATCATACTCTTCCAACTATTAATTATTTAAAATAAATTATACATATACGTTTATATATAATTTAAAAATGATTAGTGTACTCATTGAGTTTGACTTTGATCTCCTAGATTCTTTTGGTTGATAGTGAGTTGAGACATGCATATAACTAAACTAGTTAACTTGGTATGAAAAGTTGAATTGATGGTTGTAGTAGTTGTTGCCCATCATATTTATTTATAAAACAATTATTTATAGTATTTATAATGTTAATCTTGTATTATAGGGTTTTTTTTTTTAAATTCTATTCTTAATAATGTTGTTGTGCAATCTTGAAGGAAGGTTGGTTTATACAATGTTTGTAATATAAAAGTATGAGGAAAGAGAGAAACAAATATGTCAGTATAAAATGGTTCATAAAATTGACTAATTCACTTTTTATAAACACATCTCTCTGGACATACCGATTTTATAATTTATATTTTGTTTGCAAGAGTTTCTATGGATCAATACTTATGCTCAAAATGAATTATTTACGATGATAGTTTATATCATTATAGAACATAAGTGAATTATACTTCATTGGATGAGTGTATTACTGAGTTTTTCAAATATGTTTAAAGTTCTATGGAGGTCGGAGAGAGTATTACTGAGTTTTTCAAATTGGATAAATGACCCTTTTTGTACCTAAAAAGGTTAAAGTTCGATGCACCGTGAACGTCAAAATGGCCTAATTGTAGACGTCTGGATGTCTATTTTTATGGAATCAGATCGTTGAACAGTGTATTGAGCCAAACTAAAAATGACATTTTCATTGCAAATGTATGAACTGCTCCGGATAAGAACTTAATATAACGTTTCTTAAAATGAGTGGACAAATATTGACATACAAATTTCCAAACAACACGAAATGTACTATTTGGAAGCACAAAAAATCATCCGACTTTTTATGAAAACATTATTTTATAAGATCCATTTCATAAAAATTTGCAAAGACTTCACTATTATAAGTTATTTCATTCATTTTAGAATAATATAATCCTCTTGTAGTTGCTTTTCATATTTTAAAAATTGAAAATTGAAATATTTCTTGATTCGGGATAACTGTTCATTATTTGTGACACGATCCCTACAAATCATGATCTTTTTTAATCCCGGACATTTGAGTGCATATCATTTTATAATATGATAATCGCATTTTTTATATCACTATTTGATGGGGTTGATCACAACATGAAATTTGATCATAAATAATTCAGTAAGTTTTTTTTGAAATATATAAAATTAATGAACAATAAATGAGTTTACACCGCCATCCAAACAATTTAAACACCGCCATCTACTGGTAACCCAAATACTGTTAGACTAAAGACGTTTTGAGGACATCAAGTAAAGTTGTTTGTATATAAACCGACTTGAATGTTTATCAATTATCAGAATTTACGGTATTATCATGCGTGTGCATTTATAATTTATAAAACTATTTATTGTACACTTGATCATCAATGGTAATTTTTAAATATCTAATCAATAATCCAATCATTGTTATGAATTGTTTGTCAAATCAAACATTACATTTTTATAAATAGAAAAGACCATATCGATACCTGCTTGGTGGTTTTTGATTGGTGTTGAGGTCATTTCAAACAAGTGCATGCCACACGAGAAATCTTTTCTTTCTCATCCTAGAAAATGGAAATTTTGACTTCGGTGAATTATAATTACGTAAATCATACTTTAACATGTAAGCTATTTAGTCGGTTTTTTTAAATCTCTACTGATAGCTTCTACATGCATACGTACCATTTCTTCAACACATGATTGTATCCATTTCTAGAAGACAAATCATTCTTCTATCACTTTTGTGCAAGTAAATCTATTAACCAATCAAAGATTCATGTTGATATTCAATTGCGCTTGACGCTTTTTTAATTAATCTCTACAGATAATTTCTTCATGCATATGTGCCATTTTCTCGAAACATAATTGTATTCAAATATATCTGGAAGGTTGATGAATAACTATTCAACATATTAGATCATGTTTTAATACATAAAATATTTTGTCAGATTCTCTCTTTTTTTAAGTTCTGTCTATAACTTCTTCATGTACATGTACCATTTTCTCGAAACATGATTATATTCATATCTAGAAGGTTGACGAATAGTTATTAGATATATTACAGAAAGGCAGTTCTAGAAGTTAGGCAAATACTTACTTTTACTTATTAAAACATGGTCAACACAATTTTTTTTAATAATGAAGACCTTTTTAACACTTATATTTATTTAAATGTGTAACCAAATTAACCAATTAATTCAATATTAGATGGGAATGCATTAATGTCCAAGATTGCAACCAAATTGATCATGATTTTATCGAGTATAAAACATCTTTGAAATCATATAATATTACATATATGAGAGCATATGGGTTTTTTTTAATATAAACATGATATAGTTAATTAAGCATGTATATTATGTAATGTTGAGATCAAGACAAATATTTAAGAATAAAAACCAGAGGGAATTTCGGTATGTTCTTAAAAATAAGATGTGTTCTAACTTAATTAATACTTTTTAAAGTTAAAAAATAACGCAACAATATATTCTTTAGATTATTATTATTATTAAAAATTATGATTTATGTGTAAAACTTCTCATAATATATATATACTCCACCTCAATGTTCACAATATATCTCTGATAAGAGAATATATATATATATATATATATATATATAAAGTTGAAATATATTTCCTTCGTTGCTTGTTTTAGAAAAAAAAACATATTTTAAAAAATTCAATTCTTGCTTCTGCTTCGTCCATTACCGCTCGTATGGGTGCTTCACTCTAAGGCTCAACCCACGACTTATCCAGTAATAGGTCTTTCACAACGAGCTATTTCCAGAAGAAGATGTCATTTGTTTGGTGAGAAATAAAAGGAACTAGTAACTAATCCCAAGATAAAAATACTGGGAAAAAACGTTTCATTAGAAAATTTCAACAAAAATAAAGATTTTTTTTAACATATTCAAGGAGGGGTGCCTACGGGAACGCGGACACAGGTGGTGTCTGGATGTCGTCAACAAACTAAAGTTCAATTTTCATTTTTAAAATTGGTCTTTTGTTTATCAAGTTATAATACATTTACTTATTATTCATAGAGTTATAACATGTTTTTTAATTACATCAAATACATAAGATGTTCTTAATTGAATCAAAGACGTAATATTTTTTTAGCATAAAGTTTCTTAGTAGGTTTTTCAAAATAAAAGAACTCGTATTTTCATTTTGATACAAATACAAATTTGCCTTTTTTTAATATCTACTCTCTTGTATGCTTTATTAATTTTTAATTAGAAAAGGTATAAATTTTGTATTTAGACAATTTCTGGTTTAATAATTCTAAAATCAAAATAACTTTGCATAAAGTTTGAGTAATTTTCACATAAATCATAGCAATTTAATTAAGTGAATCAATTCAAATACATGATCATCAATAGGTTTTGAAATCAAATAATTTTGTTTTGAAGAATTTAAGTCAAATAATTACTTAAAAGGGGAAAATGGGTAATCAGAAATTAGGTAAAAGAATAATATTATTTAGGTGGTTAGATGATATCATATAGAATTGACTTTCAACTCTCATAAAGTCATAAATCAACAATTTCCATATTTTGTCCTAAAGTGAATGAAAAGAATCAATTTAATACATAGTTTATTAAGAATTTTTTTAATAATCCAGCAAATAGTTTTTTAAAGAAAACTAAATGAGAAAAGTCTTCATGTTATGCATTTATAATGAGGTTATCGAATGAACCAAATCGTTATAATATCATGTATGTGTGTATTAAAGTAAATTATAAATGGATAATCCAATTTCAATTCACCAAACTTGGTTCAAACGCAATTTACTTCTTACAAAACAATGACTACTTCATACCGGTAAGACGCAATTTATGTTTACATTTTCACTGTAAGGGACTGTTTGATAGTAGCTGAATGTTTTGATGTAGATTGATTAAGTTATCAGAATAATTAAAAGACTTTTATAATTTAGTGCAAAATAAAATATGACTGTATGGTAATTATTGGAAATAAAATTAGGGCTCTGAATGGTTAAAAGAGATCTATGATACAAAATGATTCAAAAGAGTTTTTGAACCATTAAAAAGACAGCCTTATTTTTTACCAAACAAAATTCAGTTCATAGCGATTTAGAGATTGTCTTTTAATGAAACCGTGTAAATTTGCATATTTGGTATAAAATGATTTATAAATCATGTGAGAGGCTTATACTTGAGTTTTAGACATTTTGACAATTAAAGTATAGATGTGAGTTGTTTGGATGCATTACCTTTTAAATGAAAACCATTTGGTTGTATTTGCATCTTTAAAGTATTTGATTTATAAATCGCTAGAAAATTCATGAATATGATTTCATGAGGTAAGCAAACGGCCTCTAAAACATGCAATTTACCTTTTCATGAAACAGATTACGTGAATTCGCATGAACGAAATTCATATAAAGAACCTACACAAGTCATGTACAATGCAAGTCAAAAAGCACATACAAAAAAAAGAAGGGACGTTGCTAACATAACTAGCAATCCATACGGGTTTCGGATGTAATTTTAACATCATCCTAAAAATGACTATCGAGATGTCGGCAGATGAAAATTTGTAGCATATGTTGTCGCCACTCGATCATTGGAAAACGTTCAAAACTTCCTTTGTAGCGTTTCACATGTGCTTACTATCCATGATTAACAAATAAAAACCAACCAATTATCAAAATGACCGTTGTGCTACTTCTGTGAAAGCTGGTCTGAAGCTTGCTGCTCTAGAGTTGGCTGCTCTTCACTTTTGTTTATAGCGTTTTTCATGAGCTCGTATCCTGCAAAGTTCATAGCGCCAAGTGGTGCGATCCAGAAGAACCTAGGGACCGCTCCTTTGAATAATCCAAGTGGACCCTCGTGGCGGAGAATAGATAATGCCACCATTGACATGGAGACGGGCCGCCCTTGAGGTGCAGTCATCATTCTGGTTTTCATCACATCGAAAGGTGTCGTAGTAACAGCAGCCAGACCACCGGATATAGCCCCAACTGCAATTGTTTCCCATGGTTCCAGTTCTCGTCCCAATATCCGCTGAACAACCTGAAAGAAAACTCCAAATTAGGTTAGATATATAACCTAAGATGACTCTTAATTTCATTTTCTCAAAAAAATCGAGAAAAATGATTCTGAAAATAGAACAAACTGTGGCAAAAATATTGCATATATTATGGTATAAAAGTAGTTTAAAAGTTAGGTCAAGTTCAGAGGAAAACCGCAAAGAATGAATTGAGGAACGTAACTGTTCATTTGTATGGTACGCACATGAGAGCAATTTGTAAGTAATTTAATTTTTCCAGTATGCACATGTTATGTGCACGTACATAGAAACTAGGAAACATCTTCAATTACTATTTTACTAGTATGTACATACTGTACAGATGAACGGTTATTGTACAGTTATTAGTGTGTTCTTCAGTTTTTCATTTTTTGGAAGGTTTTCCCTGAACCTCTCTCTCTCTCTCTATATATATATATATATATATATATATTTATATTTACATTTATATATATTCATATATGGAAAACAAAGATACCTTTTTGGACTCTCCGTAAAGTCCCATGCCTGCGACATAAAATGGAACCTCACGACAAAGAGTAGCACCAGTCCCACGGAAAAAACCTCTGAGACCATCTTGTTGCCATGTGCAAACGATTGCCTCACCCACATTGTTAAATATGCCCGCCTGCAACCTTTGCTTCAATACTTCACATGGGATTCTTACTGCTGTCCCTAAAACAGTGCTACAGAATGACGCTATAGATTGAACCTGGACCATCATCACAAAAACAATAATTCAATATTTGATTTTTCATGCATTCAAGTGGTAAAATATACAAGGAAATAAATAAAAAACTGCCAATTCAGTTCTCAAGATGATCTTTAATGATATTATATAGTATTTACCTGTAGGTCTGGAAGTGTTGGAGCAACATTTATCAACACAATCTTACTTGCTTCAAAGATTCCAGTTCGTAATCCATGGCTGCAATGATATTTATTAACCGAACGATTTATATGTCAGAAGATAAACAAAGAAAAAAAAGATAGAAAAGGGAAATGAAACTGAACCTTGAAAATTGTCCTATAATGGCTGGAACGGAGCCTCTGTATACTCCACGAACTCCAACTTGCGGAAGTTTTGCAAGAATTTCTGGGAAAGTAAGTGTTGATGCTTGTACTCGAGTCTGACAATACAACGAGCTACTGTCAGATCCTGCTGGAAGAATGCCAACAATATGTAATATATAGCTGGAATTAAAGCCAACCACAGACATCTTTTTGTCGTCTAGTGGTTGCATCACTCGTATAATTACTTAAAGATCCAATAATCTCACAATATTTTGGAGAAAACTAGGGTCAGGATAACTTGAACATGCTCTTTCTAAGGAGATCAAATATGCATTAGATTAACTTATATGGGTACTCACATTTTTCCAGCCTCAGTGCTTGTTGGGTTGTTTAATGCAGTTTTTAACTTCTATATCTAAGATTAAATTAATTTCTACGAATCTTGAAGTTAGAAAATGGTATGTTCTAATTCTCGGAAATAAAAATCAGGAAACTTATTGTGGAACGGATTGGTTACAACTCTTTAAATGCAACAACTTACCTTTATTGTGTCAATAGGGTGCATTACAGACGTAGACAATGCACAAGCAAGGCCTCCAGCCAATGCAGATTTTAGAACACTTCCAGTATGCACTTCCACAGGAGGTGCTACTGCTACAACAGTAGCAGCTTGAAACCATAAGTTCCTGTATTTTTACGTAAAGGGTAAGAAAAGGGTTAGATGAAATGAAACAGTAATGTGTATGAGTGCCTTTCAGCAGCATCGTTACTCGGTGGAGAAGAGTAAGGAGCTGTTTGGTTGGGTTTTCTTTAAGTCTTGTATGGATAAAGTTGTCTGCATGGATTAATCTGTCTGTGTAGATCGAGAAGTTTTTTGTTTGGGAGGGTGTTTTCATAAGATAGAAAGGGCATGCTTTTTAATCAGGAGGGCAGGTTTCGAAAAATCTTGCTTTCTGCATAAAGCTCCCCCTAGAAGCTTACTGAACCAGTCGCTTTCTTTATCATTAAGACACTACCAGCTAACTAGCGATTCCCATAAGCTCATTAAGCTGCTAACATACAGACCCTAAATCAAACAAGAAACTTTCATGTTGAGGTTGACCATGCAACTATGCCTCAATTCTAGATTCTACCTGATGCTGCATACCTGTATATATTTTGGCCTTAACTAATTTTAATTTTTAAGGATATAAACGAAGAGAGAAGAACATCAAGAAGTTTCTTTTTTTTTCCGCGATTTTGGCTATATAGAAATATAGGAGAAGGGTAACAACATATATTCAATTGTGAAATAAAGATCGTTGTAAGAACTATATCTATCATACCGTGGATCTTCTTGAAGCTGGTCAGATGGGAGAAGAAGCATAAAGTTTCTGAAATGCCCATAAGAAATAGACTCTTCAGTGTCAGACTTAAGAAAGCGCATCATGGCAACAGCATTATCTTCATTTGCAGGAAGTCCTGCGTTTTTTAGTGATGCTAAGATTTCGCTTTTCTGCAACGTCCCAGATTTGGTTAAACAGAGACTAGTATAAGCTCGAAGGATTGTCGGTTCCTTCTGTTCCATTAAGGACAAAAACTGTTTCCAACCAAATGACTTTGAAAACAAGTGCCTTCTAGTGCGACGCATCAATTCATGAGCATATCTTCGAGGAAGCTTTCTTTTTCTAGTAGCAACCTCAAGATCTTCCAGAGTCACTTGCCCATCACCATCTCTATCCAACTCTTCAAAAAATCTCCTTCCTGTATTTATGAAAGGGGTCGTTTTCAAGGCACAAAATGAAGGGATCAATTGGCAAAAAAATTATGAATAAATATAACTGGTGAAATAAACCATTAAGAACTCAGTGACAAGTTTAATGTATTTTTTTCATTATATGATACATACATCCAACATGATGATGTGCCATGGACATATTAAAAATTGGGCTTCTTAGATTTTAAGTGGTTCAATATCAACCATTTGAGGCGGTAGTGTGTGCATCTAGGAAAGCTTCTTAATACCATTATGCTCTTTTCCTAACATTACACTCGGCTCTTTAAAGCGATTGCTGGTATCTTATTAACAACTATTTATGGCTTTGGATGACAATGAGACAGAATGATCTTAGCTGTACATTTAGGAGTGCTTTGGTGGTTATGGGTTGTGTTTCAGGGAGTCACTGCTGTTCTTCTGCATGGTAGTGATCATCAACTCGTCTAAAAACTTAAAGCGAAAAACAGGTTAAGGAGCACTATTGTGCAAAAGAACAGGTAGATACAAGTTTCACCGATGATCTAATGGAGTAATGGACAAGACAAACACAAGCGCAAAGAATTGAACACAAGACCTTGTCAGTAGAGTTAACACTTGACACCATGATAAGTATCCCAACTTATATTAGAGTCTAGACTAAAACTTAACCCTCCAACCAGTGGAATTCGATTGAAACAGAGAGTGAGTTGAACCTGATTACAAATTTCTATTTGCTACATTCAAGATAAGCAGCAATGATTATGACCTCAAAAACCGACGAGTACAAGGATGGCTCTTTTGGACCACGATTGTTTATCTCTACAGAAATATGTCAAGTGTTTCTAGATTATCAAATGAAAATGCAATCATTACCCATTACTCATAACCTTTTAACATGTTCTCCTTCTGTTACATGATAGGCTTCCACTTGTCATTTTTGGACACGAATCCTTGATCAAATTCAAGTTTTAATGTTCATTCTTTAACATGTTTAACATCCTTTTTACTAAAAAATATGTGTGCTTCTTATATGGTTTAATGTGGATACAATTTTGCAATAAAAGATTTTAGCAGATTCTTCTTGATTTTGATGTTGAAAAGTAGTTTACTCGACTCTCGAAAGTCGAATGGGGGGTTATACCAATGTTGGATGAGAGCAATAATTTGAAAGTGAAGATTGTTGTTGAACAGATCAACAGAATATTAAACCTCAAATCAGATCTTAAATGGCATACTAATATGTAAAGCAAACATGGATGGAACTTTTTAAGAATACATGGTATGTCAATGTTGGTTCGTTTCAATTTCATAATAACAATGTGATGCCATCAAATTTATAAGTCAAGTCAAAATTTCAGCTGCTAAAGAGACATACCTTCTGCCTCTGTGTATCTGAAGAAATCTTGAACCGAGAAAAGTTTCTTCTTATCAGGATGGTCTTTAGGCGACCGTCCTAACTGCGGTACAAGCTCAATTAGTTCCGTCAATGAAACAGTAGACAAAGTGGACCTCAAACGCTCAACATTCGATAAAGGAATACTGAGTAACCCATTAGCCATCTTCTGTGAGAAACTGGTAACGTTCTCTTCTGTACCACCCGAGCCAATATTATCTTCGCTCTCGTCCTTAACTGGAGAAGTTAAGTCAACAATACCCGATGGAACCCCTCCAACTCTTGCAAACTTCAAATTTCCCAAAAATCCACTGAAATCCGCTTTCTTACCTTCCAAAAGACTACCAACAGCCTTAAAATGATCAACCTGGCTTGTAGGGGAAGGAACCGTAGAGAAGTCACATTTCTCGCTTCCACTTTCTTGGGCACCCAACTCAAATTTTTGTAGATTTAGAGCAAGCTGATCAAAGACAAACCCAATAAAATGCTCAAGTGACATACTGTTTCCATCTTTTATTTTCAAAGTTTCTTCATATGGTAGCAAAATCAACCGACTTTTCAATTCTGTCTGCTTCGTATCACCAGAAATATCTTCTGGGAATGCCCCTTTAGCCATAAAGTCATTTCTATCTCTAGAAATCTTTGACTTGTATTCACTCACATGTATCTGTTTACAAAGCTTATCTCCATTAGTCTTTTTCTGTAGTTTCTTTTTACCATTTCTAAATGGGCCCGGAACGGCCTGAACAAAACTACTCACCAGCAAAGACCAGGTGACTGCAAATTGCATGCAATTAATGCAAGTTCCATCCTCTTTATTGCAATCCTGTAAATCTAACTCTTTCTTGGACATATCAACCTTGCGGTCACTGTTACCGGCATCATTTTGAATGAAAATACCCAAGAATGACTTAAATGGGACCTTAGTTGACAAACTCTTCTTTCTTTCATCACCAACCATTCCCTGGCCATTTTTTTTCTTCACACAAAACAAGTCAACTTTACCCTCATTTCCCATTGCAATTTCGCCTGTTTTCCGTCCATTCTTACTACCAGGCCACCTATGCTCAAAGTCTTTTGCAGCTTTCCTAAAACTGGATTCAAGAGGACCAAAAGCACTCTTCACAAGTTCAATCGAATTAAGAAAAGACTCCAAGGGGTCACTCCCATTCACATTCACCATCACTGAAAAACCTATACCCAAACCCTACTTAATTATCAAATCTAGAATCTCAACACACTCAGACAACCGAAATACCAATTTGAATAAGGATCAACAAAGTCAACTTAAAATATACCTCTTTGTATCCCAAAAACCCTAATTTTACCCATTACTCATCAAATACCAAAAACATAAGAACCGAAATCAGTACGGACAAAACAAAAGTGAAAATCGAGCTTGTCCGTAGCAATTCGATGAGATTAAGAGCAGCTACTGAAAATCCCACTCTGAATCGGCGATGTAGATGGTATATCTATATATTATATACACAAAATATCATGAAACGCGTACTGTACAGTGAATTTGAAACCTGTATCTATACATATCATTTCTTGATAGAAATCTACAATGGAGATTCGATAGGTTGGTTCCTATGCGATGAGAAAAGTTTACCTGAAGAAATTAGAGACGATTGGAAGAAATCTGGATCATATATATTCGGTTTGTATGCATATAGAAAGAGAGATATGGTGGTGACTGCGAATGCGAACAACCAAGAAGAAGAAGAGGCTTCCAATTTTTCGACTATATATGGAGTATTTTTCCCAATCAATAAAAATTTATATTTAAAATAAGAAAATTTATTGTAGTGAAAAAAATACAAATAAAGAGATAAGAGATGACTGTGGATAATGATGACGTGTATCCTACTTGGATAAGGACACACCCTTTCAAGTCTAATCTCATTTGTAATTTAATTATTTTGGTATTATATTTATACTATTTTTTACTCATTTGTCTTAAAATAATATCCATATTTCTATTTTTACATATTTTAAGGAAAAAAAGTTATCATTTTCCAATTTATCTTTAGTTATGTTGATTTTTTCTTTTATGAAAAGCTTAGAATCATTACTTAGTTAAATTTGAAAAGTATAATATATTTATAATTTTAAGTCTTAGCGTAAACATCTGTTTTAAGACGAAAATATGTGTAAATAAATTTCCAATTTAAATTATCTTGTTGACAATTTATTACAATTGACATTATTTATAAATTGGTAAAGCATAGAATCATGGTAAAGTGAAATGCTGTATTATGAAGATGTGATTTGCGAAAAATAAGAATGTTTAACGGATAATTAAGATGCCTTTAATGGAAAATGATTTGACAGATCAGAAATTAATAATTAAATAATAATGAATGGAGTGCTACGTGTAGCAATGCATGTGGACACGTTTGTAGATGCATTTCCACATGGCAAACTGTGGCAAGCTTCAACCTACTTCCCAATCGCCACGTATTTTCACCAATCGTAACATTTTTTTTAGTTTTGTTATCTAACTTTATTATAATTAAAATCGATATAATTTTATATTTACAGGCAACAGCTTCCACCTTCGGACAAAAATAATCAAAACGGTATTGTTTTTTAAGTTCTAACGTTTTAGGTCGGAATTAGTGAGAAATCAATAATATCAGATTTGGATCAAGAATTTAGATATGTTTTAAAGAATCACTTTCATTAAATCATATCTCAACCATATATATGTTTCGGTTACACAAAATTTACTTGACGAGAAGATTCAAATTCATGTTTTTGGCATAAAATCGAGAGCAAAAAACACCAGTTAATAAATTTCGACCGTAGAAAATAGAATAAAAATACCCTTTAAAAGTAGATGGTTACGGGCAATTATCAAGAAGTTAAAGTCTTAAAAAGGTTATATAACAGTTCTGTAGCAGTTATGAACCTATAGCACACGCAGACCCTCATTGTTGCCACCGAAGGCACACATAGACCCTCACCGCCGCCACTAAATGCACTTGAATCAGTCTCAACACCGAAACTAGCCATTGAAATTCACTAAAACTACCCCTTACATTTTGTTTAGGGTTGTGACCTGACACTCTTTACATTTCGTTTAGGGTTATGCCCCTTGACCCCTCCATATGGCAGCATTGGCAATCTCGACTTCTAACTAGCTGATAATAAGTTGTGCACTCAACCACAAGTCTTGTGGCGTATTGGTTAAGACTTGTGGGGGATGAGGCTAGATAACCCATCTACCCCAGGTTCGAATCCAGGCGCAAATAATTTATGGCCACTGGGGAATTATCTCAGGGCTACATGCTTTAGCAGTTTTAAACTTGTCTAGGATAAGTCTAGGACAAATGCCTAGGATACCCTTTCCAAAAAAATAAGTTGTACACTCTGCATCTCCTATCTCGTGTTATAGTTTAAGTAACAACTCTATCATTATCATTTTAAATCCAATTACAGCACACGCCCTGATGTCGGAAATCTTTCGAAGAATAGCTTTTTTACCCTCCTAGGTAGAGGTCTGCATACATCATTATGGATGGGGACCTATAGGAGCCATTACCATTATTTCCATGTAGGATATACTAAATTTATATGATTTGGTTATTTGTTAGCGATAGTTGGTCGCATTACCATTATTCCCACGGCTAAACAACAATTATTGTAAGTGTAACGGTTTTGCATACATTCTCTACCATCACAACGTCCAAAAACCACCTCCCATCTACATTTCTATTTGTATAGTCTCCATTAATGTTACAACGTTTGATGTAATTACCAACATGTTTTGACAAAAATATCAAAAAAACCGAAACTTGTTCGACCATAAAAGTCAAAGTCAAATTGTTATATGGGACAAAATGGTCAACAACTCTTTAGACCATGACATATACTCATTGTTCTAGTTCATTTCCCAATCACTCAAACAACATAATCCAAAGAAATAACAATGGATACAGTTTTTTTTCTGTAATCAACAACACTTGACCAAGGTTTTTGTAGATTACCATATCTTGTTGTTAAATAACCCGAAATACGAACCTTTTGGGTGGGTCCCACCTGAATTAGAACGCCGATCCGCTGTTCTTGGTCTTTCCAAGCATCACATCTTTGGCTTCATTGATTTTTGAAGCCAAGTAATGGCTGCCTCCTGCATCTGGATGGTTCGCAACCATCACCCTTCTATGTGCTTCCCTCACCTTGTCTGCTGCCGCGCTTTCTCTGTCAAAATATCACAAATGTCTAAAATACCCTTTTGATAGTAATTGTTAGATATGTTATCATGTATAGAATAAATACTCATTTTGTCAACTATCTATGTTGTGATTACTTCCCATCTAGGAGTTCATGCATTCCTTCTTCAACAATTTTACTCATCATATTTTAATCTTACAAGAATATATGAAGGATGCATTAAAGAATCTTTAAGAGCATGTAGATTTTCTTTAGATGGTATTTTCAATGGAAAAAGTCTAAAATACCCTTTATAAAGGGAAACTCTTTGACGAAAATAAAAAGAGAAGCTTTTCAGACTTTTGAGTACGATAAATTTCCTTCTCTAAAGGTCATCTTTGTCGTAGAACTTGGAGTCATCAGCAGTTTAAGTGATCATATCATAATCTTAACAAGTTTATTTGAGAGCTTCAACGTAAAGAATTCTTTAACCGTGCGTAAATTTTTCTTTTTTATAATAAGTTTAAGTTACCTAACACCAAGGATTAGAGCCGCTTCTCTTCTTGTCATTGTTTGTTGGAAACCACCATCATAAAATCTGCGTGATCTAGGTCTTGGGGGTCTTGTTTTGAAAGAATGCCAGGCCTGAATTCCGTATTTACCAGCCATGGCTGCAGCCGCTACTGCAAGCCCAGCTATAAATGGTGTAGCCTGGATACACACATCTTAGACGCGTTAGCTTTTCAAGTCCCTTTTCGAAAAGGGTCTCTAAAAACAGTCATCAATTCATCCTAGAGTCAATCAAGATTATGCAAAGAAATTTGTCAAGAAGATATTGTATTCTTATGTTTCGAATAAAACAATGGTTTACAAATTGAAAAATCAAATATATTGGATTTCATGTATAAAATAGAAGGAAAAAAACACAAAGGTACCAACCAAACACAAATTCAAACATCTAAAACCAGTTTTACCAGTTTTATGGCTAAATTAATAACAAAACAAGTATCAAACACAATTAAAGACAAAGAAACACACCAAGATTCATAAACAGATTCAAAAAGATAAGATGAAACCTGCAAAATGGAAACAAGAAATTAAAGAAAATGGCCTTACAAAAATTGACCCTTAAATCTTTTTTATTAAATCGGTATCAATCTTATCTAATCTTTTTTATTAAATCCGTATCAATCTTACATACAAACAAGTAAAATAATGAATTAATCACTTCATGTGATACCTAGGGTTCATTAAGTTGCAGAACTCAGCTTACGATTTCTCAAAACCACCATCTAACATTCGACACAATTTTATGCAAAAATCATATACGATTCAAACACTTATAGCATGATTCATCAGCATACGCTTAGACCGATTAAAGTCTTTCTAAGTAAAATTCAACTTCGAATCGTTGATTCATGGTTCCTAGGGCAAATCGAACAATTCCCAAATCGCATGAACAAGGGTAAACTCCAAAATCGAAAATTATAACAGAGAAAACTAAAACAAATGTCGATAGATTGAAGAAACTCACCATTAGCGTAACAATTCGAAGATGGAAAACAATGTTTGCATCAAAGATGGTTTCTCGAAGGTTCTACGTTAACAAAATACCGGTAATTAAACAGAAAAACACATCAAAGAGGAGAAAGGCATCAGCTTTCGATTCTTATTTGGGCCTTCTAAAGACCCATTTTATGAAAGAGCTAAAAAACGCCCAAAATGAGCCCAACTAATTAAACTAATTCTTGGGTTGGGAGGTTTTGGCCCATTTAGAGTTGACTCTTATTGGAGTCAAAGTCAAGTAGACCCCTCTTGTCATCAATATCGAGTTTTGATGGTTTAATTAACGAGTCAAAATCGTATGAAAAGTGAAGTTAAGGTGTAAAGTATAAGAAGGGACCTGAACCCTTAAGCATTTGTAATCTTAGATCCATCTATGAATTGCGTTTCTTATAATAATTGATCTGGTGCATCTCGGTGTATCTTATCACGGTGCATCTCATCCTAATGTGCATCCAACGGTGGAGATTCTTTATTACGCTTCTCACGATAACTTCTCTTCTCACTGAAACCCAACCCTGCATACAAGATAACTATATTTATGATGTCGTTCTAACCTAATTAAAATCAAATAATTCAATGAAATAAATTCATACGAATTTTAAATTTATGGTAGCGATTTGTTATGTATTTTTTAAATTTAGGTATGTTTGGTTTGAAAAATTCAACTTTTTTTGGAAGGACTTGGAATACAATTCAATTATAATCTTATCGGTTTGATGTGTTGCTTTGATTTGAAATCATGGGTTTTCAATACAATCCCATAAACATAGGATTAAGAAATCATGAAAGGGTTTATTGATATTTCGTGGGATATGTATTTAATAATGTTTAAAAATATGTTAAAAACATTTATTTTATAAAAATAAAATAATAAATTATTTATAAGAAAATTCATTTCAAATCCTACAAACTAAATATACAATATAGATTCTAAATACTTCCACAAAATTTAAAGATTCAAAATTTTGCCCCTTTATTTATTTCTATATCGATAGTGGTTTAACAATTTCAGACGGAAAATATTATTTTAAATGCCTAATACAGGTGATATAATTTGAAAATAGAAAAAAACACACAAAATTCGATATGTCCGAGTGGTTAAGGAGATAGACTTGAAATCTATTGGGCTTCGCCCGCGCAGGTTCGAACCCTGCTGTCGACGTTTTTTTCCATTATTAAATTGCAAATTTGGCCCTTTTCTTTGTCAAAAATAACAAAATAAATTCATATACTTTTAAAATTATAAAGTGGCCATTATGATTTACAAAAGCGTCCAAATTTGGTCATCGTTTTAAAGGTCGTTAAATTATTTTTATTAATAGAAGGATATTTATATTTATTTTTAGGGCAAAATGCAAGAAATAGCAACTTACTTTTATAAATTTCTTTATTATAGCATTGTACTTTCAGTTTTACTTATTACAGCAATGTACGTTCAAATTACTTTTTATTAAGGCATTGTACTTTGAAAAATTTATCCAAAATAGAAATGGGTAACTTGTTACCTTTTAAACAAGTTAACCTTCATTTTTCTTTGCTTACATGGCTTAAATGTGATTACATGGCATTATTAGAAAAATCTCTTGCAATTTTTTTAAAAAAAATTCTCACTTTACCCGGTTTATTTTTTTTCTTAATTTTCTCAAATTTTTAGTAATTTTCTTACGTCGTTACTCTTTAAAAAAAACACTCTTTTTAAATTGTACAAATTAAATAATTTAGAATAACATTTTTTAACAAATATGATATTTTTTTTCAAGATAAATATTTTTTTTATAAGAAAACATAACATCTGTTATTTAATTTTTCTAATTCGGAAAATACTTATTTTGTACTTTTTTTTAAAAATTTAACGATATAAAAGGTGTTTTACAAAAAATTTTAATATTGTTATATTTTAATGAATATTTTAGAAATAATCTAATTAATTAAATATGTTTATTGAATGATATATCAGTTCATTTTTTTTAAACCAAGTCGATATAAATTTTTCAATATAAATATTTTATTTGTAATAAAACGTAACAATTCTTATTTTTTTAGTTAAAAAATATTTTTTAAACATTTTTTGGAATATAGAGAAAATAAATTGTGATCTACAAACTTTCTTAATATTGTTATATTTATGAATAATTTAGTTTCATCAAATTAATCTACTATATTTATTAAATACCATGTAAAACGAATGTTTTGAAAGTATCTTGTTGTAATAAAAAATGTCATATCAGCAATATATTACATGCGGACAACCTACATGGACAATGAGGTGGCATGGAAACCACCGTTTAACATTCGACACAATTTTATGCAAAAATCAGATACGATTCAAACACTTATAGCATGATTCATCAACATACGATTAGACCGATCGAAGTCTTTCTAGTAATTAAAGTAAAATTAAACTTCGAATCGTTGATTCATGATTCCTAGGGCAAATCGAACAATTCCCAAATCGCATGAACAAGGGTAAACTCCAAAATCGAAAATTATAACAGAGAAAACTAAAACAAATGTCGATAGATTGAAGAAACTCACCATTAGCGTAACGATTCGAAGATGGAAGACAACGTTTGCATCAAAGATGGTTTCTTGAAGGTTCTACGTACAGACAATACCGGTAATCAAACAGAAAAACACATCAAAGAGGAGAGAAGGCATCAGCTTTTCAGTTCTTGTTTGGGCCTTCGAAAGACCCATTTTATGAAAGAGCTAAAAAAGCCCAAAATGAGCCCAACTAATTAAACTGATTCATGGGTTGGGAGGTTTTGGCCCATTTAGAGTTGACTGTTAGCTGGAGTCAAAGTCGAGTAGACTCCTCTTGTCATCAAAATCGAGTTTTGATGGTTTAATTAACGATTCAAAACAAGCAAGGGTGTTCAAGGTGAAAAGTGTAAAAACGGGTCTAAATCTTTTATCATTTGTAATCTCATATTCATTCATGAATTGTGCTTCTTACAATAATTGATCTGGTGCATCTTGATGTATCCTATCATGGTGTATCTCATCCTAATGTGCATCTAACAGCGGAGATTTCTTATTACGCTTCTCACCATAACTTCTCTTCTTACCAGAACCCAACCCAGCATATAAGATACTATATTTATGATGTCATTTCTAACCTAATTAAAATCAAGTAATTCAATGAAATAAATTCTTACGGATTTAAAATTTCCGGTAGCGATTTGTGATGTATTTTTTAAACATAGGTATGTTTGGTTTTTTTTTGGAAGGACTCGGAATACAATTCGATTTTAATCTTATGTTTGGTTTGATGTATTGCTTTTATTTGAAATCATGGTTTTTCAATACAATCCCATAAACATGGAATTTAGAAATCTCATGGGATTTGTTGGTATTTTGTGGTATATGTATGTAATAATGTTTAAAAATATGTTAAAAACATTTATTTTATAATAAATTAATAAATTATTTATAAGAAATAGAATTTAAATTCATTCCAAATCCTACAAACTAAATATACAATATAGATTTTAAATACTTCCACAAAATTTAAAGAAAATTACTCCATCAAACAATTGTCCCTGTATTTATTTCTATATCGATAGTGGTTTGACGATTTCAGGCGGAAAATATTATTTTAATACCTAATACAGGTGATCTAATTTAAAAATAGAGATATAAACACAGACGTCGATATGTCCGAGTGGTTAAGGAGATAGACTTGAAATCTATTGGGCTTCGCCCGCGCAGGTTCGAACCCTGCTGTCGACGTTCTTTTTTTCATTATTATTAGTGTATTATAGTAAATTACAAATTTTGGTCCCTGTGGTTTGTCAAAAATAACATATCTTTTCCATACAGTTTTTGAATTTATAAAGCATTTAAATTCTAAAACCAGAATTAAAGTGGAAAGTGGTGAGGCTTGGATGGAATTTATACCAGTTTTAATGTTTTATGGCACGATTAATAACGAAACAAGATTCCAAAAAAGAAACACACCAAGTTTCATAAACATATTCAAAAGATAGCATGAGACTTGCAAAATGGAAACAAGAAATTAAATATATATCTATTTTACATACAGACAAGTAAAAGAATGACTTAAGCACTTCTTGTGATACCTAGGGTTCATTAAGTTGCAGAATTCAGCTTACGATGTCCTAAAACCATCGTTTAATATTCAACACAATTTTATGCAGAAATCAGATATAATTCAAACACTTATACTGTAGAGTTGTTCATGGGCGATACGACCCGGTCCGCTAGGCCCATTAAAAAAAGGGGTTGGACAATAATTTTCGAAAAAATGGGCGGGTTTGAACTGGACCGCTAAAATTAATAGGCGGGCTTGGGCAATGAGAAAAAGAATTCGGACAAGACCGCCCAACCCGTTATATTTTTATAGTTGTTTAAATTATATATAATTAATGATTTATTGTTTTTTATCAAAAAGATTTAGAAGTGACTTTAGGTTGGATTCCCTCTACCAAAGTATCAAACGTCACCCAAATATATATAATATATGATATTTTATATAGTACGTCTAAAATCTCGATTTTGAAATATTAGGTTTGTTATTGAAAAAATCCGGACTTTGAAAGTTGATAAATTTAAAGAGAAAACTTTCATACTCCATATATTGTGAAACTATTGGTTTTCATACGTTATTCACAGTGATATCTTTTACGTCTTATTTTATGTTGGAAAGAATATATGTAATTTATATGGAAAAAAAATCAAATGTTAAAAATAAGTCCGCTAGCCCGCGGACAAGCCCAGCCCGTTTTGAAGGCGGGAACGGACAAGTCCATAAGCCCGCAAAAACGGCATTGGGTTAGCTATATTAGACTCGTTGGATAAAAAAATTATGTTAAGCCTGGCCCAAGCCCGTAAATGATCACCTCTAAGAAGGATCAAATTCTTTCTAGTAATTAAAGTAAAATTCAACTTCGAATCGATGATTCATAATTCCTAGGGTAAATCAAACGATTCCCAAATCGCATGAACAAGGATAAACTCCAAAATTGAAAATTATAACAGAGAAAACTAAAACAAATGTAAAGAGATTGAAGAAACCCACCATTATCGTAACATTTCGAAGATGGAGGACAATGTTTGCATCAAAGATTGTTTCTTGAAGGTTCTATGTACAAATAATTCTGGTAAGTAAACAAAAAAACACATCAAAGAGGAGAAAGGCATCAACTTTGGATTCTTGTTTGGGCCATAGAAACACCCATTTTATGAAAGCTAAAAAATCCCAAATGAACACAACTAAATAAATTTATTCTTGGGTTGGGAGGTTTTGGCCCATTTAGAATAGACTCTTGGCTAGAGTTAGAGATGGCAAAATGGATCCTGTCCGGCCAGGAATTGGCAAAGAACTGGGACCGATCAGGAACCTGACCGGTTATAGGACCATAGTGCGGGACCGGTTATGGATTTAAACGATTTTCAAGGACCAACTCGGCCCGGGACCGGTTTTTCTAATGAAGGTATTTTATTTTTTATATGTTTTGTTAAATGAATTTCTAATTTTTTTAAGTGTATTTAATTGAAAACCAATTATAAAACTATAATAAACATAATTTTTTGGTGTATTTGTTTGAAAACCAATTATAAACTATTATTTGAGTGACCCAATTACATATATAGTAAGAAAATTCAAATTCGAACTCAAATTTGGTTGTAAATGTGAGGACAGATGAGAGCGCGATATGTATTATTTTCAGACTGAATAATGAAGAAAAATATTCAGACCGGATGTAGTGTTATTCAGTCTGAATATTTTTTTTCCATTATTCAGTATGAGTATGACACATGTCGCGCTCTCATTTGTTCTTATGTTCACAACCAAATTTGAGTTCTCATTTGAACCTGCCTCTATTAAGTTATTATTAAAAAATTATAAAAAAAATATTTTTTTTACATAGGACCGGTTTGGCCGAGTTACAACCTAAACTTAACCGGACCTTACCATCACGAGCGGGACCGAAACCCGTTACGATGAATATGTTTGGGATCAGGACCAATTTAGGTCAGGCCCGTGACATATTTTTTGCCATCTCTAACTGGAGTTAAAGTCGAGTAGACTCCTCTTGTCATCAAAATCAAGTTTCGATGGTTCAACTAACGACTCAAAACAGACAAGCATAAACAAATAAAATGCATACAAGATACTATCTTTGTCGAGCCCATATTTTCAAAAGGAAATTTTTTCTTGATGTAATTTCTAACCTAATTAAAATCAAATAATTTAATGAAACACAATCATACAAATTTCATATATGTGGTAACGATTAGTTACATATTTTTTAAGATTAACTCCCGTTTTATTTTAAGGATTTAAAAGGATTTGTAGAAATTCAGAACTCAATTTCATTTCAATTTCATGTTTAGTTTGATGGATTGCATGAATTTGAAATTATAGGATTTCAATAAAATCCCACAAACATAAAATTTAGTTGTTGGTATTTTGTAGGATTTGTCTATAATAACCAAGTAATAAAAGATAATTTAATGTTTTATAATTATTCTTGGGGAATTATATTCATACCCCCTCCTATAGGGTGTATGTGAATGAGTAGATGGGTAGAAAGTGAATGGTATGTGAGTGAGGTAGGAGTAGATAGAAAATGAATGGTATGTGAGTGAGGTATGGGTAGATAGAAAATGAATTGTATGTGAAAGAGGGTAGGAATAACAACCCCCTTATTCTTTTACAAGAAATAGGATTCAATTTCATTCAAAATCCTACAAACTAAACAAATCAAAGATTTCAATTCTTCCCACAAAATTAAAATTCTTCAAAATCACTTCATCCAACCAAATATCCTCCTTATTTTTTTTATATCAATGTGGTTTGACAAATTCAAACAAAATAAATGTTAATTTAATATCAAAGAGAAACAAACAGGGTGATATAAATTAAAAATAGAAATGAAAACACAGAAGTCGATATGTCCGAGTGGTTAAGGAGATAGACTTGAAATCTATTGGGCTTCGCCCGCGCAGGTTCGAACCCTGCTGTCGACGTTCTTTTTTCATTATTAATTTGCAAATATGGTCCCTTTTCTTTGTCAAAAATAACAAAAAAAATTCATATACTTTTAAAATTATAAAGTAGCCATTATGATTTACAAAATTTACAAAAGCGTCCAAATTTGGTCATTGTTTTAACGGTTGTTAAGTTATTTTTATTAATAGAAGGACATTTATATTTTTTTTTATTAATTTTTTTATTTTTTAACCAATCCAAATTGGTTTTTTTATTTTAGTTTTTATGGCTTTTGATTGGTTAAAATAGAAAATTTTAATAAAAAGATGTAAATGTCCATCATCTAATATAATATTCTAACTAGCGTTAGAATAAGGGTCAAATCTTGATGGGTTTGTAAACAACGATGGTTATTTTATGATTTCAAAACCATTTGAATTTTGATTGGGTAAAAGACAAAAAAATCAATAAAATGATTTATTTGTAATTTACTATAATAAAAAAAAAGTTGCCAACTAAATTTATGGTTTTCGATTGGATAAAAGACAAAAATAATTGAGAAACAAGTAAAATGAAAAAAGTTCTTCATCCAACGAATTTTTTTAACTGCGGTTAAAGAAATGGGCCAAATTCAGATCTTGACGTTTTAATAAATAACAATTACCATCTTGTAATTTCAAAACTGTAGGAAGAAAAGTTTTTTTTTGTGAAAGGTATCACAGGCTATGCCTGGACTAATCCTGGCAAATTATGACTGAAATACATCAACCTTCAGCCCTGATAAATTTAGTGACCATAATTGTTGTGTACGTCTGGATTCAAACCATGGACAGATGGAATATTCCATCACATCCTGCAATACCTCAAGTCCTCAATCAGTACGTCATAACCAGTGGCGGAGGTAGTTAAGAAGGGGGGGGGGGGGGTCAAGGACCCCACTGAATGTTAAAAAAAATTATATAGGGTAAAAAATATAAAAAACACTTTATTTAGTCTTTCGTCCCTCCAGTAAAAAATTTTAAGGGATCCCATCTTGCCCGCAATTAACAAAACACTAAAAAAGTCTTTTGAAATCAATATAAAAACCGAAAAAATCTTTTGAAATTCACAAAAATACTAAGAAAACCCTTTAAAATCGACAAAAACACTAAGAAAATCTTTTGAAATCAACTACAAAACTTATAAAAATTTCCGAAACATGTAGTGTGACTTTACGCGTCTCCAGTCTACCTTAATGAGACCCTAATGAACAAAATTTCTGGATCCGTCATTGGTCACAACCCTTATAGTTTATTTTTATTATTATTATTTTCTTAACAAATCATACAGACTCTTATTATTATTATTATTTTCTCTGTGCATGTGTTTTTAAAGATTATCCTTGGTAGTAAAACAATGTAATTTGGGCCTGAATCACGTGACCCCAAATACCCATAATATTTGTACGTGTATTAAAGCGTCCTAATGATTCCTTGCCTTTTTTTAATGGGGTTGGTGAAACCACTCGCAATTACCAACAATGTTTTTTTTAAACTAACATATTTATCCCTTGACATTATTACATATTACTATTAATAAAGTTGTTTCTACTTTATAATTTTTCATTAAGTATTTCATTATAACTACGATTAACAACACCAATATTTCATAATATTAGCTATTATGAGTTTTAATATTGATTTTCTTCGTATTTTCTAAAATATGGTGTAAACCTAAATAAATAGAATTTAATTGAAAAAAACATTACACACACACACATATATATATATATATATAAAATAAAACAAGTTAAAACAAAAAGGACATCTTAAATTATAAAAAAGAACGAGGCGTTATTCTGTTATGTTCCCCCGACAAAGCAAGGTACTACTTGGTGTTGTTTTCAATGCCTGCCCACTTTCACTTCTTCTCACCCAATCATTTTATCTTTTAACCCAAGTCTCTCGTGCATCACCAGTTTGTACAAAAACACAATTTAACAAAACAACATGCATTAAATACTTGTACATCACAAAAACAATTCCAAAAAACCCCCCTCAAAATAAAATAAATTTAACAACACACCTCAAACAAATCCTTTTTTATGAAATAACTGAATCCATCATTTGAGGCTCGACGAACCTCTTTGTGCCGCGGGCCGGTGAACCCGAGAACGAAAGCCGCTTCTTGGCTGACCCTATTGAACCCGAACCACCCTTCTCCGGGGTGCAGCCTTTCCGACCGGACCCTAATGGGCTCGGACTATGGCAAGGGCTAGCCATTCGGGACCTGGCTTTTGTGGACTTTGTTGAAGCCATGTAACCGGGAACGGCTGGAGACGAATCGACACTCTCGTCGTCACGCACCGATGAACCAGCAACGCTGTGCCGTCTGTTACGCTCGGACTGCACGCTGTAGAAGCTTCTGGAATCGTCATCCACGCTTCCTTTTTGACTTCCGGCCCTGGTCAACCTCCCACCAGATGATGGAGCTTTGGTGGGTGGCGTGGAGGGTGACTGGCGGCTAGATGGACGGCTAACTCGCTTACCCATGTCTCCAACCGATGGTTCTTTCTCGGATATGCTTTGAGCTTCCCAGGGTCTGGCGGCCATCCAACGTTCTAGCCAACTCCATCCCCAATGAGGATTGTTCGGGTCCAAAAACGTCGGATTTGGAGACTTTATAGAGTTTTTCCACATTTGCTGGTTGATAACAAAACAAAATGTGATCTATTAGAACAAAAATTCACATATATTTTTTTATCTTTTAGGGTTAAGAATTTGGGAATTATATTTATACCTGTTGAGTATGTGCATAAGCCAATGCTCGTTCTCTTCGTACAGCAGCCTCTTGTTTGCTTTGTAAACTGGCTTCGGTTTCTTCTTTCGATTTTCTACTATCATCCCATGTATTTCCAAACTGTAATCACAAGATTTTCAATCGGGAAAACATGAAAGAGATGAGAATTAAATGAAGAAAAACATGATTTTGGTATATATATATATATATATATATGAAGCTAAAAGATGTATTAGGTTTTGTAAAATTACAGAGGATCGATTGTTGTTGAGATCTTTCTCATGTTTCAAAAGGAGTTGTCGTTTGAGAGCTTGGTTTTCTTCGGACATACGAATGCGCCTTGATCTGACCTGAGACTGTACTCGAGCCAATGTTTGCATACACTTTAAAGTGGAGGTTGCTTGCCGTTTAACCGATTGGCCTTCGATCAATGATTTCAATCTCCCGAGCCCTCTCACAGCCCGCAATGCTCTCCTTGCCTGAAAACCATAAAACCCCAGAAACCGTAAGATTGTTTACACATTTTCGTTTCACTAAAATGAAAATCAGAAGTTTTTGAGAGAAAAATCGTTACCAAGTGTCCACGATAAGCTGTTTGAATCTTGATGGCAGCAATTTCTTCAGTGGATTTACCCGAAAAACGGGTGGTGGAAGTCAGGCGGACGATCTCAGCGGCGGCATGGGCGGCTGCCACCGCTGCTTCTGCCGCCACTGCAGTGGCATAGGCGACTGAATACGCGTGTTTGCTCTGTTCATTCTCGGCTGCAGTGAGTTTCGCCTCCTCGGTGGGAGGAGAACGAGGGGGTGGGTTCGGTGTTTGTGAGAAATCTTTATCCAAACTCCTTTGCTTTCCTAACCAAGATTTCTTGGAACTATGTTTATGGGATCTCTGTTATATTAAACTCACATTAGCATTTCATCGAACAACTTGTATGCAAAAAAAGAAACTTGAAAAGAAAAAGGATTGAATCAAAAGAAACACAAACCTTTTCTTTCTTCTCCTTAGAAGCAGAAGGACTAAGAGCTTTCTTGACTGCAGAAAACCAACCACCCTTCTTCCCCATTTGCTACTCAAATCATCTTCAAAACAATAACTACCAACTATAAAAGAAGTTTTAAACTACTTATAACAGATCTGCATTTGAAACTTCCATTTGATTTAAATAGAATCATAGTCAATCCATGAAGTAATTAGTATTCATAGTGTTTCATTTTTCAAATTTGTAATCAGAATATGTTCTAATATATACCATGGATATACACACAAAACGGTTGAAAATGTGATAAACAAAATGCAAATGCATATTCATATTCATATGAGATCATTTCAGTTTATGAGTTAACCAAAGCAAGAACATTGCAAAAACCCAAACCTAGAAAACTGGAAAAGAATATAACTTCACCCAGATAAGATTAGTCAAACATATTAAACAAGAAACATATACATATACATATATATATATATAGATCACAAACCCATAATACAGTCCCTAACATTTTAGGGAAGAACAAAACAGTAAACGTTAAAAGAATATGAAAAAGATAATGAAAATGAGACACTTGATTACAGAGACGTAAACACAAGAATCAACATACCCACATGAATTTAAGGAGAAAACATGCATTGTTGTTAAATTGAAAGTGAAATTATACCTGAAACAAAGTTTCAATTTTGTTGTTGAATTAGAAAAAGTAGCGAAAGAGGTTTTGGGAGAGAGATTTGTTTGTTTGGATAGAGAGAGAGAGAGAGAGAGGATCAAGAGGGTATAACGGACGAATGGGTTCAGCGTAATTCTGCAATGGGAGATGGGTTCATATTGAAAATAAAAATCATAATTTTTCTTTTTCTTTTAAATTAATATATTTTGAGTTTCTATCTTCAACATCAGTTTCATAATATCATAAATTGTTTCTATATTTAACCATTTGAAAAGATAGGTTCTAGTTACCCATCTATGCTCTCTTCGATTTCTTGATCCAAAAGTTACAATGTTTAAACCTCTTTTTTGTTCAAACATTGTTTTTTTTATTCATATTGTAATAATCTATACTCACGACTTGTATTGGTCGATTTCTACGTGACCTTAAAGTGACGCCTACCCTAATCTATTTTAATTATTTATAACAAGACATAAATATTTTGCAGAACACCACAAACTTAAACTGATGCCAATACATGAGGTAGCACATCCACCATGTTACAATATATTTTGAGTTTCTGCATCTTTTATTTATCTTCAACGTTTTCAGTGACACCAACTCCTGATGTCATATGCAATTTACTTTACCTTGTATTGTTTTCATTTAACTACTGTTAAATTCTTATATGACATTCTTCAAAAAAAAATTCAACAACTAAATGTTGGAGCATATTTTTACATATAAGGCCTCATTTAGCATAATAATTAAAAAAAAAACATATAACCAATTAAAATATATTATCAACGTTACAAAAGAAATTATAGATCAAATTCAAATGAATAACATTAATAAATATGATTATTCAAAAAAAAAACATTAATAAATATGAAAAATATCATATAACAAAACGAATAAGAATTAACATCATTAATTCATATATTTGGAATTGTAGACGTTTTAATGCCTTATGTTGTATAAATCGTCCATTAATACGCTCATATGTTGAGGGCGTATTTTGTTTTTCCCCTTTTCCAATTTATGATGTTTTATGTTCAATCAATTAAATTTGTCCCATTTGAAATTATTATTGTATATATCCAGAGTAAAATAAACTTTTATTCAATATAGAGTTGATATGATATAACATTTTGTATTTATTATTGTTTTAAGATATTCGGTTGTCATAAATAGTTTGTTGGAGCCTATAGGGGTTGGTTTTGTCTTTATGGACGTACATAGGATATTTGCATTTTAATATCCTTAAGAAAAATAAGTATTAAGATTTATTTTGTAAAAATATAAAATAAATATGTAATATTAAAAGAGTTAAATGTATACCATAATTTATATTTATTTTAAAAGATTTAATTTTAAAAATATACACAAGCAATCGTTGTATAAATTTTCTTCAACTTGAAATAGAGGGAGCATTTAGTGAAATAAGCAAATGTATAAGGTGTTCTTTAAAAATTGTCCAAACTCCAGGGCCTACAAAATTAAATTATTAAAGACAAATTATTTTAGAAGAACTATCAAATAGCTGGGTGCCCTTTCACACGGGTCATGACACCCACGAACCCAAATAAATAAATGTATTTGTTTTAAATACTAGTTTTTAAAAACTCTAAAAATAATATGATGTTTATATCAAATAAATATTGTTTAACTTTATGATAAATATAAAGCATTAAGTCTTTTATTAGGAAAATAGTTAGAAGAATATGTCGTTATATTATTTGAGTTATAATATAGTTGTATCGATAATCATGTTACCGTATTAGAGTTAGTTTAACGATCTTTTAATATTCGATAAGTAATCATATCATAATATCTCAAAAAATTCCGGTGTATTTTTATAAATCATTAAAACTTGATTATACTTTTTTGAATTTGAAATTAAAAGTTTACTAGAACAAAATTTTCAAATGTATAACATCTCACATTCTTCATCATCACCAACATATTCCACATATTTGGATAAAAAACGTGAGATCAACACCATTTTTAGTGAGTTTTTCAAAGTTTTGCAAGAGTTTGATTGTATCGATGTTTATTTGAAAATCCTTTAAAAACAGATATGAAAATCTAGATATTTGAAAAACTATAATTTTTTTTTTGTAAAATCATCTTTCTAATATGTTGATGGAAAACTATGGCATACTCATAAGTCATAATCATTGGGGTCGATGGATTTTACCACACGTGAGTTAGCATTGTCATAGATGTAGGTCCGTATGATTGGTGTGAAGTATTTAGATAAATAATTAAAATTTAATTTTCCTAAAAGATAATATCAATCATACACAAATTTCGTAAAAGAAATGTATCATGGTTAGCATTAAATTAAGAACAATACCTATACAAAAAAAATTATAAAACGAACAAACTTAAACATTCATAAACACTAGTTACCGTTTAATTAATTTTATCTTCTTTCTTTTTGTAAATTATTCTAGATTGAAAGTGTTTTACTTTAATGAATGATCGTATACTGGATCAAAGATGCCGCCATCACCAACTCCTTTACGGATGACCGCCGGCGGTAAGGTCAACCACCGTCCACCTTCATATCGAAAGGTAGTGATACCCACAACTTAACATGCGCCCCACTTAATTTGCTATTGCTCCTAAAGTAAATTATAATTTTCGTCCCTGTGCTTTGATGTTTATAATGATTTTAATCCTTATAGTTTAAAAATTATGATTTGATGTTTATAATGATTTTAATTCTTATAGTTTAAAAATCGTTATAAACATTAAACTACATGAACAAATATTGTAATCTACTCTTGTGCTTATCTACACAAAACCACGTCATTTCAATTTTTTCACAAATCTATATATAATTTATGGTTTAAATACGAGTGTTACATAATTTTAATAGAACTTAAGTTTTTTAAAGAAAAAAAATTCAAACGTAATTTCACATTTTAAGTGATTATTTTTTTGAAAAACCTTGAATAAATCAAAATTTGAACTTATTAAAATTGGACAAGTAAATTTTTAAACCCGGCAAAACCAAAATAAATCCAAGTGATATATTTTGAAGATAAATTATTGAATATTTTTTAGGAACGAATAAATCTTTATATTTATGAAATAAAAGAAATATATCAATTAGGGATGCTTGCGGGTTGGGTTGATCGGGTTGAAGGCATTTCAACAACCCAATCCAATACTTGCGGTTTGGGTTGATCGGGTTGAAGGCATTTCAACAACCCAACTCAATAATTGCGGTTTGAAAAATCTCAACCCAATCCAACCAGTGCGGGTTGGACGGGTTGATACTTTGGTACAACAAAATATTATGTTAACCTTGAATATGTTGTTAAATTTGGTACAACTTATCCATACTTCTTAAATTTTAACTATATCACAATCAATTAAATTTCTCAATATATATAGGGGTGGTATCCGTTGCAAACTAATCGATTTTTGCAAACTGTGCAAACTCGTAGTGAACACAATGACAAAGCACTAATTGGATATTCATGAATGTTGAAAGTGTTCACGCATGGTGAAAGTGTATTCACGAATGAAGAAAGTATATTCATGAACAACGAAACTTGCCGGAAAACTCGCCGGAGAAGACGAAGTCGTCGAAAAGTGTGTTCATGGCAGGAAATTAGTAAATATTTATTAAAATGGTTAACTTATAAAATGATGATGATACCCTCAATAAATTAATAAACTACTACAAAAATTAATAAAATATTAAAACAATATTATCCACATGTCTTATTTCTATTGGATAATGGTGAATTTGCAAGTTTGCAAATATTGAATAATTTGCAACGGATACCACCCATATATATATATATACATGTTCACAATTACTTATTGATATGTATACAAAGGAGTTATATAGAGATAGAGAATAAAATATATGTATATAAAAAGAGTGCGTGATGGATGTAATTTTTTAATTTACATATTAATAGAGACTCAATAATCATATTAAATAAAAAATATAAAAGGATATCGGATTGGTCGGGTAGGGTTGGGTAGGGTTGGGTTCAAATAAAAGTAACTCGATATCAACTCAATACATACGGTTTGAATATTTTACAACTCAATTAGGCATCATTTTTCTTCGGGTTGAGTTATTTTGTGTCAGGTTGGGTTGAGTTGGTCGGGTTTTTGAGCACCCCTAAATTACCAATTATCTTTCCATGCATCATGAATCAATAGTAAAAATACAACCAACCAATAAAACGAAAGTGATACATCGTATATTGTTAACCATTATTTATTTTTCTCATGTTAAAACCACAATCACATATGTTTGTTACGATCATGTGATTGTCACTTAAAATGAAAAAAATATTATTAGCTTATCAATTTATGTTTAAAAAGTATTAAAAATATCTTATAATAATGTGTCACAATGCGGTACAACCACTACTAAACAAATGGCCAGTTCCGACACACAGTTTCCGACGGATTTGGCCGTCAGAAATTTTTCGACGGATTCTATAAAAGTCAACAATCGCAAATGTCCTTCGGAAATCCGTCGGAACACTAAGTTAGGTTACGTTGAGAATGAAAGTTATGGTAGAAATGGTAAGAATGATCTTCACATTTGGATCAATCTTAATTAAATATCAACACTAATAAGATACACCAGATGAGCTATACGGAAATGTTGTTTTTTGGGCTGAAATTATTTTCGTATAGCTCATGGGGTTTCCCGGCCCTATCGATATCCATCATTCATGTTGGGCTCTTCTCAATAATTTTTTGGCCCACCTCCTGTTTTTCTTCTCTCCTTCATTTTCCTTTTTCCTCGTTTATTTCAAATCCAATATTGATATTTGTGAGCTAAAATCTCGTTGGTGCTCATGGAGGCCCACAAATTTTTCCTTAAATTTAAGAGAAGATGATTGTAATCCAAGATTTTATCCTTGTTACCATCCATGATCCACCACCAAACTTTCCTTGTTTATCGCATGTTGACTCGCTTCCTTTTCAGTCCCAATTCTCGTCGCCGCACCACCGTCATCCTCCGCCTTGAACCACCGTTCACCGCCTAGCATTGCCAATCATTTTATTTTATTGTTTTTCAAATTTTAATCACTCAAAATATAAAAGTAGATTAACTTTTTTTAGTCTTTTAGCAAAAATTTAGAGGTCGTCTATCCGATAAGCGCATGCCTTTAAGAGTCAAAATTTTAACTTAACTTATATGAAAAAAAAAAAAATTAAGTCCAATCAAAGGGAATTGTATGGAATATTTTTATCTAGTAAACACTTATCAGCTCCGAGTCGTTACTCACACTAACCAGATAAGACTCTCGATACTAGTTATCACTATTATTGTGTAAAATTCTCAATTTTTATCATGTTTACTCGATAAGATAAAATGACTCGATTAACATTTTACGGGGTAAACATTTAGTAAACGGTCTGTTAATTTGAAAAGGTGTAAAGTTAATTTTATTTTTTAAGATTTATATTTTTAATAATGAATTTAACACTAAAATTATCTTCAATTTTACAAGAGAAAAGTTCAGAAAAACCAAACTATCCTATTTTGACCATTTTAAATGATTACGTCACTAAATTATTTTTTAATGAAAAAATCATTAAACTATTTTTTTTTAAACTTTTCCATTTTGAATGATTAAATTCCTAATCATTTTTTTTAATAAATAAACAATCGAACTTCTAAAACTTGGTTACATACATCTTTTAATTAAAAAAAAACTACATACAACTGACTAGAAATGCTTTTAAATAAAAACAAACTTAAATCAGTTTTACTATGACCAAACTCTATGCCATTAAAACCACTCGCAAACAACAGTATCACTCCTCGTTGCCTCAACGTTGTCGATTCTCCGTATTGCCTAACATCCTTTTGTCCCCGGCCATTGATCTCTTTATTTTTGATCTATTTTTTATCCATCAAAAGAGGGAGAATCGTCCAAAAATGTGACTAATTTTTAAAAGTTCGATGGTTTAATATATTGAAAAAAAATATCCAGGGACTTAATTATCCAAAATGATAATGTTTAATAGTTTTTTCATTCAAAATGATAAGGTTTAAATGAATTTTTCATTAAAAAAAATAGTTCAGAAACTTAAATACTCAAAATGAGAAAGTTAATAGCTTTTTATTTAAAAAATAGTTTAGAAACTTAATCATTTAAAATATGATAGTTGTTTAATTTTTTTGAACTTTTCCTTTTTAACAAATATATGAAAATTGGTGTGACCTTTAAACTTTATCATAACTCAAAGAGTTTCTTAACGGTTCACGTAACCTTAATAACATTGCAAATATAATTTTAAAACCTGTTTTCTCTTACCAGGGTTTTACCAAATTAACTAAACAATTAATAAAGATAATGTGTATATATTGGTTTAATTTATGATAAATCGTTAAACCTGCAAATCTTATACTAAAAACCATATCGTGATTAAACTATGAACCAATAATCGGGTTTCGTTAACAAGTTGAGTACTTGTTGCCGACATTTAGAAAATTAATGGCAATTGGGAATTTTTTATTAGCAAAAAAACAATGATGATGGAATTATTTGATTTCAAGATCAATTAATTAAGTTAAATATCTTAATTTAATTCATGATAAACATTCCCTAATTAAATAATAATTTATGCTATTAGAAAACGAAATAAAGAAATCATATATACTCGAACTAACACATGACAAATGTAGTCAAACTTTGCATTTTATAAAATGACAAAACCTCCCACCAACTTATTGACTTAATTGACTCATTCGATTTTGACAATGGCAGTTGGATGATGACCACCACCACCACCACCACAACCCAATAACCTCGCTAGTCTCCAAGACGCAATTCCACCCTCATCGTTGCCGCCACCACAACCACTAGTGCCATCACGTATCTTGTTACCTCCACCATTTCTAGTGCCCATGGATGTCTGCCTTTTCTTTAAGTCCCTTATATGCATCTTCATCGGAAACCTACTTGATCCAAACCCAAACATAAACAAGTACCATCTTGGTTTTGTTGTTGATGCCAAGATTGATACTCTTCTTACTGGTACCTCGTTCTTTAAATCAAGTTTCTTAGAAGACTCAAGATTTCTTGATTTCTTGAAAAACGGAACTAACCTCCAATATCTTTGCTTATGTTGCTTCTTACTTTGATCTTGCTTGTGGATGTTTTGAGAAACGCCAGGTTCTTTGTAAGGAATGATCTTCCCACAAAAAATAACGCTACTGCTCACAGACGTCTTCAAAAGCTCGCTAGAGAACTCAAACTGATCATCGGTGACAAGATTAGGGTTTTCATCATCAACTCGATAAAAGTCTAGTTGTGGCTCGTCATTATTGTCGTATATCAAAAGATCAGAAAGCGAAAGGGTGTCCAAGACTTCATCTTCATGTGTTGAGGTGTTGTGATCATAACAAGCATCTTCCATGGTTGAAAGCTTCATGGGTAATGATCAAAGTGGAACTATAGAGGACTTCAATAATTAAATCTTGATAACAAAATTCAAGATTGCTAACTCATGTATATATATATAGTTCATGATATATAATATATAATATATTCTATATAACTATATATGTACACTATGCTTTTTTGACTATATAACTAGTTTTGATAGATACGTATCCGTGTTTCTAATGTAACAAAGGGACACAAATAAATGTATAGGAGGTGTACCAAGGGGGGTCTAAAAGGGTGCAATTTGATAGGTCATGCTTCTAGATAGTGGACATAAAAGATAAGGCATACTTTAATAAATCGATCTTGAGTTCATACTTTTTAAAAATTTATATATTTATTTTCAGCCCAACGTTTTTATTTCGAATCAACATGACATATAATAAAAGTAGTATGAAAGGCTAAAATGTTTAAATGTAAATACCATATTTTATAGGACTTAAATAGTCATATCTAAAAGTGTTATGAAAGGTGTCTAAGGCTATGTTTGGCAAACTAGCTGATAAACTAGCTTATGACTGATAAGCTAGCGTATGACTTATAAGGTAGCTGATGACTTATAAGCTAGCTGATGAATAAATTATGTTTAGCAAAAACTAGCTTATGAGCATGTGAAATGACCAAAAAGGGCATGTTGAAAATAAATAAATAATATTAGTTAGGGATATAATTGAAAAAAGTGTCAAAAAGCTCCTCATAAGCTACTCCAACTAGCTTATCGATAAGTTAGCTTATAAGCTGACTTATAAGCTAGCTTATCGATAAGCTAGCTTATAAGCTGACTTATAAGCTAGCTTATGTGCATCCAAACAATTACTCAGAAAATAAGCTAGCTTATAAGTCAGCTTATAAGCTAGCTTATTTTTGCCAAATGATGCCTAAGACGTTTTAACAAGTTTTCTTTTAATACGTTTTTCAAATAAATTATCATATTAACTATTTTAATAAGGCACTTTTAAGAAGAAATCTATAAACTTAGTGTCTTATAGGACATCCTTTTAAACAGTGTCATATAAAATAACTAATATGATGGTTTATTTAAAAACATTCTTAAAAAATGTTAAGACTCTAGAAAAAGGTCATATAAAACTATTGTAAAATTTTAAGATATACCGGTTTTTTGTTTGGTCCTCTAAACTCATATTTTATAAAATATTATATTGGGACAAATATACATTTTACACGTCCTATAAATCTAACGTTGTTATAATGTGATATTCATTTTTCATACAAGTAGTTAATATGATACTTATTATATTTATTTCTACATAAGGGGCGGGTTCAAATGAGAACACAAATTTGGTTGTGAACGTGAGAACAAATGAGAGTGCGACACATGTCTCATTCAAAGAAATATTTAAACTGAATATAGTATTTATTCAGTCAATATTTATTCAGTCTGAATAATGCTTATCCAGTCTGAATATTTCTTTGTATATTCAGTCCGAATAATCTTTAGCGCTCTCATTTGTCTTCTTGTTCACAACCAAATTTAAGTTTGCATTTGAACTTTCCTCTTCTATATAAATTATATCCTTTTTATTTGTTACATTAATTAAGCTTCAAACATTCTATAATCGATAATTATTTACTTGAGGATTTAATTTGGGGGTTTCTAGAATAAAATTAATGGAATGGAGGTCAGGTATGAGCTAATGTGGTTAGGCCAGTCGTCCGGCAAATTTTGTCGGGATTGTTGGCGTCGGACCCCACTGTGGCTGCCACAAGCAGTAGTTCGATTTGGATTTTGTTGTTTGGGGTCAATGGTCTCTCTTAATTCCTGGATTGGATCTCTACATTCAAACAAATTTCCATCACTAATCTATTCATTTTCTACCCTACAAAAAATCTTTTTTTTTATAATTAAAAAAGTACATAAGTAGCCTCTTTTTCAAAGATGATCGGAACCCATCGGTTTTTATCTGGTCCTAAAAATCAGCATGTCTAATAAAATTCGGATTGTTTACGACAAATGGTCTTGTGCTGGCTTGATGCAGTTATGATTTGATTTGAGAGGGTCCGGACTTAAAGGATCGATCTTTTTGTGTCCATATGTATTTATATTTTTAGTTGACAAGATGTAGGTCGTAGTAACGTATGGAACCTGGGATTTCATATTTTTAATTATTAAGCTGATTTATTTAAATTATTTTCAGTTTGACTTATTACTTTCTCCAGTTCAACGATTCAAGTTACCCGCCTGATACCTTTACTAAAAGGTATTGAAACATAAAAATTTAATGACACACGATTAGGGGTGTGCACCATTGACTTTGTTACCTTTTGCCACACAACTCAACAAATTGGATTAATTTAGCATAAGTTCATATTTATTTACATAAGAAAATGTTTTGATGGTTGTTTAGCGCCTTTGCGATCATTTTTTCGTAGATGTAACAAGGATAGACTCATGTGTTCAACGCTCGTAGCCAAGGGTCACACATCGAAACAATTGTGCATGAAGTGTATTGACGACCACTAGAGCCCGATGGTCGAAGCATACACCCACGAAGTCAGCATACGCCTAACGAATTAATCCAAAATTTGACCGAGTCACGCGAAGACTCCCAGAAGAAGCCTGAGTCTATAAGAATTCATATCGTTTGTCCTTAGATCAAGGGATCATTCATCAACAATCACAAGAATGGCACTGTAAAAGACTCATGCATACATTGGAGTTGAGTTTCGTAACTTCCAATAGTAGTATCTTACTTGAAGAGTTCTTACCACTCTAGGCATGTGCTCGTGTGAGAAGAAGAGTTAATGTGAGAAACATAAGAAGAAATCTGAACCATTGATCACTTTTAATCTCACACCCATCCATGAATTGTGCTCCTTACAGGAATTGATCTGGTGCATCTCAATAGTGTCGATCTTCAGTTACGAATGACCCAAGAGTCCAGATCTCTCCTTACACTTCTTACCATAACTTATCTTCTCATCGGAACCCAACCCTAGCTCTCTATTCATTAATTATATTTGTTTATGTTTTACCTGTCTTATATACTTTTTGTAAAAAAATTCGATCTAACTTCCTCATAATAGTTTGGCGTCTTACATGTACATTCGTTCATAATGGAATTAAAAAATTGGTAGAAGGCCACAAACTTGAAAAGTAGAATGTGACAAACGAGTCAAACTAAATAATATTGCACACCTTTTGTCCTTTTCATATGCTTTAAAAATAAAGAAATTTGCTTTTCTAAAAGTTGATTTTACACATATCTCAAAACTTTAAAATCAAACAATGCTATATATAAAAATTAAATGTTGTATTTTTTATACGGATAATGAGTAAAATAATACTCCAAACTTCCAATTAAGGTTATCTAAAAGCTAATATTTTTTCGGTACGTTTTTAAATCAACGTTTATATTTTTCACCTGTTATTAAAAATCACTATCTAAAGTTTATAAATATTATTATGAATCATAAACTTTATTTATTTTATTATCATTATTTAATTAATAAAACAAATTAAATTTTATGTTAGATCAATTGTTTCATTTTTTAAACTAAAAAAAGTCACATCAAAAGATCCTGTAATCACAAATTATCAAACCATTGTCGAGCCTTTTTGTAGTTTTATATAAAACAATCCCTGAGTTAAAAAGATTTATACAAATTATCATTATAAAAATAATCATTGATTAAATATTTAAAATAGTTTAAAAAGGTAATTTTATAATTTTATTTTAACCGTAAGGCATTGTATGGCAAAAATAAGTTAACTTATAAGCTGACTTATAAGCTAGCTTATTTTCTGAGTAATCGTTTGGATGCACATAAGCTAGCTTATAAGTCAGCTTATAAGCTAGCTTATCGATAAGCTACTTGGACTAAATTTACGAGAGCTTTTCGACACTTTTTCCAACTATACACCTAACTAATATTATTTATTTATTTTCAACACGCCATTTTAGTCATTTCATCTTCGCTCATAAGCTAGTTTTTGCCAAACATAACTTATTCATCAGCTAGCTTATCAGCTACCAGCTAGCTTATAAGTCATCAGCTACCTTATAAGTCATACGCTAGCTTATAAGTCGATGACATGTACGAATTTACATGATTAGATAAAAAGGTGTAAAATCTAAACTAAAACATAAAAACACAAAAGTTAAATAAATAAAAAATATTTTCTTAGCCTTGTAGAAAAACTTGCCACACCATACCTATGACGTGATCCACGCCTTACATAAACGATGTAGACCTTATCATAACGGCTGAGACACGTCTTAAACCATCATGCCAATGACATCCATTATGACACGTCCTTTTAAACACCGAGTATAGATGTAAAAAGTTAAAACCATACATCAAAATGGAAAACTATGTTGTGCAGTTGTTTTCTTTTATCACCATGACGTTTATCGACTCTCATAAATATCATCAGTTCACCACAACCATAATTTTCCGTGTAACATAAAACACTTTCGTTAATGGACGCAATTGCTTGCCTTTGCTATCAAATTACCTAAAATACATGTCGTGTACATAGGGACGGACTCAGTGTAGTGTACGGCTACCGCTTCGTTCATCTGTTGTAGTATAAAAATTTATAGGGTCGTGAAACGTGTCATCATATCAAGTTGTTGTGCGTTATCGTATATATTTAGAAACTACAATGAAAACAAAAGTTTATCTTAATAAAGTTGGTTTGCAAGGCTTCCTTCTACCCTAGACTCGAGTTAAATCCTATTATTGTCATTTTCCTATATTTTATCTTTTAATTTCATATTTATTGTTTTTTTTTTGAAAAAAAATGCAGTAGAAGATTAGAACACATATCCTCACATATGAAAAATAATAGACCAATCAACAAACCAACTATGATTAATGACGAATATCTCTATATTTATTTCTTATATTAAAATAGTGTCAAAACTTGGAAAAAAAAAGTTAGATTTAAAGATCAACTTGCAACATTATTTACATGAAGTTGCAACCTAGTATTAGGCCACATTTTTTGTTTGTAACTGTAATTGCCATACTAGCCTACATACACTATACCTAACACTATAACTAGTCGGTTCGAATAGCGGGTTGGATATTCAGGTTAATAAAAAAAATCATATGAGATCATGAAACTAACTCTATGACAAATCCTCCAACAGCCTTATAGGTATTAGAACTAAGGCGTCACTAGCGGAGTAATATTTAGTTGAATAAATTGGTAGGTTGATAAATTTTTTTAAAATAATATCAGGTATAAGATAACGAACTTATATTTTTTTTTAGTTATGACCGCTACATTACTTTTTCTTTGATCGTTCATGGTTATGCATAGAATAATGCTACTCTAATTAATTAACAAAGTCATTATATTTTATGCATAATAGACAAAAGTAAAAGGTTGTTTAGTAAACACTTCGTAAGCACAATGTAACACCACAAAGACAAATAAATAACATGAGTAATTATTTGTGATTGTTTGACTAGAGGAATTAAAAACCATTAATAGGATTGAATATAACGTAAGTGTTTGATTTTGTATAATGCAATGAATCTATTCCTCGACAAGCCTAAATTTTCATTTCAGTGTAAATGGAGGGAACGAAAACTTATTCCTATTCTCACCCCCTTTCTCTATCATTTTCAATTTTATTCCTATTTTTATTTTCCTGCCTGAACCAAACAACTCCTAAAATGGTTACGCGATTAGATATGCCGAACTAGATTAATTGAGAATTAAACTTCAATCATAAATGTTATGTGGGATTGAAACGAAATAAAATGTTATGGCTAAGGGTTGAATGAGCATTCAGAAAATTCAAGGACCGATTTTGCCAAATGCCAAAACAACTCTGTAATTAACTTAAAACACCGGGAAAGAAAAAGATAAACCGTCAAAAGGCGTAGGCTACTTGAAGCGTAAAATTGGCCGTCGTGGATTAGTTCATTTCAACGGAAATACGAACCTTTAAATTCGTGTATCAGTTAGGAGCAAAAACCCTTAATAATTTGAGATATCCATCAAGATTTGAGAGAGAAATCGGCTGAAGAAGCAAAGTTAGGGTTTTTGCGTTTAAGCGTCGATTTCATGGTGAGTTTGTTGTTTAACTTTCATCACTAGTTCAATACTAACTGTCTAATACTGTGGAGCTGTTCGGTGGCAACTTTAAATCGTATAGTGTCTCGATGGCCGCCGATTTGGTCCAAATCGTCGTCGGTGGGCGATAATGCCAAGAAACAGAAACGAAAATATAAAATTGTTAGGGTCCGTTTAGTTTGTGGGATTGTTTTTGAGGGATTTGGATTTCATGGAAGGATTTGGATTTGAAGAGATTTGAAAATCATAGGTGTTTTTGGTTTATAGGATTTACAATGGAATTGGATTTCTATTATTTATAAATAATTTATATAAAAATATAAAGTATTATAAAAATAATTAAAGTATATTTTTATCAATCAATTATTACAAAACAAAAGTTTTTAATATTTTTAAGACATTATTTCATACAAATCTTACGAAATCCCGTAAAATCCCGAGCATTCGTCAAAGATTTCAAAATCCAATGTTCATAAGATTTTAAATAAATCCATGAATTTTAAATCCCTACCATCAGGCAAATCAAACATCGGAATGGATTAGATTTGAAATCCAAATCCTAACAAATTCCTCCAAATCGCGCGAACCAAACGTGCCCTTAGTGTTTGGGTTTTAATGCAAAAAGTACGGCAAAAAAAGGGGGGAAATGGCCCAATTTGGCAAAGAGAGACCACCTTATGGTGTCCATTTCCCGTCGGATCAAAGAGAGGCAGAAGCGGGCCGGTTCGGGTTGAATTTTGGGCGGGCGCACACCCACTTCACTTGGACCTGGTCTTTTGTTTTCCTGGGCCGATATGTCTGATTATTTTATTGGGCTAATTGGAGAAGCCCGAAGATATTTTATAAACATGGGGTATTGTCATAAAAATCACAATATTCCAAAAATCAAATGATGTAGAATATGGAAACTATGATATTTGCTTAAGGAAGTAACAGGACCCACAACAAAACATTATAACGGTACCCTATAAAGACATAATTTTTATTTTCACTACGACAAAATTATGAAGCGATAGAGCACGTACCACATTATGTTCTTATATAGATCTTTTTTTTTCCGGAAAGGGTATCCTAGGCATTTGTTTAGACTAATCTCTGACAACTTTAAGACTGCTAAAGTATGCAACCCTGAGATAATTCCGGCCACAAGCTGTTTGCGCCTGGATTCGAACCTGGGATAGAAGTGTCATCTAGCCTCATCCCCCACAATTTTTAACCAATACGCCACAAGCCTTGTGGTTTTCCTTATATAAATCCTCCCTGCCTAAGGTGTTTGTAACATCTCAGATGAATCATACATCACTGATGAACAACAAGAACATTGTGTAGGTTTGACAAAGGCACCAAATATTTAAGTAGGGAAGGTTGTAACAAAATTTCCCACATTGGTAGATAACTATATATATTTGTGAGTTTCTTATATTTGTTAAGTTGTGGGTAGTTAACAATTTTCATAGTAGTTTAAAGTTTATTTATAAATTATTAAGTTAGTTTATCATTTTGAATTTTTGGGGTGTTACTATAAAATGATTATGCATTATAGATGTAGCTAGGAATAGGATCGTTAAAAATCATGCATATCAAAATATAATTACGTATGATATTATATTATGTACGTATGTAGTTTCTTTTTGAAGCAGTATACGTATGGAATATTATACATCAGAGTAAAGAGATTATTTTGTATATTTTGAAAACAAAAATATATCAAACTTATATTATTTTGTATATATTTATATACAAAATTATGCATTTATATTTTATAGTATCCTCTCAATAAAAAATAACAATATACATCAAAGTGGAGTCAAACAATAGGAATGCATGATCCGAACAATTTACCCGACCAGTTGCCACTTCTCCGGCGAGCCGTGGCCACCACTTCTTCACCACCACCACCACCACCACCATTCACCGGAGCAATTCTTGATGGACCACCGCGAGCTTTCCTACTCCGTAAATCACTTAACTCCATTCTCGCACCTAATCCGAACATCAAGAACCACTTTCCGGCCCTCCTCCGTGGGATCACAACCACCTGCTTTCTCCCAAAACCATCATCATCATCATCCTTCACCGGAAAAGTTTTAATTCTAGATGGCTTTTGGGGTTTACGATATGGTATCAGATCAGTTTGATCAGGTGCAGAAATCGACTTACCAAAGACACCGATTTTTTCGGATTGGGGAGAATTAGAAGAGATGATTTTGAATCTAAAGGATGAAAATGAACTCCCATAATCATCTTCATCTTCTTCTTCTTCATTGGATGAAGAAGATGGATCACTGTAAATATGAAGATTGGATAGAGATAGAGTGTCATCAGTGTCATCATCAATTGCTTCGTGCATATTCATGTTTATATTTTTTGTGTATATATGTTCAAACTGATATACATGTGCACATATATATACATACACATAAATTAAATAATTATCGTTGATGCATGTGATTTGGTGTGACTTAATTTTTTGAATATATATTAATTATAGTTCGACCATTTGTAATTAGTCAAAAGCTAGGTGCCACGCAGCCCACACGGATAATATCGAGACAGTTTGTCAGCTTGGTATTATGACCAGAGTATTTAAATATATATATATATATATATATATATATAAAGAGGTTGATGCGAGTACGGTAACAATTTACGAGAATGCGAGGACAATTCTCAACCAATCATTTTGTACATAAAAATTTTTATGTACAAAATCGCATATGATTCACATACAAAATCATATATGATTACCCGAGACTTTTCCCTCAACAAAAGTCGCACGTGTCATTTTTGATACTAGTACAAACTCACATATGATGTTGTACATGAAAAAAAATTCATGTACAAAATGATTGGCTGAGGATTGTCCTCGCATTCTCGTATATTGTTACCGTTCTCGCATGAACCCGCCTCTATATATATATATGATGCATATTTTTTTTTCTAATTGAAAATTTAAAACATATTTATTATTAATATTATTATTCTTAAACTATAATTTACGCAAAAAGCTGATTATCGACAATTTTATTTGGTCCCACACAGAACCTTTTTCCAAAACACAAACGTTAGTGATATTTTTTTGTCTTGTATTGTATTTAAACAAAATTGCCTTTATTTTTTATCAGTACATTTCTTATATTTAAACAAAATTGTCTTTATTTTTTATCAACTAAGCTACATGATTTTCTGAAACTATAATTAGATTATCTAAGATTAATAATTGATGGGTCGAGTTAAGCTCCCATTGTATTAACTAATATTATTTTTATTAATTTTTAATTAAATTATCTAAAATAAATTAATAATTAGTAACAATGATCAATATTCTATGCATTAAATTTTTGTTCCTTTTTTTTGACTCCTTAGGTTGGTTAACCATGTTAAAATTAAACCAAACTAAAATGCTATATTGGCAAATTGAAAAATAAAATGACCACTTGATGTATTTTGACATTGATGGGTGAGACCTTGGCTGTGAATGGACAAACACGCGTTATGATGACATTAAGGTTATGTTTAATTAGCTGATAAGCTAACTGATAAATTTTTAATTGGTTTCTAGTTTGACATTAAGGTTATGTTTAATTAGCTGATAAGCTAACTGATAAATTTTTAATTGGTTTCTAGTTTATTAGCAAGTGGTTTATGACAAAGCTGCAGATATGATGATCAGGTTAGACTCTTAATAAAAATGTTTTATTATTAATAAAATTTGTAAGAAAAGTATAAATAAATAAAACTGCTACAAAATAATTATATAGGAAAACTATTAAATAATATAAATTTAAGTATTCAACCACTGGTGAATGGAATGGAGGGTTCCATTTTGGTCATAGGATTCTGGAATGGTCGACGCGGGAAATGAGAGACCTTTGGTTTGATGGGTGGTCTTTAGAAATAGACCACCACGGAACGCTACCGAACCTCTAATATTATTCTTATGAATATTATCATTATATTGTTTTAATATTTAGGAATAAAGACAAAAGATTGTGCGGGAAAAAAAGTTAAGGCAAAAAGCGTAACAAAAGATATAAATCGTTAAGTGGATTGCAAACATGTTGTAAATAGATTCGGAATTTTAACCAAATCCAACCCATTTAAATAAATGGGTTAGACCTATTGATTTATTTACTTTAGAGTTGAAAATCTCAACTCAATCTGTTAATTTTGGATTAGATTAACGAGTTAGGTTACTTTTTACCAGCTCTATAGATAAATAGGAGTCCCTTAAAATCAACATTTCAATGATCCTATCTTTGAAATAAAGGAAAGAAAAGTTTGGAATTTTTTTCTAATCTAAGAAAAAATCTAAAACATTTTTGAAAAAGAAAAAGAAAATGAGAGATGAAAAAAAATATCTCTATTTGACGGGAAGAGAAAATTGTAGTACGGATTTATTACACAGAGATAAAATACATTAATTAATTAAGGGGAAAACTTATGACATCGTTATAAAATGAATTTTTCTTACACACATCATTGTTAAAAATCCTTTTTTTGTATTTTCAATGCGACAAAAGTACAATAATTTCAGTACACACCCCTATTAAAGAGTGCTATTAATATTCTCCTCAATTAATTAGTTTTTATTTTTTCCAACTACTTTTTTTTATGTTCCTCCAAAAACTCTCTCTTCCATTTTTAAGGCATGCTGTTGTGTACATAAACAATTGAATCTATTACATGATTTCTTAACCCACAACGTTCATTCAATATTTTTTTTAATTACCGATTTACCGGTTAATGGTTAAAAATTAGCATTCATGTGAATGGAGCACAATTTAAAAGCAATATTTTTGTTGAAAACTACTTTGTTTTTATCAAAGTTTTTGAAAATTACTATTTTATTGAAAAAAATTGTTTGAAATGTGCTAAACGTTACAATTTTATAAGATGTCAATTTCAAAGTTTGTTAATTAGAGTATTAAATATTTTAATAATATAATTATTATTAAAAAAAATTAAAATTTTAAAAAATTATTGAAATTGAACGTGTTTTTTTGATAGATTATTTTATAATTTTTTAAAAAGGACCATTGGAGATATTTTAAGTTTAAACTTTATTCTAATCAACTCAAGAGTCAAAGTCTTTGTTGTAACGAATATTTGTATTTCATGTTCAACTTCACAATTAGAACTAGAAAACTAATAATTTCATTGCATTTAAAAAATTACAGACATTGACTCATTCAAAGATCGAAACTTAATTGATTAGCTATCTAGATGACCACTATAGTATCTTTCTCATATCCACCACTACATCCGAGAACATCCACCAACCGCCACCAACCCTTTTTTCCACTTCTCCTCTCCTCACCATCAACCAATTGATCAACATCACTCCGTCGTCGACGAAGTTGTCGAATCTTGATATCACTCATATCCATTTTAGTCTGAAACTTGCCTGATCCAAACCCAAACAAAAACACCTTCCACCTTGACTTGCATGGAGATGATCTGTTTGGCAATGATTTTGACCTCCAAGTGCTTGGAGTACTGGATGCAGTTTTGGAGCGCATGTATCTAAATGAATCAGAAAATGATCGAAATTGGGGATTTTGTTCGCTCTTTTTATCTCCGGCAATGGATTGTTTGGAAGAAACTACCTTCCCACAAAAAACAATGTTTTCAGGTGAAGTATGGTAAGAAGGATCACGACTCCATTCTTCACTGAAAAATCCTAAGAAATCTTGATCAATGGAGGAAGAGGAAGAGGAAGAAGAGGAGGTTGGATTTGGTTTAGAATCTTCTTCTGAATAAACGGTATCATCTTTAATATGAAGATCAGAGAGAGAAAGAGTGTCTTCTGTATCATGAATATGAGCTTCCATGGATTTGAGTATGTATTGATCAAATTTCTTGAAGAAGTGTGTGGTATATGAATTGTATCGATAGAGAGATGGAAAGATATATATATTCCATTACAAAATGTGAATATTATATATATAATAATAATTAGCAATCGAAGAAGAGTCTTAAAATGTTTTACTAGAAGGGAGGAAAATGTTTGTTGGGATGATAAGTGTGACCATTTTTGCTTCGTCTTCACGGCCTACTAGAAGGTCAACATCCATTGGATATCTACTTGTACATGAACCAAGCTTATCTATTTTATTAATTATTGTTATTATATATTACATTGAATTCGACTAATGGTCCATGTGGTTTGCTTAAATTTTGGATTTGATCTCTGGAAAAACTATCTATATTAATGTTTTTTTTTGTGAACGGTGGAGTTTTTTTATGACTAGCAAGATGCTAGACAAATAATTACATATTAGAAATAACCAAAAGAGGGTTTTGCAACCACCCTATCCAATTAATTTTTAAAAACTTACTCCTATTGTGCACCCAAAAATACGATTGCGTAACAATACTATTCCACAACACCGCGTTTTTAGGTTTCTTTGGATCAAAAAATGTCTCATTATGGAATTTCCAGAGTGACCACAAAGTAGTATAGACTACTGCTTCTAAGCATGTTGTTTCCTCTTTCTTCAGCCTCTGATCGTGCAACCAGTCCTTCCAATATGAGACGTTAGTATGTTACTGAATACAAATGTTCCACCAGCTCCCTAAACTCCTCTAGATTTCGCGAGCCAAGTGACACTCGAAGAACAGATGATTTACGGTTTCAACTTTCTCCTCGCAGATCGGACAAAGACTAAAATGAACCTCAATTCCTCTTTTTACAATATTATCCCTAGTAGGAATTTTATTCGGGCCTAATCTCCATAGTAAAATATTTACTTTAATAGATATCAAATTATTCAAATTTGTTTTTCTCTTGTTAGGGACTATCCCTATAAATAGTTTATTTTAGAAACCAAATCCATAATTTAAATAAACTACAAGGATCGCCTATGTAATTCACACTATATTATAACTATTTAACAACTGTTCCACATCAATAAATTAAATATCGCAGTTGGGTTGAAGGAAGGTGCATATATAGGACTAGAAATTGAATATGATATTTTCCACTCATTAAATAATCATTTAAATCCTTAATTAATGTCATAATTAATTAATATAAGCACATAATCATCAATAAATTGAATAATTAATTAATTATTCTTCATCACTTGGAGCGAAAGAAATTGAGTTGAAGTGTTCATAGCCTCGTTAATTGGTCATGTATTACATCATCACTCTAATTAATTAAGTCTAATTCTACTATCACGGTCGATAATAATTTAACGCTATATACTATATTAATTAGAGGAACTTCTTCCAAATCATATTGAACTTAGTCCTCAAGTGGAGCTATGTATAGGTCGACAAGGGTGTTATTCGTTTAGTTAAATGATTATAGAAAAGTCGTTTATAATTAGTAAGTACAATACAATAAAAATGTGTTCACTTATACATCCTAATAGCCTCCTTTATAAAACATAACTTATAGAATCAAATAATGTAAAAATATATATAAAGTGTTACGAAATTTATAGAACGATTTATAATATCGTAATAGATTTTTGTAAATAAACATCTTATAGAAAAGTGTTCACATAACATTTAAAAAAAACTATAAATACGATGTTTTGTAGAATTAAAAGTGTCAAAAAAAATTGTTAAAACATTTTGTAAATTTATTATAATATATTTAAATATGACACGTCATATAAATTCAAGTCCTATAAAATAGGACGGAAGAAGTTAAAAATCCTAAGAAGTAATATGTACCTTTAATCATCTTTAATCTCAAACCAACTTATTAATTGTGTTTCATACGAGGACTGATCCGGTGTATCACGGTGCATTTCATTTTAATGTGCATCGAAGATTGAAGATCCCTTCTTAAGTTTTTATGATTCTCAGATAACTCTTCTTCACTCAACTCTAAAATAGTCTGTTAAACCCTTAAAATTATTGTGGTCCTATAAAACTAGTTTTATTGTACTAATAAATATAATAACTATATCTTACCACTTGTGTAGTTGTGTCATGTTCTTGACTATGTTCGAGCTTATTCTTTGATCGTTGTATTGTACCACTTGTAAAGTTTTTGTTGGTAATTTTAATGATATGCTTTGCCGTTCAAAAAAAAATAACTATATCTTACCCAAACAATATTGTCAAAAATATTATTGAGTAAAAGATATCATCTCTTTAGGCCAAATCGTGTATCTAACAAAATAATTATCAAGCAAAAAAAAAGGTATCATATGGTATTAGTTAATAAATGTAACATGTTATTTGGTATTTGTATATAGTATGGAATTCACTTTAACCAAAATAATCAAATCTTAACATATTTCAAAACAAATAAAATTTATTTATTCGATTAACCAGACTATTTAGGGAGTGTTTCAGATTGCTTATAAAAACAATTTATTGACTTATTCCGGCGTGACATTGATAATAAGCGATTTTAAATATTTAGGAAAAACAACTTATCCGATATCAAACCGATGATAAGAAGTTTTTTAATAAGTTAAAATCTTTTAACTTATCAAAAGTTAATAAACATTTATATAAAAAAAATAATATATTATTTCAAATAAGCAATCCCAAATATCCCCTTGATTATAATCTAAAATGATTTGACCCAAACCTTATTTGATCTGTATGTGTTATTTGGTTTTGATTTTATCGACACATACACATATGTCAACTTTTCAATGAATACCGAATACCGCATGATTCGTGTGTAGCCTGTAACAAATTTTGATTTCTTTCATTTTAATATAAAAGTGAAATAACATATTTATAAATTATAACATGTTAAACAATTATCCTAGCTTTACCATATTCACAATTATTTGGAAAAAGTGACTGGTAAAAATAATTTAATTAATTATTTTATTTTTATCAAAAAGAATTCTTTAAAAATTTAACTAAACTAATTAAATTTAAAAAAAAAATAATTAATGACAGATTTCCGGTTGTCGAAATCCGCTGGAAAAAGTCACACAGCCGGAAATTGTAATTTTCGACAGACAAATCTGTCAAAAAACAAAAAAAAAAAATTTCAAAAGACTTTTTTCATGGTTCGCGGAAAAACCCCTTAGTTTGGTAGTGCAAGATATACCAATTTTATTTGCACTTGCATAAATAAGTAAAATATAAATAACCATTTAAAATCAGAATTTCACAAATTGTTAATAATGGCATATATATATATATATACATTTTTTTCATTTTAAATAACTATCATTCTCCTATTAACTCGTCTATTTCTCTGTCTCATATAGAGATATTAAAGAAAACGATAGTTAGTACGAGAATGATACGTATTTAAGAAAATAAGAAATTAATCGAATCATATGTAATTTTACACTAACATCATGTATAAAATAATATTTGATTCATTCGACCTTCTCATGCGACCTTACCACGTATCCATACACTTTTTTTACCGTTAATGTAAAGTCACACATAATTTTGTATGTAATTTGGTCATTCTGTTATTTTCTTAAACATGTAACAATATCGTATAAACCTACCCTCTCTATACATAATCTGATCAAATCTGCATGACTAATTTTGCTAAACACTAGATATTAAACCACTTCATTACATCTACATTCTACCACTGAACACTTAAATCAATTAAATCAAGCCTTAATTCCTCCACCACATCCCAAAACATCAACCACCCGCCACCACCCTTTGCTCCGACCACCACCCTCCTCCTTCCCACCATCAACCGCCGGTGGCCCCATTGTATTCTGCCGCCGGAGTTGCCTGCTCTTTATGTCACTTACATCAATCTTAGTCGGAAACTTGCTTGATCCAGACCCAAACATAAACACCAACCATCTTGACTTGCATATCGGAGACGATACCGATCTATTTGGCAATGACTTTGATCTCGATGTACTCGGCTTGGAAGCACTAGTACTTTTCAACCGCATATACCGAAAAGAACCGGAGTTTGACCGAAATGGAGGGTTTATTTGTCCCTTAGTTTCTTGTTTTCGGTCTCCGGAAATAAGTGGACTAGAAGAAACTATCTTTCCACAGAAAATGATGTTTTCAGATAAATTACTATTTCGAACCCATTCTTCGGTGAAGAACCCTAAGAAATCTTGTTCAGATGAAGAAGACGATGATGATGAATTTGGTTTAGAAAGTTGGTATTCTTCTTCTTCTAAGCCGATAGTATGGTCTTCAATGAGAAGATCACATAGAGAAAGTGTGTCTTCTGAGTCATCGATATAATCTTGCATGGTGCTATTATATATGGGATTTGGGTGTTGATCAATTTTCTTCAAGTCGTTTGGTATGCTGTGATAGTTCGTTCTACAAGATTATGTATATATATATATATATGGAGGTTTAAAGGTGTTAGCTAGTAGGTAGCTAAGGTCAATTAAAGTAGATTCTTAAAGTGTGTTACTAGAAAGGAATTAAGGATCAAGAAATTAATGTCAAAGAGTCGTTGCGAGCTAGCTACTAGAAGGCCATGGGTGATGGGCCATGGCCGCCTCTCGAGAGCCCAAATGGACTTGACTGCAATTGACCGTGCATGAACCTACGCCACCCCTTCTTATTTGGCTTTTTTCCCCGAATAATTAAATATATATTGTTCTAAAGGAAGGTTCAAATCCGAATTCAAGTTTGGTTGTAAACGTGAGGGCAAATGAGAGCGCAACAAGTGTCTGAATGTAGATTATTTAAACTGAATAATCAAATAAATATTCAGACTGAATATAGTGTTTATTCAGTCTGAATATTTTTTTGATTATTCGGTCTGAATATGACACGTGTCGCACTATCATTTGTCTTCACGTTTACAAACAAATTTGAGTTCTCATTTGAACTCGCCCCTATTGTTCTAACCTTAATTAGGCAATTAATTTCATATGATCACTTTTAGTTTTTTTCTTAACGCAATTAAACTCAAGGTCGAGGCAACGTTCGGATTATAACAGTACATATAGGTTTATCCAACTAATAAGTTTACCAAATGGAGCTTTACGTCTAATCCAATGAAAAACAATGGATAGGATCTTATTAGCAAGGACCAAAGGAATAAGTAGATATATTGTTGCATACTTTTTCATTTATGTTTTCCAAATTACATGAAGAAACACTTGCAACGCCACATCTAAAATCAACTTCAACTTTGGACATAGACAACTGAAATTCGAAGACTTCAAAAAGATGTTCTACACCAAAATAGTCGACTCCAAAAAGATGTTCTACACCAAAATAATCGACCGAAATCAGACTCCACCAGTTGCTCAACGATTTTCTAACTTCCATGACACAAGTACACTAGATCAACAGATGATGCATTGATTCTAAAAGGGTGATGCAGAAGACACACCAGTAGCATCAAAACCCCTCTGATACGTAAATTATCTCTCGAGAGAATTCTTTCTAATCTGACTCACCATGTACTTAGAGATAATTTATTAATTACTTTGATAAATTTGATTATTTTTTCTTTGAATGATTTGATCATTTTAATTAGTTTTAATAATATTTGCTTCAAGGAAAGAAAATATTGTAATACCATAAAAATAACCGTAACTTGTGAATAAATCAATTTTTTAATAGAATCACTAATTTATTTGGTATGAACTATCAACTGTTTCTATTAGTCATTTTTATTTTGTATTTGGATATTAGAATTGCAATACAATTTCATAAGAATGATATAGAAGGTGTTATTAGTGTTAAATTAACAAAAATATTTAATTTTCTATCAAATATTTAAAATAGGTTCGAAATTCGGAAGTAATAAATAAAAATTCAATATTTAAAAACTAAGATAGTACTTCACATTCTCTCCCATGCATGGCATGTGCATGCATGTGAGCATCTCTGACATAATCCACAAAATATTTGAGATTTCGCACAAGTATTTTGTTCTAAAATGATTTAAAATTGTTTTTTATTGTTCTATATTTTTATCAATAAAAAAATCAAAATCAAGTGTTTAAAAAATTAATATTTTATAAAGTATATCAAATATTTCAATGGTACACCACAATAAAATTAGGTTTATAGGACGTCACATATAAATAAGCGTTCTAGTAGATCACTTTATAGAACATAAATTATAGGACCAAAAAATAAATTGTCCTATCTAAATGTGTTGTAGCTAGTTTATAAGATGCTTTTGAGAAAATGTTATATAAATCCATCTTTTTATATACAATTGTGTTTATAGGACAATTTTTCAAATTGTGTCATATAAAATAACCAATGCGACGCATTTTAATAAAAATGTTCCAATAAACTTGTCATAACGTCCAAAAACATCATATAAACTTATTATAATTCCCTTAGATAGACACTTTATTTTTTTGTCCTATAATTTATGTCCTATAAAATGGTTACTAAAACACTTATTTATAGATAACGTCCTATAAATCAAAATTTGTTATAATAGTACGATCAATATTGTAAATTTTGAAATCGAAAAGCAATTAAAGTTCATGAATGTAACTTTGTTTTGGAAATTTTAAACTTTGATTCTTTAATTTAAATAAAATTTTAAGAATATATAGGAAATACTCTCAATAACCAAATAGTCAAATAATCAATCCATGCATATTGCCTCCAAAATACACTTTAATAACTCGAAAAACGAGTCTTAAGTTTAATAAATTGTTTGTATTAAAATGAAGGTTCTAAGACATAATCAAGAATAAACGATTTGATTCTAGTCAAAGAGGAATTCTAATATGTCACTTCAAATTAAATATCTATATTTTACGTTAGATTATTTGAAGGCGGTGGAATCTTAGCAGCTTCTTCTTGAGCCATTATCACTATAACCTTCCCTCGTAAAATAATTCGGGGGAGTATGAGGGGCTTGTTTGCAATCATTTGCAGGTTAGCCTAACATAAATTGTTCTAGAGCGTCAAACAAATACAAATTTCACTAAATGTCTGAGTTTTTAGAAACACTATTCCAAAAAACCGGATTCAGACCGAAATATTATTCAAAAAAACCGTATTCAGACTGAAATACTATTCAAAAAACCGCATTTGCCCAAACTGGATTTGGATCGGGCCGGGCCGAGGAAACGGCTAAAAATCAATTTGGTTCCGGACCACAGGTCTAAACCGGGCCTTAGTAGAAAACATATAAAAGTGTTTGATGACGTTATATTAGTAGAAACCACAAAATGCGTTTTCCATGAAATTGAAACGCTCATAGGCGGATATGGATACCTGCCTAAGTGAATACTTCATTGGGAAGGGATATAAGAACGATGAACTGTGCCCGTGCGTATTTATAAAGAAAACGAGTTCCAGATGTTCAATCATAACTCTACATGTCAATGTAATGAACATAATAAATACTCTTGATGAAATAAGAGAAACTTTATTCTATTCAAAATCTGAATTTGAGATGAAAGATCTTGGGAAAACTTGGTTTTATGTATCTATTTAATCTAGGACACCGAGTTTGTGATATTAATTCACCGATCGCATATGTCTAGAAAATAATCAGGCGATTTAATATGGACAAAGCGCATCCGGCTAGCACTCCCATGATCGGTCGAAGTGTTGGATAAAAGGACCAGATCCATTTCGTCTAAAGGATGATGACGAAGAGGCTTTGGGAGCTGGAATTCCCTATTTGAGTGCAATAGGCGCATTATTGTAATTAGAACAATACACTTGACCGTATATTGTATCTCTCAATGAACTCGTTAGCTAGATTTAGCTCAGCGCCAACGCAACATCATTGGAATGATATGAAATTAATCTTTTGGAACCATTGATGTGGGCTTATACTTCCCTTACAAAGAGTAAAATAGGATTGATAATGGAATTTCAATACCTACGTTGAATGTGAAAGGCAAAAGTACCAGCCCTTATAGAAAAACATAAAATATTGTCTTGATATGTCTTTGCTGATATTAACTATCTATTTGACTCATACAAAAAGCTCAATGCTAAAATGGATAAGGGTGATAACACAAAACATATTCTGCTTTAAGTTTATATACAATCAGCAATAACAAACTCTCATATATATATTTGAGTGAATCAAGCAAAATGGGAGGAGAATGTGACATACTTGCTTACCAAATCATTAACTAAAATCATATTTGGGAGACATATAGAAAATATTGGAATACTGAGACTTTCCAAACTCCCTTGATTAATGTACAAATCAGGGGGAGTAGTAGATAAAAGGGGGAGTCTACTATATGTGTAGTATTGGTATGTTGTGCTCTTTCCTTCACCCAAGGTTTTTTATTTTTCCCATTGGGTTTTGTTTCTTGGTGTAAGGTTTTAGTAAGGCAACAATTTATATACCATTTTGTTTTCTTAACTCTCATGATTAATGTAAGAATCTGAGAGATTATTAGACTAAAGGAAAAGTCTATGTATTGCAAAGTAACTGGTGCGTTGTACTATTTCCTTCGTCATATTTTTATTTTTCCTACTGGGTTTTTATTTTGGCGTAAGGTTTTAACGAGGCAACAGTTGTGCACCATCACTCCTTTGACTCGGCACAAGGGGGAGTGTTGTAGGATAAATGTGTCATCGTCTAATGGATATGACGATATAGATAGAGATAAACATATTAGAGATATGTTAGAACTATTATCTCTTGTAGTTATCTACTTGTAACGTATCCCTATTTAAAGGGCTTATGATTAATGAGAATTACAGATCTCTTCTCTATCTCTCTTTCTTGTTGTTCTATTTTACTTTCTCCTTTAACACATATTAACTTTTTGTCTTTTAAATTTTAAATGTTATATTTGTAGATATGGGGATATTGTATTTGACCGATTCCTCATTTTTATAATCAAACTAATAATTTATAACTAATTTTTAAAACAAAATTTATTTAATGATATAAATAATCAAATTAAATAAATCATGAAAAACAAACAAATTACCATATAAAAAAACAGGTGTATAAGAAACAAGGGACCATTTATATATAAACATAAACATAAACAAATCAATGAATAATAAATTATAAGGTCTATGAAGATATATAAATAAAAAGAAAATTAAAGTTGATGGATAAAATGTACGAAAGGAGAAATATTAATTTGGTAATATTATAATTTAGAAATTAGTCGAATCTAATTCAAGTGCTCGTAAGTCCTTCACTGCCGTGTCTCCGTTATATCTTCCGCCACATCCGAAAACATTAATCAACCGCCGGTTCTCCGACCGAACATCACTTTCATCCTTAATTGGATGACTTGTCACCAATATTTAAATATACAATATAATATATATTACAAGTAAAAGAAGACGTTGAGTATGTCGTAAGTATATATATGTGTTTTGCGATTCTAGATGTAAAAATTGTCAAATTTTGACAAATATGACAATACTGTTTGGACTTGATGCATATATGAACAATAGGTACCCTTAATTGTAGAAAAATTGGAAAGATATTGCTACTAGAAGGTCAAGCTAAAATAGAAACAGAAAAATATATGAATTTTACTACGACTGTATATATATATATATATATTCGTTCTTCCTTTTGTTTTTTCTAATCTATACAAATAGATAATCATCACAATCTTCTACTTTCTAGAGCAACCGCAGCCACTGGTACATGGTCTTACGAATCCATCTTATCTGTATTAGTGGTTGTTACTAAGTATACTTACCATGTATGTGCTCACCGACAAAGAACCAAAATCTTACCCGGCAAAAGACACATATAACAAGGACCAGTAAATGAAGAAAAAAAAAATCTTCTAAGCACTTACCAAAAACATATTTTTATGACCAACAATGCTACATAATGAAATAAGTGAGGGTAATTTCTTCTGTCGGTAAGTATTTACCAATATCACTTACTTCAGCAAATTGATCATGATAAATACCAAGAATCTTAGCTATTAAAAGGGATATGATCATACTCAATTGAATTTATATTCACAAAATTACACACAGCAAACAGAACAGAATTTCATGTAAAACTACAATTTAAAAACAAATTTAATCAAAGGAAGGTCTTAAACAACCACCTTGGTGTCTCTAACATATCCTCCACCAGCGCCGCCGCCGCCACCACCACCACATCCCAAAACATCGACCATCCGCCACCACCCTTTCTTCCAACTTATCGGACCACCACCCTTCTCGGCGTCCCTGCTGATGTCATCAACAGATGAAGAAGCTGCAGGGGAGTTCTGACGATGATCACTTGTACTTCGAAGTTGTCTGCTCTTAATGTCACTTAAATCCATCTTCTTTGGAAACTTGTCTGAATTCAATCCAGGTAATAGCACCTGCCACCTTGACTTGCTCTTTGTTACCATTTTGCTTTTCTCCATAGCTGAAACTGATTTTGACCTCCAACTGCTTGTGGTTGAAGCTATTTTCAACCGCATGTATCTGAATGAGACAGATCTTGACCGAAACATGGGGTATACTGCTGGCTTATTAACCGGTGGTATAGAAGAAACTATTTTTGGTGGTGAATTGGTATTACAAGTGTTGATAGTACTCCATTCTTCATTAGAAAACCCAAAGAAATCTTGATAGAAAGTTTGATTTACTTCTTTATCTGAAACAGTGGTCGTATCTTCTTCCATTTGAAGGTCTGACAAAGAAAGAGTCTCATCTGCATCTTCCTTGTATTCCTCCATATAGTATATTACTTTCAAGTTTCTTTACTTCATTTCATATGATTTGTGAATATATATCCTTAAAATTTATATATATATTAAGGTGAAGTTTCTGAGAATATATACTAAAACAATGTATAAAAGTCGCTAATGGTGTGCTGTAGGAAGACCGATAACGTCAATTGGATTTTAAAATTAATTAAGGCACCTACCATATATAGAATTATAGATATTACCCATTCAATTCATTTCATTAATATTAATTATTCTTTTTATGATATCATTATATAATTTATATCACCATGCCTCCCTTGTTAACTATAATTAACATCTAATTGCAGCTCGTGTATGGGTCATATAATTTTACAAAAATAATATTAGAAGTTCAGATTATAAAAATGACTTCCATCATAATTCATTTAACTAAATACACTGATTCAGCTAGCAATTATCCAGATAATTATCTAAATGTTGAAGATTAATTAATTAATTCAGCGATCAAAAGAATGAAGGTAGCCAAAGGAAGTCTTAATTGTGTCATCAGATTTGAATCCACCGCCACATCCCAGTATGCGTATGATCCCCATGGTCAGCCGTCTTCCACCACCTTTCTCCTCGGACATTTTCGACGGAATCTGCCGTAGCTGCTGCCGGCTTCTTATGTCACCCAACTCCATTTTTGTCGGAAACCTACGACCTGATCCAAACATAAACACCTGCCACCTTGACTTACTGGAACATGCCAGTTTCGATTTTTTCACATGATCATTCTTGTAAGAATCGTTTTTCTTTCTCCCTGAAGAAGAAGAAGAAGAAGAAGAATGACCATCATAATTGGAGCACTTGCAGAAAGAATCAGAATTACATCTAGAGAGACTACTACTCTTTTTGTTCTTCTTGATCAAATCGGTTTTGTTGATGGGATTATTATTAATGAGGTTTTGGGTATTTGTTGAACTAGTGTGAATCACTTTTCCACAGAAGATGATAGCTTCAGGTGTACTCCATATTTCTTCACTGAAAAACCCTGAGAAGGAAGCTGCTGATGAAGAAATAATGGAATTTTGATTTTCAGTAGAAAATGGTTTTGAATCCATCTGCAGATCATCGTCGTCACTGTAAAACTGTAGGTTACTGAAAGAGAGGATCTCTTCTCTGTCACTATTCATGATATATATATATCTATACTCGATTGAATGAAGAAATTAACAAGAATTGATAGAGAAATACATGTGGATGGATGTATATGTGTATATATATATATATATATATATTGAAGAAAAATCTTAAAGACTTTAATTTTAGGGAGCGTAGAAGATGATTCGTTTGTGAATTCTAGATAATTAAATTGGGAAACCCCGTCTAGTCTAGTCTTGGTACTAGAAGAAATCCGATTAAAATCCCAAGAAAAAATCAGAAACTAACCTTAATCATTGAATTTTTTTTTTAATGGTTAAATAATAGTTATATATTAATTAAAAAAAAAAAAGTTAAAGCCATTGTTTACAAAAATAAGTTGACTTATAAGTCACCTTATAATGTATCTTATTTTTAGTGTAGTTGTTTGGATGATCATAAGTTAACTTATAAGATAATTTATAAGGTACCTTATTGATAAGTTAATAAAAGTAAAGTTTTAATAAACTAGTCATACGATATCTTATTAGCTACTTTTACCAAACATAATCAAAATGGAAAAATTAAAAAAAAATATGCACTTATAATTTAAAAAAGAACATTTAAACTAAAATCAAATAAGACCTTCAGTCCATTTTTTTTATAACAAGTGGACATTTCTTTGTTTGTTACAAGATAAATTTAAATACCACAAATAAACAACTATGCGGAAAATGAGAGCTCACCTATTTGGCTATTTACTCTATTTTTCCGATCTCATGACACTAATTTATTATAATGTTTTTTTAATAAAACAAACTGTTGATTATAATTGGAAAATGTTTGAAAAAACCTAACAAACTATTCTATTTTGAATGGTTAAGTCCCTAAACTATATTTTTAAATAAAAAAACCATTAAACTTTCTCATTTTAAATGATTGAGTCCCTGAACTATTTTTTTGAATGAAAAAATCATTAAACTTTTTTATTTTAAATAGAAAAACCATTAAACTTTCTTATTTTGAATGATTAAGTCCCTAAAAAAAAATTTCAAGAAAATTAAACCATCGAATTTTTAAAAATTGATTATTTACAACTTTTAAACATAAATAAATTATTTTTAACCGGTTATCTTTTACTTATTCCTCTTATGATGGATAAAAAAATAGATCAAAAAAGAGGAAGATCGATGACAGAGGCCAACAACGTGCTAGGCGAAATGAAAAACAGACAACGTTAGGGTAATGTGGAGTGACGAGGGGAAGCGATACCATTGTTCGTTAGGGGTTTTAATTGCGTAGGGTTTTTGGAATGGAAAAACCAATTTAAGTTTATTTTACTTAAAAACTTTTTTAGTGAGTTACAAGTAACTTATTTTAAGAAAATATGTCGGTAACTAATTTTTAAAAGATCATGGTTTATTTATTAAAAAAAAAGTTTCGGGACTTAACCATTCAAAATGAGATAGCTTGTTGGGTTTTTTTTGAACTTTTCCCATTATAATTATATCTTTTGTTTTTTAAGATGCTAAAAGATCAGTAACACCCAAACAAAGTTATTTGCAATATAAAAACGAGTTATCAATTAGAATCGCCCAATTCGACAAAACACATGGCGTATTTGGCCATTTAAATAGAAAAAAAGTAACTTAACCATATTTAAAATTACAGATAAACAAGCATGTTGTATGTTATTTTCTGTAATATTCGTTTTCAGAAAAATAATACAACCTCTTTTGGGTTTATTTGTTTAAAAATTCTTATTTTGTTCTCTATTTATGGAAAAACTTACCAACTTTCAAAATTAATTACTACTATTCATCACCTTTTAATTAATTAAAGACACTGAAAACGACTTTCGGTATTGCAATAAATGTTTGATTTTGAAATCTTTCATTTGTAAAAAAGTTACTTAAACATTTAATTAAAATGCTTTTGACACAAATCCAATTTAAATTTGTTTAATCTTTTTTGAAATAAAATTAACTAGAAGCATTCAAACATTAATTTCGAAACTGCTTTTAACATTTAGGAGTTGTTTATCAAATGTTTACCCTCCGAATGTCACTTATTTTACCGAGTGAACATGACAAAAAAATCTTACTCATTAAGTGTTTGTATATCAGGTAAAATATGTTTACCAACAATTCATTTAATAGCTGGAAATATCACCCCATATATAAGCTAAGTGAGGTTATTGACTCTTGTTGATAACCATTTGGTAAACGGCTCTAGCTTTAATCAAATTTTAGCATACTCTTACAAATATGAAAGACTCGCAAAAGATATTATGCATCACGATAAGCAAATGTTTTCCATCAATAATTAAATTACTGATTTCCAAATGTTTTCTTCATGACAATATGAACCTTCTTGACGTACTTACATTGGCGGATGTACATGAGATGCATTGGGGGGAAAGATCTCATTAGAAAAACAAAAATACAAAATTTATAATGGTTAAAAGTTTTTTTAGACCTTTTCACATAGTTCCCCCACTAAATTTTTGAACGGGACCCCATAACCTTAGTTGATCATTGCGACTCTAAAAAAATCTTTTGAAATCAACCAAAAAAATCTCTTCACTACAAAACAAATGACTTTTATCTACAAAAATTATTCGGTAAAATTTTCGTTGGTGATTACCTAGAAAATACCAATGGTTCGGTAAAATTCGATATTTTTCGAGAAAATAACAACGGATCACCCAGATAATCTCTTGGTAATCTGTCACTAATTTGAATTATTCATCAGCAATTTAGCCACCAATATTTGTGACGATTTTGTGATAAATCACTTTTTAGCGACAAATTTTCCAGAAAAAAGGTCTGTGGGCAAAAAGAAATTGTTTAGTAGTGCTTGAAAACAATTAAAAAAGGTGGAAAATTTTGAAATCAACAAAAACACAAAAAAAAAACTTTCGAAGTGAACCAAAAAAAACTTTTAAAATCCTTCAAAAACGGTGTAATTAAGCTAGAAACACGTCGGAAATTTTTGCGGACTTTAAGCCTATCTTAAAGGTGACCCTGGTAGATAAAAAAATAATGGATCTGCCACTGCATGCTTGTGACACAAAAAAATACACATAAAAAAGTTTTACATTGTGAAACGAACACATATAAAATAAACACATCATGAAACAAATATATGTTAATCAATATATTAAATAGTATGCCTAGATATAAAAAATCATAAGAAAAATAACACTTGATATACAAGCTCTAAAAGTTATCATAATTTAATAGGTTATTAAATGATTAAGTCTATATATATACACCCGTATATACGTGTGTACGCATTGAAGATTTAATATCGTGAAATTGGTGATAATAGAAGAGTGGGAAAATAATCGTGCATAAAAGTCAAGAATTTTGTACGTGTTGTATAGTAGCTAGGGTTGACAAATGGGTGAAGCTGTCGTTATTACCCGGGTACTAGAAAGCCATCAATTACATCAACGGAACTTTTTAACCCCAATGCACATATATTGTCCATTCCTTTTATTCAATAATTTAAACATCACAACTCTTCCAATCTTTTTGAAGATTCAGTTACGCCTCTAATAAAAGTATAAAACTATAAAAAAGAAGTGAGATTGATCATGATTTTGCTGCAAAGGTTGAAGCATGGTCCAAGGTCTCAAATACATGCAAAATTAATGTTTGAAATCCTATATTTAACATGTTAAGAAATGACTTTCCTTAATGTTACACATTTAACTTCTTTTTTATGCATCATTTAAAGAAATAATGAAACAAAATCGTTTATATAAAAACATCCAAAACACTCCAATTTTTGGTAAAAATATAACATGTTAATCGATTGTTGTTTGCGTTGCATTTTAATTGAACTAGAGTTATAGGTTTGTGATTTTTATGCCGTCGAAGGGCTCAACGATTTTTTTACCGACAAAGTTTTACCAACGTATTTTTTGTCGCTAAAAGTCCCTTGTTAATTGTGTACTTTTTTGGTAATTGATATCAATAGTTGATTTTGTCTATCAAATATAGTTGATATATATAGTACTTGTTTTGGGAAGAAAGGGGACTCATGCCCAACAAAATAAGCATATGTTAAACTATAAGATTAAAATATTTGAAAGTTTGTTTTTATTAAAATATATGGAGGGTACCCAAGGCCCGTGCAATGTAACTAAGAATATAAACTCTAAATTTATGTTTTGTTTTGTTTTTCTCACTTTTATGTTATAGTTTTTGTGTGGTTTTAAGAGAGTAAGGTCTTCAAATAATCATCAATTTTATGTTATATTTGACGTCTTAGTAATGTTAAAATTTTATTTTGTATTTAAACATGTTTATCAGTTAATTATCTGTTAAATAAATAAAAATACAAAAAATTTACCTGATAAAAATTTGGAAAACAACCCTTCCAAATGGATTTTCACTTTATGCGTTTTTCTCAATTATATTTCTACTTCAAATCTTTATATTTTTAAAAATATATATTTTCAAAACAAAAAAAAAATCATATAATACCTTTTATGAGTAATTAAACACCATTTTTAGTTCCTGAATATTATCGGAAGTTTGAAATTGTCTTGTGCATTAACATGTAGAGATGCATAAAAAGGCCCTAATTTCCAATTCATGTCTGGCTCGAAAAAGCCTAGGCTTGGTGAGCGCGAACCGAATGCCGGTAAAAAGTCCCTAAAGTCTAATTTATGTATGGCTCGAAAAAGCCTAGGCTTGGTGAGCCCGAGAACCGTATGCCAGTCCAAGCAAAGCTTTAAAGCCCAGTCAGGCCAAAATTTTGAGGGAAGACAAAGAAGTAGACCCGGCCGAAAAAGCCCAATAAAGTTTGAAAAACTTCAATCAAATCTTTTTTCAATTCTAAGCCCGCCCCAACCAGGCCTTTTCTCATTGAAAACGGGCATGGTAGCATCAATCCTAAAAAGCTCGGGTCTTATTTGTCTCTATTAACACGTACAAAAATAGTCATTAGATTATACAGTTTGCTCCGCAAATGATCATAAAAATTGATTATACTAGTTTTTAAATGTGTAATAGTGATGAATGTTTCAAATTAAATTTGTATTTAAGAAAATAAAAAATTACATATCCATCGTCAATCCTTGGGTGTCATCAGAAATATAAGATTTATTCCATACAATTTTCTAAAAAGAATATGTTTCAAAATTAACACCTACTATTAAACTAAATAACCTAATTAATTGTTTTATTTTTTTTATAAATATAAATGTAAATGTCAAAGTAATTAAGCCGGTCAGTAACCCTTCATCGTTGAATCCACCGGACCTCCGCATCCGAGTACTCTAATCACATCCCACAACCGCTTTCCACCGCATTTCTTCTCCTGGCCACCGTAACACCGCCGTAGCTGCCTGCTTCTTATGTCACCCAACTCCATCTTCTTCGTCGGAAACCTATCTGATCCAAACATAAACACCTGCCACCTTGACTTGCTGTTGGAACATGCAAGTTTCGATTGATTCTTGTAATATTCATCGTCTTTCTTTTTCCCTGAAAGTACTGGAAGTGAATTTGATCGTGGAGTGTATGATGAAGATCGGCCATTACAGAAATTAGAATCAGAATTCCATCTGGCGATGAGACTGTTGTTATTCCTGGAATCTGTTTTGATTTTGGGATTTGGGATTTGGGTGTTTCTTGAAGTATGAATTACTTTTCCACAGAAGATGATTCCATCAGAAGAAACGGAAGTGGAAGTGCTACTCCATTCTTCACTGAAGAACCCTAAAAAATCTTGGTTGAAGGAAGAAGACGATGATGAGGAAATATAATCATCAGAAAGATCATCCTGTAGATCACTGAAAGATAGTCTCGTTTCTGTGTCATGGTCCATGATACTTGCTTGCATATATTGGGTTTTTGATTTGTCAGATTGATGGAAATAATATTGTGGATGTACATATATCTTATATATATATATAATGTAGAGAAAGCAGCATAAAACAATTAATGGACAAATTAAGAACAAATAGTGGAGGTAGGAGAGGACGTAGAAGAAGGGTTCTGTGGGAGTTCTAGATGACTTGATATAAGGGATATATGACTACTTATTAATTAATCTCATGTCCACCAATTAATAACTCTTTAGAATATAATCACTTCATTATTATTGAGATTCAATTAAGATTAATTTTGAAGGTGAAAAAAAATTTCTTGTGCTTCTCACTGTAACTTCTTTTTTTGTCGGAACTCAATCATATGTACATATACTTTTTAATAAGAAATTGCCGTTAGTATTTGTTATATCAAGCTTTTTGATAATGTTGTATATAAGATTATGAGTTCAGTAAAATATATACATAAAAATTTAATAATTTTTTTAATATCAAGCTTTTTGGTAATGTCGTGTTTGTTTTTTCTTTAACTTTTAGACAATTATTCAATTAATAGAGCATCATTTTTTTTATCTGAAATGGGTTGAAACGGAAACAAAGTCAAAATAAAAAACACAACATTGACCAAATCACATGTAATTTTTCATTGAAATCATATGTAATTAAAGAACACGATCAAACTAATCGTATGTGCATGACTTGGCCGCGACCTAGGTCAAGGCAAAAGTTGCTATAATCACACGTGATTTTAATGTAAAATCACATGTATTTGATCGTTTTCATATTTTCTTATTTGATCATATATCTCATTTAAACGCGACCTTTGCTCATGTTCGACCATCTTATATCCTTATGCTAAATAAATCTTAATAGAAAATAAAAATAAACGGTCTACAAATCATGTAATGTCAAATACAATCATAATACAATTTCTATATATCATTAATCATATACTAATCGTAAAACTGCATCCAATAAATATATGTGCACGTTATATGTTCTTACGTACAAATGTCATACATACATAGTTTATTACAGAATTATCATAAAATATGATAATTTTTTTTAGCGAAAGTCATTGATAAGTTTATTGTTTCATAAATTAACAAATGGATTGTTAAATCATTTAAATGACTGAGTTTAGATGACCAAATTGTTGCTCACTTATTATAAATTATTTTTTATGCAACAACTCTTGAATTGAAATTGGACCGAACAGAGTTTACTACCAGAAGAAAGTTTGACCCATTTGACCAGGTTGTGTCTTTGAACATTGAACAAATGAATAATCAATGTTAAATATTTCTTCATCCCTTTACCAAAGATTTGAATGGTATTTGAAATATAATAATTTTATTTTTATGTAATAAAACATAACACTTTTTTATTTTTCAATTTAAAAAGATTTATGCTCGAATATATGTTCGAATTTTGTTATTTTCACATTAATCATTGTTTCAATCGATTAAGTATATGAATTTAGGTTTATTTTAAGAAAAACAATAACTAAATAAAACTTCTTTTATCTCTGAAAAAAACCTTTTTTTATAAAATTAATTAAATGATAATACAACAAAAAAATAATAAAATCTAAATCTCATGCGGTAACTAAGAAAAGAGTGAATAAATTGGCGGCCATGACTCATGTGCTATGCTTATATTTTGGATTTCGTTCTAAAATAAACTATCATACACTAACGACTCTTTAACTTTTTGATTTCATAACATTCAAAGTCTTTGAAATTAAGAACGTCAGTTAGCAACCGTGAGAAAGAAGAAATTGATCTTTGGGTAATACTTCATGGACCAAAATTGTAATTCACATTTAAAAAAATTATTAAAAATATTTTATGTCCGGTTAACGTGAGATAGTTACATATTTAGTAGCCTGTCCCTTTGACTGATGATCAATATGACAAAAGTAATCTATCTTGATCCTTATATGACGCAATTCATAGATTTGGGCAAGTCAGAGTGAAATCAAAGTCAAAAGTATTTCGTTAGGAAAGATACGGTTGGGTTCAGGCGTGACCAATTTGTTTTCGTGTGACCTGTAAGACCATATTTTTATACTTGAAACTTCACAACAAAATAATGTGAAGGTAAAAAAATCTGAACCTTCACAGCAAAAACATTGTAAAGGTTACGTTCACAATGTTTTATTGTGAAGTTTCAAGAGTAAAAAATGGTCTTACGGGTCTCACAAAAATAGGTTACGTGGTCCCAAATCAGGAAATATATATGATCCTTTTGTTATGAGAAAAATAACTCTGTTTTAAAAGTTAAAATATAATGAAACATTATTAAATTTAATAATTAAATAATTTTGAATAGACTTCAACAATGAAATTACTATAATAATTAAAATATCTTTTCTTAACTGTATTCAAAATATTTTTGATCAATAAATTTAATAGATAGGTAAATCACAATTAATTTATGTAGTTTTTCTAAAGACTGATTTATTCATCTTAATGTGATACCAAGTTGTTAACTAATGACGCTAACTTTAAGAATCTTAGGTGTTATGAAATCAAAAAATTAAGAACAATGTATATAGTTTATTTTAAGGACTAAATCTAAAATTTGAAAAATCTTTAAGGACCATAAGCGTAATTCACTCCTAAGAAAATGCATAAACGCAGAAAGCGCGTGTTCTTTGTAACGACTCCGTTAAAATTTGATTCTTTTGACGGGTAAACCACTCAAGTCACAATCTCTTCTAGAAACCTCTTTTAAATATATATACTTTTACCCTTTCTTTGTCATTTATAGAGTTTTAAACTTTCGTAATGAATTTTACATTTTTTGTTTGTATAAAAATAATGGAGATTGAGTATATGGATGGTTCAAATAAGACCATCTTCAACCCATCTCTATAAAAATTAAAAACATTAAAATAAAGGTTTTTTTCACTTCAATCCATCACTACAAAAAAATAGATGGTCAAATTCTTGACCTCTATATTTAAAAGCCAAAAAAGCAATCCTCTAAAAATTATATTAATATTTTATTTGATTTTTCTAATTTTATATATATATATATATATTATATTAATAGTTTACTAATTTGAATAATTAATTTTTGCAGGTTTTTACTGGTTTTCTGCAGTTTTTGTTGTAAAAAATCAGATTAAACAACTGCTATTTTATTTTTATTTTTACTAGTTTTCTGCAGTTTTTTACTGGTTTTCTGCAGTTTTAAGTGATAATTATATATTGGTTTTCTGCAGTATTTTTACTGGTTTTCTGCAGTTTTTTTAACTGATTTCCTACGGAACATAAAAAATTGAAAACAATATGATTCATATATGAATTGGTGATAAATTTAAAAAATATATATATTTTATAGGATCTTTTAATTAGCTATTTTAAGCTAAATATTCACATAGAAATATGTATTTATAAACCCACATATTTTAATAATAAGTTACAAGCCTACGTAAAAAGTATCATAACAATATTATGTTAGAGATACCCTAATAAATCAATTTTAATGTTCGAACAAAATGTTTACCGTTAGATTTTCATCAATTTTGAATGTTGATATATTTTAACTTTTTTCATTTTTCTTATTTAAACCTGTTATTCAAACTAATTTTTAGGACACTACTTTTACTCATTTTTCATTTTCAAAAACATATATATTTCAAAATTAACATTTTGAAGTATATGACATTTTGAAATATATGATACAGGTAATACAAATGTATTTTTTAGAATTTTACTAAAGCATAGCATTTAAAATAAAAAACAATTGGAAATATATGTATATTAGCATGCAATTAACCTAACAATACTAAATTATTTTTTTGGACTGCTTTAAATAAATATAACAACAATTTTTAATTTAGGGTAAAAGAAAAACATCATTTATTTTTTAAGTAGAAATCATTACAATTTAATAGTGTTTCGTAAACACAGTTAATCATTCTTATTATATATATATATATATATACTATATTATAGTTTATTTGACAAAAAATTTAAAAAACTATTTTTATGTATGTAGTACAGTTTAACATCAATATAACATCAATAGGAAAAAAAATGAAATATTAAAATCGAGATGTAATTTGCTACATTGTACAAATATACTTTTAATATTTTCTAATCAAACAAGTCAGTTTGGAAAGATTTTTTTTTGCTTATTACATAAATACATAATTATTCATTTACGAATATTATGATGGCAAGTTTTTATTGTTTTGAATTAACTTTTAAAATTAAGTAAAACTCAACCGGATACATTCATAAAGATGTTAAATTCCGATTTATGGGACCGACACACAACTAAAAATGATCACCTGAGAGCATCTCCAACAGATATGCTAAAATTTTTCTATAATAGAGTAAAAAAAGTCAAAATCTCTATAAAAATTTACATCCATCTCCAACAACTACTCTATTTTAGCAATTCTACCATTAATTATATTAATAAAATATTCAATACATCAAATAAAATAATATTTCTCTCTTCTACACATTTTTATCTCAATACTCTAATTGGTTGATATAATTAGAATATTATTTTCTCTCTCTTCTAATAAGTTTTAGAGATTTCTCTAAATTTAGAGACTTTTACAACTTCTCTCATCTTTTTTCTATTTTAGCATATAGAATAGAATAGCTGTTGGAGCAACTAAAATGCTAAAATTACATTTTTTTTCATTTTAGTATAGCTGTTGGAGATGCTCTGAATGGCTGAATGCTAAACTTATTATTAGAAAATAGTCAAAATACTATAAAGTCCTAATTTTGATTTTAAAAAAATATTTTCCAAATTATATAATTTTGGCATGTAATTTATGGCTTAAATTACTTCACTGTCCCCTTTCCTTCTAGAAATCGTTACCCTAACAGCCAACGCTCTCTACAAATTACAAATTTACAACCCCTATATACATCATCATCTTCTTCACCACTCAAACCCTAAATCAATTCCATAAAACTTCTTTCTGCAACAATTAATGGAGATCAAAATCGATAACCATTTCAATCACACTAACAACGACGACTATGACGACGCCTTCTCCCTCCGAGATCTTCAAATGTACGATCACACCCCTACCAGCTCCACCTACAGCAGCCCTAGAATGTCCTCCGATCAACAATTATTTGAGTTCTTCCCCAATGGCAATCCGATTGATGAAAACAAGTTGAATGATCGCTGCCAGAACCGTGAATACCTCACATTCGTTGGATCGTCATCCTTCAGGCTGCCTGACCGTCCAATCGAGCATGTGATTCCGATCCGGTCGGTTTCGGATCGGGAAATCAGATCGGATCGTCACGCCGTGAAGTTGTCGTCGTCGGTGAAGAAAGTGAACATCACAGCGCTGACGTCGATGTCTTCGAAATCTAGACGGAGGATGTTTATGTTTGGGCCGGTGAAGTTTAAGCCGGAGATGGAAATGAGCGCGATAAAGGAGAGACAGGGACGTCGTGCTCCGTCGAGAATGTTCCCGGCGGCGGAAGGTGGCGAGGTGGATGTCGGTGCGCACAAGAATGATTCGGTGAAGACGTTGAGTTGCAGGTCCCGCCTGAATACTGTGTTTGAAAGGTCGCTTGCTTGCCTTCGAATTTGAATGGGCCTCTAGAATCTTTTTGACTTTTAGTTCATTAAATACAAATATATATATATATATATATAGAGGAAAGTTCAAATGTGAACTCATTTTTTGTTGTGAACGTGAGGACGAATCTCAGCCACTTATCCGGTCAATAAAGCACTTTTCGCAGTTCCTCCTTTAATAATCTCCACCCTCCCATGAATCGCGTCAATCCTCCGTGATCGCGTCTACCATAACCGAAGATGTGTGGCTGAGATTCGTCCTCACGTTCACAACCAAAATTGAGTTCACATTTGAACCTAACCCTATATATATATATATTAAATCTTTTTATTATTATAATACAAAGTTGCTTATTTAATATTTCAAATATGGTATGAAAATGAGAGTTAAGCTAAGAAGCGTAAGAAGGGTTTGGATCATTGATAATCTTTACTCTCAAACCACTTATCTCGGTGCTTCTCATTCTAATGTGCATTCAAGGATGTAGATCTCTTTTTACGTTTTATCACCTTAACTATTCTTCTCACAGAAACCCAACCTTTAAAATATCATCTAAACAGTTAGTTATATACTTGTAAAATAATTGATATTTTCAAACTCTAATTGCTTGACTCATAAAATATTGGTAACCTAAAAAGTATAACTAACTCGAAAAATATCATATATTTAACCAAGTGTTTTAAAACGGGGTTGACCCGGTCGGTCGAACCCGGTGAATCGGGACCCGGGGAAGAGACCCGGTGAACTATAACTGGGTATTTGGCTATTTGCGGCCCGTTGTGACCCGGTCAGGTTTCACAAAAAAACGGTTCGACCTGATTAAAAACTCGGTTAAAAACCCGTTTTGGCTATTTGTCAATACGTTAGCTTAATTTTTTTTAAAGCTAATAATATCTTAAGCCGTAGCCCCTAAATCGTATTTTCATTCAACCGATATCTTCCACAGGTCATCGATATCTTCATGGCTTCGAAGTTCGATCTATTCTCCTTTGCTCATCGATCTCTTATTGCATTGATGTAAAACTTGTTGTTTGTGTATTTTTAATGTTTGAACTTGTGGACTTCAAGTTATTGGTTATATATATATACACACACACACACACATAAAAATGAAAAAAATACAAGAGAGTTATTGAAACCGAGTTGACCCAGTGGTTGAACCGGTTGACATCGTCACCACACCGGGTCAACCAAAAGCTCGGGTTTTAAAACATTGACTTAACCCAATGAATTCTATTGAGGGAAATCCAAAAGTATTTTTGCGTCGTCCATGTCTGACTTTTAATCTTAATCGTTGGAAAATGGATAGCTGGTTGGTTTCTAAAAAGTCATATATGAATAAAGTTGTTTGTATGTATTAATTGTCTATAAAGATTGGAAGGGTTTATGTTTAGAAAAGAATTTTTATAAATGAAATAAACATGTTTTTTATTTATTAGGAATACAAGTTTAGAATTTTTTTGCAAATCTCCCTCTATAAGCCTATTGAATAAAGCACTTTCTATTTCATTAAGTTATTATAAAGTAGTTATGTACCTGATTGAATAACAAACATGACCTAAATCCACTTTCCGAGTAGGTCCACAAACTGGTTTTAAAGGGTCTTTTTACCCATAAACAAATAGGGAAGAATCTAAATGAGAACACCTTAAAATTAAGAGAACACGAGAACACTTTTGTACTATAGACAATCACATGTGATACTATTATTTCATCATATATGATACACATGTGATAGTAAATCAGTGACTCGGACGACTTTTGACGCAATCTATGTTGCGGGTCAAGTCACTCTTGCATCACTAAGCCCCATCACATATATTATCACATGTGATAAGGGTGTTCTTGATGTGATATAATGCATCAAGTCCATCACATGTGATACTAAATCACAGACACAAACAAACTTTGGGGCGATCTAGATCACAAGGCAAGTCGTTTACACACCACTAGATCCCTTCGATTATGTAAAAAATGAACACATTTTTCTTAACTATAGTCAAAAGGTATGGATTATATTATTTATGCCTATGAACATGTTGTATGGGTTTCCTCTTTTTTTTTCTTTTCTATTTGCAAGGCAAGCATTTGCTTTTTTCTTTATAATTTTATTTACCAAGTTTTTCAATAAACAAAAATATTGTACTTAGTTAATATATTATAACGGATTTTTTTTAACCTTTAAGGCATATGGTTAAAACTATTCAGTATGAACCACTTTCTTAAAATTAAGGTACAATGTTCGACACTTGATCCTTACGTGCCTTAACATCCTACACTCAAAGCATGCACGACTTTAAATGCAATCTCCCATTGTTTACCTCGACTTCCAACATCAATAAGAAGTCATGCTCATGTAAATGCACATGCCTTTTTCTTACATTTGTTGTACAGTTGGTTTCTTGTTTCGTTTACCTTCTTCTTAAACACGGACCTGTATTTTGCATACCCTTAAGCTTTCTAATTTCTCTTCACATCTTTTCATCCTTGATCCTATTCTTCTTCGCTATCTTAGCCATTTTGACAACTTGCACATAGATCTTGATGTTTACCTTTAAACCATCCACAAAACGACCGACATTTTGTTGCGACTAGATAAGTTGTAAATCTTGATTTCTTGGTAAACTTGTCAACATATTCTTGCATCGCATATGTCCCTACTCCAATTTCTAAAAATCTATATTCCAATTTCGTCATCTTAGTCTTTGAACAATGCATGTAATTGATCAACTTTTTTAGTTGTAGTCTTTAAACTTGTTTAATTATATTTTATTAATGATATTTAAAAAGTTAAATTAAACTACATCTCAATCATATCATGTTTTTTTTCTTTTAAATATTCCAGATATTTTATTCATCGTCAAATAATTAGATATTAAAATACAAAATTTGTTATCGAATCATTCACCAACCTTTATTTTATTGGTTAACCCTAGAGATATACATTATACAAAATGATCAATGATCGAAGACCGGGCCTTCAAGGACCTGGTTCACAATTTTGTATCAGAGTCAAGTGAAATTTTTGGATAAATGATTGGTTATTACAAGCCTGGGTCAATATCAATTTGGGTACAGTTTAAACCCATTCAAATTTCAACTGATCAAATAATTGTTAATTCATATTTATATATAAAAAAAACAGGTCCAATTAGGATCATTTAGGTGGTGTTTGTTTTTCAAGAGATTCTGAAGTCTGAAATCTTATTTCAGTTCTGAAATGGTTATGAAACGTCTAAACAAATCAGACATAAGTGGTGATTAAGAGCTTAAAATGAGAAAACAAATAAGTCCTTAAACTTTTTGGACCACAATCGTACTCTAATTTTTGTCCATGAATTATTGTTGAAGAACTAAGATGTATTTTAATGCTAAATGATAACATAGATCAAAACCATAGCATATATGTTACCTTTTTTAAAGTATTTTTTTATTATTTTTAATGTATAAAAGTAATACGAATAGAGGGTTGGGTTCCGGCGAGAATGAGATTTAACATGAAAAACGTAAGAACAGATCTTCACCATTGGATGCACATTAGGATGAGATGCAACGAATCAATCTCCATATCAATCCTAATTCATTGGTGGGTTTGAGATTAAAGGTGATCAAGAGTCCAAATCCATTCTTATGCTTCTTACCTTAACTCTTCTTCTCACACGATCTTATGCATACGAACAAAACTATTTTTTGGTATAAAAGCGTAAAAGATACATCAGATCAATTATGATATCAAACATGTTTCATAAATGAGTTTGAAATTAAAGATAATCAATGATCCAAATCTCTTTGTTTTTTTTTTCCACACACCATCGTTCCCCTATGTATACACACACATAAATTGGGAATGCCCGTTTCACCCTTGATTGTCGTTGAAACTACGGTTAGGTCGTCCTTGTGTCTTTATGATGTTTATGTGACATAATATACACACTCGTCGCTTCCCGAATCTATCGAGTGTCTAAAAGAAGAGAACGGGAAGGGAATACCAGAGAGAAAGAGAGCTGCTCTTCATTCTCTATCGCTTTTCTCGGTACGTAAAAACCCACACAACACATGCCTCCTTCCTTCCTTCCTTCCTTCCTATATATCATTAGGTTTATGGCTTCATTCATACTCGCTTTTATCTCCGATTCTTAACTAATTAGGTTTTTATTTCAATGGATAACTTAAACATTTCTTAACTCACAACCCTAATCTTGCACTTTGCCTTGCAAATTACCTATCTCTCTTTCTTTTCTAATTTTGTTCTAGTATATGATGCCAATGATTTTATGAATATGCTGGTATTTTGAGAATTTCAGGTACAATTTATTTAGCAAAATGGAAAATCTGATTATGTTCATGAGTATGAATATATAACTATATATATACATATACATTTTAATTTGTGATTGTTTGGTTAAAGTGAACCTGTTATGTTTCACGGCTTGTTAGTTTATCTGGAACCCATATATGTTGTTTAGGAAACTTGTTGGGGAAAATTTAAGTTTTGATTCGAGATTGTTGGAATTGCAATGTTTGATTTGATGGACTATTTCTTCGTATATTGTTGATGGGTGCCATGAAAAGGTTGTGACTTGTGACTATGAGTTTAGGTTGGATCTATCAACTGAGATTAACCTTCTGAAATTGTAGGCCAAATGGAGAACCCTGCAGCAAATCAACTGCCTGAAGCAGATTCTTTACCTGATGGGTTTGTTGATAGCTCTGCAGAACCTCTAATCCCTACACCAGCAACACCAGATCAAGAAGATCAAGTGACTGATTATAAGGAGGAGAGACTAATAGAAGTTGATTCGAGGCCCGATTTGGTAGTGAATGACTTTCAGTCTGGCCAAGGCAATGATGAAAGTGCTGAGCAATCAAGAACATTCCCTGTAGAACTATCTGAATATGTCAGTTGTGATCCACATAAGTTGGTAAAAAAGCCTGGAGAGGATTGTGCAGATCACACTGATTCTGGATCACCAACTAGTGTTTCAGAAAATGTGGTAAAGAAATCAGAACAGGGAATGGTTCCAACTGATGGAAACAAACATGCTAAAGAAACATGTCAAACTTCAGAAAAATGTAATGCTTTTTTCATCCTGAAAGAAAGTTGGCTCCATTATTTGGGTTGTACCCACACCCCACGTTATATATCACGTTGAGCCATTAACAATTACTACAATTTATATTCCAGCAACCGAGCAAGGAGTGGAATCGCAAGCAGCCAATGTACAAGGAAAGCTATCATCAGAGAGCTCTGGAACAAGCAGAAAAGTATTTAGTAATTACTTTATACTTCTAATTATGTAGATTGCCTCTCTTTTACTGAATTAATAGGTAGGCTGTCAATAGAGACTTCTTTTGGTTGGAAAATTGATTAATGTTTTTGTTGGCCCAAGGATTTTGGAAGCATTCTGATCTTGTGAACTCACAACTGCCCCTTGATTTGTCTTTATTCCCGACCGTGTGCAGTTGAATAACTGCCTATGTGTTTTAGATGACCTGTATTAGTGTTATATTGATTCTGTGTGTATGTGAGAGAAGTAGCAACTGAATATTGTTTCCAGTCACCACCTCACAACTTAAAAATGCGTATCATATTCTTTTTTATGGATAATATTCTGATTGTGGGATTTTTTTGTTTTTTACGTTAATCATTCACCCCCAAAGCACTGCGGTATATCCAATGTCATTGCTTTGACATGGACTCTGTTACTTTGATCCTGAAAGCCGGTATTCAAGTTTCCTGAAGGATGTAGTTCAGTATGAGTCCTGCTAATATCATAATTTTCAATATATAGATTCATGTTCAGTTGCATAGCTCTTTATTTCATTATCAGCATATATAATTCTTCTTGTGGGAATCATGAGTCATTTTTTTGTCTTCCTAGTTTCTGCTCTGCAGTTTGTATGATATTTCATAGCCATGGTTGTTGTGAGCCTCCTCCATGTCTTCTTTTTTGATTGTGTGTCACCACAAAAGATAAGCCAAGTCTATAAATTTGCCGTGATCCGGAGAAGTTTCATCTTTCCATATGCTGTTTTTCTGGTGATTGTAGATTGGAGTATTAGGAGCTCTAAATATTTGAATCTATAACTCTTATTTTGTGTCAGGATACATCTGAAGTAAAACGTAAGAGTGCCAAGCGTACATTCAAGACAGAAAAGGAATTTTTGGAGTTCACTTTAAGTTATCAGAAAGTTCTTTCCGAAAGAGATGCAGGTATGTTATTTTCATTGATAACATGTGGCTGGATAAATCTATTGATGTTAGATATTCTTTCTTGGTTCATCTTCGAATTTATAAGTCTTACATTATCTCTTTTCAACTGATGGTATGCCTTGCACTCATGGGATGGACCTTTGGGGACCGGGATAGAAACATGTGCATTAGTGTACAACATTATGACCGACATTCTTCAATTGTTCCTCCTTGAAGACTATATTAGTAATTTTTTAATGAAGCCAATGAGTATTTTCTTGAATAGTTCCTCCTAGAAGACTATATATTAAGCGTTTTGGATCGGTTATCATTTTTGTGTATGTATTTCATTTAGCAATGAGTTGTTTCTCCTTCACTTCATGAATGCAAATTGATTGCATCTGGATGTTTACACTGACAGCAAATAACTTTTCCTTTTCCTTCTTTTATATTTCACCAATTCTACCTTTAATTTGATGATTCTCCCTTTTCAGCTATTTCTATGCGAGATAAACTCGAATCATTGTGTAGAGAGCTACAACGTCAAAACAAGATGTTAATGGTATGCTTCAGTTATTCTTATGCATCCATCTCATGTATTCTCAAATTTAGTAGCTTTTTAACATGATGTTTATTCCAATATTGATCTATGTGAACATTACAAAATATATTCCAGCACAACCATCTCCTTTGTCTGATAAATTTTCGTTTTCTCCTTCCTACCTGGCCTACTTATAATGTTGTGGTTCTCCAAAGTGTGCAGTTCTTAGTAACCATTTTCTTTATCTATTTCTTAGTTGTACTCCGACTGATAATTACTTGCTCTAAACTTTTAGTTTCATAATATTATCATTAACTTTTAGTTACATAATATTTATTCTCTTTGAGCATGTCCTTGATGAAATGTTCACAAGCTTTCTGTTGTTTGGCAGGATGAGTGCAAAAGAGTATCAACAGAAAGTCAGAACCTAAGGCTAGATCTATCGAACAAGTTTCAGGAAGCAATAAAGGTTCCATTATTCTTGTAAATATGTGTATGTTTCTTGTGGAAGCTTCCTCTCCACTTACGAGCCCCCTGTAGTCCCACCTAGGGGGGCTTAGGTCCATTGTATTGGAGGTCAAACTTCCACCAGTATGATTTATTGTGTAAAATTTAAACATTAGTCTATTCATACACAACTACTTATGAAATATATAACTTAGCGTGGATTTTTCTCTTGATGTACAACTGACGTTTTTAGTTAGTATTTTCAGTTTGTTTAGAATCCACAACAATTATGACTTTCCCGATTGATTTGTTTGATTTTTCAGTGACAATCTCCAAAATGGAGGGAGTATGCACACTTTTCATATGTTAATGCTCACAACTTCTATAAAGTTCTCTACTTTTTAACAGATAGCAGTAGCACTACTTGATTTCTTGGAAAGCCGATTATTTTTCTGCAGTTCTTCCTCTTGCCAAGTATCTTCATGGTTGAGTCTTCTTATCGCAGGGGGTATATGCATGTTGCATCTGACTAGTATTTTCTTGCTTTGTTATAGGATGTTACCAGTAAGCTGGAGGAGCAAAGGGATGACAGCCTGACTCAACTGAAGGAGAATGAAATGTGAATATATGATACTTCATATTAAAATTTTAGATTCCTATAATTAATGAGTATTTGCCTTTAGTCATGTGACTGAAGTCAATTGGAACGTAAAACTTTATGATCCTGTTGGACTCACCCTCTTACTAACATCTGAATATTAATGGGATTAAAAGAAGAACATTTGTTTCTAGGGGCCTGGAGATTAGACTTATCACTAATGGTGATTAGTACATCGGTGTGCTAAGAAACAAAATACAGAATCTGTGTTCAGTGCTTTCTCTTTGTTATGATATTGTTCTATTGACCTATAAATCTTCTTCAGGTTAAGAAACCAATTGAGGCAAAGGGAGGATCAAAATGCTCTTATTGAGCAACAATATACTCAACAGGTAACTCATATATATATATATATATATATATATATATATATATATACCTGGGTGATGATGTGAACCATGTTAGAAATTATGCATTTATTTGACATAATGAATATTTATGATGCAGTTGAAGCAGAAAAGTATAGAACTCCAAATTGCAGATTTGAAGATTCAGCAACATGAAGAAAAATTGGTGAAGGAACAGTCCCAGATGAAGACGTATGCAGAGCAGGTGTCACAATTGTTGGCAACAGAAAAGAATTTGCGGTTACAGTTAACTGCTGATGGTGAAAAATTCCAGCAATTTCAGGTTAACCTTCTTAGTCAGTCATCATTCCTACTGCCTTGATAGAATTGCATTGTAAAAGCTTTCACTAATTACATGTTTAGACACATGTAAGAAATTGCGTTAATTAATAAAATATTGCGGAATTCCAGCCTAGGTCATGGGCCCACAAGATATTTACACAAGTCAAAGATTCATTATTTTTTCATGTATGATGGACATATTGTAAGTGAAATATACATACTTTGGATCTCAGACTAGTTAAATTGTTGCAGGATGCATTAGTGAAGAGCAATGAGGTTTTTGAAACATTTAAGCAAGAAATTGAGAAGGTATACACATCTGCATTGCATATTGCTTTGCTTTATGTTTCTTAAGAGTATATTTATAAGAGTATTATTTTATGTGTAAACTTAGATGGCAAAATCAATAAAAGAACTCAAAAAGGAAAATACCTTTCTAAAGGGCAAGACCGAGAAGTCAGACATCACTCTCATACAACTCGTGGAGGAGGTTAGTCTTGATTTTACCTTATTTATAGTCGGTCTTTTCGGCATATCTTCCAAGGCAAACTAAATAAAGTGGCTTTTGAACCTTCAGTTGCATGCCTCAATAAAAAGACTTTTGATTCTCAAAATCACATCGATTATATCTTTTCTATTCAATTATCGTTTGAATTTATCGAACTTGGTTCAAGATTGAGGTACTTTAATCAAGTCATTCAATTATTGGAGATTGAGATCCCAACTCAATTGAATGGAGAGGATTTAACTAATTTGATCTTGAGAATCTAAGTACATGATTGATTTTATTAGATATGCAAGTGAAAAGATGATGATCACTTTATATATTTTGTGTGTGTTTTGGTTTATATATATATATAGTGGTTTTGATATTTATGGTTTTACCTTGTATGAGCAGCGGGAACGCATGAAGAAGCAACTAGAAAAAACAAAGAACCAAAAAGAAAAACTTGAATCATTATGCAGATCACTTCAAGCAGAGAGGAAGCAGAATCCAATCGGGCAAAGCAATGCTGCTGACTGATTGAATTAAAATCAGAGTTGAAGTTCCATTTTCTCAATCCGATTTCTTGTTGCTACGTGTACTGAATATAATCTTAGTCAAACAAACTTGTGTATTTGAGTTGAAAGCATTTTTTGCTTAGTTTTGAATCTGGAAATAGCAGATTCTAAGTGTTGATCGATTCGTTAATGGAATTGTAGCTTGATGACTAAATACCATCTCTTCTTCTGCTGCTAAGAATGTTCCAATGGTTTCCTTCTTTGTCTGAACCCTGCTTATTGTGCCTACTTTCAGACTAGCAAACCAATCAAATTCATACCTTCATTCATGTATCAATATACCAACCTTTTTTCTTTTTCTTTTTATAGTTGTAAACCACAATTTGACCCAAAAAGGGCTCATCTAGCAACACCCTCAACCACATAAATACAAATGTTATTTGAATTTTACCAATTTAGACCATTTTCAACCGTTTCTATATAACTTCTCCAAAACAGGGTATAAAAGCCTTCATTTTCAAGATTTTGTTACAACTCTGCTTAATTTATATATAGTTTTATTAGTCGTCAAATTGGAAAAAAATGAAAATGTAATGGACACTTGGACTTGTGAGATCCCATCCCTCATTATCAGATATGCAGTGTCTGAAAAGATTAAAAAAAAAAAAAAATCTCAAATCTCTTTACATTACTTATGAAGGATTCTTGTGATCTAAATAAACATCATTCATATATTCTTTCTTGTGAAGAAGGATATGCCACACTTGTGACTACAGTTAAGCATGAACACAATTAATTATCTTGTGTATCGGATAAATACAACAATATATATATATATATATATTATTAAATAGCATCCTCCAAAAAAGATCCCATACTATCATCCTACCCTACCCTATCTTCCTAGTACAACAAACATAATATAATACATAAAACACACACTCACCAAGCTTCACCACCATTTTGTGTTGTTTTTGCAAACTGCATTCTAATGGCTGCAACAGGATCTGATACACCTTGCTCCTCCTCTTTCCTTCTTCCCTTGCCTTCCTCATGATGATAATGTTCATTTAAAGAACAAGAATCCAACTTAGTTGCAGTCAAACTCTGTATTCTGTTCCCATCCCAAAATCCATAACTCCTCCTAACATTCTTCTTATCATTATCAAACTTTAGGTTAAAAAACCTTCCACCATTATTGCTATTACTCTCTCCCACACTACCACTAGTTGCAGAGAGATCAGTTAAAATCTGACCGAAAAGTTTCACACCACCACTCTTACATGGTCTTTCCAATGAACAACTCTTTCTCGGTTCCTCCAGCTTAAAGTTGCTTTCTGGTTCATTCCAACTTAGATTCCCACTCTTCCCTTCTTTGGCAGGAAGAATTTGGGAGGATTCCTCACAATCAAGCAATGAACGTTTCGAAAGATGCAAATGATAACCATCCATACTTGAATCACCACTCTTCCTGAAAGAAAGTCTTCTCTCCTGGCCAAGACTCTTCCTGTATCCAGAATCTTTGGGAAACAAATTCGGCATCAGAAACCCATTTTCTGAAGAGGCATTGTTTCCACCATTAATGCTTAAATCCAGATTTGAGCAATGGGAAGCAGAAATATGATCCTCAGCGTTACCATTGAAACTAGGCAACTGATTCTCAGATTCCCTAACTTCTGGACTACAAATCATCTTGGCAATACCTGTTGCAGAAGAGTAGTCGTTTGTTTCTTCACCAGACCCTTCAGAGTACGTTTTATTTTGTGGGGTGTTGGCAGTTTCAGTAGCTTCACTGTCAGCAGCTCCCTCCAAATTATTACCATTTGAACTCCTACTTTCTCCAACCAACTCTACTTGAGCCTGTTTTTCTGAATTCTCCAACATATTCCTATCAGATTCAGCATCTTCTTCTCTGAAATCAGACATCTTATTACACTCTGAAGATTTATCATGGGAAATAACTGACCCACAAGCATCTTCATGATCACTCCCACCCCCATGGTTGGCACCGGTCGTACCTTCACTGCCAGGTTCAAGATGGATAACATCTAATCCAAGACATTTACGAGCCTTGCTAAAAAACACTCTGCACTCATCTCTAGATCTTGTTCCCATGTATCTTGAAATCATTGGAAAATCTTTACCATAAGATCGCACTGCCTGCATGAAACTCGACTTCTCTTCATCCGTCCAATCACAAGGATCCATATCTTCCCCACAACTATTATCCGAACAAGTCTCCTCATCAACATCATCTAGTGTGCCCTCAGGTGTCAAATGCAGTGAACCACCACCCAATCTCTGGCCAACCGAACTTGTGATACAAGAACTCAACGCTTCTGATGACATAGACCCACAAATCCCAGCCAATACATCAGCTGCGGCTGTTTCCTGCTCATTACAAGACATAGCAAAATCATTTGACCTCTCTAAGATGCTACCATCACCACCAGATAGTTTTTTATCATTACAATTAGTTGTGTATTTCTGTTGCCTTTGACTCCCACTATCCATATTGGCCACCATTGCTGAAGCAGCACCAAGCATGTCAAGGGAAGTAGTAGCATTCATCTCTCGATTCAATCTTTTCCCAGATGTAACCAAATAGGTATTAGCAGTATAAGACTTCCCTTTTGCAAAGTCTTTGTTCTTCTTTGTTTTCTGAAAACTATCAGACTTGTGATTCTTGTAATAGAACTCAACGCAATCAGCAATTGTTTTGTGTTCCAAAAAAGACGCAATTTTCCTGAAGTTTTTTCCAAACAAAGAATACTTTTCCAAGAAGATTTCCTTCTCTTCTGCTGTCCAAGGATTGATGACGGATCTTTCCTTTTCAACATCAATTGGGTTCTCCAGCAATCCGTTATCCGAAATGAACCTTGAGGCAATGCGTTCCCTCTTGTCTAATATAATAGATGGCATCTTTAGCGTATTCCTGTAAATCTTGATCCGTGAATCTGAAAGCAGCTTGTTCACATAACCAACCATCTCTGCGGTTGGAACCAGGCTCAAACTTCCAGCTACAGAGGAAATACAAGCAGAATTTCAGAGAGCATGCAAGACAAATTAGAGGTATATGAAAGTCCTATAAGGCAAAATCAACCAACAAGCAAACGGCAGCAAATTTTATACTGGCTGAATGACAAATCAAATCCCAACACACTGTCTTCATGAGTTCATGTATAATACCATAAAACATCGACTGTATATAATACAGAGATCCATTTAATACGAATCAGGCATAACAAACAATTATTAGGTAATGATAACTAAACCAAATCAAACAGACCTTACCTCTATTAAGACATAGCAAACCAAACCGCAAGCGATGTTAACTGGTTGAATTTGATTTCTTTCGTCTTTTAGCTAGGTCCGCAATATTATAGCGACATTTGGGTCAACCCGGGAGAGAAATAGTTAGGAGACCAATTTGGATGTGTAAAATGGTGATTTGAGCCAATTTTCTATACTCTACTAAGTAGGAGACCAAGCTTACACACGAATTAATAACTTGGACCGAGAAACATCCACATTTTAATCACCTAATTAACTTGATTAAAAACTTTAACTTGATAATTAGTTCTATCATACAGGGCAAAAAACCAATGACTTGTCATGGAAATTATCATGCTCTTCTAATCAGTACAAAATCATGAGCATGCCACTCCATTGTGCATGAATGGTACCGCAACTCTTTCACTCCAAATCCAAATGGAAGCCACTTGTTATACATATCATATGCCCAAATAAAAATAAAATCACACAGACAAAATTCAGGTAGAGCAAGATGACAAGCATTACAAGAAAGCCTGACACAATGAAGGATCCAACAGACACCATAAAAAATTCAAACAGAAAGACTTCAAGTAGAATTTCTACATGGTTTAACTTCTTACCAGAAGATAAACGAGAATGACTGGAGGAGTCGTGCTTCTGATGATCAGCATATCCCATACGTGAGCTCAATTCAAACTTCTTCTGTGACTTTGCACCAACTCTTCTTATAGAAAGCAAACGAAGATCTTCCTTCCAGGGTAACTGAAGTGCCCGAAACTTTAAAGTGATTACCCTTTCCTTAAATTTTATAAAACGCTTCCTCATAGCCATTTTCTTCTTAATCAGTGACTCATCAGTAGCTCTTGAAATATTGGAATGCAAATTTGTGGTCGGCAACATCTTACTAAATGCATCAGATGCTCTATTAGCTAAAACTCTGTTTGAAGCCAATATCATGTCACATAACTTATCTTCTCTGCCATAATATACATCACCACCAATGGGAACTGTAGAACTACTGCCTGTTGGGACCTGACTGCCATCCCTGCAAGAAGTTACAACACCTAACATGTCATCAATAGCACGATCTGGGGAAAACTTAGCTTGTTCAGATCTTATATCCAAATTAGAAGAAGAATCCTTCCGTTCCACTGCATTAGGGTGCTTAACATTGTTGCATAAAGAAAGAGGTTCCACAAGTTTAGAAGTTGCAGTGCCTGGACTCTCTCTGTCCAACTCTTCAGCTCCAGTACATTCTTCTAGAGAACTATCAGCTCTCTCCATATCTACAAATCTTTTGTCAGGATTCTTATTGTTGCATTCTGTTGGTAAAGAACTGGAAGCAGCCGGAAAAGGACACGAACCTCCATCAGAAATCAACAACTTCAATTCATACTCAAGTGAATCAATTTCAGTTTCTGTGATTTCAAGTGTCCTTGAAATTTCTGCTTTCCATACCTGTAACTTGTCCATTGCAGTAGATTTTACAAAGCCAGTCCCTGGAGCACCTGAGTCATCAGACTGCAGAAGTTCATCAAGTGAGGAGCTCACGTTAAAGCCTTCAGTAGTTTCCAAATTCTCCAAATTAAAAGCTAACCCCTCTGTGTGATTTTGAGGCAGATGAAAAGAAGCAACAATAGGATTACAAGTATCATTATCCACCGTATCTGCCTTAACAGATCCATCCTTCTCTTCTAGACCTGTCATGAGATAGCAGTTGAAGTTTTAGATCCATCCTTGCACAGTAAATAACAAATAAATTGTTTTAAAACTAATTCAGTATGCAATCAACTTTTTGACATGAGAACTACAACATTACATGTCTAAACATGTCAAGAATCATGAACCATAAAAACAGTTAAAGAAAAAAAAGTGTCTTTTACATATGTAGCTTCCTTTCAGATAACTTTTCTTCCATCAATAGCCATAATGAGCCCACCTACTTTGAAAGTAAAGCTCTGATGATATTGGTTTAATTGACAATCACAATTAAAGCAACAATTCCTGTATAAAACAACTTTAATAACATATCATCCAGCCAGTTGAATCACAAACAAAGCGATGAGTGATGAACTCACCTACTGTTTCTAGAACTGCTATTTTGATGACTTAAGGCACAACTACAAGGGTAGCAAAGGAAATGCATCATAATTCTGTTAGATTGAAAAGTGAGGGTGACAGAGTTGGTTGTGGATACTGGAAAGGGAATAAAAAGCAAGAGTAGAAGATGCTGGTCTTTCAGAAAATTAGTATTCTATTCTGTTGTTATTGGTGATCAATCAATTAAACATTCGACTTTCTCTTGGCTATTTTCTCCATATTTTTTGTCTTCTCTTATTTTTCTGGGGAGCAGCTTCTTAAATACTCTCTATTCACATCAACCCATTAAATGATGCCCTTACAGAAGATAACATTCAGAAGTAATAGAACGGATGATAACTTCTACGTGATAGAGCAATCACAATCTGAGAGAGTTCATAAAACCAAATCCTCAAGGAGCTCCATTCCGAACAATAGATAGAAAATAAATTTCCAAAAACATGAATATAATGTCATAGATAAAAGTGTCACACCAAATGCTTTGAGATTAACGGGTAGCTAAGCATAACAAGCCTACATTTCCTCCAATACAGAGAGAAATATGTTAAGACGTAAAAGAATCCAAAAGAACAGCACAAACAAGTAACAAATGATTAAAAGCAAAAAAAGTGCATCTAATCAGTGAAGTAAAGATTCAACCACTTGGGTAGAAGTGGAATCCCACAAGGACAGGAAGGATAAGACACCAGTCCTGTAGATAATGAGAAGCCATTGCATAAAAAGGTTTTGATTTGCCAGTGAGAACTTGTGAATGCGTCTTTGAAAAAATGTAACTCCAACAAGAGATATAGCTAATCAAGCAGCAATGATAACAAAAGATTGCAACATGAACAAATATATAAATAACTTAATCAAATAAAATAAAATAATGACATAACCTTTGTATCCTTAGTATGTCCATCTATACTTTCTAGCCTCTCCTGCATCAATGGTCTGTCTTTCGAATGTCTATACATATCCGACATACTTTATTTAAGTTTATCACAACAAAAGTATCCTTGATACATAACAATAATACATTTTTTACCTTTCTAATATTTTTTTAAATGTCTTGGGACTTCTCCAACATCAAGTTCTATGACTAATTTGTATTTAACGTGTTCAAGGACAGATTGAACATCTTGTAGTTGTAGATAGCCAAACTCAAGCAACTATGCATGTTAAATAATGTTTAATAATTCCTTTGCTTCATTTCAGGTAACCTCAAGTGGTCTGGTAGAAGTCTTGTTGTATGGCAAAATATGAATCAACATGGTTCTCCAAGTGTGCCAATTCAAGCAAGGACATTTTATTATGGAGAGAAAATCCTGATACTTCGATAGTGTGATAAAGAATAAAAAAGGATGCAAAAAAAAAACTTAGGTGACTAAATTAGGTAGGCTCCACCTTTGGGAGGTATAGAGTAATGATACAGGTAACCTCATTTTCTCCCTATATTCCCCGTCTCACCAAAATCAAGTAGTCGAACATGTCAATATTTTTATAAGTATTGCAAAACATTGTAGGACCAAAATTCATACCATATATACCACTTGCATACATGGCACTTAATTATCATTCAGGCCTTATGAAAACAATGACAGTGACAATTGGCAACATAAATACTTAGATGATGGTATATGCCATCAAAATCATAGGCAAATATAAAATGGCAAAACATCATCCAATTCACTATTTAACCCATGTCATTTGAAAAAGTTCAATTTCCACAAAAGTTTAGAGAAAGGTGCACAAGAAGTCTACTGTCTACCAAACATGAAAACATAAAGAATCGTTCATCATGAATTTGGGGTAACAATGGCAAGTTGGGAGATGATATAAATCAGTAGGGCAGGGAAAACCATAACTGAAGATTACGGATCAGGGTAACATAATTACCTGGAGAGGAACTGCAAGCAAATGAGTAAGGAGTAGTAGGAGATGCGCATTCTGAGCAACCGGTGAGGCTGGGGCTCTTAGCAGGCAGATTAGAAGGACTAGAAAGCAAAGGTTCTGAGCTGCTGACACCATCAACCATTCCATTTCCGGCTCCAGACTCTTTATCAACAATATCATAAGGGCCAACCTTCTTTTTCTCGTACTTGGCCAACCCCTCACCCCATCCAAGGCGGGCCTTTTTGCGGGAACAAACCTCATCAGCAGGGGTCCTTGGTGTCAAACAAGGGACACCATCCCCTGAAGGGGATTGAACAGGAGTGTTATCACCCAGTTGACCATCTATCTTGGTATCAAGGGAATCCACCCCAATGATCTTGCAGCTACTTGAATGGCTGAAACCAGAACCTCTTGAAGATAAGCTTCCAGAACGGATCCATTTAAGAGGCTTCCAATCAAGTGAAGAATCCTCCTTCCCAAGTCTCTGGCTGCCTGTAGTACTGACTTCACCACCGTTTATCTTAGCATGTTGGTCATTCGACTGAAGTTGCTCCCATGAGTTTACAGAGTCAGTAAGGGGATGAGAGTTACCGTTTAGTGATAGAGTGGTCGCCCAAGAGTTTCCTCCTTTCAGGTCTTTCTGACTGCCCACCAAGGCTACAGACATCCTAGTATTGTTAGTATTATTCTCTTTGCTGTTATCGTTCTTGTATTCACGTGGTCCAGACTCCACTGTTGTAACATGAGACCCACCACTAACCGCCTTATCATAACCTTCAGTGGCAAATATTCAAACAAAAAAAACAAAAAGAAAAGAGAAATCAACAAATTAATCAGCAAAAGTTAAGAATTAACCCCGTATCAACACATTAATTTCTTGGAGACAAGCAAGCTCCCTTCAGCTCCAGATCCAATGCCATCAAATACAAGAAAGAACATAGATCTATAAAATTAGTAGCCTTATGGTACAGAGGACGTACACACTAGTGAATAAAATCCTCCCTCCCAGATCTGCCCCCAATTTTATATGCGTACTTGGGAGAATGGACACACAGGAGAAACGCAAGATAGTTCATAACCTAAATAACTAGACTTTGTAAAATCAAACAAATTTGGTTTCCAGAATGCGACCAAACTGGGAAAACAATAAAAATATAACCCAAAAACTTACCGGGAAAGGGTCGGCAGAAGGAGGAGGAGGATCCACGGTCGTTATGATTGAAAGGAGTAGTTCCTACAGGGTCCGAAGACGAGGGCTTCCTCTCCTTAAAGAAATCCTTCCGATCGAATGGCAATGGCTCCGGCGGCATCAATCAATGAATTTGATTAAAACCAATTCCAACAAGTCCTTCTCTTCTACACCTCCAATAACAAAATTTGACGAGGCAAAAATTAGGGTTGGATTTGAGAAATGAAGCGCCGCAGGGCATAGAGGGCGAAGGGAGGGAAGAAAGAAGAATTTTAACTTTAACCTCAATTCTCTCTGCGTCTAGAAATTCTCAAGAGAGAGAGAGAGAGAGAGAGTTGAAAGATAAGCTGAGAAAAAAATTTGAAGAAAATTAGAATGTTAAAACGACGGGTAGGTTAAATATGATTGTATCTCAACCGCACCCCCATTATACCCGAATTGATTCCTATCTCGGGTCCGGTTCCAAAAGATAACCAACCAATTGCATTTGGCGGTCGTCATCCAGCCCATAGCCAGACCCAGACCGACTCATGTTCATCAAAGTCAACTACTCAACTTGTCGTCCGATTAAATTTTAATCAAAGAGTCCATACGAAACCCGTTTTGGCCATCAATGTAATTAATATTTTTATTTTTTGTCAGTTCAGCCTAACGAAAATATTCGGATTGAATTAAAGACATGTTTTATATTTGAACAAAATCATTTACCTATTTTATCAATTAAACTACACGCCATAAAGGCCTCCTATCTGCTTTGTCTAACCTTTTATCTATATACAAATTCTTTTTATGCAAGACTTCCTTATTTTTAAACTTTTATTTTAGTCTTAGTTGTTTACCACTAAATGGTATTGACCATTATGGCAAAAGGTTGTTTGCTAGCAAAAAAAAAATTTGGTCTTAATAGTTCAATTGGCTCGGAATTGGTCATTCCCTAATGCGTAGCAACCCTAGTTAGAACGTAAAATTCTTAAGATTATTGGTCAGCATTTTTTGTTATTACTCTCTTTTACTAGTTACTACTCTCATCTTGTCCTTTTGTTTTTTTGTGGATGTACAGAGTTCAACTCGTAGCACCTCTCTTTAGCTCTTGCTTGTTGCTTCTTTGTGTTTCTATTGAAGACGGTTGTTCTTCAAAAGCATCCATCGTTGTATGTTCTCTATTGTAGAGTTGCAAGGCCTGAACCTTTTTTTAGTTGCAAGCGAAAGGTTTTAGGCTTATCTGGCTTTTTTATTCGGTCAAGCCTATGCCATGAACTGTCCCCAAAAAATTTGTACTAATCAGACTTCAGACTTAGCAGGCATGAGCTTGGCCCCACGTTTTCGGCTTGATCGGGTTTCAAAACTTGGCCCAGACCAGGAGGTTTACAAGGCTCAGCCTTTTTCAAGCCATCTCGAACTAGGCCAAGGTCGGGCTTGAGAGTTAGGTTTTCTTATATATATCTATTCTATCGTTGCTTTCGAATCCTTTTTATTTTATGTTATATGGTTATTGTTTCGTACTTATTTCACTAGAAAAAGACAAATTAAAAGGATTACATGTGTTTTTAGAGCCGACCATTTGCGAGATTGGGTTGGGCCCCGGGCCTCTTGTCCAACGAGTCTAATATGGCAAACTCAAACTCTTTTTTGCGGACTTGAAAATTTACCGTACCTGCCCTATAAGAATTTCAATTTAATTTATTAAATTTTAGTTATAAAAGTAATAATTAAAAAATATTAACGGTTCGGACATGCCTACCTAAAAATCTTTTTCCATTGTCCACTTTTTGCCGGTTAATTTTTAACAAGTCAGTTTAAACCTGTTTAAGTTTTTCGAGAAAGATAATCCACACCCGTTTTTTTGGCAGGATTTGAGGGATCAAGCGAACCATCTCACCTGTGAACAACTTTTTAAGAAAGGCTACACAAACAACACTAGAGAGATCGTGCTCCTCCTCGTAAAGCACTCCCTCATAGTTTTGTATTAGTTATTTTACATCAAATTAATTAATTATATTTTATCATTAACATTTGTATCTCATTTGATGTTTTTGAGTTATTTGACATGCCATTTCTTACCATATATATGTGCCTGCATCGTGGATTAAGGTTGGTTCGTGTCTTCGAGCTGCTGCTTTTTCGTCTCTATTCTTTGTGTAGACGGGGTTAGGGTTTCATCCAGGGACCATAACACGGTTTCAAATTTCTCATTTTTTCATCTTAAATATGATCATTCATATATGTATAAATGATGTGCATGCATACAATGGTGATAAAGAACTTCAAATTTTTATACGATTTTTTCCCTAGTTCAATTTCAATTTGAGGAGCGTTTTGATTTATAGTCGATTTAGTGGTCAATTGTTAATGCATTTATAAGCAGGATTTGGTGGATATCAAGATCAAGTCAAGCTACGAGTAGAACCCAGCAATTTACAAATCACGCATAACAAGCAAGATTCACAAACGAACTTGAAAAAACCTAGATAAGAATCAGGTTATTATGTTTCACATTTTGCATGATTTGATGCAAATAACATACCTTTTTTCTTCTTTCTTTCTTACTTTTTTTTATTATTGTTTGATTACAAGTTAGTCCAACTTAGATTTTATTAGTGCATTATCCGGTTTCTTATTTCAATTTCCAGAATTTTGTTATTTCACTACCATCATATTGGTTTTTATGATGTGTAAAAACAATCAAGGATGGTGCTTCATTAAAAGATGAACAAAGTATGTAACAATATACCATCAGAAAACAATAACTCAATAGAAGAAAATTCTCCAAAAATTGAGGGGAAAAACCACTTTTTACATCCAGATTTGACGTGGTTCATTAACTTTAGATTTGATAGAAGTACATTAAAAGATTAATTATAGTATAAAAGTTTTGAAAGAATTATAGTAGGTGAAAGCTTAATCGCGTATTTCATTCTTATGAAAAACATAATACAAGGAACCCTATTGATAACCAAGCGACCACCTAGCAAAAAAGAATCATAGTTGCATTTCTCACTAACATGAGACAAGTATACAACAAACCAATCAAATATGTTCAACTTTTGTACAAAATGAATCATGTAAACTTTTCCCTACAAATCTGATTGGTTTGTTGTTCACATGGTTAAATTGTCGTAACCAATATTTTTTTTCGTCCGTGAAGCCTTTTGCTCTTTTGTAAATATGGAGAATCTAAGACTCGGTTTCTTGTGATATGGAAATAATAGATAGTATGAAATATATGTCTATACGTGTAGATACAGTATGTATTCTAAGCAACATTCATTACCAAATGTACAAAACCATACTTGAAATTTGAATTAACACAATGTTTGCAGAATATCCATAAAATGACCTTATTGGTTAAGTTATCATGTATTTACTGTCCATATTCAGTCATTTTATTCCTAACAAGCCTTAATAGGAAGAAAGAAAAACAGCACCACATTCTTTTGCTAGTTGTTTGAATTTTATCTTTTTCTTAATGATTTTGTGCCCAATTTACTGATGTTGAGATTCTATGTATAACCAAGTAGTTAGCCTAATCTTTAATGAACATTTTCTTGGCACTTTCCAGGTTATGCTCTATCCATGATTATGAAGGGTCATTACATTACCATTTATTCCAGTTTTATTGTAACATAATTTCTTAAGTGCATGAATATACACATGCTTTTGTAATTATTTCATACAAAACCTAAATTATTTCCCTCATCTCATACCCATAGCTGATTTATGGTCTTGGTTTAAGCATCCCTTATTCATTATAATGATTATATACTTAAAATTTGCTCTGAGAAAATTCTCACTTTCTGCACTCCAAAATAACAAACACATAAATAAAGCCAAGCATCTAAGCTATGTATCTGGATTATAAAACTTTTAAACAAGTTGCAGGTTTTGCATATGCTAACTTGCAGTGAAAGCCTATTAAAGAAAATATAAATATATATATATGAGTAAACTACGATTTTCGTCCCTATGGTTTGATGTTTATAACGATTTTCGTCCTCGTGGTTTAAAAATTGCTTTTTTCCTCCTTGTGGTTTGCATTACTTGCTTTTTTCGTCCTTTATCATAATAAAAAATTCTGTTAAATTGGGGGTAATATAGTCTTTTTAACTTTTTAATATATATTACATTATATATATAATATTATTGTACTTGTTATTGATATTTGGGTACAATTGTACTATTTAGAAGATTTAAAAGTTAAAAAATAATTAACCCACAAAGACCAATGGCCCCCACCTCCACCCTTCTTCTTCCTCATCACCTACAAAATTTTCTTTCTTGCCATTTTTTCCTCACTACATGTAACATATTATCATCTACCATTTTTTCTAACTTATTTTCTCCCTCAAATGGGTTTGGGAAAAAATGGTACATTGATCAGTCTTTCAAGATCATGGTGGACTGGTGGAGTAGTTGGTTCAGGTGGGATTGTTTAAGGATGCTGAATGCTTGCTTTTGACCATGGATAAAGAAGGAATTTTATTGGATAATCATGAAGTTTTCAGTAATTTGATTAAATGGCATGTAGGTATTGATGAGTTACAAAAGGGTATCAATATGTATGATAGAATGAGGGCACTAAATTTAGTCGTCCCACCATTGTAATGCTATCATACTCTTCTTAATTATCTGGATCATAGGAATCAAACCCAATTGATGCAATTGCAAGTGGGTACTGTGAGAAAAAGGATTATGGTGATTTGTTGAGTGTTTTTGTTGAGATTGATTGTGTGCCAGTAGCAAACATGGTAAGATAATATGTTGCATGTAGTGAGGAAGAAGAGGGGTTTGGAAAAAAATGGCAAGAAAGAAAATTTTGCAGGTGATGAGGAAGAAGAAGGGTGGAGGTGGGGGCCATTGCTCTTTGTGGGTTAATTATTTTTTAACTTTTAAATCTTCTAAATAGTACAATTGTACCCAAATATCAATAAAAAGTACAATAATATTATTATATATAATGTAATTAAATATAAAAAATTATTAAAAAGTTAAAAAGACTATTACCCTTTAATTTAACAGAATTTTTTTAACTTTATTATGATAAAGGACGAAAAAAGCAAGTAATGCAAACCACAAGGACGAAAAAAGCAATTTTTAAACCACAAGGACGAAAATCGTTATAAACATCAAACCATAGGGACGAAAATCGTAGTTTACTCTATATATATATATATATATAAGGGCTGATAACTCTAAAATTTGTGACATCGTAAATAAGGTTTTGTTTCACATGATTTTTTTCCATCTAAGTATGATATTTAATACATTGATTAACATATATTTATTTTACAATGTGTTTGTTCCGTATTAAAACCTTTTTACATATACTTTTTGTTTTACAAACACGTCATAAACATTCACATAGTGAAACAAATATATATTAATCAATATTCTAAATTTTAGTCTTATATAATCATATGAAATAACAAATGATACACAAGATTATTACAATTTTATAGATTCTCATGAGAAAAGTCCTGTAAATATAAGTATATATGTAAATATATAAGCATGATGCTTGATGGAATCCCACCAAACCTAACCAAAACCTTTATCAATATTTAAAGTCAAACTTGGTGATTGGCTGAATTTCCATCTTTGTCTAAAGTCAAAGCTTATGACATGAAACACTACCTCAAAATTCAACATCCACAAACACAAAATAAACAAGGCTTCATGACCTGTGTAGATAAATAAACTCAAAACAAGGTATTGCCTGCAACCTTCTTTTCTCCTACCACATTGACACAGTAATTATTGTGTTTTGATAAGTACAACAAAATACAAACCTGCTAATAATTCCAAAAGCACCTAAAATTACCAAAAAAAGACGGCATTTATATGCCATCCCATCCAAGAAACAAAAACATATATATTATAATACACAAAACCCTTTTGCTTCATTTGATTCATTTCATCTGCTACTGCTATTGCTATTGCTATTCCCATTCTTGTACTGTTCTGTTGTTTTCGCATAGTGCATCCTAATGGCTGCCACTGGGTCAGACACCATTACCCTTCCTCCCTCTGAATCTTTCCTTCTAGGTATCTCAGATAACAACAATTTATCTACTGTAAATGGCTGTATCTGTATGCCTTCTTGGCTCATGTATGCATTATGATAATTGGAACATCTGTTCACTTCTCTACTCTGCTGATGGAAACCCTTTAGTTGTTCATTTAAGAATGAATTAGACTGTTCCAACTTGGTGGTGGTGGTGTTACCAAAAGCAGCCGGATATTTAGCCAGCAAAATAGAAGAGTCGGGAGGCAAAGAAGAAAACCCAGTTTGTATTCGGTTCCCATCCCAAAACCCGTAACTCCTCAAGGGAACATTCTTCTTCACACCAAAACCATGGTTATCAAGATCCAATGAAGCTAAGTTCCTATCCGCACTATGATTATCAAACTTCAAGTTAAAAGATTTTCTACCATTTGGTTTTTCAAACTTACCATTTGACAAAGGATTAGTTAAGATCTGACCGAAAAGCTTCACATCACCTGGCTTTCCAACATCTCCCTGTTTCGGTTCATGGGATAACGAGGAGGTGCACATCTGAAGAGAGCAATCGCGTGGCAAACAGTGCTCAACCGCAAGATTCTTCTCCAACGTAAACTTGTTTTGCCCAAGACCTCCACTCGTTCCTTTGTTAGTCGAAACTGTAACAGGATATCCCCTGAGGATTTGGGAGGATTCCACACAATCCATTAAGGAATGTTTTGGAAGATGCAGATGATAGCCATCAGTACTAGAAGATCTTTGAGACAAGCTCTTCCTGAAAGAGAGGCTGCCTGATGATATATCATCTTGGCTAAGAGTCTTTCTATGTGGAGACACAATTGGATCTCGGCAAACCAAATTTGATGCCAGAAAACCGTTATTCCGTTCACAAGGTTTTTCTACACCATTCAACTCCAGACCATTCCCAGGATCAATGCTTAAATCTAAAGAACTACCTCTCGAGTAATGAGAAGCAGAATTAAGATCCTCAGCTGGAAATACATTTAATCCTCTTACTTCACTAGTGTTGCTGTTCCAACTGGCCAACTGATGTTCAGATTCCCGGATTTCTTCTTTACATATCTTAGCAGACACCTTGTCAACTGGGTCAACCTCGGCTTTGGCACCTGATGCAGAGGATTGGTCGTTCGTTTCTTTAACAGACCCTTCAGAATGCGTATTTTGTGAGGCCTCCTCCAAGTTGACAGCTCCGGTAGCTTCACTATCTGCAGCTCCCTCACAATTACCATTTGAAGCCTTTCCATCAACTAGGTCTATATCAGGCTTAATTTCTGCCTCACAGCCATGGGATACCAAATTCTCTGACCCAAACTCAGGCTCCCTACAGTCATTTGCCACATTCCGATCAGATTCAGCAAGTTCTTGCTTTGAATCAGATGAGTGCAGGTCCTCTACATCCATCTTAAATTCTGAAGATGATTTATCACAAGATATAACTGACCCACTATCCACCATGCAAGTATCATCATGATCACTACCACCCCCTCGATTTCCATCCATTGTACCTTCTCTCCCTCGCTCAAGATAGATGGCATCCAATCCAAGGCATTTTCGAGCCTTGCTGAAAAAGACTTTGCACTGATCTCTTGACCTTGTTCTCACGCATCGTGAGATCATTGAGAAATCCTTACCATAAGATCTAAAAGCATGTAAAAAACTCGACTTCTCTTCGTCCGTCCAATCAGAAGGATCCATCTCTCCTCCACAACTATTATCCGAACAAGTCTCTTCATCAACATCATTTTGTGAGCCCTCGGGTGTTGCAGGCCGTCTCATTGAAGATCCACCCAGTTTCTGGCATATCCGGTCTTGATGATAGACATCTCCAGGGTCAGCCAAGCTTGTGATGCAAGAACTCAAAGCTTCAGATGATATAGACCCACAAATCCCAGCCAATACATCAGCCGCAGCCGTTTCCCGCTCATTACAAACCATTACAAGACTATCTGACCTCTCTACGATTCCACCATCAGCCCTTGGTAGTTTGTGATCTCTGGATGTACCTATGTAAAACTTTGAAGTACATTTTTGTCGCCTTTCCTTCCCACCATCCACATTAGCAGCCATGGCTGAAGCAGCACCAAGCATGTCAAGTGAAGCAGCATTCATCTCCCGATTCCATCTTTTCCCAGATGTGACCAAATAAGTATTAGTAGAATGAGACTTCCCTTGTTTCGCAAACTCTGAATTTTTCTTTGTTTTCTGAAAGGGCTCAGACTTATGGTTTTTGTAGTAGAACTCAATGCAATCAGCAACTGTTTTGTGTTCAAGAAAAGACGCGATGTTTCTGAAGTCTTTTCCGAACAAAGAGAACTTATCCAAAAAGATTTCCTTCTCTTCTGATGTCCAAGGATTGACAACAGATCTTTCCATCTCAACATCACAAGGGTTCTCCACTAACCCATTATATGAAATGAACCTTGAGGTTGTGCGTTCCCTTTTATCTAGTATTAAAGAAGGCATCTTCAGTGTATTCCTGTAAACTCTGACATGTGAGTCAGAAAGCAGCTTGCTTGCATAATCAATTATCTCCCTAGTGGGAACCAGGCTCAAATTCCCAGCTGCAGAAAGAATATCACAAGTAAGATTTCAGAGAACATTGAAGGCAATTTACACACACAAGAAAGCCAGAAATCAAAAGGAGGTGTACATAAAGAAGACAATAAAGAACCTCCCAGCACTAATGGTTTTCAAACAATGCAAAGTAACATGATTGACATAAACTAAAGATAAATGTGCATGAACAGTTTAGATCAACAAAAAGAAGTGAATAAATTCTGGTATATTCAAGAAGCACTAGCCTACATTCTACTAAGCAATCGAGTAAATATTATTGTACCAATGATCTACAGAGAGAACAACCAGTATTTCAATCACCTAACTAAAAGCTACTGGTAATATGTCAAACAAGATAATTACTTGAACTATATGGGGCAAAATAATTCCTAAGGAAGGCACTTTGGTCTACCTCCACCTGAATGTTAGAAGTCCATATTTCCAGCCATGGTTGCTAAAAAACGATGGAGACGCACGCCTCGAGGCAAGGCGGTCAGAAAGACGTTCTTGAGGAGGCGCGTCTGGTTGGTTGATTGGTTGGGTCATATGCCTCAAACTACCGACGCGGGTCTGAGGTGGTAGAGGCAGGGTTGAGGTGGTACTAAAACTTAAGGGTTAGACATATGCCAAATCAAAGTAAATATACAATCACCCATTAAAGTGAAACCTCTGCTCCTTGCTTTTTCCTTGTGCATGGCCATTAAAGTAAATATACGTAGTGGGGATGTGACTTGAGATGTGCACAAGGACTCTTTGATTAAATCATCAGCTAAGTAGTACAATATATAACACTATTAGCAACATTATGATTCTAAATATTATTATCAGCTAAGTAGTACATATATAATATTATCTTATTTATTTTTATTTTCCGCCTCAAGACTTACGCCTCTGACCGCCTCGAGGTTTACGCCTCGCCTCACGTTTCCATACAATAACACATTGTTTCCAGTTACTCGCCTAAAGTGCTAATATAAAATTTAAACAGAAGTTGTATTCACCTCAAAAGAAAGTTCCAACTGCATCAACTGATGAATAAAATCCACACCACAACTTCAAAGTTTGTGTTTAAAGTTGGTACATTATCATGTCGGCAAATGACAATGACTTTGTAACCATTAAATTTTCACCACCATTTGTGCTCTTCAAAAACACACCCAACCGATTACTAGCCACAAAAAATTTAAGCTACACTAGTACACTCCTTTGAAATTATAAAAAAACTTGTGTGCATTCCACATAATTGTGCAAGATGGATACCTCAAACTCTTCAAAAAGAAATTTCACATTTAGTGCAAGAAAACCCAACTACAAAGAAAGTGATGATAGTTTCTAAAGCAAAAGCACTAATCAAAAATAAAACAAACACCACCCACATCCACAAAGAAGGCATCAAATAGGATTTTCAATTATTCAATTTCTTACCAGGATAAGAGAAACGAGAACGAATGGAAGACCGGTGCTTTTGATAATCAGGATAGCCAATACGAGAGCTCAGTTCAAACTTTTTCTGTGACTTTGCGCCAAATCTTGGTACAGAAAGCAAACGAAGATCTTCCTTCCAGAGGTACTGAAACGCCCGAAACTTGAGAGTGATGGCCCTTTCCTTGAATTTTACAAAACGCTTCCTCATAGCAAACTTTTCCTTAATCTGCGAGTCATTAGTGACTCTCGGAGTATTTTTACACCATTGATTGCTTGGTAACAACTTTCTAAGCTCATCAGATGCTACATTTGCTAAAACTTTGTTCGAATCATATACCAACTCATGTAAGTTATCTGTTCTACTATAATGTACATCACCACTAACGGGTACCATGGACATGCTAACATCTGCTGAAAGCTGGCTACCATCCCCACAAGCAGTCCCAACACCTAATATATCATTGCAAATGTTATCTTCAGAGCATTTGGCTTCCATGTTCTCAGATCTTATATGCAAAACACAAGAAGAATCCCTTTGTTCCACTGCATCAGAATGGGTAATATCACACAAAGTAAACGGTTCCACAAATTTAGATGTTGCAGTGCCTGGACTTTCTCTATCTAAATCTTCCACTCCGGCAAGTTCTATAGAACCATCGGCCTTCTCAGCAAGTGTATCTCCTGAAGCAATTATTCTCAAGGGCAAAGTTCCAGATTTTCTATCTGTATTCTTATCATTGCATTGTGTCGGTAAAGAAGAGGACGCAGCAGGAAAAGAACACGAACCTCCAACATCAGATACCAACAACTTCAATTCATTTTCAAGAGAATCTATTTCAGATTCTGTGATTTCAAGTGTCCTAGAAATCTCAGCTTTCCAAACCTGTAACTTGTCCATGGCAGTAGATCTTACAAAACCAGAAGCCAGGGAGCTTGTATCATCAGATTGCAGCAGTTCGTTAAGTGAAGAGCTCAAGTTAACTACTTCTGTAAGTTCCAGATTCTCCAAATTGAATGTGGATCCTTCTGTGTGCTCATGAGACATATGACAAGAAGGAACACAAGGATTGCAGATATCATTATCAACTGCAGCTGTCTTTGTTGATGCCTTCTCTTCAAGACCTGCCATGCCAAAGTAACAAATGAAGTTTTAGATTCACCCATCCTTAAACAAATAACAAATAAATTGTTTTTAAAATGACATCAATGTTTATCAAAAATTAAATAACAACAAGCTGATTAACTCCTATACAAAGTGAAATCAATAATAAAAAAAGGAGGAAAGGGAAGAAGCAATTAAAGCAACCCAACTTACACAGAGTCTCCTTGGAGAGGTAGTAAACTGTACACCCGCAAAATAATACATCAAGCTATATCCCATACGACCAACCTATGTCAGCACATCTCTCATCACTACCATGTTTGGAACATAAATACCAGAATTCATCTCATAAATTCCATTAAGATACATGCCACATTATTGTCTATCAGGCCTAATATGATACAGTAAGAGCCGAACTTCTGAACAATGAATGTTACTTAATAATAGAAAAGAACTTTCATGAAGTCGATCACTCAGAGGTGGGTCGAGATTTTTTTGTGCGTCACAAAATAGTTTAACATAAATAAAATTAATTATTAAATCAAATAAAGAATCACATATCAAGAACAAAACACTTTCTTTTAGTTTATGTTTGAGAATATATAGAGTCTCTAAAAATATTTATTTACATATGTATAATATCGTTCAAAAAAGATAAACGTCAAGAAACATGCTTTAAAAACATGTCACCTTTTACGTACTTTATGTCAATTATGTTACTAAAATGTAAAATTTTAAAATTATATACATTTTGTTGGGTATTGTCAATAACACTAAAGAGTTGGTCCCAAGTTAACATCAATATAAGCAAATTAACCCTAAACAAATTAAACCTAAAGAGATTGCCCTAAATCTAAACAAATTAACCCTAAAGAGTTAAGCCCAAATCTAAACAAATTAACCCTAAAGCATTGAGCCCAAATCTAAACAAATTAACCCTAAAAAGCTAGCCTCAAATCTAAACAAATTAACCCTAAGGAGTTAGCCCCAGAATCTCGGCCACTGTGATCACTTACCAGAGAACTGACAAAGAGTTCTAAGTGCAGAGACGCGATAAAAATGCATAAATATAATACGGGCCTGATATAGGTTTACTTCAAATCATCAAACTGCGTTTCTGAGATCTGTATTGATACGGGGACAACTAAAAGGAAAATGTATTTGCAGTGATATATGACAGCATAGACCAACATATATAGCCATAAAGTAGTAATAGGTATTTAATAGCACTGAACCAACCCACAAATCACCACATAAGAAAGTCCTAAAAAAAGGCTGTTGTTCTCTCTTTGTTCTTCCATTTTTTTAAAAGAAGCCTCAAAACAAGAGTAACAAACATGAGAATCTGAAGTACAATCCTTCTTCCTTCATCATGAATGTAGGTTAAGAAAACTGGAAAACCATACAATGATATGACTATGACACATTAAAGAAGCCGCTGAAAAGGATGAATCAGGGTATGTAAATTACCTGGAGAAGAACTGCAAGCAAATGAGTATGGAGTAGCAGGAGATGCACATTCCGAGCAACCAGTAAGGCTGGGGCTTTTATCAGGTAGATTAGAAGGACTAGGTAGCAAGGCTTCTAAGCTGCTGACACCGTCAACCGTTCCATTTTTTATTTCAGCCTCTTTATCAACAATATCATCAGGGCCAACCTTCTTTTTCTCATACTTGGCCAGCCCCTCACCCCATCCAAGCCGAGGCTTTTTGCGGGAGCAAACCTCATCAGCAGGAGTTCTTGGTGTCAGACAGGGGCCAGCATCCCCAGAAGGTGATTGGAGAGGGGTGCTGTTACCTGGTGGGACATCTATCTTGATATCAGGGGAATCCACCCCAATGCTCTTAGAGCTACTTGAATGACTGAAACCAGAACCTCTTGATGATAAGCTTCCGGATCGAATCCATTTGAGAGGCTTCCAATCGATTGAAGATCCCAATGAACTCTCATTCTCAAGTCTCTGTCCTCCTGTAGTACAAACCCCACCACCATTGTTCTTGTCATGTAGGTCTTTGGACTGTAGTTGGTCCCACGAATTTATGAAGTCTGGATGGGGTTGAGAATTACCATGTGGTGAAACAGTGGTCTCCCTAGAGTTTCCTCCTTTTCGATCTTTCTGACTGATGGAGGCCAACGCCCCACTACTGCTATGATTGTTTTCTCTGCTGTTATCGTTCCTGCATAACTTGTCCTCACACGGCCCAGATTCCACTGCTGTAGCGTGCCAACCACCACCAACCTGCTTACCATGACCTTCAGCAGCAATATTCAAACCAAAGAAACAAAAACAATGGAAAAATCACCAAATTAATTAACGCAATTAAAGAATATCCCAGATCAAGACAAAAAAAAATCTTGAAGGCATGTGCAACTCCTTCCATCCCCAGATCCCAAACCATCACATACAAGAAATAATATCAGATCTAAAAAATTACTAGTTCTACGGATAAAAATTGGAACCCCCTCTGAAAATTGCAAGTGAAAAGGCTCTTGAATCTTTGGACGGACGGAGTATACACTGGTTACAATAATAATCCTCTCAGATCTGCCCCAATTCCATATGCCTATAAGCGCGTTTGTGCGTATTTGGTAACGGGGCTATGGATTCACAAGAGAGAAGCAAGATAGGTCATATACCTATGCAACTATTCAAGTTTCAGTGCTTTTAACATCAAAGCAATCAAATTTTTGTTTTCCAAGCCCTAATACCGTCAAATAGAAAGAACACTATAAAAGTACTAACCAGAAATGGGTCGGCGGAAATCAGAGGATCCACCAGCACCGCCCAAACGATAAGAGAAGGGCCCGTGGTTGTTAGGGTGAGAAGAAGGAGTGGTAGGCGGCTCTCTCCATCGAGCCGGAACAACCCCTGCCGGGTCCGAAGACGACGGTTTCCTCTCTTTGAAGAAGTCCTTCCGATCGAACGGCAATGGCTCCGGCGGCATCAATTAACCTATTTAATCAAAAATCAACTCCAACAAGTGCTCCACGACCAGGCCACCACCGACCTTCAAATAAACACATCCGCCAGAAAATTCGAAACAATAAATCAATCAATAGAACGTTTGATTGTTATACAACACACCAGAACGACAAAGTCTCGCAAGAAATTCCCACAGTGGGTGAGAGCCCTGGCGAAATCGGTGAAAATTAGGGTTCGATTTGAGAAAATGAACCGCCGCAAGTGAAAGAAAGAAAGAAAGAAAGAAGAGGAAGAAAAAAAAATTATATCAATTTTTTCTGTGCGTTTAGAAAAACTCTAGAGAGAGAGAGAGAGAGAACGTGAAGTTGATAAGCTCAGACACAAAATAAAATAAAAAGGCATGTTAAAATGACGGGTAGGTTACCCTTTTCTTATGTATCTCAACGGCACCCCTTTAAACCCGAATTTATTCCTCTTTTGGCGTCCGGTTTGAGAAATTATAAATAAATATTTTTTCTTTTTTTCTTTTTTTCTTTTTTTCTTCTGCTGTCTGCTTTTTTTATTCATTGCCCTAATTGCGGTGCATCCTGCCAATTTTCCAGAAATGCCCTTGCCTTGGGGTCAAAATGGCATTTTGGCTTCTTTTTTTTTTCATTCTTTTTCTTTAATATTCTATAATATTTGAAATAATACGTTAAATGAAAACCAAGCAAGTTATATAAGTTATAAACCATATATTTCGAGTCTTTTTCTTGAATCTTTTCATGTTATAAAAAAAAAAGAGGAAAACTGTAAATGAATATAATAATGTATTATCTCTTTAATTCTAATTGTAGTTTATAAATAGGAAAGGGTGAAGTAGTGGTGGTCAAGTTACTACACTTTTATACTTGTATCGTACATGTTTTATTTATGCTTTTTTTATCTTTTATCTTATGTTCTTCATAGGCATTGTTTGTCCGCATACACTTTTTTATATATATATATACATCATTGTGTGTCTCTTTGTTTGTTTGCCTTTTTTATAAGTCGTTTATCTTTACGGAAACAACCATCTAGGAGTAGGGGCAAGACATGTGTATATCATACCCTTACATATATACTAAATTTACTTGGTGTGGTTTGGTTTGCATTTAAAACGCACATTTGAGCTACCTAAAAGACGCTAGATGAACGAGTGTGAGTAGACACATGAAATAATTATTATAGATAGAACATACACAACTTGAGGAATAAAAACAATGCATATGAAAAGGATTTTACTAAGACCATCACAATGATTATGCACAAGGCTATGTTTTTATATGAAAACAGGGTTTACTATTGAACGTGATTTGTTTTCAATCTCTGGTGTTGGTTTGCTTTCAATTCAGATAATAATTTCTAAAGATGGACGGACTAAGTTGTGGGTGTTGCTAGTCTTGACAAGGAAAGGTGTGAGTGAAGGCGCAAGTGAATGTAAGGTCGTTAGAGTGACGTCCATTTCGGCTATGTCATTACAAATGTTGATATAACGTTCATTTTATCTTAGGTGTTGATTAGACGAACAATCGCTTGTAGTTGACTAGTGAAAATTCCAGCCACAATAAGGGGCCCGCATGGGAGAACGATTTGAGCGAGAGGGGGTGTCAGGGCCAGGTAAGCAAACAAGACACCTTTTGTTTATTTATGTTAAAACATATGTAGAATTTAGTTAACCTATGACTTAATGAATTATTTAAAACATTTAAACCAACATAAGACAATGGCTAAAAAAGCATTATCACATAATATCATAAAATAATAAATATCATTATTGTTGACTTTTTATAAATGTGGAATTATATCACGGGCTAATATGTTTTAGGAAGGGGGAGGCTAATGGCACATCTCTAAGGGTGAATGTCATCCTCACACAAATGCATTAAATTCCGTATATACATCTATAAAATACATTATATTCCGTGTCCATCCCTATATTAAGGGCGTCATTAACACTCCCCATAAAGGAATTAGGATCGGTCATTTGGTCATATAGACTCTCTTTTGGGAATAAAGTAATATATTTATTTAGGGAGTTTTGTTGATATTTGAAAGTTAAGGGGTGTTAATTGGCAATAGTTAAAAGTTGAAGGAGTATAGTTAGAAAAAGCATGGAGATGGTGGGTGGGTAGTTAAAGCGTGTGCAGATACGGGGAATCAAAGACCCTTTCCCGCCCTTCCGTACCCAACATGTGAGCGAAGAGAACCCGGTCCAGTTGTGAGTTGTCCACCATGGGACAAAAACAGTCCTGCTTACGTCATCCTGCCAACACGTGTGACACTCTCCCACATCCCACGTGCCTATCCTTTTCCGAATGAACCCCTTGTTACTTTAAAGATAAATTAAAGGTGTAAATAAAGTCGTCCAATTTAATTAGAACAAACTGATCATAATAAAATATTTATTATAATTTGATATAATTAAATTCAAAATGGATTGGAATGATTTATGATTGTCGATAATCCAATGAAATTGAATTGAATTCAATTATCATCCATCCTTCCTTAAGTTAATAACTATATATTAATATTTTACAACCTTCTTTTTGATTGAGGTAAAAGTAAAAGTAAAACTAGGGGTGTGTAAAAGATAACCGATCTAATTGAAACCGACCGACTATAATTAGACATCCAATTGTAATTGGATCGGATCAGATTGAAAAATTTAACTTCCAATTTGGATCGGTCAGTTCTTGGATGACAGTCCAGAACCGACAAAAAACGACCAAACCGAACCAACCAACATCCAATTAACCATCTGATGACCATCCAGTTATCCATCCAACTATCATCCAATTAGTTTGTCTTCAATTTGCTTAAATCATAATTTGTTTTTGAATTTTTAACTTCACTTGTGTTTGTTTTAACATATATTAAAAATGATTAATTAATTTCTTTAATTGTTAAAAATTGGATTGAATTAACACATTGGATCATCTATTTGATATATAATAAAAACATGCAATGGATGAAACCGAACCGATCCAATCATCAATTTGATCGGTTCGACTCGGTTGTGCGATGTTAATCGGATCGGTTCGGTTGGCAAAATCCAACATCCAATGGATGATTGGATCGATAATTCGGTTCCTCTCAAATCCAACGGATGTCAACTGATGAACACCCCTAGGTAAAACTACAAATTGTAAACTACATCTTTCCTAAACCGTACCACATAAACCTCAAACCATACCGTAAAATGCGGTTTATGCGGTTTGTACCTATTGCACTCTATGTCTACAATTCATTAATAATATGTTTAAAAATACGTTATAGAATTAGCGATAAAATGACGTGGTCCAAAAAAATAAGGAATTTTAACACATCTAATTCCAAATACTCATTATGTAATTAAAATAGTTTAAGAAGTATAAAATAAATTTCAAACTAAATTGAACATGTGAGTTGTGACGCATCCAATTAACATTATAATATTATCAATTTCATATTGGATCAAACTCAAAAATATTACATAAATAATAAATTATTCTATATGTGTGCGTGTATGTATGAGTTATATAAAATAAAAAAATGTATAAAATATGCAGTTTGAACCGTGGTTTGATAAATCAAAACAACATACATCGCATAGTGTGGTTTGATAAAAATGTAAATCGCACTGTTAAACTTCTAAACAGTGCTTTGCATTACTTTGTGTATGGTTTGACGGTTTGAATGAACACCATTTCTTAAAATGAGAACCTCTGCAAGTTTTGAACTTTAGTGGCACTTCAATTGTGTTGTTTAGAAAAATGCCCCATCGCAAGTTAAGATACAGTTACTTGTAGAGGTAATAATTTTGTTGAAAGTCTAAAAAAAATGACTAAAAGATAAATTTGGTCAAACTATTTTTATTAATTTTCCTGTATAAAATAACGAAGTCTTAGAGAAAAGCAAATCTTACAAGTCCCAAAGTGTCAAAGTCAACAAGTCAACTCCTTTGGTTGGTAGTTAAGGTGGTCTATTTGAGTAATAATTGCATTATGTTACGTATTTTCTTATAGACAAGGAAAGGTCCACTGACTCTGCCATCCATATTAATTCAACTTTATCTTCCATGGAATATCTCTAAGATAATATTTTTATATCATATTTCAATTTTGTTTTTAAATTGTCTATAATATCATTTTAATGTTTTGATTTAGTGTTTAATTATAAATGATTTAATGTTAAAAAAATGTTTTGGTGCATGATTTGATGATACATTACAGCATCTCCAGACAAAAACTCAAAATTATATAAGTAAAAGTTAAAATCTTTAAATACATACATATTAATCGAAAAACTTAAAAAAAAAACCCAACAAACTTTTTTATTTTGATTGTTTGGTTCTTAAACTATATTTTAAAATAAAAAATAATTAAACTTTTTTATTTTAAATGATTAAGTTCGTCAACCACTTTTTTAAATGAAAAAATTATTAAACTTTTTCTTGTTGAATGAAAAAGTCAACAAACTTTCTTATTTTGACTGATTAATTTATTTAACATTTTTTTAATAAATAAATCATCGTTCTTTTAGAAATTAGTTATCTACGTCTTTTTAATTGAAAAAAAGTTCCATTAACCGAATGATAAAAGTTCGATGGTTTATTTATTTTTCTTAAAAAAATTAGGGTCTTAATCATTCAAAATGTGAAAGTTTAATTGTTTTTTTATTTAAAAAATAGTTTAATAACTAAATTATTAAAATGGAGAAAGTTTATGGCTTTTTCATTGACAAAATAACTTAAGAACTAACCCATTGAAAATAAGAAAGTTTGTTGGATTTTTTTATAATTTTTTCAATATTAATTGTCAAGAGTCTTTTTAGAGATTACAACATCAATTTTATATTATATCCACTTAAATACTTAATTTCAAAGATTCTCATTAATAAAAAAATAAAAAAATATTTTTACTTTCGTATGTAATAATTTTTTAAGAGTTTTACCAATATGATTTTGTCATCTCTCATATTTTTATCCATTTATAACTTGTTTATATGATCCATCGGCACGTGAATTTTGAAGTATTACAAAAGTGTCTTTTGTATAAAATTTAATTGGTATTCATATAATACAAAACAAATATGTATTTATAGCATATTTAACATATTCTCTACAATTTTTTTAAATGGATAGTGCAAAATCAAACTCTTAAAAATTTACATTTAACCTGACAAATTATCTATTTTTAAATATTTAATACATATAATACTCTAACAAAACCTTGAACAAATATTCAAACAATCAAACAAAGTTTTAAGCAAATTTATATTTATTAATAATTCCCAACAAACTTTTTATAAGAAATTATAGCTTGACATGTTTGATATAAAATGATAATTTCTAACAATTTAAAGCATAAAAAGTTTCAGCAAACTTCTTATAAAATTATAATATTTAAAGAAGCTTTTAAAATGGCTATTATTCAACAAACTCTTTAAAATATGTTAATTTTAAAAAAGGAAAATAACTTTCTATTGATTTGGTTAAATGGGCCTTGTCATCGGCAAAACATGGGTCAATCAACAATGGCCCATACTCGTTTTGCATTATGCTGCACAATGGTTTAATTTTGGTTTGGGCATAAACGACCATTTTGAATGGGGCTACATTAGTCTCGGCCTTCGTTTGTAATTTTAGAAGTTTATGGTCCGTATATACTTTTAAAGAAATGCCAACCAACCATTCGAATTTGTTAATATTAACGTAATTATACATATCAGTTAGTTGTGAAAAAAGGTTTAGAGACGTTTGGTTCGTAAAATGTTTTTGATGAAATGAAATTGATTTTGAAAAAATGTTATCAGGTTTGACCATCTGTTTGGTTGACAGACATTGGAATATAATATGTTAAACAATTAGAATCTATTTGTCTGGCTCACATAATGTAACTTTGGAATTGAAATAAAATATTAGGTAAATGAGCAAAATACCCTTTTTTGAAAAATTTGAAACCGAAATCCAGCTACTCAGATCGGTGGTGGTCGGTTGTGCTTCAGATCGTGGTGGCCGACGGTGGTTCAAATTGGTAATGTTGGGTGGTGGTTTAGGCTGGCGGTGGTTCAGATCGGTGGTGGTTTAGGTTGGTCGTGGTTCAGATTGGTGGTGTTCGATGGTGGTGGTCGGTGGTGGCCAACTGTGGTTCAAATCGGTGGTGGTCAATGGTGGTAGTCGGTGGTGGCCAACTGTGGTTCGAATCGGTGGTGGTCGTTAGTGGTTCAGATAAATAGGGAAGATGAGAATACTTTTATCTTTTTGAGAAAATGGGTTGGAAAGGAATTGGATTCATTCTCAATTGTGATGGCTTGACAAAATTTATGAATGGTAGAATGTGTATGTAACTCAATTCCATTTAATAGGGAAATCGAACGCCTGAATGGAATTGATCATTCCAATTCATTTGAATTCCGTCGGAATCCTGCGAACCAAACGCCCTCCTATACTACCTTTAGAATTATTATGTCGGTCCCACAACCATTACGTGGAGGGTATACATGATGTCATATGGCATGGTTGGGACATTTCAGTATAGATGTGGTAGAGGAAAAATCTGTATATATATACGTTTCTCGTTTGGTTAGGTTTTATAACATCAAATACATAATATCCTTTTTGGTTTAACAATGCTTGATATGTTTTTAGTTGTTTCATTCCACTAATGTATCTAAATCCTTTTTCTTGTAACATAAATATATTATGCCAATTGGACCAGAGAAGATCCTTGTTACACTGGACCTAAATATCATTCTATAATGAATTACTTGTTCGTTTACTATTGAGTATTGATTTTAACATATTATGGACCAACTCGACAGTATATAAACATACCACGAGACATTATCGTGTGGTCATGCATTCATTCATATTTTCGATTTGATACCTAAGTAAGCATGAATATAAATAGTTAATACATTTGGATATAATTTTGAACTTTTATTTTAAATGTTTGGTGAGAACTAAAACTTGAAAAAAAAAGATGGAATGGCCCAACATGGCAGGAGAGGGACCTTTTGGACCACACTCACTAGTCACTAGGACAAGTTGAAGACCATTAATTGATTGCATTTTTTTCCTTACAAAAGGACAATAGGTGGGTTCAAAGAAAAGCCCTGAAAAAAATAAAATTTAGCATTCTATCAATCATTATTCAGTTTTAATATAACAACTATGAATATTAAAGGTTATTAACAAAAATTCGTAAATAATTATAAGATTATAGCATAGTTATATTTAAAAATATAGTTTTAAAGAGTTGTACGCATGCACAATTTACTTATAATCTTCAATTTAAAATAATTTGCATCATTAAAGGATACCTGATGCAAATGGTTTTTAAAAATTGGTTTCACATGTTTTATATATATAGTATAGATTATTGTATTTTGGCATATTTAAATTAAGAAATTATTTGTCTATTTTTTAATAAATCAAAATATGAGATTTATAGCAATTTGTATCTAATCGTAGAGTCGTGTCAAAATCGTAACAAACTCATTTTCTTTCAAAATCTAGATTAATAAAATAAATTATAGTGATAGTTTTGGCACGAATAAATTTACGCATATAGACTTCAAAGCTGTTTATATATACAAAGGCTTAAATTTATATTAACCAACATTTAAGATTAATAAACAAAATATTTGTTTAAGTTTTTTAATCCTTGTTATAGAATAACTGATTTGAGAGAGAGAATATGAGGGTAGAAAGCTTCAATTCTTATTCCATATGAATACATATTTATAGTCATAGGTGGATTAGTCTCCAAGAATCATAAGACCTATCTAATACATATATTTACCAATAATAAACGGACATCCATTCCATATTTATCTATTTCCATAACAATCCTCATATTTAAAATTTGCACCTAATTTTTCCCCACAAATGGTGGTAATTTTCTGTGTTGTACATCATGGTTATATGTTTGATGGTAAAATAAAAAGGCTTTTCAAAAAAAAAAAATTGTACCTAATTTTAAATTAAAATATTATTTTTAATGTTCCATAAGGAATCCATTAAAAACATGTAAATTCATCTTGAAGACTCGAGTATTTTTTAATACTAGTAAGTTACCCGCGCGCGTTGCGGCGCGGAACATCTTAAGGTTATAGTCAAGAACTCAAAAGGGCAATCCTATTTTATGTGTTCTTTCTATTTTCCGTAACTATTGATGTTATTGTTATGGTTCTTTGTGGTATATAAATTCAAGGTTAATACATTTTATTGGTAAACCGGGTTTTCAATGAATTAATGTTAGTTAATATTATATTTTAAAGACCAACGTAAGTATTAGTGATTTTTTTGCAACTTCTAACTTACAAAAAAAAATCAAAATTTATGTTTGAACAAACTTGAAAATACATATCCTGCAAGAAATCTAACAAGATATTGTTCAAAACCACCAAAGGGTTACATTTCCTGCAAGAAATACATAGTTATTCTAAATATACTACGCAGCGGGAGGTAACCTTTTAGAACTTGGTGACCATTTTATCATTTTGTCTACCTTCATGGTAGAGTTGATTTCTTTTCTCAAGCCGTAAACCAACTCAGTGGTACCAGAACTCTACATCAATAAAGTACAACAAGTACTTGTACAATTTTTGATTGTAACTAAAAGTTTGTTAAAAATGAGACCTAATGATTAATATATAGTAAAAATTAAAACCTAAACGCCTTACTTTTAAAGGGGTACAAGGGATATGAAAGTATTCAAAAAATATTATCTGCTCACTTTCGCTATCAATGAATTCTTGAACGTTTAGATAGTGCTCCCTATTGAGCCTGAAACAAATTACATAGTATTTGGAGATAAAGATTAGCTAAATTCAACATCAAATGTGACCTCCTTGGATCAAGGCTTCTGTTGCATACCGCTTCGCAAATCCTCATTTTATCACTGTATGGATCAGTAGTCAATTGGATTTACACTTGATGAACTGAAAATATAAATAAACAATTGGAAAATAAAACCAGATTTTTGTCCAAAAAGTAAACATAAAAGCCAACATTAGGAAATGTAAAAAGTACTATCCACATCAAAGTAGAAGTAATATTGGGTTCAAAAGAAGAAGCATTTAACCAAAATAGTTGATTAAGCTTCTGTTTTTAATCAAAACTATCAAAGCTTTATTCTTGAATGAGCAATATAATGGAAAGTGACCCTTTTCCCATTGATAAACCAAACCAGACACCTGCAAGTCCGAACAGAATAGGTTCTGAGGGTAAGAAAAGTGAAAATGAATGGTGTTACCTCCTCTAATGACAACATTTGTGAGGTCAACACCATCAAGATCTTCATCATTGCCCTTGCTGGCACCGATATCCACCAAAAGAGAAGAAGAAGAAATCACCAAACAACCAAGGTTACTACTAATATATAATTGTGAAAATTTTGTAGTTGCATTTTTTCAATATAAGAAGCAATGGTTGAAAAGTTAAGATATTCAACCGGATAAAGTAGCGAATAAAATAAAATTTAAAAGCTCATACAATACAATGTTATATTAATAGTTATTATAAAATAAAAAAACAAAACTGTGACGAAATCGACTTAAATAAAATCACTGTACTAAAATATATATACAAGGTTAGATTCACGTGAGACCAACCCGTTTTCCTTAGACTTGTATGATCACATTTTTACATTTAAAACTTCAAGGCAAAACATTATGAAGGTAAAAAAAAACCCAAACTTTCATGGTGTTTTGTTGTAAAGTTTCAAGTGTAAATAAGTGGTCTCGCGAAAACAGACTGGTCTCACATGATCCCAAGTTTATATATATAATTCGATAAAGGCTAAAACACATACAATTGAACCCAAAAAAATTCAGAGCATGGTCCAGCCGAAACCGGCAGACCCCCAACAGTTTCGGTCCATTTGGCCGGTCTCTATTACAGAGTCCATTTGCTACGGATCAAATCCGATCACTGCATTTGGTACGGATCAAATCCAAAATTTGGCATGGTAGCAACTTCAAGCTCGACTTTTCGATTTGTATGGAAAAATGCAGCATTTAGAAAGCGATAAAAAGCTCGAAAAGGAAATCTATAATCACTATATAATTCACATAAGATTCAAACACAGAAAGCTAAAACTTTTACGATCTTCCAACTATACATTCAACCGACAAACCCGTTGCATCCTTGAGGTCCCTAAGTTTTGGCCTAAGGCGAAAAAAAAGGGAACCATCTATATAATATATATATATATATATATCCTCTATTATTCGAACTATATAAGCTTAGAGACAAAAAAAGTACTCATCTCACTCAAGGTCTTTTCAGCAATCAGGTAAGACAACTTGAGCTTCTCCTCAAGACTCTTAACTTCTCTTTCGCCTTTTGAGTTTTCAGCAGGCTTTCATTCCCATTTCTTCAAAAAACTGCACAAAAAGTTTCGATATTTCATTCACGAGCCAAGAAATAAAAAAGTTTTTCGATAAAAAAAAAGATGTAAATGATGTGGACACCTGTTGTTTTCTTTTTCTTTCTATTTCTGCCTGTTGTGAAAAAGAATTCGAGTATTCACATACAATCGATAAACTTAAAACTTGAGGGAAGTGAAAATTATTTGGTTCTTACCAGAGCTTGTTTCAGCTGAGCATTCTCCTCCCTTAACATGTTTAATTCTGCTTCCAATTCAACAGTGTAAGCCTGTCGGAAAACCGAAACCAAGATCTTGATTGTGATACCCTCTGTTTGAATAACTCAAAAATTAGTGTTGTTTTGGCATTTGATGGATTAACAGTCAACTCCCCTAGGATCAACCTCACAGATCCAATAAAGTTTAGAGAACCTTTATAAAATAATTAAAACAGACTTACAAAGCTAATGGAATCAATAGAAGAATAATGAATAATTAAACCATAGTTACAAAGCTAATGGAATCAATAGAAGAATAATGGATACACTTAAGGAAAATGGGATCCCATCAACACCCAAAGATAGCATCAACACCAAAAGATGAACAATTAATATAGTATAGATAATAATTTTGAAACTCTCTAACTTAAAATATAATTCCGTATTTTAGTATCAAATTTTATATGTAGAGAAATAATTATTACATGTAGCATCTCGTATTTTTGAAGAAAAACAACAATAAACATTCTTAAGTTAATGCATAAAAACATATTTAATAATATATTTGATAATTATGTGGTAGAAAGGGGGAAAAGGTTGTCGGTAGCAAAAGAATGATAAGAACTAAGAAGTATGATTAAAAAAATAATGATGAATAGAACTCTATTGTTCCTCAATATCAAATTTTCGTGTAAAACAAAATAAAGAGTAAACTACAATTTTGGTCCCTACGGTTTACATCATATCACGAATAATGTTTTTAGACTTTATTAAGTACAATACTGGTTGGTTCACGTTTTACTTGAAAATGATTTTTCTAGTTAAGGGCATTTTTGTTCTTTTACTTCGTTTTTTTTGTTGTCTTTACCCATTAAAATATTATATATAATATTTATTTCATATAATATAATCGTGTGCACACACATACGTGATCACTGAACCATCTCGGGCTATAATTTCTGACCATCCTGTTCAGCCTAAATCAAACCTAAAACCAAAATCTAAGATCCAAGCAAAACTCACTTTCTTCTCTCCTCTAAACATACAAACTCAACCCAATATATGCTATATATGTGCAGTGTGTTGTATACGCCTGCAATACGGTGTCTAATAGGTTTCTTCGTGCAAAATTAGTTGTAATCAGTTAACTTTAATTCGGATTTCTAATGGGTGTTTTTTTCTTGACGAAAAGATCCATTTTGTAGACACACACATACACATCCATGTTGTAGAAACACAAACCTATATCCACTCCCTTCCCATCATTGTTGTTGCACATATCTCACATACACACACATACACAATTGCAGAATCACACACATTTGTCTACTCCCTTTCCACCATCGTTGTTGTATATATCACATACACACACTTGCAATTTCATAAACACACATACACAAACACTGTTTTAGAAACACACACGCATAACACCCCCCACAGTGTTTAAAAACACATACACCCCTCGACACACATGCACCAAACACACACACACACACACACACATACACAATTGCAAAACACACACCCGAACGAGAAGAGGGATCAGGTTAGAGGTGGTGCGGGTGGAGGTTGCAATGGGGGAAGATGGTGACCTGGGACAAGGAGTGGATTAAGGTGGTTGGAGGAGTTGGTAATCGACTCGAAGAACCGATGAAGACTGGTTCTTTTTCTTTGTGTTTACTATACATATTTTATTATTAAATGTAATATGAGATAATATATATTTTGATTATTTTTTAAAAAGGAAAAAAAAAAGAAAAAACAACCGAAAAAGACAAAGCAATAGGTAAAAAGATGAAAATATTTCCCACATAATGAGTAACATAATTAATAAGAAGACATATTTTTAAAGTAAAATGTAAACCACAATAACCGTTATTATACTCAAGAAAGTTTAAGGACTTTATTCATAGTCGGATGTAAACCAATAGGACCAAAATTATAGTTTAAAATAAAAATTGGAAGAAGGTATAGAAAGTTGAAGGGCTAAATCGTCAAATATCAAAGTTGGAGGGCATATTATCTAAAAAAGTTAAAAGTTGAAATGAAAATGGCCAGCGATAATGGAACAACTAGTGGCTGTCACCGCCATTCCGGCTCCCATTCCCCGGCAAAAACTCTGCCATTGTTTTATTTATTTAAGTTTGAGGTATTTATGAAAACAATATATTTATTTATTTGACCCAGATAAATATGTTTATATGTTAAAATGTATTTGATATTTTTTTAGAGCATGTTTAAAAACATTGTTAAAATTAAAAAAAAATAACTTTTGTTCTTTAAAATACTTTAATATTGCTATCTTATTTTTTATTTTAGAAAATTAGAAAAAAAACTTTAAATGTAAAAAATTATCTAAAATCTTTAAATTAGAGAAACAATATTTTAATCATATCAATTAATTAAATCATTAAAATTAAATGTATAAGAGAGATAAATAGTATTTTATTAAATATATTAAATATTTAAATAATATAACTAATGATAAAAAAAATTAAATAGAAAAGCTATTAAAGTTAGAAGAAAATGTTTTTAGATGTTTGACTTTTTATTTTAAAAAAATTATACAAAATTTGTTAGAGCATCTTTAATAAATTTCCTATAATTTCTTCAAAATGAAGAATTAAAAGACAAAATCTTCAAATTCCCTATAATTTCTCTAAAATAATATTAAAATATTACATTATGTATTAAAATATTATTTCTCTTTTTAAATATTTATTTTAAAAAGTTTTCTATTGGTCATTTCATTTGGTAATCATTTTTGAAGTGAACTCCATATTCGGAGAAAAACTCATTCTCTCTCACCTACTTTCTTCATTTTGGAGATTGGAGCAAAATACTTACTCAAAATCCACATTTTCTCCATTTTCCTTATTTTAGTAAAGTTATTAGAGATGCTCTTGTAGATGTTCTTAAAAAGGAACATTTGTTTTCCTCCTCCACCGATATAGGATCTCACATGAAATTGAACTGACGAAATTGAATTTATATAATCAATCTTGTTTCGAGTTCTCACTTGTTGACTCCATTGATACAATTTCCTATTTTCAGGAATTGAGTTTTTTTTATCACGTGGGTTGCATTTAAAAATCTTGACCATTGTTTAGTATCTCTAACAACGTTTTTAAAATAAAGAAAATAAAAATTGTATTCTTTATAATGTTTTAATAGGTTCATTATTCTATTTTTTAAAGATTTTCAACAAATTCTTCAAAATAAAGATTTTGGAGATTTTTTATTTCAACATATTTCGTGAAATCTTCTTCATATGGAGAAAATAGAAAAGAGAGATGGAAATCTTCAAATTTGAAGACTTAAAAAATGATTAATTAGGAAGAGAAATGAATTATATATTTTCTACCAATTAGAATCTTTGAAATTAAATGTTTTGGAGAGAAGAATAATTGTTTATGGATTGTACTGGAAATTTTAATAATATAAAATAACATTGTAATCTCCAAAATGGAGAAAATTGTGAAAATTAAATTAATTTTTTCTTGGAGATTTTAATTTTTGATTCTACAAAATAGAGAATCTGTTGGAGATGCAAGGATTTAGGGAATTTTTAGTCCAACGGATTCTCCAAACAATCTACAAAATTAAGAAAGTAGGAGAGAGATAGGGAGAAGTTCTCCAAATTAAAAAAAAAATCAGCAAAATGATTATATATGAAAGATAAATTATTTATTACTTATTTTTCCTACCAAAAAGAATCTTTAAAATTAAATATGCAAAAGAAAGAAATTGAATATTTTACTAATATAATTCATATTGTAATCTTTAAATGGAGAAACTTTGGAGAAGAATAGGAATTTTCTTTAGAGATTTTTGACTTTTAATAATTTATTTTAAAAAATATGTTGGAAATGCTTAAATAATTAAAATCGATAAACATAGAAAAAAACTCTAAGAAATAAGTTTTTTATTCATTCAATCAATAAGGTTGAATTAATATTATTTTATATAAAGTGTTTTTTTAAAGTGCATTTAAATCATAAAACTATAAAATATTTAACTAATATAATTAATGATAAAATTTTAAAATAGAAAATCTATAAGATTTTAAATTTAATTATCTTTTTTTAAAAAATTACCGAAAAATTTGTTGAAATACTATTAAGTCATGGCCTATGTCATCATTCTTCTTCTTGCTTTGATTACATTTTTAGCAAGAGATTTTTTATTAACAATATTTTCTTTTTTCCTGCAAATCAGATCCATAATAAAGTGGACAACCTTTTTCTTCCATTTTATATCTTTTCCTTTTAACTTCTTTGAGCATTGTCAGCTTGTTCGACCATGTGCGCATATTAAGTGTTTGGTCAAATGTCTCAAAGAAGCTGTACCCAATATACTATATTACTATTCTGCATTTACACTAATATATAATTATTAATTAAATTAAATTAAAAACGAGTCCAACTCACGTAATTCTAACCAAGAAACAAGGTTGGAATCATGGAGGAGCATGCACTATTTATGAATATAAATTCATGAAATTTTGTGTGTGTTTATGTTAACCCATTTGTCTTTTTATCTCTCTTTCTTAACCCCTTTCGCTGTCTTTCTCCCCACACCACCATTCTTTGTATGTAGTCACTGCTGTATATGTCTCTATCCGGAAATTACAACCATTTATCGGAAAACAGCAGACTTTTTCTTTTGATTGAATTGAACTAAGTGGTCTTATTTGATCTATTGTTATCATAATTTCATTTGTGGGCATTGTGTGGGTCATTTTCAATTCAATCAGTTTATCTTCCCTCATGTGCTTTGCTTGTTTCAATTGTTTAGCAAAATCTAGATAGACTTACCTCAAAAGAATATCTTTTTTTTATAGCATTTGGGGTGTCTATTTGCTCTTGGTTTTATCATCCCATTTGTTAATTATCAATAGAATAATTATATGCGTCTATTCATATTTATTCTTTAGATACCCCAGTTAATACTTTGTGGGATCAGTGTTATTCCAAGATCTCATTAGATTTTCATGGGTAATTCACTGTTTTTCTTTGTGTTTTGTTTCTCATTTGTTGTTGTTCTTGGAACTTGTTATTCTTTGTCGGATCAAGAGAAAGATAAGATTGATCAGCTCCCTGGACAGCCACCAAATGTTGATTTCTCCCAGTATTCGGGTTATGTTACTGTGAATCAAAAATCTGGGAGGTCATTGTTTTATTGGCTGACTGAATCACCTGCAAATCGTGATCCTAAATCAAGGCCACTTGTGTTATGGCTGAATGGTGGGCCTGGTTGTTCTTCTGTAGCTTATGGAGCTGCTGAAGAGATTGGTCCTTTACATGTAAATTCTGATGGAAAGACCCTTTTCACAAACCCTTATTCTTGGAACAAATGTATGTTATCAATCAATCAATCACATATCACCCACTTTTTCTATGTTAATTTCATTAAAAATGTGTAATTGTAATTGATCTTGATTCTTTAATTTGGCAGTGGCAAATCTGCTCTTCCTAGAATCACCTGCAGGAGTTGGATATTCATATTCAAACACTACATCAGATTTGTATGACACTGGTGATGCTAGAACAGGTAAAAGCCTCATAATCTTTACAAAAACTTTCCCCCTTTTGTAAATTACATAATTAGGCTGCATAAAGTTGTGTTCTTGAGCTTAAAGTTTGTTAATTTTGACTTTTCTTGATGTTTTTGGAACATGGGTGTTGTGAATTTGTAGCTGAAGATTCATATGTGTTTCTTGTCAATTGGTTTGAAAGATTCCCTCAATACAAGTACAGAGATTTTTATATTGCTGGAGAAAGTTATGCAGGTTTCTATACACACCAACTATGCAAACTTTACAATATTTGATATTTCCCTTTGCTAAATGTTCTAATGCGTCTTTCGTTCATTTAATTCAGGTCATTACGTTCCTCAATTGTCTAAAATCATTTACGAAAGAAACAAAGGAGTGAAGAATCCAGTTATTAACTTCAAGGGTTTCATGGTATAACTATAAACCGAATATACTTATCAAGAATCACTAGTTATAATAATACCATCTTTCATAGTTTTTTCAACTTGTAATTAATCTTTCATTTTAGGTGGGAAATGCTGTTACTGATGATTACAATGATTTCGTTGGCACATTTGAGTACTGGTGGACCCATGGTTTGATTTCGGATTCTACTTATAAGTCTCTTCAGAAATCATGTGAAGGTCATTCCTCTGAGCATCCACCCCCTGAATGCATCAGAGCTCTAAATGCTGCCGAAGTGGAACAGGGAAGTATAGATCCGTATAGCATATATACAAAGCCTTGCAATAACACTTCATCACTAAAGCGTAGAGGCCGTTATGTAAGTTTATTTATATCTAATCTATCTATAGAGATATCATAGAAGTTGTTTGATTGAAAACTGAGCTTTTGTTGTATGAACAGCCATGGATGCGTGGATCATATGATCCATGTACGGAGAGATATGCAAATCAGTACTTTAATCTTCCTGAAGTTCAAAAGGCTTTCCATGCCAACATGACTCAGCTTTCATATCCGTGGAAAACGTGCAGGTGTGTGTCAGTGTGTGTGTGTGTGTGAAATTTAAAGAGGTTGGCTCTTCTACATCGGCCTTAAATAAAGCTTTTATAATGATGATGATGTTTTCTTTAATTGCAGTGATATTGTTGGCGCGTATTGGGAAGACTCTCCATTGTCAATGCTTCCCATTTATAAGGAACTAATGGCTGCTGGTTTACGCGTATGGGTGTTCAGGTACAACTTCTTGTATACTTAATTTGATTGCAACCTTAAAGATTGGTTATATTTTTGTTCTTTATACTCGTGTTGGGAAGAAAATAGTTGGAATGGCCAATGACATATGTTAAGTTAAATGACCTTAAATGAGCTTTCAAATAGTTTTTAACCCGCCCTCTGGCATGTAAAATGTTGAAAAAACACTAGAAAGAGGGTTCTTTGGATAAATAACTTCAAATGGGTTTTCAATTAGGAGCATGGCCTTCTACTTTTCTTTTAGCTTAATGACCTTCATCTGAACCGCTCTTAGTTCTAAACAGTCTGCCCATATTCAAAACAACCTGTTCGCTAAAGAACTTAAAAAATATACTAGAGGGTTAGATTCTTAAATTCACTTTTTGAGAAGGCCATTAAGCTAAAATAGTCCTTAGAAGAAAGTATTATAGATATCACCCTGATAAAAACTAAAAAGATTGTGCCTTTCTCCTGCAGTGGTGATACAGATTCAGTCGTTCCTATAACTGCGACAAGATACTCCATCGACGCGTTAAATCTTACGACAATCACCAATTGGTATCCGTGGTATGACAACGGGAAGGTAATTAACTAAACTTTCCTCTTCCAAATTTGCACATCATACATATATATATATATATATATATATATATAGAGGGAGGTTCAAGGAAAACACTAAAAAAAGAGAAAATTGGAGAACACCCTGGGAGCCCTCCATTTGGACGGTATGCACTAATACATACAAGCGTTTTTGTTCATATGCACCAATGCTTCTATCGTTACATATGCATTGATGAATATTCACAAATGCATGATGGAAGGCTCCCAGGGCGTTCTTCAATTTTCTATTTTTTGGCGTTTTCCCTTGAACATGACCATATATATATATATATATATATATATATAGAGAGAGAGAGAGAGAGAGAGAGGGAGGGAGGGAGGTTTAGGGGAAAACCTCAAATTTTTTTTTGATAAACACCCTAAGAGCCATCCATCTGGAAAGTATGCACAAATGCATACAAGCGATTGAAGTTGGGTTTTTTTCTATGCACTAGTGCATATTATATGCATTAGTGCATATGCACATGCATGTTACAAATTACCATTATCCATTTGTGCATACCGTCCAGATGGAGAGCTCCCAGGGGTGTTTTTCAGTTTTTTTTTTTGACGTTTTCCCTTGAACCTGACCTTATATATATATATATATACACACACACACACGTATTTCAACAATCTTCTGAACATCTTCATGGTCATGCCGGATTAGGTTGCGGGGTGGAGCCAAGTATACAAAGGGCTGACATTCGTGACAGTAACGGGTGCAGGACATGAAGTGCCATTGCATCGTCCTCGGCAAGCTTTTATACTTTTCAGGTCATTTCTGGAGAACAAAGCAATGAAAAGAAGCTAAAAAGACTCCATCTAGGTTCAATTTACTTGTTGCATAATAAGCAAAAACTTACAGAAAAAAAAAACCATTGATTTTTCATTTGGGGTTGCAGAAAAGGAAAGAAATAAGGAGATGCCCCCTTTCATTCTTGCTTCCAAATTATTATCATTAATTTCTTTCAAGTTCCCTAATTAATCATTCTTCCCATGGGGTGTAGATGTTGAGCTTGTTGATTCATAATATGTAATTTTAATTTTTCTAGATGTAATTTATAAGAATATATATATATATACAGATTTTATATTATGGTTATCTGATTATTGATGATGCATTCTTGGCTATAGAAAGTGTTGCATTTTGTGGGAAGTTTGCTGGTACCATATGGTGTTACACTTTTATGTTGGTTATTGGTGCATATATGATCTCATTAAGTTAAACCAAACATATCTAAGGGTTGGTTTTCTATTTAGTCGGAATACAAAGTTGTCTGTGTGAATTAATCTGTATATATAGATTGGGAAAGTTTTTGTTTGGGAGGTTTTTCTCTTAGATGGAAGAAGCGTGTTTTTTTAACTGTGATGTACATGTTTGGAAAAAAAACTTGACTTTCTGTTTAAAACTCCCCCTAGAGGCTTATTGAATGAGTCATTTTCTATAACATTAAGCCACTAACAAACTTTTACCTATAGCTAACCGAATAAGTTGCAAGTCCCGTTAAGCTCATTAATCTGCTAACAAATAGGCCTTAAGTACATGTTATTTGATTGTAGGGTGGCAGGATGTGTGCAAAAATTTATCTACTCTTTGTTTCATTGAAAACCAACGATTGAGATGTCAAGGTCGTCCTAGGAGTAGTCGGCTCGCATATTAGGTATCCAGGTTAATTAAAAAAAGGATAGGAATTTTTTGTTGCAAGTCAGGTGTTCACTAAAACAGCCTCTCTACTTCCGGGGTTGATGCAAAATCTAGTTATGTTTCATCTGTTCAGACTTTATTTATCTGTGGCTATTCACTATCTAAGCTTATTAGGAGACCCGTTGCGGATGATTAAAAAGATCCAAGGATACCATTGAGCTAACCACAAGGGTTGTGGCGTGCTGATTGAGGCATGTGGTAGAATATCCTATCTGTCCAGGTTCGAATCTAGATGTACATAACTATTGTGGCCACTGAGTTTATCAGGGCTCAGTCATAATTTACTGGAATTAGTCCTGACATAACTTGGAATACCCTTCCAAAAAAGGATACCATTTATTGAGCTAAACATCATAATCGATGAACATTCTTTGTGATTTGAAGCAAATTATGTTGAAAATCAAGAATTAACTTTTAATATTTGGTGAATCACATGGCAGAGAGGGTGTGTATGTTACTTGTAAATGAATTCATAAACTTAAAATATTCTTAGGCTATGTTTGGCAAACTAGGCGATAAAAATTGATGGGCTTATAAGGTAGGCAGTAGGCGATAAAATTGTGATGAACAAATTATGTTTGGCAAAAACTAGCTGATAACCATTTAAATGACTAAAAAGAACATCTTGAAAAAATAATAATTAATGTTAATGAGGGTATAATCGGAAAAGATGAATAAAAGCTACTCAAAGTAGCTTATCAATAAGCTAGCTTATAAGTTAGCTTATAAGTCAGCTTATGTGCATCCAAACATATACACTGAAAATAAGCTAACTTATAAGCTAGCTTATTTTTGCCAAACAATACCTTAATAATTTTTTTAATTTTATCCTTGGATTGCTATATGATTAAATGTAATTGTTAATTTATCTTATCTCAATTTTTGCATGATTTTAGTCACATTTTTGGTTTAAAGTATCTTCAACATACTCGATTTTATTTTAATTCAACACATTTTTTATTGTTATTATTATTTGTAATAGAAACGAAAAAAAAGTTTAATCTTAAAGAATTCTTTGGAACTTGATGCAAAAAAAGAAAATGATTTTTTATTCATTTCCGTAAATGCATTGAATTATTTGTTATTATTAGGGAAAAGTCCGTTAAAACCCAACCCTCTTTTGTGTTTTGAGTGATTAAGTCATTGGACAATTATTTTGAACAAAAAGTCCTTGGACTTTACATAACCTTTTTAATGGACTTTTAATCACGTAAATGTATAAACTTTTTTAAAAAATATATTAAAATGATAAATTTATAATATTATTTTAATAATATAATTAATATTAAATCTTTAAAGTAAAAAATCTGTTAAAATTAAAAGGTATTTCTATGAGATATTTTTCAACTATTTATTTAAAGAAATTATAATTTTTTTTATAGAGAAGGTATTTTAGAAAAATTTAAATATTATAAATCAAATAAAGTGTATGTGAGTCTATAAAGACGATATTTATACACAAATCTCGAGCCTAAGCTGTTGAAGTTTTCCAATCTTGGTAAACCAGCAAGTCAGCAACCACACAATTATTATTTTATTTTGAGTTTATTCAAAGGTTTACCATCATTTCTTATTGTCTATTGTTATCACCATGAAATTTATTTATTTTTTCTTCTTAATTATTATATATCTTCATCATTAGATACACGTTAGAATGAGATGTATCGGATCAATATCTGTATGAAGCGGGATTCATAGGTGGTTTGAGATTAAATGTAATATAAGGTCCAAATCTCTTATTACGCTTCTCACTTAACTCTCATTCATACACGATCCTTTGCCTCAAACAAGAACACTTCTATTTTATAAAAGTGCAAGAACATCCTTATTACATATGATAATAAACATGAGAAGACCTGGTGGTGTGTGCGCGAACGACATGTCATGTAACCGTCAGAGATCTTTTACAAACTCAACCAGTAATATACCATACAAATCAATTAGTAGAGATTTTTATAAAAACAACGAGAGTTTATCTATTATGATTTAAATATTTATAAAAGATTATCAGGTTCATTTGTTATGATCAACAAAGTTTATTTTGTATGAGGCTGATTGGAGTTGTCGGTAATTAATTTTTTTGTCCAAATAATATATCAAACTTGAATATCGATTTATAATTTTGAAACCTCGACACTAAATATATTGTAAATGAATAGTGTTGCTTTGATTATTATTTTAATGCTAAATATACCATCTTGATTAGAGTTGAAAACAATATATTGAATAATTTTTTTGAAATATAATTAATTGTTAAATTTGGTCTCTTCGTTCCTTGTAAAATGTTGTTAACATTGACTATCTAAAATTGAATGCCTATTGCAAATTGAAGTTACAAAATCACGTTACACGTTAGTGTGTGTCAATACCTCACTCATATAAAATTACATCTTATTAAATAAGTTATTTAACATATTAATTTATTTGTTCAATGCTTAATTAAATTCGAAATAAATTGTCAACGCACAAAAAAGCATTACATTAATTTTGTTACTTTAGCATTTGAATATTGATTAAACAAAGGGTATAGTTATCTTTATTATTATAGAAATACATAAAATATACTATAGTCACATAAAAGAATTAAATTACTTTTATTAAATAATAAACAATAAATAAATAATTATATTAAAATAAAAATAAAAAATGGTATTAGTTATGAATGTTCTAAATATATATTATATAATTTATAAACTAATTATAGATATGACAATAAATATAAAATTTTAAAGTTGATAATTAAAAAAAGCTGATATGCCATATTTGAAAATACAAAACAATTACAAACGTGTGGATGGTCATTTCCTCATATTTATTTCATGTCAAAGTTCTGAAAACATTTTGATGGTTTCTTTATTTGTGAATTAATTTTTCATAAAAGATTATGTCTATTTATTAAAGTCTTTAAATCATTTTAATCTCTCACAAATCAAACATCGCAGTCCAGAAAGAAAAAAAAAAGTTTTAGATTTTGTTTTTTTCTTTATCAAATGATTCAAAGGAATGGAATATTTTAGAATTTTATTTTTGTATTATTAGATATTGGTTTTCTAGGTATCAAAGAAAGGACCAAAATTATTTAACTTCTTTTATTTCAAAGTAAAACTAGTGGATCCCTAAATATAATAAAAAGCAATACCCTCTAATGGGCCCTATCCAAAAGAAACAACTTTTGTACACATTTACCAAATTGCCCCTGCCACTATTCTTTTCTTAACTTAAGGTTTCAAGCCAAGTCTCCATTTCACATTGGTCAAAGAAATATTTTATTTATGAGAAACACTAACCTATGGGTACAAAAGTAATTTCACACATAGAATTGGAATTGCTTAATGGGAATTGGGAAGTGCAATTTTGTCACTTTTCTTACTTTGTATGGTCAGATAAATAAGTTATTAATAATAGAGTGATCAAATTTATTTATTTATTAACAAACTCTTTTGTACAAGTATTATATGTTTCAACAAGCTATGGGTATAGATGTCATTTCACACTTGGAATTGGAGTTACTTAATGGCTAAGAAGTGCAATTTAGTCATTTTCTTACTTTGTATGTTAAAGTTCCTCCATACCCTTAGTGCAAAGAAAAGCAAAGGAGCCAGATGTACATAAATTTGAATTCACATAGCTTTTATAGGTACCATAAGATGATTGAAAGCTAAAGAAAATAATGAGATCATCATCAAGATAGCAATATGTCAAGTGTTAGTAACACATTGATAGGTTTCTTGAACCTATTGACACTCTTGGCTTCGATTCCGATCATTGGTGGCGGCTTATGGATGGCAAAAAGCACCGCCACCTGTGAAAGCTTCCTCCAACACCCGCTTATGGTGTTGGGATTTGTGATATTGCTTATATCATTAGCAGGTTTTATAGGGGCGTGTTTTCATGTGGTATGGGCGTTGTGGTTGTATCTGGTGGTGATGTTGTTCTTGATTGCTGCTTTGTTGGCTGTGACGGTTTTTGGGTTCGTGGTGGCGGGCCCTGGTGGCGGCGTGGAGGTTCCTGGTAGGACTTATAGGGAGTATCACTTGCAAAATTATTCACCTTGGTTGAGGAAAAGGATTGAGAGTCCTAATTATTGGAAGACTGTCAGGAGTTGCATTTTAGGGTCTAAGGCTTGTGGTAAGATCGTTACGTGGACTCCTGTTGACTACTGGACTCGAGACATGTCTCCGATTCAGGTATTTTTTTTATTCTCAAACGATCAATAACCATTACAAAGAAAGAAAAAAAATACAACATACTGCTCTGTATCAAGAGTATCACATGAGAGGCAAATCAGGTACACAACCGTCTTTTAGGTAGACAGTTTAAGAGCCAGTGCCTACAATGAAACAAATCTCTGAAGGAAATGCAACTCTACAATATGCCTGTCAGACTCGTGAAGGCCAATGTAGATTACACTAAATCAATTCAATAAATATTTTTCAGAATTTGACTTACAAAAACATTTTAATCTTGTTTTTGAAACTATAATAAAAAAAGACCTATAATACAATACATATTAATCTTGTATTGTGTTAATTTATGTAGTCAGGTTGTTGCAAACCACCAAGTGCATGTAACTACGAAGCGCCAATGATGACACAAGATGCAGACTGCTACAAATGGAGCAACGACCCCAATATGTTATGCTATGAGTGTGACTCGTGTAAAGCCGGGGTGCTAGAGGACGTGAGACGGGATTGGCACAAACTCTCGATTCTCAACATCATCATGGTCATGGTTCTCATTGGAATTTATTTTGTCGGTTGTTGTGCTTTCCAAAATGCAAAAAAAGCTGATAGTTATTACTCACATGGTCAATCCATAATGTATAAAACTCGACCTAAATGGAATTTCTATTGATAGGTGGTGCAATGAAGCTAGGAACATTTTCGATACTACTACGCAAACGTGGTAACAATAGTTTAGCAATTAAGATTTGTTTTATGGTGAAATTATAAGATATAATTAAGGAAATTTTAAAGAATGAAAAATTAATTACGTCTTATATTCTTAAATGTAATTAAAATTATTATAATTATAAAGGAAAGTTCAAATACGAACTCAAATTTGGTTGCGAACATAAGGACAAAGAAAAGTACGACGTGTGTCCCATTCAGTCTGAATAATGAAGAGCGCTCGGTATGAATAACGAATGTGAAGTTCATACATTATTCAGTATTAATAACACAACATTCAAAATGAATAACATAACATTCAGTCTGAATATCGTCAAACCGAATAAGACACGTGTTACACTCTCCTTTGTCCTGACGTTTACAACCAAATTTGAGTCGCATTTGAACCCACACCTATAATTATTTCTGTAAATACTTCATAAATAGTTTTTTTAATTAAAAAACACAATTTATTTATTTTGTGAAATTGGAAAAGAAAATCATGATTCCAGATTCCTTTTTGAGTCTTGATACCAACCATGTTTCAGTGGCGCACAGCCGCACATCATCGCCTCTCTTTTCGCTTTATTTTACTTTTTAGCTTATTATTTATATTTAATTTAATTTTAATCACTTTAATTAATATTAATGGTGGGAAAAAACAACAATTTAAGTTGACATGTTAAATAATTTTTATTAATATTAAAAGTAATATAATTGATACAATCATTTATTCAAGTATGCGATAAAATTTACATACGGTTTACACTTTCAAAAGTCTAAATCCTATCTCCGCATATAATTTACTAGGTCGACAATTGATAAGTAGATAAAATTTATTTATCCATACCCTTACTAAACTGGTCGAAACATAACAAAGAACAATAATCATACAATACTAGATCTGTTTTCCCAAAAGGGTCGCATCATATAATCTCTTTCATAAGCAGACAATACTAAAGGGAGGTTCAAACAAGAACAATAACCAAATAAAAGAATATAAAACCGACCAAATCACCCAAGAGACGACATAAAAGTGTCAAAGTGAGGACGACGTGGCCCAAATCCTCAAGTTGTGGCCAAAGTTGCATGAATCACGTGATTTAACACACATGATTCAACTATTTTTTTTTAATTTTTTTATTTGGTTACTGTTCGGTTCTCATATGAGCCTGACTCTGTAATACTATTAGTACAGACAAAGAAGTATACATCGATAAACAAACAACAATAAGGAAATATTTTTTGTCCCACACATAAATCAATCATTCATAACAATAACTGGATCCCTAACAACTATTCATTCATTGTTTTCTTAATCATAAAAACAACAGCAGCAGCATTCCTTCCTATTTATTTACAACATAATAATATAAAACCAAATTTAAATGGTTATGGGTTTGCTTCTTGATTTGAGTATTCTGTTTTGCAAATGGGACATAATTTCTTCATCAACAGCCACTTTTTGATACACCCCACATGATAATCATGCCCACATTTTTCCATCTTTCCAACCTTATCACCATTCTTGTACTCTTCCTGTTTCATTACCAAAAACAACTTTTCATCAATCAAACCAAATTTCTAAAATCTATATATCAAATAGGAAAAAAAAAAGTACATATCTTACAAGGCAGATAGGACAAGAATCTTCCTCGTGGTTTTGGTCCGAACAACAATAATAAACTTTTTCCTTTATACATTTGGACATGCTATCTTCGGACAAACCGGTGCTAACATTCCCTATCCTTTCTTCAAGATTAAGCAATTCCTACCATAAAACAAATTAATTAAATTAATAACACAAAAAGAAATGGAAAAATGACCAATGATATACTAAGTTACTAACTAACCTCATAACTCATGTTGTCTATGTCTAGCCTCAAATCTCTATATTGATCCGAGATATTCCTGGAGCTACCATTCATGGATTCCATCATCATGGTCTATATGGAACAGAATTCAAGTTAAAAAACTGATTAGAAACTTACGATTATTGCTAACTTTAACTTTAAGTAAAAAAGGATATAAATAACATAAGTTACATTACCTCATGTCCCATTCTATCATGGGATTCCGTTATATCAAGAACAGATTGGAATCTTTCAACAGCTATCCTCGGCCTTCCACTTCTGTAACTACTACGCCATCCTCCAGGAGAGCAATGCCTTGAATTTCTTGAAGAGAAATTCTCTGGGAGTGCGCGCACCCCATTTGTTGATGATGAAGTACCACCATGTGGATAGTGGGAGTATCTTGAACCATTCCCATATGTAGACTGAACTCTTTGAGAATGGTTAATGTGCGATGGAGCATGTGGACCATGAACATTTTGTGAAGTTGAAACATGATGTCTGTTGAAAACTGGATCAGAAGAACTCCCTCCAATATGGAACTGATTCATCTCATGCCGTAAGCCACTAATATCTGCATTTTAATGAAAGAATTCCTTGATATATTCCCTTTTAGACACTCCAACTTATTAATCAACTTACAAGTTACAATAATGTTCACCTGAAGGGGATATCCTTCTGTGAGAGGAAGCAGGATAACGAGGAGCTGAATTCCACTGTCCACCATTAGCATCTAGATTGGAATGCTGAACAGAGGCAGAGTAGTTTGCTGGATGTGCCATTGATTGGTAGAAATGAGAAGAATGGTTTGGTACATTAGTTCTTGTTATGCTAGGTTCCAAATCAACTCTATATCTACGTCTCACATTTCTAGGTGAATCTTCACCACCAATTGTGAGACTGCCCCTATATGGAGGTACACTTTGACAATCCACAGTTGGTTTTTCTCTTGGAATCTGAGAAGAACTGGATGAACTTCCTGCACCATAGAAGTTGCTGGAGCTACCTCTTTCACATGATCCAGATATATCTGACCTTTTTCTTTTAAGCGGCCCAATATTGCCTGTTGTGCTATTTGGCAGACCAGCTTCTACATCATGTATACTTGGAACATTATAGTTGGTACAATGAACCTGTCCAACAGGAGGAACTGGGGCCAAAGATCTATTTTCTGGGATTGATGAATGTAAGTATGGATCGACAGGAGAGCTTGAATAATTTGGCACAAAGGGTTGTACTTCCATGCTAACATTTGATGAAGGGTATTCATTTCCTCTGCCTTCCAAATTCCGATGTGAACCAGAGTGTACTACTCCACCTCTTGACATATGATTCATCTGACCAACAAATGGACCATTCTCAGGAGCAACAGCCCTACCTGCTAAAGGTCCAAATGGACAATTCAGACAAAAGATCTACTGCTAAATCTCCCAGATAGCTTTTTAGGAAAATGGAACTCAATATGTATTACAATTAAGTAGCTCCATACTGGGAGATATTATAAAAAAAGCTGGTGCTTTCGGATAATTCAGTTAATATCAGACAATGTAACGACGACTCCTTGTATATTATGATTTACTTCAATATTCCTTATGATTTGAATAGCAGATTCAAAAATATCAAGAAGTTACCTGGAGGAAAGTAAGACTGCTCCACAGGCGTATGGTTGCTGTCATGTTGGTCAGTTCCAGGTCTTGTAAATGAGTTAGAGAATTGTCTATGCCTCATGCCTTTTGACAGAAGAGTTTATTTTCACTCCTTCTTGAAACAAGGTAGCTGTTATTCCAACCTGTACAGATGAGGAAAATAGCTTGAAGCTGAGATGAGCCATGATAGCAAATATACACAAGAGCATTTCTAACAAGCAGTCTCAAAAGAGTGTCATAACTCGCATTGAAGTAAGAACTACTCAAAATCCTTAAAAACTATTGTTGCAAAGAGCATTTAAGAAGTCCCTCAGAAGAGCATTTACACTTGTATAAACCTCTTTGACACTCATATCTTAGTAGACACCAAGATACTTTATTTGTTCTCAGCTTACGATTTGCAAATGCTTTGATTGAGGTTCCACATATATCTCTTCTAAATCCTCACATTCATATAGTTACAAATTATGCTTTCCCAGACTATGCTATAACATCCAACCTAATCAATTATTTTACATAACTTAATCTGAAAATGACACAGATAACAAAATGCAATAGTATAGTTTTTATAAATGACATTATTGATTGTAAGAGAACGTAGTCCACCAATTATCGTGACTAAAAATAAAAAGTAAGGACTTCCCCAAAATTGGGTTTGGTATGACTAGGTGCTCAAAAAAATAGAGAATGTACCCAGAAAGGATAGAAAACAAGGATTACTCCTCCATGTACCAAAAAGTTAACTGGGATTTAGTAAGGTTACTTTGTCAGGGAGGTCATCACATTGAATCCCTAAGGCAGCCTTTTTGCAAAATGGAAGGAAAGTCCGCAGGTAAGGATTTCTCCCCCAACCCATGCAAAGACAAGAAGCCTGGTGCACTAGGTTGCTATATAATTGCAACTAAAAACCCGAACACCTTTAAGGTCTTCTCCTTTATTGTCCATATTCTTATTTGTTAAAGAGTGAATGCATTTATATGACAGAAATTTATCAAATTAACAAAAGGGTTCCAGAATCAGCGGCTGAAACAACCAAATGAAAAATGGTAGAAGGTTCAACATCATAAACCATCCTTTAGCGGTTCCAAAACTAAGATTAACATATTTCAGAAAGTAATAGAACTACTCATACTACTCATCTTCCAAGTTCCCCGTTGAACATATGTACGGGGAGGCTATATCGGAAAGTTGTGTCTTGATTCCTTAGCTTTGGGCGACCATCTCTCCTGGCACTAAATTTTTTAAAAACATATTAGTTTTCAACCAATAATGTGCTATAGCATCAGCAGCGTTCCAGCTTGTCAGCTCCATAAAAGAGATTCCATTTCTGTTTTAAGTTGGCAATTTCAAACTAACTAAAACTATAAAATTTCTGAGTATCAATTCCGCAGACAAAACTGGATAAAGATGCTTGACGAAGTTAAATCCATACCAAAAAGACCTATTAAAGGCATACTACACGTGGAACTTCAACATGACATACCTCTCATACCTACCTAGCTTTGCCATGGTTATGAAGCAAATCTTATTTGGCAGACAAGACGGGATCAAAAGGTACCTCATAAATTTCTCCCTGGCAATTCGACCTATATAATTCAATCCTGCACTGCACAAAAAAGGTTATCTGGGATAAAAGGAACTATTACCTCATATAAGGACCTGATGATTACGTTAGATAAAAGTGTTCAAAAAATGTTTTAAGGGCTACATAGAAATACACTACTAAAACAAACAAAACTTACAAGGAGATGGTGCTCAATACTCACAAGATCAATGGAAACTAAGTGAAAAGGGAGATCTTGAGGGATGGATCGACTGATAAAAATCATAACTACTACACCCTTATTTTGACAGGGATTGGTCTTTGGATATGCTATATTTCATTGTTTAATATTGTTAGCATAAACAAGGACCTACAGCCACCAATGAAGAAACTCTACCCAATAGAAGCAGAGCAAATCACCAAACCAGAACATATGCAGCTCAATGGAATGACTGCAAATACTACATGGTCCTCTGATATTAGAAGAGCGTAACAATTAAAGTTTGAAGCCTCCCTTTACTTGGGATTACAATAAGTAACTGCATCTCCACCACAAAGGGAAACATCACTTGTATGATATGGAACTCTAGACATATTTGTTGCCATGTCACAAAAATTTACAATCTTCAAGAGATTGTAGAACAGTCTTTAAGTGATACACTCCATAACCTGCTGATCTTACACAGATATCTTGGCCATTGGGGTCGTCACAAAGGAACCCCTAGAATTTTGGAACTGCACCATTTGGCCGCAGCTCAATAATGACCATAAACACCAACCATGGGCCTCCATTCTTCTTCCTACCAGAATCATCTGAAAAGGAAATTCCATCCTGACAAATCAATAATAATGGCCTTTCACTAGTCTTCTATAGTATCAGATTGTTGCTCTATCAGTCTATTCTATGTTTATAGACATAGACCACTGCATGCTACTCTTTCTCCATTGGAATGTGGATGTCGCAGATGATCTCCGAACCTGTTAGAGCTTGTGATAAAAGAATACCTCAGACCTCCCCATCCCACGTTGAAAGTCCAATATCACCATCCTAGGGTCAATATTTATATTACAAATCCGGAAACTGAGCACACAAGTCTTGGATTGCATTCCAGGATCTAACTAGCCATGTAAGAGTTTAACCGCCTTTTCAACACAAAAGGTCAGCTGCTGCAACAAAGAGAGGCCATGGGTATAACTTCAACACAGTTAGATGCCAACGAGGGAGGCCCTACCATATATATAGAAGAGAAATATCATCACCCCCTGTATAATTCTGAGTGATGATACGAATTACAATGGAAACCCATATTATCATTTCCTTGCTTAGAAGTGTGTCCTAAAAGGGAGAAATGATATGTACTATCAATTCAACTATTTTTTAGGACACAGCACCTCATAGGGAAAAAGTTAAGCACAAGATTTTGGTAATATTGTCATACTGCTGCAACTTTGATTCCAATGCTTACAAGTCTTACTATGGAATGTCAGAGAAGGGAAACCTGGTCTCTAGATATTTCACAAGAGGATGCTCCTGTAGAGTCACACATATTTGCATCTGTTCATAAAATATTAATCTTGATGAGGGCATACTACTCAAAATTGAAAACCTTCTGTTGCTCAGATAGGTCAAAAGTGCCTGCAATGTAATGCCATTTGTGATTTAGAGAACAAGGAAAAATGAAATTCCAAATAGCTGTCTATTAGATGAAGATCCTACAGTTGGCTAAAGACTACAGGTTACTAGATATATACAGATTGGGATTTTTCTTATCCTACAGGTTTCTTATTACTACATCATAAAACCCTACCTTATTACTTTAAAACTAGTACACACGAACCCGAAAATCTTATATTTCATACTCATATGCAGAAAAGGAAGTACCAATTAACTAAAATTATCAGTGATTTACATATAAAGGTTCTTAAAGTCGAATAGGATCAACTACTTTATATGGGATAGATATCCAGTAGGTAATTTTGATATTTCACTTGTGTATATAACCATAGCCATTCAGGAGGAAAATCTGCAATTTCGTATTCCAATTTTCATTGGCTAGGGAGATATTAGTTGTGTGCTCGCAGCTCAATAACAGCAGCTGCATCATCAGACATATAAGAAGAATATAAGTTACCATAGACATATTATAGTTATAAGAACTGACGAGCAGTTACAAGCTCGTGAACTTTGGAATGGATGATACTAAATATCTTTTCTCTCAATTTTTTCTTTCTATTCATTCCCCCTATGCTTTCTCATAGAGCATACAGAGTGTTGTTTTAAACACTTTTGTGGCTAAGACACACCTAATAATCAACAAAATTAAAAAATTAAACAAACATCTGAAAAATGAAAATTAAAGTTCAAAATCTGTAGTCAGAAAGATTAGAGATAACATAAAGAGCTGCAATTGTGATTAGGTAACAGAATAGCTACAATTACATGCACATTTGAGTATGAAGTTCTCGTGTTTCCCAAGGGACAGACAACTAGTGGCCTGTTACAAAATGAGTGGTTGAAATTACAGTCATTATCACTAATCATCATTGGACACAACCTGAAACTCTGTGACATAGAGTACACTCCTATCCACCATGATCTGGGAAATGAACGTCCACTCAACTTCCAAGGAACTTAAAGTTCTCATCTTACATATGTGAGGCAATTACAAGTTCCCACACCTCCCTTTTTTAAACTTAAAATTTAGAGCATACATCAGGTGTCCAAAATTAAAAAATAATAGAAAGCTCTTCTCTCTGACCACAGAACAGCATATCATCTCTCCAACAAATAGCGATATGTTCTATCACGATCCAATCTTCGTCTAGAATGGTGATGAGCAATGAGACATGATGTGCGCTGCAACCAACTTTCAACAATGGGGTTCATATAAGTGATCATAAACATTTTGGGAACCTTTTTATATAAACCCCTCTTCTGTATAATCTGAGCAGGTTTTTATACTTTCAGTTTTTACATAGTCTGTTTCAACTAAACCGAGTGAAGCCCCAACAGTAACATGTACAACGGAAAATAAGGGCTCTTGCTGCAAAAAAACAATATTGCACACTTGGGGAGTGTGGGTTAGAAGATGGAGTGCGTAAAGTGAGTTAGCTTATTCTATGTTCGAAAAGAAAACTGCAGAACATGGAATGATAAGAAACTAAGCATCCGTAGTCGATCCACTGTCATCAGAATGTCATGCACTTCGCAACATTTTACATCCAATCAAGCTACACTATAGAATCCCAAAACACATACCCATCTAAATGAATACAGGGTAGTCATATCCATGTATGAAAAATTTAGGCGTCGATCTAAGTTCAACTTTTCCTTAGAAAAGCCACTTGTATATGCCTAGAAGCTCAGAAGCAGGGAATGTGTGCAGATATCGAGTGAGATGGAGATTAGGTACATGGGGTTGGCATTTAAAAAATATATTAAAATCTGGGTGTGGCACACATTAAACATAAGTATTTACATATATATACAGAACAACACACAACCATACCAAAATAAACAAAATAACTTAAAACAAAAAAAAACAACATCAAAATATATTTAAACGCATGCCAATAATTCATCGAAGTACATGTTCACCACATTCTGTCTGGATGATTATCCTATAAACAAATAAACAACAACTCAGGATTGTTGAGAAAACTGAACAAGAAAAATGTCCAATGGACGCTAGTAGATGAGACAAGTATGTTTAATTGAGAGAAGTTGAAAATGGCTTGTCAAAACTCCAATTATTGGTGTAGGGTTTATGTTTTTACACCATATTAAAAAGATGTCAAAATATTTGAAGTGACTCATTTTCCTTTTTGACCCTGAAGGATTCAAATCCTTGTAAGGAGCACTTAAAACCGCAAAAGATGAGCCAGACCCTCTAAAAACAAATTAATCCACATCTACCTGCACCCAAGACGCACCCATGGTGTGTGCCTGATGCATATCTGGCTGCACTCAAGCCAACTCAGACACAATTTGCACCCAGTGTAGTGTGTGGACACATCACCCAAACTCAATTATTAATGCTTAGTAACTTATAAGCTTTATTATGGCCTACTGCGCCATATGGAGATGAGTAGAAATTTAGTCATCAAACACATCACCGGCTCCCCAATTTAAATGGCCATCGGATGTTGACTTGAAGCTTAAAAGGTCAACAAAATTAGATCATCGACGACCACACCCAAATGGAACGATCATCGTGATCAATCAATTAATTTATATAATCCACCACCGCCATGTAGCACTTAAACTGATAAATAATAAATCAAACCCTAAGAAATAAAGTCACCAAGCCTAAAGTCCTTGACCTATCAAAATAAAAAAGAACCCCTAGACAAAAACGAGAGCAAAATATGTGATCGATCAACCCCTCTATTTTCTTACTAATTTTTTTTATCAATCACACAGATCCAACTTTTCAAACAGCCATATAGTGAAATTGTATGTAGTATTCTCCATATAAGATAAAAATACAAAAATAATATATGTATACTTGTGTGTGTATGATCCGAAAAAATTACAACACAAAACCCCAATAAAACTCTATTCAGGCCACAATCAGACGAGTTTTTATTTGCTATTGAAGAAAATCTAACTCTCTGTATGTAGAGAAGAATCTGAACAATCAACAGCGGATTTCATCGGAACAACATCGGATTTCAACCGACTAAACGAACAGATATAGATAGAAAACAGAAAAAAGTAAGACAACAAACAAAAGGGGAACAAAATAATCGAGAAAGAGATCGACGATGGTGGCAAGGCAGGATCGTACCGCAGAAAAGCGTGAACTGCCGGCGGTCAAAGATCGTCGTCGGCGATACGATGGAGGATCTAGAGGTTTTTCTTTAACTGATCGAGAATGCAAGCGTTGGCGTATGGAATTGTATTGTTGTTGTTGATAGAGTTCGGTGGTTACCATTTATATAACGAATTGTTCCTGCCAAAACTTGCTTTTAAGATCCGACCCGATCGTAAACAGATCCGTATCATCCCATATGAAGTTCGGGTCTGTCGGTATTTATTTCGTTTTAAATTTGGTTCATGTGGTTTATCGAAACTGACAGTTTTGTCCCTAGGATTTTTATAATTATAAGATGGTTATCATGGTTTATAAAAACTAGAAGAGTGTACCCGCTGCAATGCAGCGGAATTTAAATATTTCATCAATATTAAATTTAGAAATCTCGGATTCTTTCAAGATATTAAATTGTTTACCGTTTTGAACTTATAAATCCGTATTCATTATTTTTACAAAAACTCAAAACAACCACAATTAAAAAATACCAAAGTAGCACATTTATGACCCATTTGATTTGACAATTTTTTTAATAATTTGGAAATTTTTGTATGTTTTGTTTGTAGGATTTGAGATAAAATTGAATTTTATTATTAATTGATTTTTACAAAACAAGTATTTGTAACTCTTAAAAATCTAAATAATACCCACACTTTATAATATAATAATATGGATATAGATAGATAATGGTGTAAAATAAAAAATTAAGATGTTAAATTAAGTTATAAAAATAACTCGGTACATATTTATGATTTTTAATATTAATATTAAATCCAAAAATATCGATATTGAGCTCTTTTGAAGGTATTGAAGAAAACGATTATAATCGTATAACTTATAAAAAAGAAAGCCTTTTTTATATATTTTAGTTAACATACAATTGTGTATGTTATTACGAAAAATGTGTTAAATGAAAATTCTAGGGCTATAAAGTAAATTATAACAAATTATAAGGGTTAAAATAAAATTTACAAATAAAAATTAATTATCATACTGAATCATAGAAATTGTAAAACTTCAAAAATTGGACATAATGCATTAATATTTGTATCTCTTAAAAATCTAAACAGTAACCGTTTAAGACTCTTTATAATATAGTATAGATTTAGATAGATAAGAGTGTAAAATGAAAAATAGAAAATAAGAAATTAAGTTTTAAAAAAAATTTGGTACATGTTTATCATTTTTAATGATGTTATTAGATCAAAAAATAATCGATGTGATTTTCATTTTAAATGTATTGAATAAAGACGATTATAACCGTACAGTTTATAAAAAAAGATTTTATTTAATATACAATTATACATGGTAATACGAAAATGGTGTTAAAATGAAATATGAAAAAAATAAAAGATATAAAGTTAATCAAATAACTATAATGTATAAACTATAAGTTTTAAAAATAATTCACTACGTTTTATGTTATTTGATAATATGATTAAGTCAAAATATATTCGATATTTGACTCATTTCAAAGGTATTAACAAGACGATTATAATGATATAATTTGTAAAAATAAAACATATTTTTAATGTAATTTGATTTACGATTATTTATTTTAATTTGATATGGTGTAAAGTAAAAAATAAAATACTAAGGGAGCTGAATGAAATTTAAAAACTAATTATAGTATAGATAAAGGTATAAAATGAAAAGTTAAAAAAATTAAATAAATAACTATAAAATGTACATTTTTAAAAAATAATGCGCTATGTATTCATGTATATAATAATATGATTAAATCAAAAAATATTCAATATTGAACTTATTTTGAAGGTATTAACGACACGGTTATAATGGTATAATTTATAAAAGTAAAAACTTATTTTTTAATAGTACGTATTCTGATTCATATAGATTATTTATGTTAATATGATAAAGATATAAAATGAAAAATAAAAAAGCAAGGGACATAAATGAAATTAAATAACTAATTATAAGGGTGTAAAATGTAACTTAAATTTTAAAAATAATTTAATTTATAAAATATTATGGGTAGTGGGAGGTTGGTGGGTTATTTTGATGCTTTAAATATTGTACTTTATGCATGAAATTTTGTAAGTCTTAAAATTCTAAACATAACTGTCTTACGCTCTTTATATAATAGTATAGATATTCAAATTTGATCCTTCCTTTTAACGATTGTTAAAATTTTCGGTAAATGAATGACATTTTCATCATTTTATCAATTTTGCTGTCATTTATCCGATCAAAATCGATTTTATGATTTTTATCCATATGGTATTTTTGTTTGGGTTAATTTTTTTTTAAAAATAAAATGACGAAAATGGCTCTCATTTAATGAAATTTTTTAACGATCATTATAAGAAATACCAAATCAAGACGTTTTTGCAAACCACGATAATCATCTTGTCTAAAATGGTTGAAAACTTGATTCGGGAACGATTGGTTCAGGTCGAGAAAAGAAAGTGAGAATGAGAATAAAAATAATGATGAATGAAAGTGGGAATGACTTTTTACTTCCACTAGTTTAATTATGAATGAAAATTTGGGTTTATAAGAGAATGAACTCATTGTATTATGTAAAGCCAAACAATTTTTTTATTCTTATTTTTATTGATTACTGAGTAATATCCTCTAATTAAAGTGATTTTCTAATTTATAGCAGTTGGGTCAAAAATTCGGATGATTATAAACCTAACTTTCTACGATGTAGATGTTATGTGGATTGATGACATTTTATTCTCATTTTTATTGGTAAACTTTTAATTTAAATTGATGGGTTAGTTTTTTTTTTGAATTGATGGGTTAGTTATTCATCAAATAAAAAAATACAAAGAAATGTCAACAGAGTAACTTAAATACTCAATATTTATTACTTATTGTGACTTGTAAGTTGTTATCCTAACTTATTTATTTTGACATTTATAGTATATTATCATCATAACATAAATAAAAGAATACATGTGTTGTGATACATTTTTAGAGCATAAAAATTCTTCAAATCGAATTTTTTTTTCTTCCAATAGATTATATAAAATAGAAAAAATAAGAGAGATATGATTAAATTTTTTAAATTTAGAGAAAATACATTAATAGTACAATTAATATCGTAATCTTTATAATTTTTTTTTTTGAAGATAAAATATTTTTTCCGTGGAAATTTGACTTTGGATTCTCCTTTTTTGGAAATGTGCTAAAAAATTAATAATAAAGTTTAGAAAAAAGGTTGAGAAAAAATAACAAGCTTTTATCCTTTATTTCATGATTCATTATTTCTATAAAATTCACTTATAAGTTTATCGCCTTAAAAACAAAATATTGTAAATAAAATATATAATTTGTGGTTTTATTAATCATCAAAACGTAAATTTGCAGTTGCATATATATATATATAGGGTTAGGTTCAAATGTGAACTCATTTTTGGTTGTGAACATGAGGACGAATCTCAGTCACACATCTTCGGTTATGGTGGACGCGATCACGGAGAATTGACGCGATTCATGGGAGAGTAGAGATTATTAAAGGAGGGGAACCAGGTCAAAGCCGCCTTTATTGACCGAATAAGTGAGATTCGTCCTTACGTTCACAACAAAAAATGAGTTCATATTTAAACTTTTCTATATATATATATGTGTGTGTGTGTGTGTGAAGACGGGGAGTGATTAATTATTAATATTCTTCAAATATTTATTCGACAAAAAAGGGGAAAAAAATTCACGGTCAACCTTCACCACACAAATTCCTCAAAAGACCAAACCATAGTCTGAAATGACAATTACACCCCTGCATCTGCCACGTAACCGTCTGAATAGATTGGAAATCCACGTGGTCCAATAAGGAACCGGAACCTTCTAACCCTTAGCCAACAAAATCAATATTCGGATTTTGCCTCCCAAAATCTCCTCCATATTGTACCAGTCTCCTCACCCCATTTCTTCATCCAACACCACCACTAACCACCATCCTTTCTCTCACTCCACCACCGGAGACGGCCGTCGTCGATTCCAAATAGTCCTCCGGGAATGGCGTCCAACACATTGATGAGCTGCGGCATCCCCGCCGTCGTCCGCCCTTCGGTTCTCTCATCTTCTAAGTCCAGATTCACTGCCGCCGTGCCACTTTACGGCGTTGCCACTAACGGATCTAGGTTATCCATGACCTCCGATTGGATGCCAGGACAACCCCGGCCATCCTACCTAGACGGATCCGCCCCAGGGTAAGAAAATCGAATATATATATATATTGTTACATAGGTTAAACGTATAACCATTGTTTATGAACAAAAATCACAAGTTCCTCTTAAAAAACTAACTCAATGATTTACTAAATTGATCAAATATAACGTTCTTATTGCGTTGTTTCAGTGATTTCGGTTTTGATCCACTTCGTCTAGGTGAGGTTCCAGAGAACCTCGAGAGATTCAAAGAGTCTGAACTCATCCATTGTCGATGGGCTATGTTGGCCGTCGTAAGTAAAATTTCAAATTCAAACATATACGAAATCAATAAATTCAAATCAACATTATTGACATTTTACAAATTTGCAGCCAGGGATTTTGGTACCTGAAGCTTTAGGGTTAGGTAATTGGGTAAAAGCACAAGAATGGGCAGCTCTTCCAGGAGGACAAGCTACCTATTTGGGGAACCCTGTTCCATGGGGTACCCTACCCACAATTTTGGCCATTGAATTCCTCTCTATTGCCTTTGTGGAACACCAAAGGAGCATGGAAAAAGACCCCGAAAAGAGGAAGTATCCCGGTGGAGCTTTTGACCCGTTGGGTTACTCGAAAGACGCAAAGAAGTTTCAAGAGTACAAGATCAAAGAGATCAAAAACGGTAATTTACAATCTTGATGTTATGTTTTAATTGTGTGTGTTTGAATTAATGGTCTTGTTTGTATGGATTTGTTGTAGGACGGCTAGCGTTGTTGGCTTTCGTGGGGTTTTGTGTGCAACAATCGGCTTATCCAGGAACCGGACCCTTGGAGAATTTGGCAACTCACTTGGCTGACCCATGGCACAAAAACATTGGGGATATCATTATCCCTAATGGACTTTTGCCTTAGATTTTGTATGAATTAAATTACACACCCACAATGCCTTTTGTAAAATTCTTGTGATCACCATTGATTCTGTAATCAAATGAACAAAATTAGTCGTTTTGATTTCTTTGTGGTCTTTATGAACAAGAGTCAAAAACAACCATTGTATGTTGTGGGATTAAACAAGATATACTTAACTTGCGGGTTTTGGAAGGATTTTTGAGTATTTGGGAGGAATAAATTTGATATACGCCTCTATGGAGATACTGAATAACTTGTCTTTAAAATGGAGAAAATATTAATGAGATTTTTTTCTGAAATTTTAATCTTTGATTTTAGAAAATATGTTAGAGATGTTTTAAATAAGTTTTAGTTCACTTAATCGGTATAGTATGTAACTTTTGTATTCACATATCACTATAATTGTTCCAGAGTAGTTAGGGGCGACCGTAAGGCAAAGCTTTGAGGGGGACGACCCAAGACATCAACAACTCAAACCCAATGTGATGTTTACTTAGAGTGAAAACAAGGAAAAATAAATTTTAACGATAATATCCCATAAAGAATAGAACTTAGGGATTAGTTTTGAATAGAAAGTTCTACCACTACTAAATAACTATTCTAGTGACTGTAAACACAAAATGTGATAAATATTAAGAGTAAATTATGATTTTAGTTCTTGTGGTTTGTTAATAGTTTTTATTTTCGTCCTTGTGGTTTAGAAATTACGATTTTCATTTTTATGATCTGTAATTTATTGTTATTTTCGTCCTTCGACTAATTCCTACTTTTAGGCTATGTTTGGCAAACTAGCTGATAAACTAACTTATGATGATAAATTGCGCTTATAAGTTAATTTGTAGGTGATAAATAATCGATGAACAAGTTATGTTTGACAAAAACTAGCTTATAAGAATGTAAAATGACCAAAAAGGACATTTTGAAAAAATAGTCAGTTACAAACATTTCATATTATAATTCAAATAATTTTTCAATAATATAATTAAAATAAATTTATGATAATATAAAATGTTAATTAATACAAACTAAATAGTAAAAAACTAAATAATATAATATGTTAATGGAAAGAATTTAAAATACATAATATAAAATTTGAATTAGTTAAAACAAATTTTAGAAAAATATACGTTAATCTATGATTTTAAATAACCATTACATATAATATGAATAACAATAAAATTGGTCAGACTCACATATCATAATTAATTAATGTTATAAAAAAATATAATTAATAATTAAATTACATATTTTCTTACAATTATTTAGCATATTTTCATTATTTATAAAATAAAATAAGTATGAGTTTAATATTTATGTATCTTATATAAATATTTTTAGAATTGTTATATTTATTTTTTAATATCTAAATATATTAATTAATAATTAAAAATAATTTATATGATAGTTAATAAAGTTTATAAATAATTATTATTTATTATTAGTATCTATTGTATAATTAAAATTAATTGATAACGTGTAATTAAAAATAATTTATAATTTGTAATTAATTTTAATTTCTATAAATTAATGTTTATGAATAATTAATATTTATTTAAAATTAACATTTATTTAAAATAAGGTACCTTATTAAGGTGACTTATAAGTCATCTTATTTTTGCTAAACAATGCCTAAAATATGTTTTATTAGTGGATCTCAACTCGAACATGTAAAAGGGACCCCAACTACTAGCTTAGCCTTTTAACTCTTAGGACATCTCTAATGTAAACTCTCTATTATAGAGTAAAAAATAGAGGTTGTGTTATGTGTTCTCCAATATTTTACTCTATTTTCTACTCTAAAAGAGATTATTTCAAGTATATTATCTTCTATTTTGATTATATATATTTCCAATAATACTATCATATTTATTACTTTATAATTAATATACCCTTAAGTTTTTTATTTTCACAATAACCTTATATTTATTAACTTTATCATGTTATTTTAACAACGTTATAATTAATTTAAATGAACTTCCTTGGATATATAGTGAAATTAATTTGAATGAACTCTCTTGGGATGTAGCCGATAGGAAAAAAAAGCCAAAGTATCATCCTAATCAAATAGATAAAATATTCTATAACAGGACCTTGCCAACCACGGAATCATAACTTTCCAAAAAAATAAATTATATTGTGACTCCTACTATAATTATTTTTGAATCTGCCGCTGTTGATAATACCTTTTTAATTATTGTATTTTATATTTTTTGTTTTTTATGACTTTAAGTTACAAAATTAAAAGATGTGAAGGCATATATAAGAGTACCATGGCATGAAGATGGCCCGAACAAGTTAACGTTTTTTTATATCAAAAGTAATTTTTTTGTAAAAATATCAACTATGAGTCTATGATAAAAGTAAGTTTAATAAATATACAAAGACACCATTTTAGTTGATATATGTTTATATTTTGTTTATTTAGTTGATATACATATGTTTATATTTTGGTTCCAAATCCCTTAAGAAATAATATGTGAAGTATTTTTAGTAGGCATCAGGGGCGGAACACAATAGGGGCCACGGCCACCCCGTTTTTTGAGCTAAATACCATATATGAACTAATTCAACACATATGAAGTCTAGCTCAATATTGGTTATCATTTCTGGCCCCTGTCCTTGAGGTCATGTTTTCGAATCCCTCAGCTTTAGTTTTTCTTTCCCTTCTACTACATGTTGATTTATTAATATCATTATATATAAAAATAAATAATGTTTAAGTTGCTAATCCAAATGTTTTCTTTTTATTAGTTTAAAAATATAACAAATTTATATTACTATTTTCCGGTTTACGGTTTGAAAGTTATGAGTTTTAGTCTTATATTAACCAATCTTTTTCCTAAAATTTTATAGTAGATCGTAGAAAAAATATATATACAACTTACGCATGTATTGGGGGGTTTGCGATTTTGTATCAACCTAAACCAACCAACATGTGTATCAACTGTACCAATTAAATAAGTACCAACTTAATCGCTGTCAATTACAATCGGTTGGTAAAACTTTGAACATAATGACAAATTTTTATATATGTAAACTTCAAGTTCGTACTAAACCAATACCAACCGGTTTTTTTTTGTATCAAAGTTGGTTGATACACGGTATAAGATTTTACATACCAATAATAAATGGTTGGTACATTGGTATTGGAGAATTTTTTCTTGGTACTGTACTAAGTCCATCCTAGTATGTATTATTTGAATTTTTGAATGTTTATGATATTATATGTCGATCCACGGGACTATAATAGTCATGTTCCGCCCCTGGTAGGCATGTTTTTGCTTTTCACTTTGTCCATCAAAATCTTCGAGCATCCTTGTTCTAGAGTCAGTTTCCTCACAGAAAATTCAAAAAACATGGAAAATATGTTTATTCATCATTTATAAGTTTCTTATTTAAATAATTATTTATGATTATTAAAAATATAAAATTACTCATAAAGAAGTATAAAAAAAAAATAAAGACCCAATATTTTTAACAAAAGACTCAAAGTAAAACATATAGTTTTGCTTTATTATAAAAAAGTAATTAATTAAATATAAAATTGATATCACGTGAGATAATACGATTTTTATTAGGCTCGATAGTCTATTATGAGAGTTTCCTGTAAACATTAGATATTTCATGTTTTCTATACTTTCACAATGTTATATTATAAATTTTTAATATTATTTTCACAGAATCTCATAGATATAATATGATTTATCATGAACCATAACCCTTTAGGGGGTGTTTGGATTAGCTTATAAAAACAACTTATTAACTTATTCCGGCGTGACACCGACAATAAGTCATTTTGAATGTACGAGAAAAACAATTTATTCGGTGTCAAACCGACGATAAATCATTTTTTATGAAGTTAAAATTTGTAACTTATTAATTTTTTATAAAGACTTTTTCAGGAAGTCAATAATCTCCAAACACTCTCAAAATATATTTTAATCAAACCAATCAAAATCAATCACTTCTTTTTCCCATATCTTCGATTTCATTTCACATGGGAGCAGTTCGGAAATTACGATTGCTCCATAATAAAATAGTTAAAAATAAAATTAAAACAAAGCAATAGAAAAAATAATAAGCATCTTCAATTCAAAGTTTTTATTAGTAAAAAAATGCAATGTTTTATAAAAACTATTATCATGGAAAAGTCCATATAAAAACATAATGTATCATAGGTAGGTGCTTCAACAAAAACTTTGATTATATAATTACTTTTGTGAATAATAATATATTAGTTATTTTTAATTTTATTTAATTTTATTTACTTTATATAATATATATTAATTTAACTTATTTAACAGGACTTACAAAAAAAATTCTTATAAAAACTATTATTATAAAGTTTTTGAATTTTTTTTAATTTGATAAAGTGAACATCGTATAAGTACAAAAAAATGAGTTTCTAATTTCTAACCCATGACCTCCAAATTCAAATAAAATGTAAATGATTGTGGAAAATTGGTAGTCAACACAACACCTATCAACGCATTTATATCAAGAAAAAACTCGGAGGTAACCTTAAAGACCCCGTAGCATCTCACTTGTATACCAAGTGGTGGTCCGGTCAACCAATTCCCAGCGCCGGTCTGCACCATCCTTGCGTCTAAGACCAAAATCTTGGACCACGACTCATTGAGTTGACCCAAAACCCACACACAATTTCCTTCTTTGGAAAAAAAAAACTGAATAAATTCCATAACATTCTACACACACACACACATTCTACACTAATCAATGGAGGTCCTTCACGATTTTCTCCTCTTTCTTCTTATAATATTTTACGTTTTGCCAGCGTGTATCAGTATCGCACAAGACACCATAACCGCCGATCAAACCATCCGAGATGCCGACAACAATACCTTAATTTCGGCTGATCAAACGTACGAACTCGGCTTCTTTAGTCCCGGAGCTTCTAGAAACCGGTATTTGGGAATATGGTACAACAACATATCACCACAGACGGTGGTGTGGGTTGCCAACAGGGAGACACCGGTGACGGATTCCTCCGGTGTGTTCACAGTCCACACCAACGGATCTTTGTTAGTTATCGCCGGTCGGGACAACACCGTCGTCTGGTCATCCACCAACACCGGAGAAATATCTCCGACACCCAGAAATCCGGTGGCGAAGCTTCTGGATTCCGGCAATCTTGTGGTGAGGGAAAGCGATCAAGAAAATAGCATCATTTGGCAAAGTTTTGATCATCCTGGAGATACGCTTCTTCCCGGAATGAAAGTCGGGAAGGATTTCGCCACCGGACTTGACCGGCGGTGGACATCGTGGAAGAGTCTTGATGATCCTTCACCTGGTGAGTACTTATCGTTCATGGATACAAATGGGTACCCTCAGTTATTCGAACAACAAGGTTCGAGCCCACGCTATCGGTTCGGACCGTGGAACGGTGTTACGTTTAACGGGATGCCTACAGTCGGATCGAACTCAATATTCACACATGAATTTGTTTTCAATGATAAAGAAGTGTACTACAGGCATGCATTGGTTAACCGGTCAGTTTTATCGCTTATTCACCTTGAACCGGATGGGGACTCGGTGCGGATGAATTGGATCGATCGAACCCAAAATTGGTTCCTTTACTGGAACGCAAATATCGACATGTGTAGCCGGTACGGGCTATGCGGTCCGAATGGAAAGTGCAACCTGGAAAATTCACCGGCTTGTAGTTGTATGGAAGGGTTCGAACCACGGAACCCAGATGAATGGGGTGCGTCCGAGTGGTCAAGTGGGTGTGAACGTAGAACGCGATTAGAGTGTTCAAATAGAGACAGATTCCTAGTGTTTAAAAACGTTAAACTTCCCGATACTCGGCAATCATGGTACAATCGGAGCATGACACTTGGCGAATGCAGGGCGACTTGCGAGAGGAATTGTTCGTGTACCGCGTACACAAATATCGATATAACAAATGGAAGCGGATGCTTATTGTGGTTCGGTGATCTAATGGATGTTCGAAATGCCGATGAAAGCCAAGCTCTTTACGTTCGAATGGACGTATCTGATTTAACAAGTAAGCTCGGTTTCATTTATTTATTTTACTTATTTACAGTTAGCTGGTTTAATCTATCTGTTCGAATAATCGAACATTTTTTACCTTTTTTCTTTATGATTTGATTTTTTTTCCTCTTTCAGTACCAGAATCCACCTCGAAATCCGGTTCCAATAAAAACAAGCAAACCATCATAATCGCTGTGTCGATTTCATCGTGTCTAGTTATGGTGGGACTGATTTTCGGAATCATATATATTTGGAGCAAGAAGACAAGATCCCACATCAAACCAGCCGGTAAGAAAAACATAATAAAGTTGGTTTCAAGATGATATACTTATACGTATATCTTACTGTTATGCGTTATTTTACTTATCAGCCATTTTTTTTATATTTTGTTTTTAAACAACTTGTATACTTGAAAATGCCAAAATAAATTGTTTTTTTTACGTAACAACAAATAACTCCAGTTTCTCGAATAACCTATTTTTTCATCGTTGTTTGCAGATGAACCGAAACAAGTTGTGGGCAAAGAATATAGCATGGAAAGCCAAGAGGATGATTCAGATTTATCGTCTTTTAGCTTGATTAAGATAACGGAATCTACTAATGGTTTCGCTAATCACAATAAGCTAGGAGAAGGGGGTTTTGGTCCAGTTTACAAGGTAACGAGATTAACAAACTACGTAAATTTGACATGAAATTTTATAAGAAATTAATAATGTTGCAAGTTTTTTAGGATATAAGTTCGTTATGTGACTATTAGTTGGAACTTTAATCTTTAGGGTGTACTGGAAGATGGACGAGAAATAGCTGTGAAACGGTTGTCAAAAACTTCGAGACAAGGGCTCAATGAGTTCAAAAATGAAGTTAAATTCATTGCTAAACTTCAACATCGGAATCTTGTAAAACTTTTGGGATATTGCAGTCAAGGAGACGAAAACATGTTGATTTACGAATACATGCCTAACAAAAGCCTCCACTCGTTCATATTTGGTACAACACTTTTTAATATATTGTGTTGAACTCCGTGTTTTATATTTATTTTGTGGTTTCATATTCGATACTGAATAATTTGTATTGGGCAGATAAGACCAAAAGTTCGATTCTAGATTGGTCTGATCGTTTTCGCATCATCCATGGGATTGCTCGAGGGCTTCTATATCTTCATCAAGATTCACGGTTTAAAATTGTTCATCGAGATCTTAAAACTAGCAATATTTTGTTGGATGCTGACATGACCCCGAAGATATCAGATTTTGGTCTGGCTAGAATGTTTAAAGAACACGAGAACGAAGCAAATACGAGAAGGGTAGTTGGAACTTTGTAAGTATAATAAACCATCAAATTTTAAGATATATATATATATATATGTGTGTGTGTGTGTGTGTTATATTTCTTCAAATTACATGTTTAATTATTTGTAATTTTGCTTCAGGGGTTACATATCACCGGAGTATGCTGTAGATGGGACTTTTTCGGAAAAATCAGATGTTTTTAGCTTTGGAGTTCTTGTGCTAGAAATAGTGAGCGGGAAAAAAAATAGAGGATTTTCTCATGAAAATGATAGTGATAACCTTTTGGCACATGTAAGTTTTGTAAATCTAAAACTATTTTTATAGAAAAAAAGACATTTATATACAAAATTACTGCTATTGAGATTAACATCTTGTTTTTCAGGCCTGGAGACTCCATGAAGAAGGCAATGCTCTTGAATTGCTTAGTGCACATACACATGATTCATGTGTCAACTCTGAAGTACTTCGATCAATACATATTGGTCTTTTATGTGTTCAACATCACCCGAAAGACAGACCAACCATGTCATCAGTGGTCTTGATGTTTGATAAAGAAGGTAATTTGACTCAACCCAAACAACCTGCATTTTTCGCTGAAGGGAGTTTACCCGAACTCAACCCGGTTTCAGTTAATGGAATCACGATGTCATCAATAGAGCCTCGATAAAATGGATGTTTGTTCATGTTAATGACTCAATATCCATTTGGTGGTTTGTGTAGTCAATCTTTTTTTTTTATGTATATGTTTTTCTGAACTGTCAAGGTCTGATTTGTACCCAGTGCCATGACATAATATTCGTTACATCTATGTCTCTTATAAAATTTAAAGCATATGTAATATATTGAACATAGTTTATTACGTTACATAAAATAGAAAAAGAATATTTTAATGTAGTCAATACGAAATATAAGTTCAATCTACCATGATTACAAAATGCAATTTCATCTTCTTTCTTCTAGATTCTCGATTATCGATTGTCACAACTCACACGAGATGTCATACATGTATAATATGAGTTACAAACATGGTAGAACTAGAACCTAAAACATGTTAATTGCTAACAATATTTTACGTTGATTACTAAAAAAAAAACTTTGGCAAATGGTCGCCGAACTTAGTGGTTCAAACCTCGGTAAAGATGAGGAAGGTGTATGAATTCTTTTGTTGCAATCGTCGTATATAAATATTATATATTTAAAAAACATATTACATTGATTGTTTGTATAGTAGCATGCGATTATCAAATAGTTGCGATTTGAAGCCAATTATCAAACAAGATTTAAAAGATAATTTTGTAGCAAATTTATAATATTTTATTAAAACTAAAAACAAACTTGAATATGTATACACAACAAATTCAACAATAAAAGACAACTCTGTTTATTGTCCATAAAAACACATTTGACGAAAATACACATAGGGCGCGTTTGGTTCGCGGTATTTGATGGGATTTGGAGGGATTTGGATTTTAAATCCAATACAATCCTCCGTTTGGTTTGCAAAATAAGAAGGGATTTAAAATCCCTATTGATTTAAAATCCCATTAAAAGCTGGATTTAAAAATCCTTTCCAAAAGCTGGGTATTTCAAATCCAGGTATTTCAAATCCAGGGATTGTATTGGACTCTTGCCCTAATTTTTAATCAGCCGCGTCCAAGTATCATGTGCTCATCTCCTCTCGATGCTCTCTCTCGCAGGTGCTCTCCTCTCGCCGGTGCTCTCTCTCGCCGGTGATCTCCTCTCGGTGCTCTTCTCTCGCCGGTGATCTCCTCTCGGTGCTCTTCTCTCGCCGTTCTCCTTTTCTCGTCGGTGCTCTCCTCTCCAACGCTCCAAGTGCGACTTTCATCATCGATTTACCTCAGGTATATACATTACTATATATATATATACACATACATACATACATACACAACTGCTGTCGAATTTCTTTCATCTCCAAATCGACATTTGTGAATACCCATAAACAATTTCTCTTATTCCTAAACAAATTTGATTTCTGATGTGATTGCTTCAAACAGACTGAGCAGCTACAAAGTCTGAATCAGACTCATTGAGCTGTTGAATTCTCTCCTCTGAAGAGGGTTTCCAATCTGTTGGTTTTTTACTCCAGACTTTGTAAAAGGGTTAGTAACCAAACACCATCTCTTTTAGTAACCAAAAGCCAAAAAGGGTTTCCATCTGTTGGTTTTTTACTCAAAGTTTGAGACAAAACAGGGGTTTAATTTTGGGCTTATTGATGGAAATTAAAAGAGATGGAGGTATGATCTGGCTTAATGACAATATGTATGGGAAAGGCTGTTATTTTTGGCTTTTTGGCTTAATGGAACCTTATACTCTTGGGTGGTTCCTGAACTGTTGCTACCAGCTGTATGGGTTAAGAGAAGGCCTAAAGGAAAAAATGGCTCAATAGAGGGTCACCAAATGGGTGTGACTTTTTAGCCATGGCTAGACCTTTTTGGAACATTGAGATAATTCCTTCTAGAAAAGTGAATGCTGGTGGGGATAAAGAGGAAGAGATATCCTGCACATGTGCTTGCTTACTATTCACTTGCAGGATCAAGAAAAAATTTCCCTCCTTCTGTTATCCCACTTGGAATCCACCATAAGAAGATGTGATTGCACTACATATCTATATCTATCTATATATATATATACATAAACATGAAAGATGGAAAAAAGAATAGAAGAAAGTGATATATATATACACACATATATGATGGGTGGTTTCTTTATGGGAATTTAGAATGTTTGAGGTTTTTCGGTCTGTATGATATGTTGATATGGTGTGAGAAGGAACGAAGATGTCATTGTATGATGTATTCAGTTGGTGTGATGAGTAATGAAGATTTGAATGCGAGTTTTATTTATCGAGAGGAAAGGAGAGAGAGGAAGAGATGTCATAACTGAGTCTTTCTGATACGGTTATTTGACATTTCTTAATTTTTTAGTTGTTTAACTTGAAGATTAGATTATATGGTGCTTTTATATGTGCATCAGTTAATAAAATGTTTGACATTATATAAAATATTAGTGTAAATTATGTATTTGGTTCTTGTGGTGTTCTTGATTTTCTTGGTTTTTGTTTTTCTGAACTTTATTTATTAAGAATTGACCCTATGTGTTATACATTTTATTTTGATTTCGGTCCCTGCTAATAGTTGTTAACTTTTAGTTATTAACTGAGTAATTTAAATACAAGTTAACAATTTGAGTAATTGGACAGGAAATGGACGGACTTAGTTTAACAAGACGTTTTCGTAGGCAAAGGAGACAAGAGTTGTTGGAATGGTTTAGCATAGTTGTCCGTGTTGTTATATTATTTGTTGTGTCGCTTTGGATGATGTTGCTCAAAAGACAAAGGGATAGACGTCAAATTGGATACTCTTCTTCAAATGTCGATCGATCCTTAATATTGCATAGATATGTTTATGAGAGTGACACTATGTCTATATCGCAGATTAGGATGACTAGAATGTGTTTCACAAAGTTGTGTGATATGCTTGAAACATACGGAGGGTTAACAACGACTAGGTTTATGAATATTGAAGAACAAGTTGCCATGTTTCTTCATGTTATTGCTCACAATGTTAAGAATCGGGTTATGATATGTCGTTTTCATCGTTCGGGAGAAACAATTAGTAAAGTTGTTGCTCGAGTTTGCAATGCCGTAATAAGGTTACATCCACGATTGCTTAAGAAACCCGAACCTGTTCCTGATAACTCTATTGATCAAAGATGGAAATGGTTTAAGGTATTTCCACTTCTTTTAAGATTTACTTATTTGTCAATAAGTCTAATTTTTATGAAAATATAATGATCAGTTTTTTTTTTGTATCTAGAATTGTCTAGGGGCTTTAGATGGAACCTACATAAAGTGTATAGTTCCATATGAGGACAAACCTAGATATAGAACAAGAAAGAGTGAAATTGCGACAAACGTGCTAGGGGTGTGCTCGCAAGATATGCAATTTATATATGTGTTAGCGGGATGGGAGGGGTCGGCTGCTGATAGTAGAGTGCTTCGAGATGCTCTTCTTAGACCTCATGGATTAAAAGTTCCAAGACCGGGTATAGTTTTTGATAATTTACTATATATATAATAAGTATAAGCCTTGATGGTTTATTAACTTAAATATTTATTATTAGGTTATTACTTGGTTGATGCCGGATACACAAATGGAGAGGGTTTCTTAGCTCCATATCGGGGTCAAAGATATCATTTGAATGATTGGCGTGATGGACATCAACCAACCACTGCCAAAGAATTTTTCAATATGAAGCATTCATCAGCAAGAAATGTTATTGAACGATGTTTTGGTATGTTAAAGGCAAGGTGGGGAATCTTAAGAGACAACTCATATTATCCTATTGATTTGAAAGTTAGGATCATCATGGCATGTTGTCTCCTCCACAATTTTATAATGCAAGAAATGCCAGTAGATCCATTTGACAATGAAGGTGAAGTAGATGTGGGAACCGGAGACTTTGGAGTTGAAGACGGGGATAATATAAATGTTATTGGTACTTCAAATGAGTGGACTACATTTAGGGATAATTTAGCACAGTCTATGTTTGCTTCTTGGAACACTACCAATACATAATATGTTTGGTTCAAATGTTTGTTTAAGTCGTACTTCTAATGTTTGTTTATAATAGAAATTATGGAGTTTGGACGTTGATAATTAAATGTTGTACTTCAAATGATCCATTTATGTTTATAGGTATGACGAGTCAAATTAGAGATTATCGAGCTTGGACGAATATTGAAGAAGAAAAACTTGTTGAAGCTTTAGTTACCATGGTGAATACCGGAGCATTTAAAGCCGATAATAGCTTTAAACCGGGTCATATAAAGCGTCTCGAACAAGCGTTAAAGGAATCATTGCCCGACTCCCATATTTTAGGGAAACCTCACATTGAGTCAAAGTTAAGAACAATGAAGAGAGATTGGGTCGTTGTGCATGACATGATAAGTGGTTCATCCACTAGCGGCTTCGGATACGACAGTGTAAAAAAATGCGTGGTTGCCGAAGACCAAGTTTGGGAGACGTATATTCAGGTACATTCTAAAAAAAGTTGTTATTTAAGTTTGTGTTATATATAATTATAGTTATGTGTATTTATGTTATTTTATTATGTAATAGGCGCATAGAGGGGCAAGAAAATGGAGGAACAAAACTTATCCTTTTTATGAGGATCTTTGTATCGCATTTGGAAAAGATCGGGCACAAGGAAACAGAGCAAGAGATTTTGTTGAGGTGGAAGAGGAGGTTAATATGGAAGATCAAACAAACATGTACAACGAGTTTGATGATGCGATGGAAACTAGCAATATTCAAGGTAGCAATGCAAATAGGCAATCTGAAGAAACTTCAAGTGGCCGCGGTAAGAAGAGAAAACGCCGGGTAGATCCTGTGGCTGAAGGATTCAACAATACAGTTACTAAACTTGGAGAAAGTCTAGAGAACATGGCAGCCAAATTTAACAAGGGTATCGAACGAGAAGAAGAACTTGATAAGAAACGTTTGATGATCATTTCTGAGATCTCAAAAATGCATTCGTTGACTAAACGGGAGAAGTTTAAAGTAACATCAATGATAAGAGACGATCCTGGAAGGGTGAACATGTTTTGGGACTTGCAAGAAGCAGATAGGGAAGAGTACGTGCAGTGGATTTTGGAAGATTGAATTTTTTTTGGTGGTTAAATGTGTGATTTTTTAAGAACAATTTGATGGTTAAATATGTGGTTTTTGAAGAACAATTTTTGGAACTATGGATTAGATAATTAAAAATGTAGTTCTTAAAACAATGAATTAGATGATTAAATATATATTTTGGAACTATGAATTAGATTATCAAATATATGTAGTTTAAGAAAAATGAAACAGGTTTGGTGATTAAATATACATTTTTAGAGAAATTGATAAGAAAAAATAATGTATTAATAAAAATAAATTCTTTATAAAACAAAAAAATAATTACAAAAAAAAAATCTCAATCCCAATCCAAATCCAAATCCCTCAAACCAAACATGAATAGTAAGGAATGGATTTGAAATCCATTCCAAATCCTACAAACCAAACACAACGAAGGATTTCAAATCCAATCCAATCCAATCCATCCAAATCCAATTCCCTTCGTGAAATCCAATTCCCTTGAAAACAATCCCGCGAACCAAACGCACCCATAGGGTATAACTTGTCTAAGCAATTACATCCCCAACAGAAAGTGATCGAACATAATCTTGGACATGAATTTGCAATACCATGTTCCTTCATCACCCACACATTCGCACTCACACTGCTTCTAGAACGAACCACACAAAGACATCCATCTAGAGTATCGGAGCCCTCGTATAGCTCTATTGGCAAAGAGACATAACAACTTTGCTCAAATTTAGAGTACCCAGAGGAGTCCTCAGGTTTCCCATTGAACTGCTAGATGTATCTCTGAAAAATACTAGATCCTTCTTGTAATAATTAATGTTCGAAGAAACAATATTATTGTAAGCAATCCAATGTACGGATCCATTCAAGAAAGTACCCACATTCCCTAAAAAGGATAATTCTTTGGTTGAAAGTACCCACATCCTCTAAAAAGGATAATTTTTTTGGTTGTTATAAGCAATCAATGCATTAAATGATGTACGGAATTTCATGTTTAACCGTTGTCAAACTGAATGTATATATATTTGTTTCTATCCATGTCAATGCAATTAAAACCTAGTTTTTTTAGAACTTCATCTTAGTTTTAGCAATTGCTATGTACGTTAATGAAATCATAGATTTCTTAAAATGCACTATCAACTTAAAAATGTATTTCAATCGATTCTAACTTAAAAAATTGTATTAAATATTATCTATTATAATTTAATACTAAATATAAAATAGTTTTTATTATTTGAAAAAAAATTACGTATTTCTATTTCATGAATAAAGTTTGTAATATTTTTTTAATTCAACTTATAATTTAATAAAACAATCATTATACTCATGCTTATGTTTATCAAAAATATTCATTTAACAAGAATATTAAATTAATAAAGAGGTGGAGTGACTTTATCTAAGTATAATACATCCTCTCCTAGACTCTCTCAATAAGTGAGTCAAAACATGTCTTCCTACATTAATGTCGTTGGAGCCGTACGGGTGTTCAAAAAAACCGTTGGACCGTTTAAACCGGTCAAACCAAATCGTTTTTGGCGGTTTGAACGGTCTAGCGGTCCGGTCTGGTCTGAAAAATTGCCAAACCGGGCGGTCCAGTCCGATCTGCGGTCTGGACATTTTTTTAGGCGGTTTAGACCAAACCAACCGCCAAATACATATAATATATATATATATATATAGAGAGAGAGAGAGAGAGAGGAAAGTTCAAATGTGAACTCATTTTTGGTTGTGAACGTGAGGACGAATCTCAGCCACTTATCCGGTTAATAAAGACGAACTTTGACTCAGTTCACTCCTTTAATAATCTCCACCCTCCCATGAATCGCGTCAATCCTTCGTGATCGCGTCCACCATAACCGAAGATGTGTGGCTGAGATTCGTCCTCACGTTCACAGCCAAAATTGAGTTCACATTTGAACCTAACTCTATATATATATATATATATATATATATATTTATTTTAGTGTATCCCAACCTTTTCAAAATATGACCAACTTTATACTAATAGCCCAATATAAATCTTAAACCACTCAATGTCTAAGGCCTTGTTTGTTTTTTCATTTTAAGCTCTTAATCACCACTTATGTCTGATTCATTTAGGCATTTCATAACCATTTCCGAACTGAAATCAGACTTCAGACTTCGGACCTCTTAAAAAACAAACGCCACCTAAATCTTTAATCCCAAAATCTAATAGGAGCTGCTCAGTGCTCAATGTGGAGTTGTGGACTCGAGAGATGTTTTCTATATATTTATTTGTTTGGATTCAAGAGTTGTTTACTGTATTTATTTGTTCGGAAATTTTGTTTTCATAACATGGATACTATACACTCCTAGCCATTAATCTAAATTATATATGTTTTTTTAAGTTTAAACTTTAAGCCCTATCTATAAAAAGGCTCAAACCGTCTAAAACGGTCATACTAGACCGTCTTTTTATGGTCCGGTTTAACCGGTTTAGACACTTGATGTCAAACCGTTCGGTTTGAAAATTTAATAAACCGCTATTGCGGTTTGGTTTGTGGTCTGAGGGGTTAAACCGCCCAAACCGGACCGCGAACACCCTTAGTTGGAGGTTGATTCGTGTGGCACCGGTTAAAGTTATCGATAATCAACTATTTGTCTAAATTTAACACACAATATTTATTAATATAACAAGACATTAAATTAACTTGTAAAGTACACATTACATTAAGACCCTTTTTCTTCTTATCCATGTCGATTCCAAATTTATTTAGTTAAACTCAATTCCAATTAATTATTCTGACCTATTATGTTTTCTCATATGCTTTTTGAATATAATTTATTTAGGGAGATACTAGAACAACATGGAGCTCCTTTTTCTTTAGATGTTACCTTTTACACCATATTTTATATCATCTCATCCAATTAAATTAAAGTATATGTATTTATTTTGACTTTTTACATGTGTTAACATCTAGTAATAGAGTAGGGTCTCTCTTTTATAATAGAATGTAAAAGGAATAACCCCTTCCCTTTTCATCCTTGGTGGCCGCCCCACACGCTCGTAAGGACCACTCCAGAAGTCACTGGAAAATAAATGTGTCCACAAATAATAAAACATGGAATTCTATGCTTTAAAAATGGAAAATTCTATTTTGTATTTGTAAGAAGTAGTCGTAGACAACGTAGAATACTTTTAATATTACACTTTCAAACAATATAGAAAGTAGGCGTACTTCTTGGGTTCAGATGATTACAGTTTTATATCTAATACTAGTAGGGACGGATCCAGAAATTTTTTCAAACGGTTGCACCATTTAACTATAAGAAAAAAATGTCAAGATATTTTTCACAACATTATAATTGGTCTATTGGTTGGTTTATTGATTTTCATACGTGAGGTCTTGGGTTCAAGTCTTTTACTGTGTGTTTTTTAAAAACATCATAAATTTGAAATTAAAAGCAAAAAAATTAAAAAAATGACATTAGCAAGATTTGAACTTGAGTTTTGGGTGTAGGAAATGTCTTGCAAACCAACTCTACCAAGGAAAACTTTTGCTCATATTGCAGTTTTAAATATACATGGTGGCACATGCACTGTAAAACAATATGGTTGTATCTTTCATAAACCTATTTTTTTTACCTTTTACCGAATAAATAATACGATGGCCCGTACCGTGGGTTACACTCTAGGTGCGCCCCTGAATACTAGTAAATTGTGTTTACTAATGATTACATTTTGAGTATTCATTAATAAATAGAATGTTTGATTAAATAATATGCTTTTATTTTATCAACCCACATCCACTTGGGATTTTCAATCTTTTTTACTACCTATATAATTCCCTACTACTGTCTTATATTTTCTTTAATAAACTCTTTACATAAATCAAAGTTCTTTGGGAAAAATTAAATTTTCTTGATATAAATTAGCAAAGTATATTTGATTTATTTGGTATGAAAGAGGGACTTTTGACCAGTTATATAAATATCTAGTGCTGTACCATCATCTTTGAATTTTGCCACAAAGTCAACAGAATTTTGCTTTTTTTTTTCAATTTTTAAAGTCAACAAAATTTTGCTTTTTTTTTTAATTTTTAAAGTCAAGTCTTCTATGTCTATACAAACCCACATACGAGAGTGGAAAGACATTCATGGCGAACCTTACCATATTCTTCTTATTCTTCTCTCTTCTAATTTCAATCTTTATAACTTGTGCAGCAGTAGACACAATTGCAGTAAATCAAACCATTAAAGATGGTGACACCATTGTTTCATCTGGTGAAACTTTCAAAATGGGTTTCTTCCGCCCTGGAACATCAAACAATCGGTACGTTGGAATATGGTACAACAAGATACCAGTTCGTACGGTGGTCTGGGTTGCTAACACCCAGACTCCACTCACAGAACCATCTGGTGTCCTCACAGTTAGCCAGGGTGCATTACAACTCGTTAATGGCACCAACTCTGTAATATGGTCATCAAATTCATCAGGGTCTGTTACGACCAGTGGTCTGGTGGCACGGCTTTTGGATACCGGAAATCTTGTTCTTATTGATCAAGGAAGTGTAATTTGGCAAAGTTTTGATCATCCTAGAGACACCCTTCTTTCAGGAATGAGAATTGGTGTCGATTTGATCACCGGAAAACGCAAACTTTTAACGTCGTGGAAGAGTGACGATGATCCTTCTGCAGGTCAGTATGTCTTTCAGGTGGATCCAAATGGGTATCCACAACTATTTGAGATGCAAGATTTGGTTCCAGAATCAAGATTTGGACCATGGAATGGTGTTACATTCAATGGGATGCCTAATATAGGCAGTAATTCAAAGTTTGTTTTCAATGAGAAAGAGATATATTATGAATATGAAGAAGTTGTGGACAACTCACTTGTTTCCAGGATGCATTTGGGTCTGGATGGCCAAATCAGACTATTTAATTGGAACAATCGTACCCGAAACTGGACCATCTTATTGACTGCAAGAATTGATCATTGTTCACGTTATGGTATCTGTGGTCCATATGGAAACTGCAACATTAACAATGCCCCTGCTTGTAGTTGCCTCGAAGGTTTTGAACCACGAAGCCCAGAACAATGGAGCTTAGCCGATTGGTCAAGCGGGTGTCAACGGATAAAACCGTTAGCTTGTGAGAATGGGGACGGCTTTCGTACAATTTCAGGTGTAAAATTTCCCGACACAAATCATTCATGGTACAATGTGAACATGACACTTGGCGAATGTGAAGCCGCCTGCAAGAGGAATTGCTCGTGTACAGCATATGCTAGTTTAGATATCACACGAGGAGGAAACGGATGCTTGCTTTGGTTCGATGATTTAATGGATATTCGGGTTTATGATGAAACTCAAGAACTATATATTAGAATGCCTGCCTCTGAACTAACAGGTAAGACCAATTGTGTTTATCTATCTGTATAAAAATAACAATATGACAATCTATCGTTTAATATACATTTGAAATGAAGGATCTACGACTCCAGAATCTGGTTCCAACGAGAAGAAACAAACGGTCATAATAGCCGTGTCAATTTCACTTAGTTCAGCCCTCATATGTCTGATTCTTGTGCTGTATAGAGTATGGAGAACGAAAAAAAGATCCCGGAAGACAAGACTAGGTGAGTAATTAACCAAGTTCTTTTTTTTCGGTCCAAAACCATAAATCAAGTATTATAAACATACTTACATAGTTACATTATGCAAATTTTGTAGATTTGGTGGAAAACCATGAGAACTATACGAATGAGAGTCGTAAGAAGGATACAGAGTTGTCGTTTCTTAGCTTGTCCATGATCGCAAAGTCTACTAACAACTTCTCGCTCAACAATAAGCTTGGCGAAGGCGGATTTGGTCCAGTTTACAAGGTAATATAATACATGTCGGTTTTTATGTGAAAAGCAGTTGGGATTATATATATAACATATTGCTAACCGTATATCAGTAAACTTGAATGTTTAGGGCGTGTTGGAAGACGGACGAGAGATAGCTGTGAAACGACTGTCGGAAACTTCAAGACAAGGGATTGATGAGTTCAAGAATGAAGTTGAATGTATTGCTAAACTTCAGCATCGAAATCTTGTGAAGCTTCTTGGATACTGTATTCAAGGAGATGAAAGATTGCTGATATATGAATACATGGCAAACAAAAGCCTCGACTTGTTTATATTCGGTTTGACACTCAAATCTCACGTACCATATTACTTTTTATGATATATATATATATATATAAAATATGTATATATAGGAACCTCTCCTCTATAAGGTTCCACATATACTAACATGGTATGAAAGCCGGAGTCTAGCACCTAGGAGCCTAGGACTCAACATTGGCTATGCACGAACCATCAAACTATATATATAGATAGATAGATAGAGATAGGATCAATTAGGAACCTGTATTTTCTCTATAAGGGTTTTTTTAGAGATAATTCATGGGGTTCTGCATAAACTAACATATTGTATTTCAACTAATTCAGTAACTAATTTCTGTACAGATAAATCTGGAAGTTCTATGCTTGACTGGCCTCATCGTTTTCGTATCATCCACGGAATTGCTCGAGGGCTTCTTTATTTGCATCAAGATTCACGCCTTCGAATCATCCATAGAGATCTGAAAGGTGGCAATATTTTGTTGGATAAGGAGATGAACGCAAAGATATCAGACTTTGGCCTTGCTAGAAAGTTTAGCGGATACGAGACTGAAGCAAAAACGAACAGAGTGGTTGGAACTTAGTAAGAACCCAAATTCTCAATCTATTTTATTAGTTTCATTCTAAATTATCATTCATTCATTAATGAAGTTCTCTAACTTCTTTATAGTGGTTATATCTCACCAGAGTATGCAGTACACGGGCTTTTCTCAGTAAAATCTGATGTGTTCAGCTTTGGAGTTTTGGTGCTCGAAATCATAAGTGGGAAGAAAAACCGAGGATTCTCTCAAGAACAACATAACAATACCCTTACCGGTTATGTAAGTTATACACCTTAGAGGGAGGTTCAAGGAAAACACTAAAAATATAGAAAACTGAAGAACACCCTGGAAGTCCTCCATCTGGACAATATGCACTAATGCATACAAGCGTTTTTTTTAAAATATAGAAGCATTGGTGCATATGCACAAATACATGTTACATATTACCGGTATGCATTCCTCGGTTTTATCTTTTTTTGGCGTTTTCCCTTAAACCTGACCCATACACCTTATCTGAGACTACCTTATCTTACTATTAGCACCCTCGATTATGCTCATAATTTCAAATTTTCGATGTTTGTTAGGCATGGAGGCTCCACAAAGAAGGCAAGTCGCTTGATCTAGTTTGCTCGTCTTTACGATCCTCGTGTATCGACTCCCAAGTATTACGATCAATACATATTGGTTTGTTATGTGTGCAACATCATGCAAAAGATAGACCAACTATGTCATCGGTGGTTCTAATGTTGGGTAACGAGAATGCTTTGCCTCCACCTAAACAACCTGCATTTTTTGCTGGAGAGAATTTGGGTAAACTCAGCTCTAGTTCATCGGTGCCAACGTTGGATTCCGTTAATGAAGTCACGATAACAGTTTTAAATGCTCGATAGCAAGTACATTCTTTCGGATTCATAAAGTATGTAGATCTTGTATATGTGTTCATATGTTGGAATCACTAAAAGATGGCTTTAAGTTTTTACAAAGATATAAACCATAATTTTATATGAAACTTTGGCCAAAAGTAGAACAATTCAATTATCTAGATCTTGTGTATGTGTTCATAGCTGGCGTTTGGTTTGATGGAATAGTTTGACGGATTTCAATTTTTTTTGGAGGGATTTGCTATTAGAGGGATTGAGAAGGATTTGAAATCTTTGTGGATATATTTGGAGTGAAATTGAATTCCATTATTTATAAATAATTTATAAAAATAAATTATAATAATTATTAAATTACTTTTTTATTAATTGATTATTACAAAACAAGTGTTTTAAACATATTTTAAAACATCATTATACATCATTATACATAAATCATATGAATTCCCATTAAATACCAACCATTCGTGGGATTTTAATTTTTAGGGATTTCAAATCCATGAAAATTAGGTTAATCAAATTGTCAACTCGCTCACATAGTGAGTTGGATATCCAAGTTAATTAAAAAAAATCAATGAAAACCTTCAAATCAAACATGGGATTGGATTGGAGTTCAATTCCAAATTCCTACAAGTTCATTCTAATCTTACAAACCAAACGGGACCTAAGGGTAATTTAGTAATTGATTTTTTGAGCGGAACAAGGGTGGAGTTTTCACAATAAAGTTGTGGATTCAAATCTGGCACGTCTATCGTGTCTTAGAGCATGTCTAATGCACAACTCATTTAAAGCTTTTTACTATTTAAATTAGTTGTTTAAAAGACTTTTTTGCATTGGATCATAAAACTTTTTTAAAAAGTTTTTATGCATTCAGCTTTTGAAGAAAAGTTTTTTGTGTCTCACATTCTCTCACTTATAACCCTTTGAAAGACTCTTTTGCATTGGATTAGATTTAGAAACAACTTTTTTCTTAAGGTGATTAGATAGAAAAAATCTTTATAACCCTTAACCTAGATGCTCTTAGGACACCATAATTTATCTTCTTGTATGATAACCGTAATTATATATCCAGCAAAAGCAAAGAAGTAGGTGAGAACTGAGAAAAGCAAAGCAATGATTAACAACAAACGGTAGTTATATGGGATGATATTAAGGCATTGTTTGACAAAAAGAAGGTGATTTATAAGTCACCTTATAAGGTATTTTATTTTTAGTATAATTGTTTAGATGTCCATAAGTTACATTATTGAGAAGTTAATAAAAGTAAGGTTTTGATAAGCTACCTTATAAGTCATAAGTTACCTTATAAGGTACGCTTAAAACAAACTGAATAAGCCATTAATTGGCTAGACATCCAAAAAATTATGAAAATGACAAACTATTTAAAATATAATATGTTTCTATAAAAAGTTCACTGATATTTTAACCAACATCGTTTGCTCAAAAAGAAAAAAAAACAACCAACATCGTTCTAAAAATGTAACTATATTTTACAAAATTTGTAGTTATAAGTTTGATAGGTTGTAATTTTCTTACTTAAGGAAAAAAAATACTAAAAAGAAAATTGTAATAAAAATACCAAATAACCAGTCGTGTAAATTAATTGACATCATAAAAAAGACAAATCTATTGATATTTCTGTTTTAAAATTTAAATTACATTTGTTACATTGCTATAGATTCGGTCTCTTATGTTGCCTTTCAGATTTGATGTTAACTAAGTTGAAGGTATTTTGTTATACGAGGTTAATAAAATGAGAACTGAGTAGTTTGGGATAACTTTGAGATAAAATGTGAACCACTCATCTAAGATAATTATATTATTTCTCAAATAAATAAAAAAAGACAACTCATAAATGCATTTAATTATTTACCTATAAATAGGAAATCCATAATTTCCACAACATGTTATCTTTGAATATTTGATGCCAATGACATAAAGTGTATTTTTTCGTTGTTTTCTTTGTATCGTATTTTGTGTTTTTAGTTAGGACAAAATGCAAGAAATAGCAATCTACTTTCATAAATTTCTCTATTATAAGCATTGTACTTTTAGTTTTTCTTATTACAGCAATGTATTTTTTATTAGAGCATTGTACTTTGAAAAATCCACCCATTATAGCATTGGGTAACCTTTTCTTTTAAATTTACCCACTATACTAGGTTTCCATGCCACCTCATTGTCCATGTAGATTGTCCACATATAATATATTGTTGATGTGTCATTTCTTATTATAGTACTTTACATATTATTTAATAAATATATTAGACTAATTAAACTAAACTAAATTATTCATAGATATAAGAATATTAAAAAATTTATAGGTGACAATTTATTTCCCTAATAATAAAAAATGTTTAAAAATATATTCTTTTAACTAAGAAAATAAGAATTGTTACGTTTTTTTACAAATAAAATATTTATATGGAAAAGAATATATCAATTTGTCTTAAAAAATTGAATTGACATATTATTCAATAAATGTATTAGATTATTTTAAAATATTTATTAAAATGTAACAATATTAAGAAGATTTCTAAAACACAATTTATATCGTTAATTTTTTTTTAAAAAGTATAAAATAAGTATTTTTTGAACTAGAAAAATTAAATCACAAGTTTTATATTTTTTATAAATAAAATATTTATCTTCAAGAAAAATATCATATTTGTTAAAAAAAATGTAACTCTAAAATATTTAATTTGCATACAATTTAGTAAGAGTGATTTTTTAAAAAAAAATGATGACGTAAAGAAATTACTAAAAAATTGAGATAATTAAGAATAATATAAACTGGGTGAAAAAAAAGTGAGATTTTTTAAAAAAAAATTACAAGAGAATTTTTTTTTATTAATGTCATGTAATCATGATGACATGTTATCCATGTCATCTCATTTAAGCCATGTAAGCAAAAAAAGTGGGGGTTAACTTGTTTAAAAGGTAACAAGTTACCAATTGCTATAATGGGTAAAATTTTCAAAGTACAATGCCTTAATAAAAAATAATTTGAAAGTACATTGCTATAATAAGTAAAACTGAAAGTACAATGCTATAATAAAGAAATTTATGAAAGTAGGTTGCTATTTCTTGCATTTTGCCTTTTAGTTATTTACAATACAACATATGGTATATGTTAGGGTATCATAATGTGTATACAATGAATATCACAACGGGCATGAGTAGGTATCGTTAGATATATAGAAAAATGATTCCAATTAATGTTTACTGTGGAACAACCAAACTTCGTACATAAATGGAAAAACAATTTTATTCCAAAAAAATAACCGAAGTTAAGGCATAATTGAAATTAAAATCGAATTTAAAAGATACATAAATTAAGAGTGGATTTAAGAGATCAAAGAAAGGAATCGAGTTCAAAAAATAATTGAATTTATCATCCAAAAATAAATCAGAACTTGTTTTGATATTAACCTTCATTTAATTCAATTTTTTCATCAATTTATAACATTCAGTTTAACTATAATCATTGATAAAAAACAAATGACTAAAATGAGCTTGTAAAGTTAAATTAATTAATCTGTTAGTAAATAATTATGCATTTCTTTTCATAATATTATAATATACGAGAAGACAAAATAAAAATAGAAAAGATGAAAATATTTTTTGAAAGTTAATTGTAACAAAGCGACTACTAGTCTACTCCAATAGATTTAGGATAAAAAATATTTTTATCCAATAGATTCAGAATAAAAATATATTTCCAAGAGTGTTTCATTTGAATTCTAAAACAAACTAATGTTTCCAAACCAACTAATAGATTCACATTAAAGAGGTCTTGAATATTCAACAAATTTTCTATAATTTTTTTAAAATAAAAAATCAAAAGACAAGATATTTAAAAAAAATTGTATTCATCTACAACAAATTTCCTATAATTTTTTAAAATAATATTAAAATATTTTTTTTTTTAAATATTTATTTATTAAAGTTCCTATTGATATTTTATTTAATAATCTTTTTAGAGTAAATTACATATTTGAAGAAAAACTCATCACTCTCACTAATTGCTCCTATTTTCTTCATTTTGAAGATGATTACATAAGTTATCGAAGCAAAACACTTCAAAATCCCTATTTTTTTCTATCTTTCCATTTTAGGGAAGCTAATAAGATTAGTTTTGCAGATTTCAAATTGATTTGGCATGATTGATACGCACATTAATTGCAAACCGATTTATATTTAACGGTCTCTTTATTGATCATAACTCAACCTCTGTTTCTCTTTCTTCTTGGTAAAACAGTAGGGAATCTGTAGTTTACAAAGAAAATTACTGTTTTTTCATCACTCTGCCTTTCTGCCGTTCTTGGATTATCGTAAAAACTAATTTTAGTTTTAGTTTATTTCTTTGATTCCATGTATTTTCTTCAGATACTAGGGTTTTGCGATTACTTCTGTTAGTTCTATCTTAATAAATACTATTATTGGTTGGATTGTTTGTATACTTTGCTTTTGTTCAGGTAATTGCTAGGGTTTCTTTTTTCTGTCTGGAGGAATAGTTTCGTGATCCAACATTGCTCATGGAGATTGAATGGAGTGATAAACAATTACGCACAAAAGGCGATCAAATCAGTATTTGGAGTCGAAACATGGTGAAGACAGAGGTGTTGAGAGGAGGTGGATATGGTGGTTTTCCTATGAAGATGAGAGAAGCATGGCTGGTGGTGGTGAGGGTGAGGTTGGCCATGGTAGATAGTAGTACTAAAAATTTACATGAGATTGAATTCATCATCTAAACAAAACATCATATCAAGAAAAGGATATTTCTGCAGGCATTCTTGGGTTCAACAACACCCAGATCATTCTCTTTCTTGCTAAAACCTTCCTATCACTTGTATTGATATTTTTGGTGAGTCAAAAAGAAACCAACAAAATACTTGCCGAATAATCCCACTTTTTGCCGTCTTTGACCCACTAATTTTTTTTCTTTTAGTTTTTAAACTCTCTTCGTCTTTCTTCAACCTCCCAGAAATCAATCTTGTTTATTGTTGATTTTGCTTCGTTATTTTCTCGGGATGTGAATTTGGTTTCTTTCTAAAAAGTAAACAAATAGGCTTAATCCTCTTGTGAGGTTGAAGACTTTTTCTTTAATACCAATACTTATAATTTCCAAGGTTTTGAAGACAATTGTTTGGTGCAAGCCTATGATCAGCCTCAGCCATCTCTTCCCTTCTAACCTCAACAATATTGTCTTGAGGAAAGAACACTATGTAACTCCTCCATGGAAGGCCTTTTCACAAACTTTATTAATTTCCATTGCTTTATTCTTGCTGCTTTTTTCACCTTCTGTTGCAGTAGACACCATAGCTGCTAATCAGGTCATCAAAGATGGTGAGACCATTGTTTCAGCTGGACAAATGTATGAAATGGGATTCTTTAGCCCTGCTAACTCCAGCAATCGTTACTTAGGGATATGGTTCAAGAAGATAGCAACGGGTACAGTGGTATGGGTTGCTAACAGAGACTTGCCGATATCCAATACATCAGGCACCTTCAAAGTCAGTAGCGAGGGACTCCTGTTGCTTTCCTGCTGTGATGATACCCTAATCTGGTCATCTCCTTCATCCTCATTTGACAGGTACATTAATCCAGTGGCACAACTTTTGGATAATGGAAATTTTGTTGTCAAGGACGTAAACAATACTGATGACACAAATTTGATTTGGCAAAGTTTTGATTATCCTGGTGACATCTTGCTACCTGGAATGAAAGCTGGTAAGGACTTTGTAACAGGCATAAACAGGAACTTGACATCATGGAAGAGTCCCAATGATCCTTCTATAGGTCAGTATGTAGACTATGTTGATACAAATGGATATCCACAAGTGTTCATACTCGGGCAAGGTTCAGTAAGACGCATCATAAGGTTTGGACCATGGAATGGCGTTGGGTTTAGTGGTCTGCCTTTTGAGAATCCAAATCCAT